>OX420942.1:21062359-22262359 GCA_949091785.1 Polymixis lichenea | reverse complement strand
ATATAATATATTAAATAGATAGGTGGGAAAAGAAGAACAATAGAATCGTGGACAACACAATTATATTTTAACCACGTCTCTTTAAAGTTGTCTCTCACTTGCGCAGGTACAAAATCCCCGAAGCCGATGGTGGTGAGCGTGATGAAGCAGAAGTAGGCAGCGTCCAGGTACTCCCAGCTCTCCCAGCTCTTGAACAGGAAGGTGCCTGCCACGATGTACGAGGCCACCAGGAACACGCACAGCCAGATCGGTACCGGCTTTATCTAGATCAAATAGGTAA
Organism: Polymixis lichenea; assembly: GCA_949091785.1. NCBI lineage: Eukaryota > Metazoa > Arthropoda > Insecta > Lepidoptera > Noctuidae > Polymixis > Polymixis lichenea. The sequence goes on along the minus strand of OX420942.1, from coordinate 22,262,079 downwards.
GGATTAATGTAGCCTGAACGCATCATTATAATGTTCTGAATGGCATTTCATAGAAATACTTCTTTTTCCAGCGGCATCGCCCACGTAGAGGTCGAACATAATGCTACGGGAACGTACTATCAGGATAAAAAGTAGCCTTTGTGTTAATCCAGGTTATTATCTATCCGTGTGCCAAATGTCATTTAAATCCGTTCAGCCGTTTTAGCGTGATTGAGTAACAAACATCCAAACGTCCTAACATACAAACTTTCACATTTTTATTATTAGTAGGATAAAAGGGAAACCTAACTGAGTGAGCAAAGGGGCAGTTTTAATTATACTATACCTACTCACCTCATCTTTATTAACCACATCGGAAGGCGGGTGGTATATTTCTGACGTCCGGGAGCCCCATGCTGTAATTAAAAGCAAAATGTCGCTTTGAATTGCCCGAAATAATCATAAATAGAATTACAATTTACGAAGTCAGGTCACGTAACAGTTACCTGCGGGCGGCCTCCCGCGGCGCGGCACCACCACCACCTCGTCGTCACTCCAGTCCTCTCTTTCCACGGAAGGCGTCTACAAACACCAAAAATAAAAACATTAGCTAACTATTTTGTTCCTTGTAAGCAAGTAAAGTCACATTCTAATATGTCCGGTGGCAAACAAGGGCTAAGGGCTATGTTTGTCTTCTCATTGCACGATAGAATCTGCTTTACCAATACAGCACTTTAGATTTCGTCGATAATCTTGACTAGATTATCGACGGGCCCGTATCTTTGTTGACGGGTTCAGAGAGTAGGCCCCCTGCTCCGTGTCGTAGCTTCGAAAGGTATCATGTGTCCTCACTTTATAAAGGAAAGAATTCGAAAATTGACGAAGATAAAAAATACACTGTAATAATGTACATTAGGATGCTGAGCCAGTCAATAACGTGGATTATACTATGTGGACTAACCCGCGTTCGGTATCTGGTGTCGTCCACGGTGTGCAATCTCCGGAGCTGGCGGCGCGCTGGCTCGGGTGGTAGCGGCCGCTCCTCGTCCCATAGTTGCTCGTTATCGTAGATGGCTGAGCGTGCTCGACGTTGGCGCCGATTGGAGCGATCCCACGGCTCCTCGCGCTCCACGTACTCTGACCTGCCGCGATCTGACCTGATAAAGACTCTCATTAATAGCTTATTACCTACTTACTAGCAATATCAAACATCTTCTTGTTGGTAAGATACGAAAAATCCCGACTCTGGGTGTAAGAATGCAACTAGGCACAAATAAAAAAGTACCTCAAATCACGCCTGGACCTTCTGCCCTTCGGATTATCAAACTCGAAGTCTTCATCTTCCGGGTCATACCCGCGGTCTCGATGAGCGTACACATCTTCTCTCTCTCTCCGTCGCTCCCTCTCCAGCGCCTGCCTCTCCTTGTAGTTCTCATAATCCACGTCATGCAGGTCATGCATCTCGAACATGTCCTTAGGGTCATCGTCGAAGTGCCTCTGCTCGTCGAAGTCTCGTCTCGGTCCATACTCAAGCTTCGGTTTAGCTGGTCGAGGCAGAGATTTGCTGCGTAGCTCTGGTTTGGACGATATCTTCATGTGGTGGCTCTCCAAGTCCTGTAAGGCTGCTTCCAGATCTTGTAGTGGTAACTTAATCTTGGGAAACTCCTCTGCAAAGAATTTCAGTTGATTCATAACCGAGTGAAAACACTTTTGTCAATACAAGTTATTCGATAGTTACCATCTGCATCTTCATCGTAGGTGTCCCGAGCTTCTCGTCCGTATTTCTCAAAACGAACTGGTGACGGTTCTTCTATATTATAATCTCTTACGGCTGGAACCAAAACAGACGAAATTCTAAAGACAGCTTGTTTTTTATTCTTTTTGTTGAATATACCAAACTTCGTCACCACATAGATGGTCATGCTGGTATATACTATGAACGTGATGCTTACCATGTGGTCGTCCATGTAGCGGTGGCTGTGACCTGGTGCGCGGCAGTGAGGTGGCGTGCGCAACCTGCGTCGGCAGCGGCTGCCGCGGCCGACGCACGCGACCGCTGCTGTACCCACTGTCGCGGTATCTGGTATTAACATGGCCATGAGAGGCTACTTATTTACTGACAACTGTGAGTCAGATAGGATTTTCCATCTTTTACCCTTTTAGGAAATGAATTGATGAATGGATGAGTTTACAAAATACCTTCTTTGTACATACTCACTTACATAGGTTTAAAGAAATTTATTTCTCATAGAAACTATAACAGTTCACTTAGAATGAGCTACAAAAGTGCTTACATTTAATTAATTATAATATTTGCCTCTGGTGGCGTTACAGAGTAAATACATGTGGGAAATCAAAACACTTTTAATACCTTTGAGCTATTTTATTTAAATATTAGTCTTTACAAAAATCTTTACGTCTTTTCCGTCTTACGTCAAACTCTACTCTCTTCACATTACTCAAGTAATCCTCTTTCTCTCTCACACATTCTCGCTCTCACTCACTCAATACTGTCATCCCCACATTCGGCCGTCCTGCAATTAGTCTGTCCCTAGACTAATACAAATAAGAAATCTTTAAAAATATTACATTGTTTTTTAAAATACTTAAATTATAACAACAAATCATTAAAACATAACTTAAATAGCTACGACGTAAACAAAAAAAATCTTAACATTAAAGGGATTAGGGAACATACTGTTTCACCGTCTGAACTGAAAAAATAAAATTGAATCCTAACTTTATGCTCTAACCTCAGTCATTTGCAGCATCGCTTTCCTGCACACTAGGCCATAGCTTCATAGAATCTGCCGCACTGCTCGTCTTATTCGGCCCTTCGGTTGCAGAATCCAGCTTAGCTACATCGTATCTATCGGCACCCTTCACTTTGGTAACCCGATAAGGACCTAAATACTTTGGTCTAAGCTTCATACCTACTCCAAACTGCGTGCGTCGAATAGCCACAATATCTCCAACTTTATAGACTCGACTTTTCTTCCTAGCTTTATTAAAATCACGTCTATTTTCGTTTTGAACTTTTAAAATCTGCTCTTTCGCCTTCATTCGCAGTTCTTCCCGATGATTCATAAAAATGTTTTGATTCTCCTGTTCAATTAAGTCCAAAATCTCAGGATCAGCTTGCCGTCTCATCTTTGTGCCAATCAGTAACTCATAAGGTGCAGCGTTGACACTTCTCTGATAAGTGCTGTTCAGCGCTTGTTGCAAACGACTAACATGTTTGTACCAATTACCTGGTTGCTCTATACAGAGTTTTGTTAGTACAGAAACCATTACTCTATGAATCCTCTCCACTTGCCCGTTTGCTCTGGGAATACCCGTCGTAATAGTAATGTGTTCAATTTTCTCGTCTTTGCAATAACCTGTGAACTCCCCGCTAGTAAAAGCAGTTCCTCTGTCAGTAATAATACGCCTGGGGTTACCAAAAATTTGCTGGTGAACCTGTAGTTTTGCTATTACCTCTCGGCTTGTTGTGCTTTTTGTAGGAAATATCCAAGTGAACTTTGTGAATGCATCTATCATCGTCAAAATATGATTGTATTGTTTTTTCGTTGCAGTCATAGGTCCAATGTGATCTAGATGCAGTGTATCCAATGGTAATTCGCCTTTTTCAATTGGAGACAACAATCCTTCTTGCTTTCCTGCTTTACGACTTGCCAACAAACAAGGTATACACGTTTGAATGTATTCTTCAACTTTTCTGTCTAAACTCTTAATGTAGTAATCTTTTCTTAGCAATTCTATAGTCTTTTTCTTACCGAAATGTCCATTCTCATGAGCGCTACGAATTAATTCCATCTCCATATTCTTTGGTACTACCAAATGTTTCTGAGGACCCTTAAATAAAATTTCATTTTCAAGCCAAAAGTCGTCATAGGGCTTGTCTTTCAAAATTTCAATTATCGCTTTCAAAGCAGTATCTTTAGCTTGGTTATCTTTTAAATTTTCGTAAAAATCTGATGTGATTTGAGCTACATACGGGTATCTACTCAATGCATCGGCATGTCGCATCTGGCTTCCACTCCTGTGCTCAACGGTAAAGTCGTATTCTTGAAGTAGTATTATCCACCGTGCAACTTTTGTTGAAGAAGCCATATCTTTCTTCTCCAGTGTCATCTGAAACGCTTGGCAATCCGTAACTATCTTGAATTTTTTACCAAATAAATATTTCCTAAACTTTTTAATCCCTGCGATTACAGCCAGTGCCTCTAACTCATAACTAGAATACCGACTTTCTGCCTCAGACGTCTTCCTACTCATATAGTAAATCGGATGTAAACTTCCATCATCGTCACTCCGTTGCATCAGAATAGCAGCATACGCAACTGCTGAGGCATCTGTGTGTAGTTCAGTATACGACTTAGCATTATAAATCTTAAGTACTGGATTATTGGACAGTTTTTCCTTCAATGTCTCGAATGCAATCATTTGTTCTTGATTGAACTTAAAAATACTATCCTTCTTCAGTAAATCGGTCAACGGCTTTGCAATCAGTGAAAAATTTTGTACATATTTACGAAAATATGACGTCAGGCCAATGAAACTTTGCAGTTGTTTGGTGTTTTTAGGTTCCGGGAACCTTTTAACAGCATCAGTCTTTTCAGGTGAAGGTTTTACTTGACCATTCTCTATGATGTGGCCTAAATACTCTACTCGTCTTACCACAAGTTGTGATTTCTTCCAGTTGATATCCAACCCGTATTGTGACGCTACGTTTAACACCTCTTTCAATCTTTCCACAGCTTCTAGTTCATTCTGAGCTGTAATTATTAAATCGTCTATAAAAATCAGTACTATACGTCTAGAAATCAATTCATGAAAAATAGTCGTTATAAATCTTGTAAATGCTTTTGGACAGATCGTCAAACCAAATGGTGCCTTTAAAAACTCGTATTGTCCATTGTGCGTGACAAAAGCAGTGTACTTAATCGAGTCTTCATGTACTGGTAAATGAAAATAAGCATTTTTTAAATCAATCGTACAGAAAATCTTAGCTTCTGCAAGTCTATCAATGTGGTCGTCAATAATGGGCAAAGGATATTCATCTTTTAACATCTTCTTGTTGATTAATCTGTAGTCCACACAGATTCGGATAGCTCCATCCTTCTTCCGAACTAAGACTAACGGACTAGCATACTCTGACCAACTCACCCTCACTATTCCTTCTTTTAGCCACTGTTCAACCTGTCTTTCAACCTCTTCTTGTTCACTGATAGCTAAACGGCGTGGCCGCTGTGCTACCGGGATGTCGTCTTTCAAAATAATATGCAACCTTACCGGGGCGTCTTTCGTCTTCATCGGCTGGTATCCCTCGACAAGATGCTTTACCTGCTGCTGATGTTTACTAACTTCACCTCCGATAACATACGGAACGTCTGTAAAATAACAAGAAAGTTTACGCAACCAATTCTCATCCGACGGTAAAAACATTATGTTTCCTTCCTTCATAAACAATGTTACATCTTTTAAAAACTCATGTCCTATTATAATCTCATACGGCATAGAGTCATTAGATACCACATGGAAACACACATCACTATAGCTTTGTTCGTCAATTACAACAGGAACTGTAATTTTCTCCATGGAACACACTTTTACATGGCCAAAGCCAAATAACGAAAGAAAATCATTTTCACTTTTCGGTGATCCAATCATCGTGTAAAATTCTACAGAAATCAAGTTAACGTCACTGCCGGTGTCGATTAATGCACACGTCGCCTTCTCAAAAATTTTCACGATTTTCCGGGGTTTTCTTATCAAGATATCTTTGTTTACATCGTTGTCGTTGTCAAGCAAGACGTCATATTCTTTTTTATTCGTGGCTGACAAATCTGTGCTAAAATCTTTTTCGTTCATAGTTGACAACACAGCGCTGCCACCCGCGGACGTAAAATTAACGTTGTCGGCCTCCTTGTTAAACATCGTGCGTTTCGTGTCGTTCAGCGCACTCACACCACCTGGTGTTTTTTCACCAACAACTTGCCGGGTCGGGTGCTGCTGACGTCTTGTAAAAGTCGCACCTGCTTGGTCGCCGCTGCTTCGAAATTTGTTCGGTGCCTGTTCGGATGTTTCCGTCTTGTTACACTGTGGCGCAATATGGCCAAAATCATTGCATTTGAAGCATTTTAGCCCGAGATGTTTATTTGGGCAGTCCTTAGACTGATGACCTTTTCCACCACAACTAAAACACCTGATCACTTTTTTTTCTACCACGTCACTATTTTTCGACTGACTTCGTCGTATCTTTGATTCTTTTATCTTATCTTTCAGAGTTTCGTAAATTTTGATTTTTTCTTTTAAATCTGGATACGTGGTGACTCCGTATAACATTATTTTATGTGTTTCGTCGTCTTCTATCCCATCAACGATATATTTAATCGCAACATAATCCGGCATTTTTCCCCTCTTCCCCAGTTCGCGCATTACTAATAAGTAGTCCATACAGCTTTCATTGTTTTGTTTTTTCCGGCTACTCATCATTTCATGGACTGTCTTTTGGTCTAAAACATCAGGAAACTCTTTGGCGATCGCAACCTTCAGCTCGTCCCACGACTTAAACGGACGTTCAGACTGGAGCCACAGAGCCGCTGTTCCCACCAGGGATCTTCGAGCTATTATGAGCTGTTGTAAAGGCGTCCACATAAAAATTTCAGAATTGTCATCTAATTCCTGGATCCATTTCGATACCGTATAAGTTTTATCCTGGCCACTGAAATTTTTGACCAGATCGTCTGCAAAATAGGGCGCATTGGCTTGAATGATAGGGTTTTGGCTTTTCTCTGCCCTCGCCATTTCGTCTTCTGGATAACTGTAATTCAAACCCGTTGTGTCTGTTGCCAAAAAAATGGCCGCCTTCAAAACTGAAAATTTTCTACGTCGTCGGCACGTCGTTATATTTTTTTTTCTGTTTTACCTTGTAGGCCCGTCTTTTAATGATTTCCCAGCTTTTCCACTTTTGTGGGCGTGAAATGTGGGAAATCAAAACACTTTTAATACCTTTGAGCTATTTTATTTAAATATTAGTCTTTACAAAAATCTTTACGTCTTTTCCGTCTTACGTCAAACTCTACTCTCTTCACATTACTCAAGTAATCCTCTTTCTCTCTCACACATTCTCGCTCTCACTCACTCAATACTGTCATCCCCACATACATGTCTCTTAAGATTCTTTTTAAATACGTTTATACTATCACACTTCTTTAGCTCCTCCGGTAAGTTATTGAACAGCTGTGCTCCCTTAACCAATAGTTTTTTTGCCGTAATTAGTCCGTGCCCGTGCAGTCATTAGTTGAAACTTATTTTTACTTCTTGTATTGTATGTTATTGCTTTTTTATGTAGCTGTATGTTTGATTGTACGGAATTCATAGTGATTTTTTTTAATGAGAATGCAGGTGTAGTATGTATAAAGTTGTGTGAGGTTTAGTAGGTTAGTTTTTGTATATAAGTTCTTTGTTGGATATAGATAGTTATAATGAAATAATACTTTAATGATTTTGTTTTGTACTCTATGTAGTGAGTTTAGATTAGATTTAGCGGCTGATCCCCATATCTTAATTCGATATTCAAGGTTTGATTTTACTAGGGAGTTTTAGCTTAATTAGTCGTACTTTTCGCGGAATACAGTTTGTAACTTTTCGTAACGCTCATAATAGTGACATTAATTTCGTTTTGACATGGTCGATGTGCAGCTTCCAAGTAAGTTTGTCATCTACCCACAGTCCGAGATATGTTTCGTGACTAGACCTTTTGACTATTTCTCCGTTGATCATAAGAGGTGAGAACTCCGGTAACGGTTTATTTTTCTCGGAGAAAATCATAAACGATGTTTTTGAAGTGTTAATAGTCAACAAGTTATATTTTAACCATTGATTAAGTAGGTCAAGGTCTTTTTGAGCATCATTTTTAATGTTTTGCAACGATTTGCCAAAATAAAAAAGGCACGTGTCGTCTGCGTATAACGTTAAGTGTCCTGTCAGCCCTATTTTATCAATGTTGTTAATGTAAATTAGGGATAATAATGAGCTAATAATTGATCCTTGTGGACATCCGTATGTTATGTTTTGTGTCGAGCTAGTGAAGTTCCCTATCTTAACAACTTGTTGTCTATTTTGTAAATATGAACTCAGCATGCGGTGGGTGCTGTCTGTAACGGCACTTACGTTACAAAAGACTACTTACTAGAGAATGGGCAGCAGCATTCTCTATACATTTGACCACCATAATGCGATCGCCAACCCGCCTGCCAAGCGCGGTGATTATGCCAAATCCCCCCCTTTTGGGCGAAGCTTATGTCCAGCAGTGGACGTCTTTCGGCTGATATGATGACGTTACAAAAGGAACTCTCGTGCAAAATTTCTTATCGGTCGGGGTCGGGTTAGACTTATAAATTTTTGCTCTGCGTTGTCCTTCAGTGAATGTAGTCTAATATTTTATGATCGCTCTGTAGTTTCTGTTTACCCGTATGGGAATAATGTTATGTGTGTGTGATATTGATGGAAATATCAAATGTTAAAGATATGCATCGAGTCAGATACAAGGCTCGTACCAGTTGCTGGGCATACCAATGTGACAGCTGACAGTACCCAGTACCCTCTTCTTTAACGTTGCTATTGGTTAAGAGAAGTTAAACTTCGAAAATGTATGGTTAGACAGACGCTTGACGCTTATCATTACTTTACGACGCATGTTGCTTTTTATCTTCTACGTCTGTTAAAAGCGAATGGTAGTGACCACTGACTCTCTTGAACATTCTAAGACACAATGGCAAAAGCCAGTATCTCTTTCACACAGTATGATACCTGTTAAAATGGGTTGTGTTTTTTCTGCATTGGGGTTGGCATTATAAGCAGGTATAATGTTATGTTGCAGTGTAATGCCGGCTACCTGCAGTCTGTGTCGGAATGTGCCCGCTCGAGGGGGCGCACGCGGCGCCGCGTCGAACCGCGCACGCTGCCGCCGCGCACCGACCGTCTGCACACACGGACGAACACAGTCACACAAATTGTAGGCTCAACACTCACGTAAATACAAGGCCAAATTAAATTAATTCACGTAACTCCGCGTACGGAATATTCTAAACTAAAACTTCATTTAAGTATCTTCTTTACCTGCGATCGTATATGGTTTTATCATGTTGAGATATCAATAACCATCACGTCTGCGGAATTCGCTTCGTAATTGATACTCGGTAGATAAAGATAGAGCTGCTTGCTTGGTCCATTCACCAAAATGTAATATTGTTTAGCAGGTGGAGTCACTTCCTATATGAACAAAGGCGTTTTAAGTTTTAACACGCCTTAGTTCACATAGCCTAGTTAATGGCCATTGCATACAACTAATAATATATAGTTAAGTAATGACAGCTGTGAGTTGAACAAACAGACAACGATTGTAGTTGACATTCAATGTGCTACTAAGCAATCCGTTTCTCCGAATATACGCACCTCGTAGACGCGTGGTGCCGGTGGCGACGTTTGGGCGGCCGAGTGCACACGTAGCAGCACACCCGCCAGTATAGAAACCTGCAAATTGCAAAGACACTACTATAATAAAGAAAATCATGAAGCAATGGATTACCAATAAATATCCTTGAAAATTATTCAAATTGTATGGTTAATAGTGTGTTACGTATTTAGGGTGCTCTTTAAAGGATCATCAGGGACCCCCCACCCGGTTTGAAAATGAAAACAATCAGTTCTTTAGTGAATGTGAAGGAATACGGGGGGAGGGGAATTTATTAGTGATTCTCATGGAAATCATATCACTTGGTTTAAATAGATTCTTTTACATATTATTATTGTGAATGAGAGAACGTTGTAGGCCTACAGTTTCTATTGTTTATTTTCATTCCTCTAAGTACCTGGTACTTATTGACAGGCCTGCACTGTCCTCCCATACCTAAGTAATATCACTGTAATTTGAAAACATTATAAAAGCCAATTATTTTAAAAAGAGTAACCGTGGAGTTTCTTGCCGGCTCTTCTACATAGGAAGCGACAAATTGGAACCGTGCACCTAGCTTCTGACGTTTCATAAGTGCCCTTGCAGGTTTATGTGAAATAAAATATTTTGTTTTTTTTTTTGATTTTGAGGGCATAGCAGAGAAGTCAATGAAAAAGTCACAGATAAAACAAAAAGTAATCATGCGAAAAATGAAACTGAAATACTCAAAATGAACCTTTTAGTAAAGATAAGCTCCATTATAAAAATAAATGACTAAATTTTGGGTCGGCGCCGATCAATCAAGCTGCCGTTATTTTACTTATGTTTGACTACATTGGATCAGTTATAAGTTACATAGCATTTCCTCAGTTGCTTTATAATCATAGTTATGCAGCTATTCAACTAGAGCACTCTTACAAGTCTTTGTTGTATGGTACGAATGAAATGAACAGTACCGATAGAGATGCACGTAATTATGCGCCTACCATTATATTCTGAGCAACACATCCATACGCATTTGTTTGCTACAGAAGAACTTCAGATTTTCTCTTGTGTACCTCACAGTAGTACAGGTTATGTGTGTGACGCACCTGAAGGAGGAAGCCATGACGTCACCGATGTTGGACAGACACAGCAGCATGAGGGGGATGCCCAGGATAGCGTAGAATATTGTCACCACCTTGCCAGTCTGGGTCTTCGGCGCTATGTGCCCGTAACCTGGATAGACAAAATTATGCAGTTAATGGTGCCGATTCTCTTGTCACAAAATTCTCTAAACTAAACTAAAAATCACCAAAATTTAGTTTATTCCTGTCAAACGACGATTTCCTATTCTGAAATTGACTAAAGTGACACAACATAACTATAATTTAGTTTGACAGCACTAAGATTGCATTGAGTTTTTAATTTAGTGAAATTGGTAATTTTGCTAGGTATTCTGTTGTTGTCAATTTCATTATTCTATTCAACATAAAATTTTGAATGTCTAACTAAATCTGACTATTTTTAATCGCGATTAAAAAGGTGTGGAATAAAATTAGTTGTCAAGAACTAATACTCACACCAACACCTCGACTTCGGGCGCAACTACAATACTGTATCTTTTTTTTTCTTTTCTTTTGCTTATATCTCGAAAATGGTGTATCCTATCGTAAAAATAATGAAAATTTCAACCCCGTTTATAAAAAGCATAGACCTCTAAAACTCAACATGTAGGTGATCATTTTTCATATTTTCCATAGAAAAAGTAAAAAGAATCCATTTAATTAAAACACGTCGAGGCTGCCCCCCTGCACCCCTCCGGATCTAAAAAAATCACAGGGTAGGGCAAACAAGTACCGCGTTGCGAAGCCATAGAATACCATGTGGAGTCACGATTGTCAAATTCGATTTTAGTTGTGTCAAAATTATTTTTAAATTTAGAGATCTTTCTTTGCAGAATAGCTTTAAGATTCTCATAGCCAAAAGTAAGGAATTTTAGTGATAGTTTAGTTAGTTTAGTTCGGTGTACAAGAGAATCGGCACCAATATTTGTTATTATTACATACCTATAATAATTAAACTTGTGGTTTGTAGATATTATATTTTGAAATACATATATGTTTTTTTCACATTAGCTTCGAAAAATAAGTGTATTTAACATGAAACAAGTCAAACGAAAACAAAAGTGAAAGTTATGAAACTAAAAAACCGCGCCTGGTCAAATTAAACGCGAACTCACGATTTTTTTTTTGATGGGAAATCATCAAACAACTTCTCCCGCTCTTGGTGGAGATGAAGCGCATGTCAGACTTTTACTGACTAAAACCCACCCGTATTCCCTCAGTTGCCTGTGTGCCAGGGGCCGCGGTATCTCTTTGGAACAACCCGCACCCCTGGCAGACGTCGGCCCTTCCGGGCCCCATCAGTTGGTGCTGACATCTCTTTGAGGCGCGCGTGGAACACAACGCGCCGTCGAGCCGGGCTTGGTCCTTACACGCGAACTCACGATCACTCTCACTTTTAACAAGAATAAATTATCTGATTGTCGCGGTTCTAAGCCAATATTTAAGGAGGTTCTGCAGAAGCATCGGTGGTTCAGTGGTAGAATGCTCGCCTGCCACGCGGGCGGCCCGGGTTCGATTCCCGGCCGATGCATGCTCTTTTTGCAACTCTTAGATATTTTTCCACATCAAAAATCTTTAATCTATTTGTTAACTGTTACAAAATTAATTAGATCTTACAACACTTAACGTACGAAAGCATATTATTACATATTACTTTCTAAGTTGGTGTGGGCAACTGGGTGAATTGAGTTTAGCAATACCTTTTAGGTATACTAGCGGTAAAGTAATACAGTATCGCAACCACTTGGGAATTCCACCGTTTGTGCTCGACTAGTTACTTGCCGAGCTAGTTACTGGGACACAACGGAAATACGTCACCGCTTCACGCATGGACAAACAACGGACGTTGATATAATACTCCCAAATTACATTAATTATTACTACTTTATGAATTTTGTCGCCTTGACATCTCTAAATAAAATACATTGATGTTTCTTATAAAGATTGCTGACTCTATTTCTTAGGAATTGGCCAATTTCATTCTGAATGCAGAATAATTTAATATCAAGTAAGTGACTTCGTACATATTCTGTACGAAAAACTGTTCAATTTATAACAAATAAGTATTTGAAACTATTGGCAATACGATGGTTATAAAATTACAAAGTAAAGTATACCTAAATAGGTAATCACAGGTAAATAAGTACATGGTGTATACAGGGTTGCACTGAATTCATGGTCACAGTTTTCTTTAAAATCCTATAAATAAATTAAATAAAAAAACATAGCTAAAACGATTGGTTTATTTAGGTAGTTGAGTCTTAATTTACGCCCAATTGATTAGATAGGTAACTGATTTAACTCCCTTCCGTGTACCCACAAAAAGGTAGGTAATACCTACATCCTAAATAACATAATTAGTGTAACGTGACCGACAAATTGCAGAAACCAAATTATATTATGATTATCTATGATCAATAAAGCAAGATAATATGTTTTTTTGTGAAATCGATCTGTTTCCGTCGTTGTTTGGAACGGATACCACCGAGGCCGACTTCTTGCGACCTCCTCCACTCCAAATTGTACCTCTATCATACATGGTATATAGTGAGGCTGAGGGCGTGGAGCCATTATGGAAATAACTATGAATATAGTACAAGTGACTTTGATCAGGAACGCCGTACGATCCGACTTTAAGTACCTACTTATTGTTGAAGTGCAATCAAGCTAAACAATCATCAGAGTGTCCGTGGCGTTTCTTACCCGTTCTTCTCCATAGGGACCTACTACGCTTTGGAATGGGCAATTAGCTTCAACTTTCTGACTGACCGACCCTTTGACAATTCAAAAGTGCCTTTAATTGGTTTATTTGAAATAAATGTTTTTAGTTTGGCAGCTATGTAAACTGAGCTAACATCGTGCATAAGAAAATAAAAGTGCAGCATTAGACCTCGATTGGCTAAAGCTATATAAATACTGACGATGAAGGCAAAAGGTACTATCTCTTAGGAGTGTTGTAACCAAGACTGAGACCAGCCCGAGACTATGGCTGCTATAAGACATAGAATTGTAAATACTGTCACCCAAACACTTGAGTCAGTGTACTGGCACCGACAGACAATTTAGAGCAGTCTCTCTCAAAGTGGGCGATAATGCCCCCTTATGGGCGCTAGAGGACTGGAGGGGGCCTGTAAGGTTCCCAGAAAAAAGTGGGGGTATTCTTAGTGCTCTCACTGGTAAAACAGTCTCGTTTAGAATGTATGCTTAAACTCCGGTCCAGACTAATATAGCACACGATTGTCATTGTGGTCTTTAAGATGTGGTAAAGTAAAAAAGGGGGGTGCTGAAAAATAATTGGTTTTTAAAGTAGGCGGTAGATGCAATAAGAGAACCTCTGATGTAGAGGGTTGTAGTAAGCAAAGCAGCAATCGCCGCAGTCTCTGATAGCCGCAGTCTTTCCCGCTACCTGCTCATCTCAGCACACGGCTCGTTATGTTCACTAATAAGAGGAATATCAGTAACAATGGACGTCCGATGTACTACATAATTGGGTCATCGATAGCAACACAATGCTGGGCGGCGGCGTCGTTAGCGCTGACCTCCGTGCTTCCCCACTGACCAGGTGAGATGATATGCGGTAGCACCACGCGGCGCGGCACCAGTTGGACACTCTCACTTTTTACACATTTCAAAACTCAAAGCATTTATTCAATTAAACCATTTAGAGGCATTTTTGAATTGTCAAGGTGTCGGTGGTGAGAAAGATGCAAGTTTGTTGTCCAAAGAGTAGTTCTTATGGAGAAGAATGGCAAGAAACTGCAAGGATACTCTTTCAAACCAAAATATTAGATACGTCATCATAGGATAAGAAGACTTGCTTGCTGCGGATTGTAATGCAAGGGCAATATATATATAGGAAAGACGCTGCGGATTATAATGTAAGGGCAATATATATAGGAAAGACGAAACTCATAGAATAGCTAGATGAATATGCTGAAAATGGATATAGGAAGACCGAAAACGTTCTTAGAGTTCATTCGAGGTAACCGTTAATGCGTAAACTAAAAAGCATTTCAGGGTCATATTACTTGGACCTTAAAGTCCACATTAGGCAGAAAGCTTCCCATATAAAGAAGTAATGTCTCAGCATCACCGCGAGAGATGGTGTCAGTCCTGCGCAAGAGCACGGCCTTCAACTTACGACTCGCAACGTCACAACACTCTGCTGGGCCGCTAAGAAGGCGTTTCACTTCGACATATTTTTGGTTGAAAATTTTGTAAGACAAGCATCAGCATCATGATTTGATTTTTTCCATCACGTTAGAAAGTGTAGTGGCGTAAAAACCGTAACTTAAGGGAGGTCGTACCAGAGATTGTATACAGAGTGGGGCTCCCTGCCCCACCCTGTATGCAACGCGCTTCCTGTTACCATGGCTTCAGTACAATACATTCTCGTCGCTCTCCCACGTTGAAATTTTTCATCGTTATTTAAATAATATTTATATAATAAAATATTGTTTCACACATTTTGACCGCGTAGGTATTGATTGCACTTTTCTATGAATCACAGTTTTTTTTAAAGCTGACGAGTATATCCTGCGCATGTCCCTGCCACCATATATATTTTAACCCAACTGCGAGTGTCTGTTACTGGGTTAAATTAAGGTCAGGTTATTTTGATTGCATTTGAGTCTGAGTCCGAAGTTTAAGAGCCTCTAAGAGTCCGAGTTTGAGTCGCTTAAAACGTGAAAATGCATAATGTAGGATAGGAGATAGATTCTACGTTTAATGAATAATGAGGCAATTTGGCATACAGCGGTGCAATTCTGCAACGTGCGCCATTTTAGCGGCACGGCGCATGCGCAAGTGCAGCTGAAATCTACCGTGGGCACCACCAGCACGCTCAGTTACATAACGTAGGGCGAGCAGAGCAGTCGCTCACATAGTTGTAGTATAGTACAGTGACTGACGTATAATTTATACAAATTATATGGTCCAAATCGGAAACGACGAAATTATCTAAGTGCGAAATATGAATTCATCAGAAATGAACTTTGGTTCGTATTTATTAATTTTTTAGCTTTTATAAATAATTCAATTTTCCTTAGGTTTCTTAACCAAAATAATAATTCATTAGCAGTGCTTAATTTCAAAGTTATAACCTATGTTTTAGTTAATTGTTCGAGAGGTTATTATTTTATTTTATATATTTGAAAGAACAAACAATTACGATACGTTATATACGTTATATTACAAATACACAGTACATGTACAAATGTGCAACTTTATTATTTATATATTATAATTTGCTACCCCAGCCCTAGTCCAATTAAGCACTCAAATAATGATGAGCAACTCCAAATAGCTTTTTGGTTTTACAATATCTTACATTTCGTTTTATTTGATTTATATATGACGGCACGGTTGGCGCAGTGGTTAAGCGATTGGCTGCCGCGCTGAGTGTCGTGGGTTCGATTCCCGCACAGAACAAATATTTGTATGACCTACAAGTAGTTGTTCTGGGTCTGGGTGTTTGTGTATGTGAGTTTAAATGTTTGTAAACGCACCCACAATACAGGAGAAATTCCTAGTGTGGGGAAACGTTTAAAAAAAAAAAAAGATAGTAGGCTTACTTAGGCTTTTTTTGGTGAAGGCCGGGCGTGTTGGGAGACTGTCTTATGTAATTTTGACATTCGAAAAGTGCCTATTCTCAGCCTAATTTGAATAAATAACTTTTGATTTTGTTTCTTTTAAGATATTTAATATAATTTTTACATAGTACAAAACAAAGTCGCTTTTCGTGTCTGTACGCTTAGATCTTTTAAACTCCGCAACGGATGTTGATGCGGTTCATCAATAGACAGACTGAATCAAGAGGAAGGTTTATATGTATAAAAACTAAATAAAAGCTTGTAATATACCGACTTCCACGCGGTCAAAGCCGCTGCCAAAAGCTAGTTACTTTATATAAAACGATTTGTAAGGCTTACTTACCTACTTTAATGTAACTAGACATACACAGCACTCGCATTCTTTGTAGATAGTCCTTTGTAATCATCATAGCTCTCACATGTGTGTAACGAAATTAAAGGAAGGCAATGAAAATAAAATATTGTGCCTCACTCACTAATTAACATAAAATATTACTCAATACTTATTATATGCACTGTTATTATACGAATTAAACCATTATTCCCAAAAGGTTGTCGTTGGTCGGCGAATCCTTGACGTTTGCGCAACCCTCTAAACCGCCCGCCCACGCCCTACCATCACATTAGACTCGTTTGACTATCTTGCTGCCTTTTATTTACATCGCTGGATACATACAAAGGTGTAAAACGTGTTCCTCCTCGGAACAGGCATTGGATACAGAACTACTTTTTCACAATCATCGCAAATATTCATATTAAAGTTGCGGTTGCAATAGTTACCTACCATCTTTCTTATTATGGTTAGTGAACCAAGTACTTGTTCAGATCTTAAAGTTAGATTTACATAATATAATGGAAAATAATTTTGTAGCAATGAAACCGACCACGTATTTATTGACAAGTCAAGGAGCTCCAATACCTAGTTAAGTCAATAAAATATTTCAGTAGGTAAGTACTGGATAAAATATTTAAAGTCTGTAAGTACAATTGAAGATATGTTAAACAAACAACGACAAACGACATTCAACACGAAACGATTGATTGATGTTATTGCTGAAATATTAGTAGCGGAACAGCTGCGAGAATGTTTCCCAAGTCTGTTTTACAAATTGCAAAAGAATCTAACCTATACAACAAGACTATACCTAGTTACCTACGTCAATAGGAATGTGTGTTGTGTTTCTTCTCCATGCATCGTTATTGTCTACAACCATAGCATTGTTGTTTACTTTAGAATCTTCATTAATTTGTAAAACAGAGTCGGGAAGCATTCTTGCACTTGTCGCTGATTCCGCGATTAATATTTCAACAATGACATCAGTCCACAGTTGCTTGTTGAATGTCTTTTGTTGTTGTTTGTTTAAGTTATCTAAAATTATATTTACTGTCTTTGAATGTAACTACTATTCTAGACATTTTTAATAGTTCTCTCGTCATCGTTTCTACATCTTTTCAATCAACTTTGCTACCCCAATTTTGTTTCTTCGGCGTTTACTCACCGTGCCTGTAAATTTCACTGGTTTAAAAAGAATTCTACTAACTTGAATTACAGTTACTCAGGTACATTACTCAACGAAGTATGATCAAATTAACTCCATCTAAAATTGATTGATCTCTAAATCTATTGTTGTAGCTCTTGAAACTCCTCTCCTACTTAACAAATCTTGTTTTTCAAGGAGGTAACTCATCTACTTTTCCGACTGTACGTTTCATTTCAAATTTCTATCTTAGTTTTAGGTTTTTCGGAAATCTGAACATATCAATATTAATCTGACATGTACTGTTTTAGCAAATTACGTAATCACTATAATAGTGTCAGCGGCAAGTAACAGTGGATATTTGTAAACTATCCCTCGTAACATACCTTCGTACTTACCTACGAATGTATGTAGTCGCCGTATTTTCATTCGTCTGCTAATGAATCATCGATCTTCAATAAACTAGGTAAAAGATTATGCTAACCAGCATCTAGATAATAACACAATGCCTTTTAATTATTCATGTATTTATTGCCAGCGACTGTTGCACTGTGTTTCTTATTAACGTTTAGCTATGGTTTACTTGTATTCGCATCGCATCGCTGGTGTAGGCCCTTAATATTTGGATCTTTATTACTAATAGTGAATATAATACCTGATTTATCCATTAGTGTTCCAGAAGTTCCATCTTTAAGGAGGAATTACCATTAGTATTAATGATTCAATTGAAAAATCAATCTTGTATCGTTTCCTCCTTTTTGATACGTATCATCCGAGTTATCCCTTTTTTTCATCAACGTAAGAAAAGTTACATCGATTGTATCTTCTCTTGATCTGTATACGGTCCACCTCAACATATTTTCATGAATTATTTTCATAACGTCATCTGTCCATCCTTGGTAGGCATAATTAATTTCACTATCTTCTTTATCAAAGTTTTCAGTAGATGGACATTCACGTAATGTCCCATCCTGTGTGACTGCTCATTATATTGTCATTAGACATGAATGTGCTCCAAGAAGTAATTGTGGTAATGTTTCAAGTGTTAGTATTTATCTTTGTTTCATTTCATCTTCATCCGTTACTTCAGCAATTATAGATCTCCTTGAGTTCTAATTCATTCAGCAGATCCATTGTGGACATTATAACTAGCATAATTGTATGTATTTAGTTATTATAATCACGCGATCAAGATATTGAAGTTATAGTGACTCATTCCACTTAATAAAAAAATTATGGCAATCCAAAAAAACGGATTCGTTTCCTCGGACCATTAGCTTCTAATTCAATTTCGTCGGTTTCTGTTTTTTTGTACGTTTGTAAAAACTCATATCCCCTTTTTTTTTGTTCTGATTTTTGAGCAAAAACACAAACTACCTACGATTTATTCTACGGGGTGCAAAAAGCAGTTTTTGTTCTATTTTCCTTCTAAAGTATTCAACGTGTTGTAAGCCTTCTTATGTTACTACTATGTTCCATGTCCCGCCCCATTTCAGTTTTTCGTTCGACAGTGAATACTGAGGACATTCTAATCATCTCACTCATCTATCTGGCATTGTATATTGCAGGAGTGTTGTGGTGTGTCCTGCTGCTGGCGTCGTCCTGCGCGGGCAATAAGTGGCGTTGGCCAGAGGGCGAGACGGCCGCGTCCGTGCGCATCGACACCAAGGTGCGGTTTATCGACACCGGTGATGACAAGTAAGTGAACAATCTTCTACAACTTAGCGAAGAGGAAGTTAGGCAGTGTGGGTAACACTGACTAACTTCTTCTTCCGACCTTATATGTGCCAGCTGAGTCTGAAACTACGAGATCCGACGTAAGACTGGGCCCTGTATGATATCGGACTGGGTAGAAGCTGTGAAATACAAGACAAGGCAAGTCCTTGTGCTGACAGGTGGGGCAGTGCTCAAACGGCACAAAAGGGACGAGGGCTAAATCACATGGTAGGTACTCTGTGCCTATAATCAAGGGTCGGTGGAACAAGGCTGCCAGTGATCATGATTTCACCATTCATTCAGGTGGAACACGTGGTAAGGGACTAACTGTAACCACCACGAGTTTCTGTGCTAAAACTGACACAATGCCTTAGCATTGATTCAGTTTGTTGCACAATTTTACGTGGAGTTTTCTACAGTTTCACTCTGATTATTGGATTTTTTATCGATTCAGGAATATAATTAAACTTTTTTCGTCCCTGCAGCTGAGCAATCATATTACGGAAATGCCAACCTGAGTAAATAATATGGGTAGTTGGTAGATAAAGCTGGCAACACCAACGAAGTCAATTAAGATATGAATGGTTTCCGAACAGTCCTTCGTGTAGATCAAATTTTATTTAAAGAGGTTGGATCTGGCGCCAGGCATGTTCCAAAGTTATTTAAGTTTAGACTTGCCTTTAGTTGTGACATTAACCAATAACTAAGTAACGCCTTACTTAATAGTTCTGTATGGGTGTGTAGTGTGAGTTGTACGTAATCTTACGACATCCTCCATAACATATAACGAGTACGTTCAAATTGAGACCCACGGCTAAGTAGCAATTACGTAGTCGAATCGAATGATTTTTCAATTTGATAGATGTTTGTACTGTTGTTATGACGAAATAGTTATAACAAGTAATGTCTTAATCGTTCCAATCACTGTAGTTACTTAAGTAGACTGGTTCGTTCTTACCCCACTTGAGGAAGTAGAGAACTAATATTTAATACGGCAATGCACTAAACTCTTTCACGCTTGACCACCACTATTGTGCTGGCTGAATCGGTAGTCAGAACTAGTCAGAAGTAATGACCGACCGCCTACAAAGTCGTGACCACCGACCGAAACACCTGCAACAGTTAAGATTGCAGATCGAGCTGTCGTCCTTTAACTAGAAAGGCGTTAAGAGCTAAAAGTTATTTCCGAGAAAATGGCAAAAAACGCGTGAATCATTATTTCTTAAAAACTGTGATACTTACGTTAATGATTGTAGGACACAACAATTGATATTTCTTTCTGTTTATCCTAAAGAATCCTTTCCAGTTCCTGATTGTAGGATACATCAATTGATATTTATTTCTGTTCATCGTAGAGAATCCTTTCCAGTTAACGGCCTACAAACTTTTCATATCTTGGGAACTATTTAGATTCTATAAAAAAATAAAAATTGACCAAGTGAGGGTTAACGCCTTTCTAGTTAAAGGACGGCAACGAGATAGAGCAGCCTAGAGCCCTAGCAATGCAACACCCCGTCGTAGTTATAAACAACAAGCCGTGTGCTGGATGGGATATCCCATCAGCAACAATGACGAACTTCCTTACAACAACTCCTATTGAAACTCTTAAATTCTTTACTCCTGTGAACTCTTGTATGAAGTTTCATGCTTCAATATCCAGCGGCTTAATTAGGCTTTGCGCTGTCTGTCTTAATCAATTTGAAGTTTTGATAAAGTAGAAGATATTGTCATGCATGGTTCTGCAGTAAAATTGTTATCGGCTCTGCATTGGAACGATTGGAACGATTTTTTGCACACTTAGCTCTCACTTCTAAGAGTTCTCTCCTTGCCATATTATCATAATGTTGGTCGGCGTTTGTTTTTGTTATTGACATTATACATTTTATGGTTATGACCTAGATGAATAATTGCGCTGACAGAGGTTACCTTGGCCTACGGTTTTCTGATTTTATCAAACTTAAATACACCTTATATGGTAAATCCTCGTTTTAAACGTATATTTTTCAATGCCATTCATCTAAAAGCTGTAGTTTATATGTCCTTATACTATTTTTTTTAAATAAAACATCTTGAATTGTGGGCGGGAAAACCTATGACCGATATCTCGAAGGTTTGACAATTAACCGGAGGTTATCAGTGTATAGTAATTATCAGGATATAGACATCAATCCGCAGCCGCAGTTGCATTCGGTCAGAATGCTAGCTGATTGTGATTATATGAAGGCAAGCGATCTCAAACTAGTTGGTTTGTTGAGGGTGCACAAAATATGCTATATTTAGGTACAAAAAAATAGTGATGTAAGGAATCTGGGGAAGGGCTTAGGGGTTATGTCATTAATTCTACACAGCTTATATAAAAACTGACAGAATCTTCTAAAAACTACCGTCGAAAGAACATCAGATTTATTATAGGTAGGTAGGTAATGTTATTTATAAAATTCGTCCATTAATTTAAAAGCTTGTTTCGTTATTGTTAACCTTGAATTGCTCACGTTTTTAACAATCAAGCGTTCACGTTCAAGGAAAGCTTTCCCTTGGCACCAAAGCTTTGAGGAAAAAATATATGTAAATAGTAGATAGTGTGTTGGTACCTTCTGGTTCCAGTCGGCTGTCGGTGCCTTGGCCGACATTGGAGCGGGTACCACACACAATGGCTCCCACGGCTTAGAATACCTTGCGTCATCCTGCACGGGTTTTATTTCGCTAATTTTGCGGTAATTTGCTTTAGGACACAGTAATTGGTAATACTATTAGCACAATAATGGTCGTGAAGTGGTAATACTGGTAATGCAATCAGTGGGTGGCGGCGTGCGCAGATGTGACGTATATCGCGTCTACGCGCGGATGTATGGCGGCATTTCAGGCGGCTGCTGACGTATATTCATTAAAAAGGCTACGAATCGGTAAACGCCCATAGGTAGGACGCCCTCAGGCTAGGTGGAGGGACGATATTCGGAGGGTGGCTGGTAGTAGCTGGATGATGTCAAGAATCGAGCTGAATGTCGTACAAATTGGCTCTCCAATTCCGCCTATGTCCAGCCGTGGACTGCTGATGATGAGAATAATGAATCGTGATCTAAGCTTGTAGAATATTCGTTTAGATACAATAGCTAAAAACTAACGAGATTTTATAACACAATGTGTTCATGCCAGTTTTTAACAATTTAGATCAGCTCAAAATATGCGTAAGTTATAACTAAATATCAATATTTGGGTATAACTGACGCATATTTTACGCAATGTTATATCTTAATTTTAGTTTATTTCAAGTAACAGGATAGATAAATCACACATTCGGTTTTCCCTGCGCACACGCAACCTTAGCTTAAGTTGCCTAATTAAATATCGAACAATAATAATTGCAAAACCCAATTCAAGACACGCTACAATAATTATCTACAATAAATACCTATTTAAATCTAGTACCAACTATGAATCACTCCGGGAGAAACGTAAACTAGTACTTTTAGAGGTTGTCGAAAATACCAATCGCGAAATCTATATAAAAAAGTTACCTATAAGAATGTTTGATTGCCAAACACTTAAAAAAGTAAGTCTAAATTGAGTAGCTTGGTATGACGTAAGTTATGATAGTTAATTGCGTATAGTAACGATGACGGATCTATCGGCTGTGTTGTAAAGTTCCACTTTTAGTATTGTTACTGATCGTTTGTGATGAAGTCTTATTACGGTATTATTCTTTGGAACAATGGAGCATATTTGGTAACGAGAGCTAGTTGTTCCAAGATACGACAAATCCACGTTGCGCAGCATCGAGGTTCCATCAGATTCAGATTCTCGCAATGTATTCGCAAAAACCTTTTCATAATCACATTTGAACCTTATAGCAGAAGCAAAATTCTGTCTATATCGAGGACTAAATAATGAATGTTAAATAAATGTTAAATATTGTAGTTAAATGTATGTTAAATATTGTAGTTAAATCATTTTTAAAAGAGTAACGGTGGAGTTTCTTGCCCATTCTTCTCCATACGAAACTACATTTTGGAAGGGGCGACTAGAATCAATTCTATTTTAATGTAAATGTTGACGTTCAAAAGTGCCTTTTAAGTGCCTATTTGAAATAAATGCTTTGACTTTGAATAATAAAATATTTTACTACACGTCATCCCTTCCGTCAACTCTTCAAGAGGATGTCTTCAAGGTTCTGGACTGGAAAGGAGCTGGCATCAGCATCAATGGCGAGTACATCACTCACCTACGATTTGCATGGAATTATTTTGCTTGCCAATTCTCCAGTTATACTAGTGAAACAGTGGTCTGTTTCCTCCAATGATAATTCTGGGGTATTTATTTTAAGGAGATCCAATGGAGGTGTTTTTGCAGTATCTCTGTTAGTAATGTTGTTAATTTGATGATGATAGAGATTGTGATGGAACGGATGATCGTAATCCTAGCTCGGTCTGTTAGTTGATGCCCAGAATACTCCGTTCCATAGCCCTCTGGCAAACCTCGAGCGTGTACCTCTGCTGATTTGTCAAAGACCATGTTTGACCACAATATGTGAGGATGCGAAGTATGCACACGTCAATGAGTCTTCTCTTAAGGGACAAAGGCTAGCTCTTCATTAATTATTACATAATAATTATTTATTTATATATTATTATTATTATTTTTATTTTTTATTTTTTATGTTAGCTTTTGGCTTTAATGTAGCTAAATCTTGTTGATTAGGTGTATATTATTTTATAGATGTTTTTATTTAATTAGTTAAAAATCTCTGCAACTGACTTGCGGTTCTAAAAATACCATCTCTAGTTAGTGAACGGAAGTCGGTTGCATACTTGATTGAAATAATATTATATTTTTGATTTCCGGAAGTTGCTTAGTACGCCACCTATTTGACGTTTGTAGATGTAAAAAGATTTAAAAGGACGTGTCAGTGAATTTTAGAGGCAGTCACATTTAAAATAAACAGCTATAACGATACGTTGCTCGTTTTCTTATTAGAATACGCTCCGGTATTCCCAATATCAGAAGTGGGATTATACCTCAAGTGCAAGTGCACTTACAATTAATAAGTTTATAATCTAAAAACGCTATTTATTTATTTCTCTTTAAAATACGAGTAGTTACATAGGTCGATATTACCCAGTCATAGCAAAGTACATAATAAAGTATTAAGCATTATTAATGTAGATCACACCGAACTATAGTTCACAGAACTCGTTCATTGGTCAAACATCGCGAAAGTTATTGTCTTGAGAAAGTTGAGAGCACCACAAAATTAAGGAGCCATAAACATGTTCAATGAGTAATGTATTCGTGCAGATGTACCTCCTCTCCTAAGTACCACGTTCAATATGTTACGTGGTCAAATACACAGCTGTTACAGCGAATACATTCACACTTATTCATTTCTTCTTTTGTCGTATCAGTACGAGCTATTTGTTAATCGTAATCAGCACCCGATATACAGGGTGTTTGGCAGAACGTTGAACATACAAAAATGGTGGATAGGTGGGGTCATCTGCTACTTACTCAGCCCTAATTTATGTGGCCCTGGCCCCCCGGATATTGAAAAAAAATTTTTTTGCTTTCTCCTGGTTTCATAATTTTTACTAAAAATGGGTAAAACAGGCAATATTTTTGTTAGATGTTGGCTAGAAAAAAAATGATGAGTCCTCAAACTTACAGAAAGCGGCAAAAAATACTTAAATCTTAATTTCAAGTTGCATAAAAAAAGTGATTCAGGAGTTCCAATTCTAGCAAAACATCCCTAGTGTGTGCCCTTTCTAATGGTATGTAATTTGCTTTTATAAAAAAACCTTTAAGAGTTATTTCATTTTTTTTTTTGCCAGGGCCAAATAAATTAGGGCTGAGTAAGTGGATAGGTGGGGTCACCCCACCTATCCACCATTTTCGTATGTTCAACGTTCTGCCAAACATCCTGTATGTATAATTGCGTAAAACACTATTAATCAGAGGCCCTAGTGTGAGTTTCATTTAACCATCTCGATCAAACGCATAAAGCGCGTTCGGTGGTCCGTCACCGATCCAGGGGCAATCGGAGCGCCAAACGCGCTCGAAGCGTTTGATCGAGATGGTTAAATGAAACTCACACTAAGGCCTCTGAATCGGAATATTTTGAAGGTAATCTAATCCATTGCTTCGTAAGTTCGACAAATTTGTATGCTCAGCAACGTAAATAACGCAATTAATGTTGTCGGAACTGTCAAATTGAAAGCCATTCCTATTTTTAGTGCGTTACCAATAACCCTGCTGGTGAGCAGAGTTGCAGTATTCCCCGGCCGACTTCTGAAAAGCAACTTTTGTACTATATCCTCCATTTCAATGAATTTCAAACTTCTCGACTGCCGACCGAAACTGGAATAATAAGCTTTCCAAGGTAAACCGCACGTCAGTGGTACACTTTGATCTTGAGTTGGCCTAGCGTACTTAGTACGAAGTTTCTGTAGAAATCGAGGCCGGCTTATACCGTCATTACCACTGACGTGCACATACTGTTCAGAAGAGTTGCGCCCTACAGGCCCTTCCGGCCATTCCGGACATATATCAGACACACACCTGTGTCTGATAAATATTATTCCAAAATGATGTTCACAATCTCTTGTTTGTTTACAGAGAGACTCAAACGAAGCCCCACCGCGTGCAGGCCGACGAGGTACCGTTCAGAGAACCGGAGGATACGGACGGCTTCTACAACCGGCCGCCCGGCGCCGGACGCTACCCGGTGCGCGTGGAGGCGCACCGCGCGCCCTATCGCGTCGACGGGCACGGCATCTTCCAACTCAACAAGTATGTCTGCAATGTACCACTACCTTGTCTCGTTGGTCTAGTGAATTGTTGGGCACAAAAAGTTGCAGAACACGGGCGGATTCTACAACCTGCCGCCTGGCGCCGGACGCTGCCGAATTGACAGGCACGCCAGCGTCCGCGTATACAAGTACGCACAGTGCTTCGAGGATATTTGGACACTTCAGATGCTGTTGTTGAACTTGAACATTTTATAAAATTGCTCTTTGAAATGTATTAGAAGACATTGTTCAACTACATATATTCACTGTTAAACCTGCCTTGTCGCAAACGCGGCTATAGAGAGTGAGGAATCGAACTCAGGACGAGTTCGATTCCTCGGACGTGCATAATGTTACTTATTTATTTAACCATTTATGTACACACGTATATAAACAGACAAGAAAAGAACAGAAAAATAGGTACAGAGGTGATGCTAAAGAAATCTCTTTCAGCATACCTGCAATAGGAACAGAACAGTTCGATATTCTTAGTACCTCTACAGACGTATTGTAGTTGCCCAATTACTAGCAATAGGCGTGCTGGGCTCGCCCTATGTTATTAAAAAAGCTGTTCTGTACATTTTGATCATGGGGATGCACTTTTTTTTGAGACAGCACATTTCGGAATGTAGGTATGTGTAAACAAAATTTGTATTTCTGTTATTTCAGCCAACAGCAGCAAAATGGGATATCTGACGGTACCCTCGACTCGCTGCAATACTGCAAGTGTGTCTCTAAGCCGAACTGCAACCCACGACCTGAATCTGCGGTAAGCAGTTTGTACATACACCGTGAAATTTTAATGGTTGTTTTCCCGCGGCAGAACAACTTGCCATAAGGAGTACTTTCGAAGCATAGAGTAAAAGTAGATTATTTTTTTTAGTTTTAAAATAATTTAAAAAATCTTTATCAACTCGAGAAAACACTACTCAATAGTAACACTAGGGGTAACTTGTAGGTACTACTCGAATCGCACGCGCCGCCGACAAAGGGAACAGCGATGCATAAATGTTCGAATCAAAATAAACTCTCACACATGGTGACTTTTCACAATAGTTAATCTGCCATTTTTTGTTTCTAATGTTTTATTTGTTTATAAAACGATTGTATTACCAAGACAAAACCACTTGGCTGCGGTAAAACAACCATTAAAATTTCACGGTGTATGTACCTACTTATTTCTTTTAAAAAATGTTTTACCCGAACACTATTGCGTACAACATAGTGATACCAATTTCCACAAAATAATGTTGACCTTCAGACACTTTCTACCTACTAATGCTGCATCGTGGGGTGCACATTATATTATTAGTAGGTACATAATTATCTACTATTGATCCTACTAAGCTAAGGCTCGGAATAAATTCTCGACAATAGTGAGATGGGTTGGGTGGAGTTGAATTCACAACCACACGCTTACTCTTTTTGGTTTGTTCTCATCTTTATTCTCATACAACTGTGCTGTGTGTATGTATATTTCTATTTTTTTCCGAGTCACCAATTCACCAGCGTTGTTATTTCCAGAGCGCGTGCGGTCTCGGCAAGTTCCTGTGCTGCTACCCTCGCCCCAACAACAACGGTACGTCACACAATATCATTGTTTTAGTGTCAACTGGCCTCCACTCCCAACACTTTGTCGCGACAT
Organism: Polymixis lichenea; assembly: GCA_949091785.1. Taxonomy (NCBI): domain Eukaryota; kingdom Metazoa; phylum Arthropoda; class Insecta; order Lepidoptera; family Noctuidae; genus Polymixis; species Polymixis lichenea. Next base: position 22,234,325 of record OX420942.1, on the reverse strand, counting down.
ATTCTCGCTTTAAACACAATTCAGTCGCGAAGACTCCTAAGTTGGGAAACAAAGTTTGTTTTAGTGGATTTTGTTAGACAGGCATTGCTAAAAATGTACTCATGTTTTAATTGACAGAGTACATCAATGAAGTAGAAGACCAGCGTCGCGAGACCTATCCGTTTGCACCACAGCACGGCGCCGGTTCCAGCGGCACCTTTGACAATCGCGGAGTACTGGTCGGGCCCGGGGGACCCACAGGCTTCATCGGTCTACAGAACAAGCAAAAGCAACCCGCTGTGCTCGTCGGACCTAGTGGACCTACCGGTATCATCGGCCCGACGCAGCAGGGCGACGGACAAGGGAGCCCAACGGCACAGAGGGGGGTCTACTTCGGCCAATCAGGATTCGGGACGTACGGCCAAAGACCAGTACTAGTGGGCCCCGGCGGACCCACGGGGATTATCGGGCCCGGCAGAGGTGGCCGACCAAACGTGCTAGTAGGACCGGGCGGGCCTACTGGCATCATCGGACCCGGATACGGCAGGCAACCTGGACTGCTCGTTGGTCCAGGTGGCCCCACTGGCTCCATCGGGCCGGGCCGCCAGCTCCTAGTGGGCCCCGGTGGCCCCACTGGTCAGATAGGACCACAGAGATTCTACGGTAAATAAAATATGCCCTGTGTCGTGTGGTGACTAATACAAGCACAGAACTAACCAGTTACATGTTTTTGTTGTTTACGTTTATATAAGACTGTGAAGTGTACCGTAACCAGTGTACGTGGATGTAAATATTTTGATTAATTAGTAAAGAACGTGCGCCATCAGTGTTAACTGCGATAAACCATCAGCTTTATATTGATGAACAATTGTTCACACCTCGCGTGCTTGGCGAGTAGTGACGGGTGAGACTCTTGCAGGCTGCGCGCGCTCCAAGCGGAGGAAAGCCAAGCCGGACGACCTGCCTGCGCCCGCGCAAACCAACACGCTACACACACACAAGCACAGGCGAAATGATACCAAGGAAAGGGAGTTATGTTACTGCAAAATATAAATCGTGCAAAATTGCTTGTTTTATTTTGATAAATCCATTAAAATCCTAATAAAACGTAAAAGTCGTCCTTAAGACCAAGTCACTTGGAAAATTCTAGGTAGAAACTAATTCAAAATAAACCATACCGAAGCTCACACTGATCGATACGCGTAATAAAATTTGATAACTTCAGCGTACAAAGGTGTTTGAACTCTCCAGGTGAAGTGTCAGTAAAATGGCGATATTAACAAGCTGACATTCCTCGAGTTAGATGTGTCGAATTTATAACGAAAATAAGCCAACGTTTGCGATAGAGGATAAAAAATGTGATGGATGGCGGGCTGGCAGCGCGCCAGGCGCCGGCGCACCTCGCACACGGCACAACGGATCATGGTAAATAGAAGGCACACCAGTAAGATAGTATTTTCTTTGGAAGCATCCAAATAATTTTCACAGCGCGGTTGTTATCAAGAAGTCAGTGTAGCTACGGAAACAAGTCGACGAATGCATTCACAGTAACAGTTCTAAGAGATTACAAAGATATGTCTCTCTAGCTCAAGACCGGATAATAATGAATGACGCGTATCTTTAAGGGTCTCACCACTCTAGCATTTTACGACTGTTCGCCTTACCAGAAACACGCTCGCAAACCGCTCCTAATAGTAAATGCAATCGTAAATTTTTCAAAATTGACCTTCTCTGTTTCTTGTCTCCTCCAGCGCGCGCGCACGTAAATCTAACACACTTACACACATTGTACTGAAATCCCCTATTCTGAAATTCTATTGCGAAAGCGTTTGGTCGTTATTTCAGATCCAGTTTTCGAGTATTGTACCTAAAATGATTTTTGTTACTGTCGACCTGAATGTACAAGGTTTCGGCTAGGAAGAATAAGAGAGGGGCCTGTGGCTAAGTACTCACAGCCGTACGAATCGATCGATCAGGTTAAGCTACGCTTGCCACGGTTGGTCCGTAGATGGGATGGATCTTTAAATAACAAGACCATGCTTCGGAAAGCACGTCAAGCTATTACGACAGTAGTTACGGGTCTTCAGAAGCCCGAAAGTGTGGCAACCAGTCTTATCAAAGGGTATCATGTTACCCAATAACTGGGTTGTGGAGGTCAGACAGGCAGTCGCCCCAGTAAAATACTACTGAAAGCCGAACCCAACATAATTTGGAACAGACTTGGCATATGATGGCTAGGAAGTATCGACATACGTAATCAATCATTGCTAAACTACAATCCAAATCCTCACCTGTTCCCGTTATGAGAAATGGCAACAGCTTACCGATAGTGGTGATGACGATGATGGAGTAAAAGAGCGCGCCGGTGAAGGTCCATTGGATGTGGTCGGTACTCTCGTTGCCGTCCCAGCCGCGCACCTTCATCTCCAGCAGGATGGCGTTCTCGAAGTCCTGCAAACACCCACACCTCATTTTACTCTTACATGTCCAGATTCATAGTATGTATAACCTACCTAAAGAATACAAAAAAGAATTGGAATATTAGTTTTCCAAACATAAACACGAATCGAACCCATGAAGGTTTATACTTGACCAGTCTCTCTTGTGGCCACTTGGACAGAGTAATCGTGAAAAATACAAACATAGAATTTGAAAACAGAAATAAATCAAAGCAAAAATCATCAAATCGTAAAGCATACTCATATAAAAACGTTCATAATATTATCTGAGCTAAGAGCTTCACCGTAGCGGACCACTAATAAATATGATCAATCGTTTTCCAAGTAGTTCTCTATCAGTATCAGGTGCGTAAGAGTGGATTTGTTTAACCTTGGACATTTCGGCTGTCTGAGACTGTGATGGCCTCTTCATTTTTAAAGTCTGAAAAGATAAAAATACCTATCTACTTACCATGATTTTTAACTGCAGCTCACATTCCTAAAAAAACATTTACCTCCTAAGCAGCTGCTTATCCTGTTATTCGGAAACTAAAGCTAATTTTGTACCTATACTCCATAGGTTTAGCTAGTTAAATAAAGGTAAACAAAAAATACCACGTGACTCATAGATGAGAAACCTTTTGTTTCAAATGTTAAGATCATATTATTTACAGTAATATAATAATAGGCTCTATTCGGAATCTGAATCAGCATCTAATGAACTATCTATCACATTATTAATAAATCGTTCCGTTGTATCATCAATTATTTTCCTAGCTATAATAAGACAATTTAACAAAATCGAAATGCACTCGCAAAATCGTAAATGTCGATTGTTGAGAGCGCTGTCAAAGTCTTGTTAACCGACTAAACGTAATACCTGCCACTTCAGTTGCCATACTACAACACACACAGTTGTACTTTTCAATTTAGCAAATTCGTAATATTTTCTAAAAGGTTTAGGGAACCTGTCATTTTGGGCTCTTTACAATAGGCAGATTACAAAATATTATATTAGGTATTGTAATTAATCTAACAAAAAATTTTGCTCAAGTAGTTACATCTAGAAAAAGTAGTTTAAGAATAAATGATAAAGTATAATATTTATTAATAAAATAGGAAACTATCGTATAAATCGAAAATAAATAGGTATGATTTCGATACACCGTATTTTTAAACAAGAAAGTGTTAACTATAAAAAACCCTTTTTACGATTTGTTTACCTTTATTTATCTACCTAAACCTATGGAGTATAGTGTATATTCTGTTGGTTTACTTATTAAATAAAATATCTGGATGATGATGGTTTTTTTTTTTTTCGTTTTCTAAAAATGATACCTAGCTAGATCTATTTATCGCCCCCGAAACCCCCTGAGAATCGTTGGAGCCGTTTCAGAGATTCAGATTATGCATATACATATATATAAATATATACATATACAAGAATTGCTCGTTTAAAGGTATTAAATAAACTAGAATTGGTGCATCAGCTATCTACTTGCAGAACTACAACTATTGTCACTCATTAAATTACTAACTCACAACAAGATACGGCAGCGAATTATACTTTTGTTTTGTTGAGTTTAATTGATCCAATATGCACCATCTTTCGCCGTGGCATTCTTTATGAAGTCCGGTACTTCTATGATAAGGAGCTAAAATATGATAAAACCCATAATATCGTTACCTTGAGCATGTCGACGACCTCGGAGGTCCAGTTGGTCTGGTTGAAGAGCGGCACGGTGCGCGTCATCGTCCAGATACTCTGCGTCGTGTTGCTGCGGATTTGCGATATGTTCTTCTTCACCTGCACTCATACAAACAAACACGTTATTGACGAATATGGGGCTCCCATCTTCTAAGGAGCTCCCTCCCTATTATTCTTCCTTTAATAATCAGAAACAGAGAAACTAATCAATGTTGTCCACGGGCACGTGACCATTTACAATGTAGGAAAGAAGTTTATTTCACTCGATAAACATATTAGGACAAAACATAAACAAAGAAAGAAAACTACCGTTGTAGTTTTCTTACGTATTTCGTTACATATATGTGGGTCGATGAAAATCGACTTCATAGTTGAAGACAGCTAGACATGCAGATGTGTTTGTAAACATTCTGATTCTCGCACTGAATATCATGAAGCAGATGTAAGCGACCTATATAGACTCTTTGATTGCGAATTATACATAGTTAGAATTGAATACACATACCGAAACAAAGATGGCGTTTATGGGTACACCATTACTGCTGATAGCTCAATTCAAAAACCATTAATCTTTATTTCGGACTAAGTACCCTTCACTTGGATTTACAACCATAGATTCTACGAAAGCTCTTATCCTATGCCAAGTTTATGAGAATTATTTAATTAGCATGAAGTTGTCGGCCTCCTCCGTTCCCTGTAGTGCCGGACGTAGAAGAATAGCACCATCCCATTTCTTTCCGTGGGTGTCGTAGAAGGAGGGACTTACTAGAGAATGGGCAGCAGCGTTCTCTATGCATTTTACCACCATACTGCGATCGCCAACCCGCCTGCTCAGCGTGGCGATTATGACAAAACTACCCTTTTGGGGGAGGCATATGTCCAGCAGTGGACGTCTTCCGGCTGAAATGATGATGATGATTATGATGTCGACCTCCTGACGTGCGTCCGCGCCGACGCGACGCGTTTGTGCGGAGTTCATGCAGAGATTGATGGGCAACAAACTTTCCAGTTTAGATTAAGGTGTTATCGGTAAATTTCGAAAACCTTATGATGGTTTGGCCACACAAAACATTGAAAAGAGACTTGAAATTCACAGGAGAGCCAAAAACTAGCAATTTAAAATGATCATCTCTTACACCTCGACTGAAAATGTAAAGTATTAATTTTTATCATCATTGACTAGACATGTTACATATAGCTACTGTTGTAGATGAAACAAGTACAGTCTTCAAGTCACGTAATATTGATGTCCAAATCTATTGTCATCATTATTCATCTCAAACTTTTACGTATACGTAATTAAACAAACATAATTGTCTTTATCCACAACCCGTGTGTTTCATGTTTTTTTACGCTATGTCGTGTTCAGCGACGCCGACGTTTACTAGTGTGCTTGACTGGATCGTTAATCAGCTGAGTTTGAGTACTCTGTGGCAGCGTGCCATTCTTTGATAAAACAAAATTTATAGTCACCAAAGTAACGGGATTGAAAATAGATTTGATAATAAATTAGTAAGTATTTTAGTTGTCTTGAAGAAATCTGTTTGAAATTTTAATATTGTGATTTGAATATTACAATTATAGTAAAGATCGTTCGATCGCAAGAAAATGGTTGTAGAGGTCGTTGCTTTGAAAGAACAGAAAAAAATAAAGCAATAGACACAGAGACGGTTAGTAAACTAGACGGTTAGTAAACTACAATTACTAAACATAGCCAAAAGAAATTGCAGCTTCTGTAAAGTAAGTAATATCAACTGCGCACTTCGGCGATCCAATAGATGTCTATAATTTAGATACAGATTCAGTTACAGAATTGATATTGCCAACATACGAATACTCACAGTTTACACGTGATAAATCCTACCTAAATTCCTTAAGCAGTTCTATTGCATAATGGAACGTTGGATAGTGAGAAGTCGAAAGATCTTACGGCATGGTTCGTACACAGTAGTACAGTACAAGTGGTTATCAATTCAACCCCTACTATTTGTTGGACACCCGTCCCGGCCCGAGGACCCGTCAATAAGTATGGCACAATCGAATTTTCGAAAAAGCTCAGCACTGTCTCTACAGTGCTGAGCTGTTTTGAGGCTCTCTAGCCTCTCTGGCACTCATGTCAGTGTTAAATGATAGTATCTAAAGCTCGAAGTGTAATTTTATACTCGTAGCATAGGAACTGTACTTTTTGAAGTACTATTTATAGCAATATTTGTGATCACTGGTAATAGAAGCTAGGCTGACGTTAAAGTAGGTAAATATAAAATACCTCTATCTCGTGGTCCGCCTCCAGTTTCTCGAAGGTGACGGCTCCGAGGATACAGTAGGCCACCACCAGGCTGATCATCACGAAGTGGGAGAAAACCACCGAGCACAGCTTCCATGTGTAATACAGCACCTAGTCAAGTAAGCACTCATTATACATCACGTTAGCGAAAAGATGTGCCTACTATGAAATAAAAACAGTGAATACCATGTACTTACAATATTATACGTCACATTAGTGTTATTTCCATCTTTCAAGGGTTCAGATTGAGACGAACCCCGAGACAATGTTGAACTCAGTGTTTCATAAAAAAAACTCCGAAGCGTCGAACCAATTGTAATAAGGTATTGAACTATTTCTCTTCTACAATATTCTCTACTCCACGAACACGAAGCTCTAGAGATACCTTGCATCGAGAGCTGTAGGATTCTATTCGTAAGATTTCCAGCTAATTTATAGAAGTATAATAAACACAGTGACGATAATATCCATCAATCACTCGCTACCCTCGGCTCAGACGCAAGGAACGCTGGCGTAACACCCATAATACAAGAGAGATTGTTTCTTTGTGTTCTAGAGCTTCTGCCAAATTATAGAGTAGCATATTTTTATGAATTAAATAATTCGTAAAACACAAAACAAGTTCATGTTTACTGGTTATTCTTTCTAAAGCCAAAATTACATTGTAGAATTAGTGACATGAAATGGCATAAAATTAAAGGGCGATGTTTCCGTTGATGACAGTCCCATGGTTGATGGTACACGCGGGTGACAAACGCTCCTGCCAGGTCACTAATTTCGTAATGTAACTTTGGTTTTACAAATTTTAATACAACCGGTGCGATGCTGCGCACACTTTGATATCGAGTGGTGTTAGGATTATCATTGATTAACATTTGAACAGAATAAGGCGTTGATTATAATCTAATGTAATAGCTCAAACTGCTTGTTTGAGAAACGCAAATGTGTCATAGAGCTCATTGAGACCTTCATGTACAAATATGTGTAGCGCATGAATTACTTAGTCACCACAAAAATAACTAGCCATTTACCTCCACTTTGAATGCACCATCACGAGTAGTTTTCCAAGTTCCTCATACGTACACCGTATAGACAGTATAACAGACTCACCGTCATCTGCCTAGCCTTTTTTTAAGTTGTGGTCGGCTTCTATTCTTCACACTTTTTATCAGATTGTTGCAGTGAAATTGAGCTCTGCTGCAATATTGTGTTCTTATGTTATCATCATCATCATTTCAGCCGAAAGACGTCCACTGCTGGACATAGGCAACTCCCGAGCTCCGCCACTTTGACCAGCTCTGTGCTTCCCGCATCCAGCGGACTCCTGCGGTCCTTACAAGGTCATCGGTCCACCTTGTGGGAGGCCTTCCAACTTTACGTCTTCCGGTGCGCGGTCGCCACTCCAGACCTTTTCGGCCCCATTGGCCATCTTATCTGCAAGCAATGTGCCCTGCCCACTGCCACTTAAGTTTGGCAATTCTTTGGGCTATGTCGGTTACCTTGGTTCTCCTGCGGATCTCTTCATTCCTGATTCGATCACACAGAGAAACTCCAAGCATAGCCCTCTCCATTGCCCTTTGGGTGACTTTAAGACTTGTTATGAGGCCCATTGTGAGCGACCACGTTTCGGTTCCATATGTCATCACTGTCAACACGCACTGATCAAAGACTTTTGTCTTAAGACACTGCGGTATGTGGGACGAGAAGATATTGCGAAGCTTCCTGAATACTGCCCAGCTGACGATTGACCTCTTTTTCGAAGTTGGACCTGCCTAACTGGACAGTTTGTCTTAGGTAAACGTACTCGTCCACAACTTCGAGTACAGCGCCTCCGACCGTTATGAGAGTGGGTGTTACATGGGCATTGGACATGACCTTTGTCTTTTCCATGTTCATTTTAAGACCCACTCTTTCGGAAGCTCTACTGAGGTCATATAGCATTGTACTATGCCTTATGTTATGATGACATCATATTAAACAAAGTGACCTAATAAAATATATTTAGTAGCTTGTTCAAAGACCACTCTAACACGCACCGTGTCTATTGCAATGTGTCAAAACAAGAGATTATCCGAGTGTATTAGGTACTTGGAACGAACTGTTGCTATTAACATTTTGCAAGGAGACTCAATAAATCATGACTACATAGCTCCTCGAGTGTTTAAAAGTGGGGTTCGATTGAATCTACCTAATGTTTTAAGATTCTTTATGAAGACTTATTATAGTTTATCTATTGTCAAACCATGAAATTATCCATGTTGAAAAGTTGGTTTGTAGGTACTACTTTTACATATCAATCATATTTTAAAAACTAAATGAGGTCGGCTTTTCCTAGCGGACTACTCTGAGAACAAAAACCGAAACTCAGAGGTCACAGACTCTTTTAAAGTCCAGACATAATCTTGGTCAGATCATGTAAAGACCGTATAAATTGATGTCTGAAATGGTCCTTTGAGGAAAGAACCACAGGCTGAGTGGACCAGTTCAGTCAGTGCACGCATCTGTCAGTAATCGTGTAGCTCAACTCAGAACATACGGAGCACAGCGACTGTATTCAGGTGCTCTACTATACATATTGCGTAGGTAGTGAATAAAATTTTGCGTAGAACGACTATTTACATTATGTTGTAATAATAGGGCTGAGAGTCAATTGAGAGTCTTTGTTCAAGTTGTTAAAGAACAAGGATTCCATATCTACCCTTAAATTACTTGCTCTAATGCCCTGCTCTCATTTGTTCATTGAACAGCTCCAGTTCATCATGTCTACTTACTTTGGCACACTTGCTGGGCGGCGGTAGCGGGTAGTCCCCCCGCTCCACGCGGACTTCCCGGCGAGACATGCTCACTGGTCACCTCTCTGTGTCACTAGTCATGCACAGCATGAGGCTTTATAGCTAGCACTTCACTTCACGCGCGTCCACGTGAACCGAACCAGTCGCGATTTTCACTTGTTTCACCAAGACCCGAAGCGAAGGAGTGCCATTGGAGAACTCCTTGATGTACAGCAGCAACAACACATAAATCCCAATGTTTACGGTCCGTCCACAGCCGGCACTGATGCGAATAACAGATCAAACGGCGTTGATCCCACAATATAGCGTTTAATTTATACTTTAGCAATAAATCTCGCATAGACAACGTTATGATATGTTCTGCTAATATTTACGAGTCACGTTTATTGGATTAGCGGATATAGAGGTACGCCTGCAGACGAGGGCGATCGCTGGAACACTGCACACGGGATATATCGGGAGCCGCGAGGTGCGACCGCCACCGAATCCGCGACCGCTCGGTTTACGATCAAAACCGCCGGTTATTTGGGTCGTTATGCATAAACCCATTCACAAGCCGGCTAGTTACGACGGCCACGTGTGAGGTGTGCTCCACACCCGCCTGGAGAGGACGATTATGAAATGGCGATATCGAAGAACGTCATAACTTCTTCGGCTTCAACTGCGAGGGTATCAAAATTCATACTGATGACGATGGTATCTACATAAATGATAAGATCGGTCTTTGCAGAACGGCAGATAGCAGTTGGAAGAGACTGATTGTATGCCTAGCAGGTAATAGCCTGATGATGAAGAACATGAAAAAGTGAGAAACGTCTCACCACGGTGGTCACCCAACAAGGGGACTAATGTGGTTCTGAGTACTTATCCAGAAAGGCAGAAAGAGCTCGGAACATAAATTTATCTTTACTTAGTTACCTTTATGACAAGGGTTTCGTTTAGCCTCTGCTGCATCGTGCAAAATCTAAGTATTCAGTTGACTAGATTTGAAACACATTGAAGATAGAATAACGTTATTTTATTGCGAAATTAACATAACCCGGCCATCGCCATCATATTTTTATATCTCGAACGACTTTAACTAATGATGTAATGACAGCCGGTCTCCCGCCGGCGACTCGGACATGGCCAGCGGCGGATAATTGACAGTTTTTAGTTTTTACTGGGACACTAGGTAACGAAACATCAAAGCACACAGACTGTCTGTATTTAGATTGCTATCGACCCGTTAAGAAGAATAAAGCACAGCTCCTCGCTGTTGTTGGAAGGCTTCGTCATTCGAAGACATATTAAGGTTTCTTCAGCTGTCTGTCTGTCACGACGCGACAGCGCTACGCGACATTTTTAGAATAATTTCCATTAAGTTTTCGTATAAATTGTTCTACGAGACTATGAGAGTCACGTCGGGTTGTCGCGTAGCGTCTGTTTGAAGAAGCTTTTAATCGAAAACCTCGCACTTCTGATAGCGGTTTACCCGACTGCGTGACGCAAAGCAGGGTAGTTGGCTTATTAGCCTATGTATGTAGGAATCCACGTTTAGTCTTAGAGAGCCACAAAGGATTGTGACTCTCTAAGACTAAACACGTGGCTCAATTTTAATGATTCTTTCGTCAATCGATTTGCCATAATCTTGCAAGTGTCAATAAAGATGATTTATTATTTATTTATTGATTTTGGATCTCCAACAAAAGATATACACAATACATGAGACATAAATAAAGGGCAACATCAGGTATTAAGCAGGTGTACTTCTTCACTTATAGGACACCACAGCACACACAATAGAGTGATGATAACATTGATCAAAATGCAATATTGCAACAACCAGACACCATATTGTGAAAAAGAAAAAAAATTAAGTCGAGGAACTCTATCTCCAGTGGGGTATCATTAAAAGTCTTTGAATATCATAAGTAAGTACCGTTTTTCAAACTTGATTTTTTTTTCTGCCCATATACACCGTGACATTTTAGTCGTCTTACAACGGCAGCCCACTTGATGTATCCAATGACTACTAATCATTTATGTATAAAAAAATATTTTTGAACATTTGCATTATTAAAAAAATTAAAATATCTTTCACTAAAACGCATGACGTAGTTTGAAACACCCTGATATGGATATGGAATGAATTATGGTAGGTAGGTAGATATCTTCTACCGTTTGATACGTAAACATTATTAACGTGGAGGGTGTTTCATAATTCTAAAGCATTATTTATTTTTCTTTGTACCTATTATCTTAATTAATGGCAACAATGTTTTAATTTAATCACGCCTAAAGGTATTCTATAACGGATACATTGAGTGGACCACCTTTGTAAGACGACTAAAATGTCACGGTGTGTACCCCTTTTTTATAAACGTTACTATTAATGTAGTTAAGAAATGATTAGCGACTGTTTAGCCGTACATTTTTGACGTTTAACCATATCTTAACAACATCTTTTATCAACGTTTATGAATAAGTATACCTTATAATCGCATATAGTATTAAGTTCTATAGTCAACCTCTTAAAATATATATTTTCTTGTTTCCATCTTTTTTAAAGTTCACTTTTACGCAGTCGCGTTTTTTTTTTATTTTTCCATTTAGTTTTTTTACAAGTTTTGTGACATTGCGATATAGGACACACTTACTTACGACAGTACAGTTTATATTGCGTGTGACTGTTGAATTAAAACACAATTTACATAATTAATTAATTCATATTTTATTTACAAAAAAAACTATACAGCAATGTGCATCACACGTTGTGGAGCTACTTGTTTGCTTAAGTATACATAAATATATCATATAACACAATAAATAGAACTTAGTTACTTACAACTTAGAGAAATAGTTATGAGATATCTAGGTACAATGGTTTTAAGTCATTACATTATATTTATTGTAGGTTTATAATAATAATCGTTTTGCATAAGATTGTTTTCATAGGATTATCATTTATCTTGCTGGCATTGTTTTATTAAAGTTTAACAAAATAGGTTTGACACTGTACATAATAATTTAGATACTCACATAAATAATCCTAACATAACATCACACCCTGTTTCCCCGAAGGTTTGGGCAGAGCTCTAACTATAGTACACCCATATTTCGCCAGTTATGTTTAAGTCCCATGTAATAGGGAGCGGGCCTATTGCCATCAGCCGGGCACAAATAGTCCTAGTAATATTGTAAATGTGAAAGTTTGTGAAGATGTTTGTTACTCAATCCACGCAAATACGGCTGTACGGATTTGGATGAAATTTGGCACACAGATAGTTTATAACCTGTACTACCACATAAGATACTTTTTATCCCGGTAGGACGTTTCCGTGGGATAATTTCCGTACTGCACGCGGTCGAAGCCGCTGGCAACAGCTAGTCTAAAATATAATAATATCTTTTGGGGACCATAAACATGGCAAACTGGCAGATAATCCCACTATCTACCTACATAGTCGATGCTGATGGTACATACGTATTAACATCGCAATTATACGATCCAGTAACCAAATCATTGTTATGAATAATTAAATTTGAACGTTTGATGAATTTCAATCTTTTGAACTACCTCTTATAAACAACTGGCCCAGTTCGTCGTACAGTATATAACTCACCGAATTACGGGCCAGTGTGTGCTGCCAGTTAGCAAACAGCCCGAAATACACACTATTTCTAACTTGATGACACCGTTGCTACCACAGAACTGGGTTACCATGGTAATAGTAAATATTAATATAGTAACAACTAACAAAAATCTGAGGAACTTAAAATTAGCACAACGTAGTTTCATTTAATTGTAATTAAATGCGCAGTAACCGGTGACATCTAGCGGTTGTCAAGTGTACTATAGTCTATTCGCGTTAAGAAAATAGTGACTCATCGTTGTCACTCAGCTTAGCGAGGCCCCTTGACCAATTAGATCATAGTAAATTATAGTGTAAGACTGAAGGGCTTATTCAACTGGTCAATGTGAACACGACTTTGTAATTTACTATGATCTAATTGGTCAAGGGGCGTGGCTAAGCTGATTGACATCGATGAGTCACTATTTTCTTAACGCGAATAGACTATATTAGCAAAGTTATACGGCTATAGATTGTTTCAACAGTGAAGGATGCATTAACAATTCTAGACGCGGAAGCCATAAGCACTTAAGTCAAATCTTTTTGCATGCAAAAATTTTACAGGAGTAGGTTTTATCCGATTGGTATGAGAAAAATGTACTACGGTTTTTGTTTTTATTATTTATTATAACACAATTATGAACTAGTTACATAACAGAGTATGAATATTTAGGCTATAATTATTATTTACTAAATTATCTGACTTTTAGTTTCTTGGAACGTCAAAAAATTGCGACTTAAGTGTTTATTACCGTACTAATAAGCTAAGTAATTTCATTTTAAACAGGTCGCATGTGTGACAAGTGTCCACTTTTGGTTTTTTGAAACTTAAATTTAATTTATGAAATTCTTTGCGGTATATCTTATCACTTACAGGATTTTCATGTGATTCTGAGTAAAGAGAATACATTTTTGAAATTGTCAAATGCGATGGTAAATATTTGCGGGTGCTTCTACGTCTAGTGTAATGACTTTCATATAGCGGAAACGAATTGATGTAATTAATCACCTCTTGGATTTTTTGTTCGGAATGTTTGTTTGCTGGTGTATTCTTTCCACGTTTGTCTGTTTGTATAATTCCACTCGAGCTGCCACGTTTCTTCAAACCGATTAGTTTTATAAAATTATCGCTTAACGATAGGGTTTTTAAAAAGCAACCTTGACACACGGATATTTTTTCAGTATTGACGTTAAAATGATACTTGTAAGTCCACTGTCTATTTTTTTGTAAACTAGGACCTTCGACCCGTCGACGCTCCGTTTTCTTGTTTTCAATGGTAATCAAAGATGAAACGAACGCTGCCCTTAAATCATAAGACCCAAGATTCCAAACGTCTTTATGAATTACAGCTCGCTGCTCATCACTTATTTTTTGACGGCACTTATTTCGACAATTAGGTAATTCCTTCATTTGACGTTTGACGATAGTTTTCCCAGTAGCTGTCAAATAGGATTGGCCTAAATTTCTTTTTATTTTATTATCTTGCTTCCTTCTTCTACGTGACACGGAATTGTTTTGTTGTAGTAATGACGTATCTTCAATACTTTCGGGTGTTGCAGTTTGTGATGCTATCTGTACATGTACTGATGCATCGTAAACAGTGGTTTCCATCTCATCTTCATGTTGTGTAAGCAAACTAGGACTGTCTGGAGAGTAGGTAGGATCAGCAACAGAATCGTCACTGGAATAGTCAATAGCGGTTTCATCATGAGTAATTTGTTTTTGAGTTCCAGATGTACTTGGTTGCGGATTAGAGAATGGGTCTTCATCGCCTGTAAAAAAAAGTGAAATGACAATTTTTTGTTGATTGTGTTGTAATCATGTCAACAAAAACATGCATTTATTTTGCATATTGCATAAAAATGCCAGGAAAAGATTCAACACTTACCTTTATTTTCAGTATTTATGACGAGATGTACTAACTTCCTGGCTCTTGAATTCATTATTAATACAGTTAATGCACAACACCACAACGACCGTCACACCGAAACACTAATGAAGAAATACGTATTTAATTTTACTTTACCCACAACGTTCGTCAACTTTTTATCAAGCGCTTCAAAAAAGAGGGTAAAGTCAGAGTAGGTTGGTACTTGAAAAATTTTTCACGTACCCTCACTTAACCTACTGTTACCATGTTACTTAAGTCAGTCGGCTTAAGAGTTGCCATGCTGGGGAAAAAAACTTAAGTCAATTTAAGTGGTTTATGTCGCCTCTTGATTTGTTGATACGACTTAAGTTATATGGTACAGTCAACTATTGCGACTCAATGAAGTGACGCGTGACTTATATGCTTATTCCAGTCGAAGGATAATACAAAAACATGGGTGCTGGGATTTTTTATAAATTTGAGCAAAAATTGACTTAAGTGCTTTTGGCCGCCGCGTCTAGAATTATCACATTAAAAGCTTTACTTATTGTCTCTAGCTTACATTATCACTTACAAATAAGTTAAAATTAAGATTCATTTAGTTTGTACGCAGCGGCTACACCCCATGAGTGACCCCCATATTTATAAACGATGTTTAAAGTTAAGCGTTGATTAGCGTCTGTTTAACCATACATTTTTGACGTTTAAATATCTCTTAACTATAAGCAACGTTTATAAATAAGAGGGTAAATATCTAGAAAATTGTACTCTTTATTATATTCCGTGATGTACAGTTGTGGACATATCATTAGAAACAACTGATAACGAAGTCACTTTTGGATAAAGACGTTGCCTTTACTTTTGTTTATCCTTACAGATAACAACTTTGAACCACATCAAATAATAACTTTGGTATTACGGTTCAATGATTCATACTCAATAATCAAAATAATTTTGCATCCATACAATTAACCAATTTATCGTAAATTTACTGTATTTCAAAAGTGGTGACATTCTCCTACGTTTTTTCAGTCAAAAGTGCATAATTATTTCATAATCATGGGTAATAATAAAGAAAGCTGTGATCCATCAACCCGGAAATTGATTATCGTACTGTATTAACGTGAATGCTCGTATGAAAAGATTGCTGAACTTAGAGAGTGCTCCAAAACTAAGGTTAATGACGCTGTAAATCACGTTAAGAAAATCTACAGTACCACTAATGTGCCTAAATCTAGAAAAACGACACCGCGTGAAGATGCTTTGATTGTTCGCTAAGCGAAGACTGATCCATTTAAGGGTTCTGAAATTATAAGAAGAGATTATTTTGGCCATGGAGGAGTATCAGCGTGTACAGTATGAAGACGCTTAACGAATGTAAAGTTATTTGGGAGAATCGGCCGGAAAGTAGCACTTTTCAAGAAGGTGCATCGATTAGATTTCGCTAGAAAGTATGACGACAGGACGGCAAGTCAATGGAAAATACAATAATATTGTTTTTATTTTCTGACGAAACGAAGATAAATAGACTAGGTTCTGAAGATTAACAGTATGTGTATCGACCAGCTAAGCAGGCATCGAATCCTAAGTTCACGAAAAATTTGGTAAAGCACGCAAGCAGCACGTACGCATGATGGAAACATAAAAGTTTGGAGATGTTTCTCTGGGCATGGTGTTGGGCCAATAACAGAATGAAGGCAATTTCAATACAAGCAAATATTGGAAGAGACTACGCTTCCTTATGCTGAGGAGACGTTGCCTATAGTTTGGACTTTACAACAGCTAACGACCCCAAACACACTGCTCATTCAGTGAAAAAGTTTCTTATAAAAGTTTTTCAACAAGTCACTGCGTTAGATTGGCCTGCAAACAGCCCAGATCATAATCTGATCGAAAATCTATAGGGAAGAAGTAAAGACGAGTGTGACTGGTAAAAGGGCGAGTAATTTGAATGAACTGTATGACGCCTTTGTTCAATATTGGAGCACTATTTCTGTTGAAACCTGTTTAAATATTAATAAATGTCATGCCCCGTTGCTGCAGCACAGTTATTATAAGCATGGGTCATCCCACAAAATATGAATGCCTAGTTTGTAAGCAGTGGCAAAGCTTTTTAATAAGTAGGTATTGTAAATTTCATTAAATAAATTCTGACATCGTTTAATAAAAGAAGTCATTTTAGCCGTGCATTATAATTTGTCCACAGCTAAAAAGTTTTGGATATGAAGTTCAAATGGACCTTTGTTGCATTATTATCTAATAGAAGTACAACTATTTTGCCTATCTTAAAAAGTAGTATTGAAGAATGTCAAAATTGCTGTTTAATCACACAGGCAACTGAGGGAACACGGGTGGGTTCTCCCACCCAAAAAAAACCCATGATGTTAACAATTTGTAAATGAATACAAAAATAACAACAACTAGCTTATCGAAAATTCACTTCAATATCAATTGTTCCTAACTATATGTCCGCAATAGTACGTTTATCATGTCTGTTATTCTTGTAAACTGTGAACCTGTTAATCATTAAGCATACAGTAAGCCGCGTGTTGTTTCTAAGTCCCATCATTTTCACATACATAGTGCAGAAGCATGCAATATGGGTACTTACATAAGTTGCATTACGTCTTAAATCATTTTGTCAACTTAATGCGGCCTCGCCGAGCATCCCGGAGCACGCCTGAGAAACGTAAATGTGAGTACTTCATTTCTCATCGTTATTGTCATAATCTTCTCACGAGACTGCATAATCTAACTAAATTATAACCAACGCTTAAATCAAGTCTTATTATCTTGGTAACTAATTCGTGGTCGTCAGGAGGCGAGAAGCACACACCCGGTCGATGTGGCGATACTTCGGGGAAGCCTATGTCCAGCCGTGGACGTTTATCGGCTGAAAATTAAATATAATGATTCTGAACTATGTAGTGGTTGGCGGTCACGCCCTGGTAGTCATCTGCACGTCCTCCTTGAGGGGCGTGGGGAGGGGCGCGGGGCGGCGCGAGATCTGCTCGGCTTCACGAATGGTGTCGGGTAGGCGCGTGTTCAGCGTCTCCGGCGTGGTCAGCATCAGCGCGCCGGCCACCAGCGCCGTCAACCCGAACAGCACCGATGGCAGCCACTCCACGTAGATCGCCTGGAATGTAACAAGAAGATTGTCAACTATGAAACAAAATTGGTTCTTCTACATAGTTTAATGTTGTGTTAGATTATTCTTTTCATTTTAAGAGATATGCCTCTTGGGTATACACCCTTTTTTAATTTTGACCTTTTTATAATCCTGTAACAGTAATAACTAATATTCTATTCTATTCTTTCAAATGAATCATTTGTGATAGGCTAAAAAAGATGTAGGAATGCTAAATATTTTTTTAATTCAAAATGACCAAACATTAGTAATCTCTAACTAAGTAAATAAAAGACCACACGCAGTCATCTATACTCTATACATAATAATAAATCTGTTGACGAGCTATTTATTTCTGTGCATTCAAAATATTTCAAAAACAAAATTCCTTGGAGTGTAAAGGGATAAGATAACCAACAGATGCGATATCTATCATTTTTGCAATGTTTGTATGTTTGTCTGTTTATCTGTTTCTCTGTTTAGATGTGTGACTTATAGAGGTATCATGTCAAAAGAAGAAACCAGTATGGTTAACTTTCATAAATATTGTTTATAACTCGGAGTATATTTTAGTTTTTGTTTCATCGCAATCGCTTCGCTCAATCAAAAGATATGATCAATTTAAAGTGTTCAAGAAGAATTTAATTACGTAATGTTGAAACAAGTAACGACATCTATTGGGGCGTAATGGTACTAACAAATACAATATGTAATACTAGCCATATTAAATTATGTAAATATTAACACGTCATTCTCATTAAGGTAGGTCTGTGTTATTTCAAAAAGTAACTATAATGATTCTTAAAATCGCTTACCGTTGGTGGTTGATTCCCCCGAATCAAAAAAGTTAGAAGAATTTAAAATAAAAAGTGGTGATAATACCTAATAATTGATGTGGTGTCAGAGTCATGAAGAATGAAATGTTAGATAAATATTTATTAGTTTTAAAAATAACAACTTTACAAAATCAACAGAAATAGAGGGGAAGAAATCTCATGGAAAAATAAAATTGTAATATGCCTCAGTGGTACCATCCTACTAATATTATAAATGTAAAAGTTTGTGAGTATGGATGTATGTTAATCTTTCACGTAAAAACGATTTCTTTAATTTAGTTTTTATTTCATAAAGCTAGGTCAGGTACTTTTGAAGATATTGAAGATTTTCTAACCGACCCTTTTTCTTTGCGGTCCAGTGTATTTGGTATCTCCAACAAAGGATACATGGAAACAATAGAAATCACAATAATAAAATATAGACAATTTAATAGTTTTTTGCCTAGTTTTGCCCCGCCCCCGCGCTGTGCCACTCCGAGCCGGCGACGACGGGCCACCGGAGACCTCATCGGAAACGGGTGTTCCGACAGCCTGACGACCTGGCTTAGCGCGGTCTGACCTATGAGAAAGTAGGTCGTGGGAACGTGAAATAAAGCTTCAGCACACTCAACCAGACGCGCAGTGATTTATTGAGTACGTCAGGTGCATAGATATTAGAAAATGAGCCTCGAGCCTCGACCAGGCACCTCGATTTATATTTATTCTCAAAAATCTGAGTGAAACTTCGTCGCATTAACATTATAAACCCTGAAGGCGCAGTGACTGCATTCGAAAGCTGTGGTAGGTTTCTACCAAGCTAAATCGAAAGATTCTTCCTTTTTAATGGAGGACCACACCATCTAAGAGACACATTATTGTTTTCCAAAATGCACGTGAACGAAGTCGCGGACTCAGCTAGTGTCTAATAAATTAACAGTAGGTTTGTAAATGACACAGATTTATATGAAAATGTTGAGAACATCTAAGTTGTTGTATTGTGGCATCAGATCATAACACAATTCACATGGCTCACATGTTAAAGTGCGACCTTCAACTATTGTTATACAATGAGTACAACACAACAGAATCGAAAACGGCAGAGGATGGGTTAGGAACTTGCGAATATATTCAAAGTAGTATACTTGGAATGAGAGTATATTAGGGTGAACGTTTCGGGTTTATTGCAATATATACCCTAGAGCTTCCACCGTAAGGGGAGTTTGACAGCGGTGCCGTGTTTGAAATGTTCCGTCACAACATTCCAAAAAATCTTAGTAAGTTTACTAGTAGTCATTTGTGAGGAGGAATGAGGGGGAATTCAAAGCATGTGACTTAAAAAGCGATGCAATTAAATTTTGATGGATGAAGAGAGAAAGAACGGCAGAAGAAAACATGGACGAATTTGGACCTATGATACGTTAGGAAAGAAAACTAAAATAGGTACAGGTCGCAAGGACGCATAACCTGTTACTATGAATTCAGCACACATGATTCTAGATACCCTTCATCATCTGCCTAGCCATTTCCCAACTATGTTGGGGTCGGCCTCCGGTCTAACCGGTTGCAGCTGAGTACCAGTATTTTACATGAAGCGACTGCCTATCTGACAACCACAACCCAGTTACTGGGTAATCTGATACCCCTTGGTAAGACTGGTTGTCAGACTTTCGGGCTTCTGACGACTGTCAAAGATCCACAAATGACAGCCGGGACCAACGGCTTAGCGTGCTTTCCGAGGCGCGAGGCCCTGTCTTGGTATGTAAAGATGGTCACCCATCCACGGACCAACCGCGGCAAGCGCAGCTTAACCTGATTGATCGATCCGTGCGGCTTATATTACTTGGCCACAAGCCCCTCTAGACACCCTTGCGTTGAAAATTTTGAAAAGTAGTTATTATACAAAATTTGCCCTGCCATACATTGTGACCGCGTAGGTATTGATTGGACTTTTGTAATGAACACCTGATTTTACTATTCTTTTATTCTACTCTAGGGGATCTAGAAGGATGTGCTGAATTCATGCTAAGGTTGTGTATCGATGTCCTTGCCACACTGTACCTATTTTGCGCCAACAACGTGCCAACCCTCAAGACATGGTGGGATGCGTGCAGGATAAAGAAGACAAAATTAATTGCAATAGCAAAAATAAATAAATATTTTGATAACATATGTGTATATCAATACTGACCAGCAGGGGCATCTGCGGCGCCACGATGGAGCCGATCCTGCCCACCATGGAGCAGAAGCCCAGCAAAGAGTGGCGCGCATGCGTGGGGAACAGCTCTGACGTGTACATATAGATGCCGCTGAACGCCTGCGTGATGGCCATCTTGCCGACCAGGTACAGCAAGGTGGCCAGCCATGCCAAAGCTGGAATGAAGAGCACACGATTTAGACTCGAGGAATTCTAGTAAAATGATGATGATAACATAGAACATATTCTATGACATTTTAGTATCAGTTGAAATACAATGCGTACATTAGCATCAATAATTATATGTAGCATTAATGATTAAAAATGAGAACAATAATGTGTTATTCTTAACAGACGAAAAACAGTGTGTTTTTCTTTTAAAAAATAATAATGTATTTTTATAAATTTTTATAAAATACATTATTATTTTTGCAGGCCAATCTAACGCAGTGACTTGTTGATAAACTTTTATAAGAAACTTTTTCACTGAATGAGCAGTGTGTTTGGGGTCGTTAGCTGTTGTTAAGTCCAAACTATAGGCAACGTCTCCTCATAAAACGTGCTTTTTTGAGTTAACTCTGTTTAGATCTAGATCTAAACAGAGTTAACTCAAAAAAGCACGTTTTATCAGAAAAGGTCAAAAACTGTTTACCGTGTTCCTGTGCATTGGAGAAGTTATCTGTAAGTATACATTTGCTTTGCAATTAGTTCTACTAGAAAAATATTTTTAATTCTGTTTTATTGGTCGATTAGGTAGTAAGTTAAGGAATTCATTGGTAAGCATAAGTCAAAACTCCCAATTTTTGACTTAGCTCGCTTTAGATCTAGGTGTGCGATATGTTTTTCTTTTTACTGATTATAAATGAATGTTTATGTTCAATTCAAGGATAAAAATATTCAATATCTAAGACTGCAAATAATTCAAAGCAAGTATTGACAGAATACTTACTTTTAGGAACAAACGGTATAGCGACACAAGCGATGCCGCACACGGTGTAAGCACACAGCAGGGTCCTCTTCCTGCCGAATCGGTCGAGCACCAGCGCGTTGGTGACCACCGCCACCACCTCCACGCTCACCACCAGCATGTAGTTGGTGTACTTGTCACCCGCCAGCGACACCGAGTTGATGGCCAGCCCGTAGAACACGAACGTGCACGTGATCCACCACCACGAGCAGATCGCCAGGCGCTTCATGATGATCGGGGAGTGGAGCACCTGCATCCACAGCCCCTCTTCAGGTTTGTCGTCTTTCTTCTCCAGTGGCTTCACCTTCTCCTCTGACAACTGTTTCATCGTCTCGTCGGATAGCGTCACTTTGTTCATTTTCGCTGCTCTCATTATAATTTCAACCGCCTCTTCCTTTCGTCCTTTCGACAGCAACCACCGGATACTCTCAGGCAGCAAGTATATGTAGAGAATGAACAGCAGAGAGGGAGGGTATACCACAAGGATGAAGGTTCGCCAATACTGGAAGGTCTTCGCGAGGAGAGCGAAGCTGAGCCCACCTAATACCAACATAATGCCTAGAAAGGCGGTTGTAATTACTCGCCTATCCTGGCCAAGTAATTCGATGGCTGAAAAGAGAAAATGGAACTGTTAACATGAGATAACATGCCAGTATTGGGCAGCTTTGTATGTACTGAATCTTGTGGTACTAACTTAGAATGTACGCTGCAGGGAAAGCACTCGCTCCCGCGACGGTCTCTAAAAACTCCACCACGATGTACATCTCGTATGAGATTGAGAATGCCTTCAAGGAACCGATGGCACCAACCAATGTGCAACTCAGGATCAGTGCTCGCTTTCTGCCCCAACTGAAAATGTGCACAAAATGGCTATTCATAATAACACACAGCATACACAGCAGCAGCGCAGAGCAGTGGTGGCCCAGTGGTAACGGACGCGCCTTACGGGTCGTAGGTCGTGGGTTCCACCACAGCTCTCAAAACGGTGAAGGAAAACATCGTGAGGAAACCGACATGTCCTAGAACCAAAAAATTCGAAGACATGTGACATCTACCAACCCGCACTGGGCCCGCGTGGTGGATTACGGCCCACTCCCTCTCACGGAGAGGAGGCCTGTGTCCCAGCAGTGGGAACGTTATAGGCTCAGTTGTATGTTTTTATGGCTTGTAATTTTTTTAATTTTATGAGGCAATCTGTAGGTCGACAAGTATTGCAGGACAGGAAGCCAATGTTTTGCCTCGATTAACGTAAGGTTTTAAGTAACATACGGAAGACGTGCGCAAGCGTTGCTTACCGGTCGGAAATATATCCGAGTATGGGCAGCGAGACCAACATGCCGATGTTGTGCACCGTGCCCACCAGGGTGCGCTTCCACTCCTGACACGCCAAGTTGAACTGCAAATAACAACAACGAGCCATTAAGTAAAATCTCCACATTTTCTAAAAATGTGCGTCTTAAAAGATAAGATTGCGACAACCATACAAGAAATCATTATAGTTCTGAAAATTAGACTGACGCTATACCCGAAACTATGGCTGGTCAACTACTGCCTATACAACATCAACATCATCATTCAGTCGAATGACAGCCGCTGGTCATAGGCCTCCTCTAACTGGAACCTTCTCTCATAGGCGTCCTGTGACATCATTCAAGGATTTCCACGACCTTCCCAACCCTTCGGTCCACTGGTAGTTCGGTACGATGATATAGGTGACATCATGATGAATGTGATATTTAAAGACAGGTTGAAATATTCATTACGCAGCATCATCTACCACGGCAGGACATGTGCGTGGAGGCGCGACGCCGTGAAGGGCAGCAGCGGCAGTGATCCGCAACCGCGCGCCCAATTTACAGCATTATCAGAGCGCGATCAGTCAGCTCAGCTACTGCAGCGATCAGTTCTCAATACCCGTGACCAATGCGCACAGCCGTGAATTATCAACACGTTGTTTGGCGTGACCAATCAGGAATGATCACGTAATTTTTATGAAATAATAGTATTTAGTATTGTGGCCGGTCCCTACATAAATCTTATGTAGACGCGCATCTATGGTTTATCTATGGCTGACGCATGGCGCCCGGCCGAGTCATTCGGATAAAAGCTATCGACAAGGGCGCGTGTCAATAAACGTCAACGTTGTTCTTGTACAGCTATTTCAACACTTTAATTTTAATAAAGTATTTTGTGGAGTTTGAGTCCGTTTCAATTCATCTCCCAACATCTTAGGTGTGTAATAAATGCAATATTTTAGTTAAATATGACCCCCTAGGCTAGGTTTTGATCGACCACTGATATATTTTCTCATCTCATTGATAAGTTTCATAAAGGTACAATGGTGACGATGACAAACACATACGCGAGCGTCACGCATAATACAACTATGTGTTGTTATTATAATACAATATGTAATAAAAACCCTGTTGTTCCTTTTAGGGACGTATACACTTACCCACAAGCACAACATTTCGTCCCCGTAGAGCGAAAAGTAATTTGGTCGCAAAATCGTGTTTTGAGATATTGATAGTCTTTGCAGGCAGCAAAGACTCAATATCTCTAAACACGATTTTTCGACTTAATTACTTTTCGCTCTACGGGGACGATTTACGAAGATAAAATTTAAAAAATAAGCATTGGCTAGTCGAGAGTTCAACATCAAATAACTATTAAAATCGACATATTCAAAAAAAAATGTTAACAGTATCTGATTTTACAAGTATCCTTATTTCGCACAATAGACTACGAGCTTGGCGGCTTTCTTTGATCTAATCAAAATCAGTTAAACATTACAAATATTCATAATTAAATATTTATTTTAATTATTTTTGTTAAACAGTTTTTATAAATGACTTGCTTTATTACGTATGTATACCGATTCTGAAAACGTGGGTAGAAGGAACAACAGGGTTTTTGTTACATATTGTAGATACATCAGTTCGTTCATGGCGATCTAGGATCTAGGGTTCGCACGATTCCAAGTTTGATTATGCCCCGCCGCTCCATTCGTATTGGCCGCGCTATCGATCACCTGATGTGTCTGTGACTCTGTGACACCCCTGGAATTAGCATATACAAACTATACAGAGACACTATAAATAATACAGATGAGTGTCTGAATAAAAAGAACTCGGGGTCCTAGCTTTCCGGCAGCTTTTTGAAGGGCATAAGAAGTACCTGGACGTGGAAATGAAATGCCCCAGAATAGTTTCAAGACAAACCCACCCGGATGCGGGGCTGTCCTAGGGAGCATGATTAAACAGAACTTCTTAAGATTATTCGCCTATCAAAGCTTATCGTAAGTAATCCCAAAGATAGAAAAAATACATTCACTAAAAAGCAGATTGGAGTTAGAGGTCCCGTACGGATATGTAGTGAAGAGTGCCAATATTTTCAAGCTCACTTTGCTTACTCCTGCAGCCCACATTCTTAAACGTTCTGCATAAGTCGACAAGCAGCTCTTAGTTTCGTAAGAATGTTCAATATAAACCTATCCGAGAATTCCGAGACGGGGTGTAAAAAATTTCGAGCTCGCGTCGCTCGCTCTAGGATCCTACATTTTTTATCTTTTTATCTACAGAAAAAATAAAAGAGGTTAATAGCATACCGAAGGGACGAATCAGCACCTCCCTGAAAATAAAAAAATCATGCCGGATGCGAGGCGAGTCCCTCGGTGAAGGGTGAAGATGGAGTATAATTACTCACGTTATGCTTGTTTCTGTTTCGTCACTATTATTAAGCAAAATGTTACTAGAAATACCTACATAAATTGAGAAGGCCGGTCCTTAGTTTGTTTTAGGAACCCTATGTTGGAGCCCGTCCTGGCTGGATCGCTACTATGTGACTCCCTGCCCTTCCGAACTCGAAGGCTGGATCTGCCCTTGATTCTACTAGTAAAATGTATTTCAGAAGCAACAATTACATTATTATTATTTGGTTAAACACACTAGTAGCTAATTAGCGCATGTATCAAAAAGCTTGGATATATTTAATCTGTCTATTCGATTCTTTAGTGTAGTTGTATACACATACGAGGGTCGGTTGTTTGTTCCCATCCTTCTGTATCGTCACAATTCCAAACTGTTCCCCTAACACTATAAAAACTTTTACCGAAAAAAAACAACAGACTTCCGAAAAAACACTACAAAGTGAAAAATAACTTTAATTTCGGAAGTCGGTGACTTTGGATATGTATTTAAATTTTTTGTCACCGCCTTCCAAAATTAAAGTTATTTTTCACTTTATAGTGTTTTTTCGGAAGTCGGTTGCTTTTTTTGTTAAAAGTTTTTATTTTTCACTTTTTTTGATATAGTAACCCCACTAATTCGAAATTTCTTCATCCTTGGGGTCAGAACAATGCATATTTATGTGATAGCAGCAATCACGGTTGATTTACTGTTATATTTTAAAGAGTTCCGTTGTCTGTCTCCGAAACCCATCATCAGATCTAGATGAAATGGGACCACACGGGAAGCACCAGCTTTCAAATAAAAAAAGAATCATCAAAATCGTTTCACCCAGTCGAAAGTTCTGAGGTAACAAACATAAAACAAATATTTAAAAAAACATACAGACGAATTGAGGACCTCCTCCTTTTTTTGAAGTCGGTTAAAAATAATCCTTTATCATGTTTCACAATCTACCCTTCTACACCACTAACAGTATCTAAAGCAACCGAAGGTTGTCGTGGACATACTTATGTATGGGGAGTGTTTGTTCTCAAAAGCAATAGTTTCCGACGGAGTGCTGAAGTGCTCGACCTCGTGAGGATATCTGGCCTACTTTACAATGCCAATACTTGTGCGTACTATGATTTCAATAGCGCTGAATAGGTCACTTGACTTTTTTACATTCAGAATACTGAGAATCCTATCGAAAACATTCATTTAAAAACCATGCTGTGATTTCATATTTTTTTGTCGATACTTAAGTAATGAATTTTTGATTGATAATTTATCAAATACCTAGCTGCAAGTTTGCTTTTAACTATTCAGTAGGTACTATACTTACATAGTATTAACAAAACAAACCGAGAAAAATGATATTTACTAATGAGATTGGTAATATTATGTAAATGGAGTCATTGTCCGACGCATTTACAATAGCACTACACCCGATTGATCTGATCAATACACCTGCCCACGAGACTGATGCCGTCACACAACACCAACAGAAGACCCAGTCGCCTACTGACATATAACAAAATATCACGGCTGTATAACAGTTACTTCGCATATCGCGGACGAGCCTACTGCACTCATTGAGACATCGAGGATCTGCTGAAACTTTTGCTCGACCTGACAACAGAAACTAGGATGACTTGATGAAATCTGTTTCATCGCGCTAGCGATCTCTAGACCAACGAGTCAGTGATAGACATTCAATTTCAAACTAATCATAACAAAATTAACCTTTTGACCGCCAGAGCCTAAACGCATCGACGAGGAGGGAGGGATCCCACGCCAAGTCACAAATTTGGTGCAAATACCTACAAACAGATAAGCAATTAATTATTGCTTTTCGTCCTCTATTTTTTAAATCAAGTTTTACTCGTAACATCATTCTTTAATTTGACCCTAAAATGTTGTTTCCTTGTCGGAATTAGCCGGCGGTGGCGTGTTGGGCACGTTTTCATTATCGAATGTACCCGACGGTGGCGGTCAAAAGGTTAATGGCCCAAACTTACGACCCAGTGGGTCCCGCTTAATGGCAAACGACATCGCGGCAGGCCCAGATGGTGGGATGAGCTGGAATCCTTTTGTAAAGATGGACGATGGATGGAGAGGTGGAAACAGAATAGGGAGGCCTTTGTTCAGCTGTGAGACATTAATGGCTAATAATAAAAATGTAACAAAAGTATATTGCTAAACGTATATTATGTTAGCGATTTGTTGGTTATGTTTTCTTCGTTCTTTAGTGAGCCTTCTGCGTGATCTTTTTCTGTGTGTATGCAATTATGCTTATTATGTAAGTGTCAAGCTAAGGCCGTCTGATAGGTCAATATCAAGAGAGCTAGGTTCCCTTTCGCTTTGTGTTCTTATCGGGCGCGTACATGTCTGTCCACACGCCCACCATCTTTTATCTTGCCCTGGTATGCGCTGGCGCCAGCGACTCTCACACAACGAGCTACTGTGCTATGCGTCTATGATCAATGATCGTGATGAGATTGTAAACAATGTTAGGCTTACTCTTATACTACTTGCCACTTTTTGATAAAACTTTATCATCACTAACTGTAAGATTTGCGTTCGTACTTGAAAAAGTCGACGCTTCTTTCAAATATAATATACTTCGACACCATTGAATTTAGACAAGTGCTGAATTTCAATGAGCTTGTGTTAAAACAGCCTCTATTATTTTCCACGGTATAATAAACTGTAAATGATGATGATGATATTTTGTGCACGAGCGTAATGTTCAACTTCCGCGATGCTGACGATACGGTCGCGTCACGTGTTGCCAACAGTACGATAGCTACGAAATGTATTAAAATTAAAATAATAATGACCCCTACAAATAAACATGCGTTATACACTAGGCTCTTTCAGACTCAAGAAGCGGTTACATCGTATCCCTTGGATATTCTAACAAGTTATCATGGAACTATGTAATTATATTAAAGCTAAGCAAGGCCAATAATACATACAGTAGTAGTGGAAGTGTGTAATGTAGCTGATTCTGTTCCGATTCAAGAACTCCTTTTACCTTAATACAAGGCACGCAGACCCAGCCCCGGATCTAGAGGGGGGCAAACCTAGGTACCCGCCCCGGGCGGCAGTTTCAAGGGGAGCCGAAATCATAAAATTGTGTGATTAAAAAATAAAAATCTTGCTCCACAAAGCGCCTAGCATACGGAAGCCTGGTTGGCTCACCGTCGACTTGTAAGAAAAAGGCGTCCACATCTAAAACGCTGGAGAGAGGGGCGCCACTATCAAGTTTCTGCCCCGGTTCACAGACCTGGAGAAGAGTTTACACTTTTCCTAAGTCTGTCTGAAATCTCCCTATTTAATGACTAACAGACTTATCATGTCTTCGGTCTGAATTCTCTTCAATATAGTAATAGCTGAAATACGTACCTCAGTAACAATAGTGTTGTTAGACTGGTACAGCCACTTGTCGCAGGTCATGAGCTCCTCCCCAAAGGTGGTGCCATCTTGGCAGGGCAGCTGCGGGTCGAGGGGTGCACGGCGAGAACATCGCGACTCGATGCTGCCTGATGGGAGCGCTCCCTCCAGCCAGGGGGGGCTGTAGAGGGTGCTGTTCGAAGCCTCGCATTCTGGGACCACGCATCTGAGAAGGAAGGCGGATGGTTAGATGTGGAAACAGTTTGCATACGACTGCTAAGAAACTCTATTTGGGCTTGCGGACGGCGAGTAATGGGTAGCTCGCTGTCCGGTAAGGACCAAGCCCGGGTCGACGCCGCGTTGTGTTCCACGCGCGCCTCAAAGAGATGTCAGCAACAACTGATGGGGCCTGCAAGGGCTGATGTCTGCCAGGGGTGCGGGTTGTTCGAAAGAGATACCGCGGCCCCTGGCATACAGGCAACTGAGGGAACACGGGTGGGTTTTAGTCAGTAAAAGTCTGACACGTCCTCCTGCTCCACCCAGAGCAGGAGAAGTCATTTGATGATTTCCCACCCATAACAAAAAAAAAAGAAATTCTATTTAATCACTAATTTCACTGTTAACGCCGCAACTTTGAAGCCACATACATAAATACTCGAATATAACGTTAATAGATAGTGTCTTGAGATATTGAGTGTAGATGAAATTTGATTACGCCAATATTTAGTAGAAATTTCTACTAATTATTGGCGTAAGTAAACTTCGATTTGAGGACTACTTTAGTGGCTACGTACCTACTTTTATTTTTTATTGACCGTTAGGATTGAGGAGCCACATAAAACGTCCTGTAACTTTGAAAGGGTTTTACTATAAATTCCAGGATCGACCCTACAAATTCGGGTAATCTACTACTAAATATTGGTAGTACCCGAGTTTAAACATGAGACATGGCTCCTCAATCCATACGGACAGAATGGAAAAACATTCAGAAGCGTAGTAACTATGACTTAAGCCGCTGGCAAAAGCTAGTTAACAATAAACGTAAGTTTGACGAGAAGTGGGACAGTAATGGCTAGAAAAAAACAACGCAACAATATTAGGGCACGGTTGGCGCAGCGGTTAACTGATTGACTGCTGCGCTGCGTGTCGCGGGTTCGATTCCCGCACGGAACAAATATTGGTATGACCTACAAATAGTTGTTCCGGGTCTGGCTGTTTGTGTATGTGAGTTTAAATGTTTGTAAACGCACCCACAATACAGGAGTAATTCCTAGTGTGGGGCAACGTTTCAAAAAAAAGGGCATACGACGGATGGTGATTGATGATGGCAACAACGCTGTAGAGTGGAATAAGTGACACAACATTCATATCATCATAACATATACCTACATATACTTTCTCTCATAAAGGTACATTGTTACAGTAATTTACAGTGATTTATTTAGCCGATTTTGCCTTATTCTAGTATCTTTGCGAGAGCTGAAGTCTGAACGAAATTCGGGACCTGTAAGACGGATCTCCGGGCTCACACCCCGTTAAACATGATCATATTTTACGGCATTTTAATTCAGACTATAAATAACACTATTATAATTGTAATCCTAGAACTAGGATGCAAAATTGTGGACGTAAAATATGCAACAGTAGTAGTATCGAAGGCTGAGACACGAGGCTGGCGAGTACTGGCGACACGGCCGTCACGACCAACCCGTAATGTTGCTGATAACATGACTACGTGCCTGCCACCGTTGGCGTCGCTCCGACAATGTTTAGCCGATCTTACATACCGGTGCAATATTGGATCATGACAATATTGATATTACAAGTAATTAATACGAGTTGACAATCGGGTGTGACCCAGAATCACAGTGGCGTGCTATGTTTATCATCGATAACCATAACTATCGAGACGCTACGCTACGTAGAAGATCCAATAAATCGAGGTAAAACCCTCGATTTATTGGATCTTCATTACTGCGTTAAACGCTGCGCAGAACGTTATACCTGTACCACAAAATGTACGACTAACTTCCGTAACATTAGGTACGTACATCATTATTTTGCCGTTGCCTACGTCGAGTGGTACCGAGCTCTTACCAGTAGTTTCGTTTTCCTGCTGTGTACCTCACAAGAGTGAATACCTCATGTGACGCAGTAACAGAACTATCCGGTCGCAAAAACGTCTGAATGCAAGAAGCTAATTATTTTGAGACGCTGCTGCTCCTCAAACCAGTTTCCAGGACACCCTAAACGCTCAGTTTTTTGTAGCACAATTAGGCGTATTGGTACCTACATATTACAAGCCAGAACAATTTTTGTGTTTTATTATCAAATATTCAAAGAAAGTAGTGGTCCGGTGGTTACGGCCGCGACTAACGTGTTGTACTTATGTCGTAGGTTCGAACCCCGACAGGTGCTTTACTGTGTGTAAATTATTTCATCACCACTGATCTTAAAACGGTGAAGGAAAACATCATGAGGAAATCGGCATGCTAGAACCAAAAATTCGAAGACAAGTGACATCTACCAATTCGCGCTGGGCCCGCGAGGACGCCTATGTGTCCCAGCAGTGGTAACGTTATAGGCTGGTTATGTTTTGTATTCAAAAAAAGGCTTTTTCAATAATCATTTTTAAAATTAAATAGTATCATGATAAAACAATCGTAAAACAACTAATTTGCTTCTTAATGGGCGTTGTGTTGCCGTCACGGAGGACTGCGCCCGCGCCGCCCAGAGCGCGGCGGCCAGCGGTGATGGCCGTTACTATGTCGTGAGTGTTATGAGATGACACGGGCTATTGTTTATCAACCACGAGACACAATATGAACGCATGCAACAGCACAGACGAACTATAACAAACATAGGTACCAATTGGTTTAAAAACAAAATCACTGTAGTTTCAAACTACAGGAAACAATATTTATGAATAAGGCAAAAAGGAGATCAGCCCACAAGTTTCCTATACGTTACGGTTCAAAATCAATAGTCATTTATTAAAACTAGGCTGAGAACCAGAACTTTTACATCGTCAAAATTACATAAGACAGTCCCCCAAAACGCCCACCCGCCCTTCACCACTCCCTAGTGTTAACCTAGTAAGATGTGGTCCAACAAAACCCCCAGCAGCACAGCTGTCTATTCAGTTAGAAGAACTTCATTATATGTAATTTGTGAGTAATTAAACATTACGAAACACAAAACATTAAATTAAATTATTTGCCATACAGGGTGTAAGAGGAACGCTTCCGAAGCCAGAACGTGGGTTTTATACAACCTAAATGCAAACGGAACCATTCGCCTTAAATTGGTTATTTTACATCAATTTAAAACGTTTGACGCTTCTATAATGTTTCTACTTATTTCATTTTGGCGACGCTTTACAAATAATGCCTAAACCCAAAGTCGGACTTGGTGTCGTTTTGAATGTGTCTAATCTAAAATAATGTTTAATTTAACTGTTCTCACAGCATAGTGTACAAAAATGCTAAAAAACTAGGTAACAATTGTAAAACAAAAAACAAGACTTTTTATGATACTGTATCGAGAATCACCTGTCTTCGTTTTCCGAAGCGTTTCCCTTGCTTACACCCTATATATCTAGCACACGCCAATATACTCGTAGGAAGAAATAAAAAAAGGAAAAACGTAAACACAAGTTAGATCGTAGGTTGACCCTGTTTCCTTCATTTTAGGTACCTACCTGTACCAGAAACTTTTTCTACGTTTTTGTTCTGGAATGATTTTACAAGAACCGGCGACAAACAGTCCTGCAGGCCTAGACAAAACACATTTTTGTTAGCGTTCACGCCAAACGCTTCGCCAAAATGTACGGGAATGACATTGCCTGCGGAAAGATTACGTCGTGTCCTTTACAGAAATGTATTTTGTCTCAGGGCCCTGGCGTTCAAGTTTATTTAAAATTGGAGAAAATAACTGTCAGCGGTCATATCCATTCTATTTTCAGTTTTCGCACTGTATTTTGAAACGTCCATCTTCCATCGTATCAACACGATCTCAATAAGAATTGCATAAACTATGTTGACAAGTTTGCCAGCCAATCAATGACGTCATTATAAATCATTGCAGTCATGCGTGTAGTTTACTTATAAATTATTGCAGTTAGTAAGGTGGTAGCGGGGTTGAATGCCCAGTATTGTGCAGTGGAGGTCCATTTTAATGTAATATCGACAGCTCATAGTTTCACATAGGTACTCCTGTATTAATGTAACTGAAACAATGGGTTCTTATGACAGCTGCTGGTAGGTACACAGATGGACAACAACACGACATTTATTTCATTCACAGCCACATGCGAAGCACTCCCATTATGTACTCAGGTATAGACAAATCAGTCATAATGACAGTTTGTTTATGTCACTCGACATGATGATCTTGACTTACGTGAGTTCTGTAAATAGACATCATGCATACTATTTGAAGAGCCTCTTTTTTGTCACTGT
This sequence comes from Polymixis lichenea, assembly GCA_949091785.1. Lineage (NCBI taxonomy): Eukaryota > Metazoa > Arthropoda > Insecta > Lepidoptera > Noctuidae > Polymixis > Polymixis lichenea. Next base: position 22,201,012 of record OX420942.1, on the reverse strand, counting down.
TGTGGTCTCAAGACTCAGGCGAAGTTTGTAAGATCTTGTTTTGTCATCAGTGTCTCAGTTCTTTACAACTGGAAGTGGTAAAGTAGGCATGAATGGAGGAATCTCATTAACATTACATTAAATAATTTTGGTAACAACACAAGTAATTAGAAATGTCGACTGTCTCATCCTTGTCCTTAATACTTTATGACTACTAAAGATTAGTACTCTGCTGATAAATGTTTCCCTGTACTTTGGGTAATATATCCAAAGCTGTTCATGAGGTTAACATCAAACACATAAAAACATTAAGAAAACTAACATACTGTGACCTCCCATTAGCTGTACTTGGTAGTCTACATAGACGCCACTTGCGGAAAACTGTTCAGGAAGTGGCCCCATCTTCCACGGCTATTGTCTAAATCTTGTTTCCAAATCTAAATTACCTTTGTGTGACAAATAGTTTAATACAATTTTCGTTATTATTAAACAAAAAACCTCATCACCCATAAATATATTTACATTATATCTACATTTTTTGGCTAGGATTACGTGGTTCGTCGACTTCGATAGGCTAATACATACGGTTTCAATCGTGCTGCTACCGAAATCCCACCTGGCGCCCGTACCCTACATCCAAGGGTCGTCGACCCTCAGTAGTGATTAACTAAACTTTCCGCGGAAGTAACCCGCCGGCTCCAGACTGGTCTGCTACGTCACGTCGCGTCACTATCATTAATTCTTAGTTACTGATAAAACAGTGCAGTCGATGAACCAGCCCCTTAGTTCCCCGAGTGCTAACGAATGCCCTCCACTGCCCCCGAGCTATTTTCATTGCGCGACAATATTCACTTTAATAGCTAAGTTAAATAGCGCTTTGATACAGGCCATTCATTCAAGTAATTTATAGACTGGTACTTGATTACTGATTTATATCGTTCGCAAAGAACAAACTTATAATAAAATATACGCGGGAAAGGCTGATTAAAATAACCAAGCTATTGCCGAATGAATTGACCCTGAATTTTTGACATTAATGTCATATGTCAACATCCTTGAATATATGCTGTTATGCACAGCACACGAACGGTCATCACAGACACGTGCCCCGTGGTGCTCTGGCACGTGTCAGAGCTAACATGTAAATGTACGTTAACAACTTGCAGCGTCAGCGATCTACGTAATTCACAGCTTCATAAGTACCCGAATATAGATGTGATTACGTGAATAAACGCAACAATCTAAGGTCATCTCAAATAAATTGTTTGGTGGTTACTAAATTAACCAGCTTAAGACAGCTTAACTGAGATAGCAGCAGATTTACTCATCAAAAACTTGATACAGATAGTTGAAACTGAGGGGAAACGAGGAGATTAAACGTCGTAGAAATTGTCATATCCAGGGATGCTAACCATCTCATCATAACCAGACAACAGTAGTTCTAAGTGTACGAATCATATCAATTAAAAGGTAATGAGTGCCAAACTAAACTTATGATCTATTGTTATACCTCATCTGTATAATAACACCATTAAAATATTTTACACGCTGAACCATTGTAATCTTCATTTGTTTCGATTTTTATGGTTCCGTACCTCAAAACGTAAAAAGGAACCCTAATAAGATCACTCTCTTGTCCGTCTGTCTCCACCGACTTTCTCAGGAACGAGTGGACCCAGAAAGTTGAAATTTATACCAGATACTGAAGTGTATAGTCCCCATTAGGTTTATAAAAATCAAGGTCCTCAGTCAACAAGATAAAAAGATATGGTTAAATTTATATTTTCGCGAAAACTTGTAAGTACCAAACTTTAATTTTCCACTTTTTTTTTATTTTAATGAATTTTCCCTTTACTTGTGCTATAAGTACTTGGTTTTATATTCTAGGTCAGCCGGAAGTACCCGTTGACCTAGAATCACGAATCAAATTTGGCAAAAAGCAGGGTGTTATAACACAAATAAAGGAAAAATTACAAAAAATAAAAAAGTTGAAAATTAAGGTAAATTTTGGTACTTACAAGTTTTCACGAAAATCTAAATTTGCCCATATGTTTTTTATAACAGCGGCATAATGGGTAGGTAAGGAACCCTCGGCGCAGGAGTTGGACTCGCACTTGACCGGTTTTTTTTGTTTAATTAAACGTTAAGGCGATGCTTTTAAATTAAATTAATCCCGTTGTGCTTTTGCTGTTGCTAGGGTGAACTCGGCGACGAGATCGTTTCATTCCGTGTCAAACTAAACGAGTAAGTTTGTATGAATATCAGCATCATCATCATCTGCCTAGCTTTTTCCCAACTATGTTGGGGTCGGCTTCCAGTCTAACCGGATGCAGCTGAATACCAGTATTTTACATGGAGCGATTGCCTATCTGACCTCCACAACCCAATCTGGGTAAAACGATACCCCTTGGTAAGACTAGTTATCAGGCTTTCGGGCTTTTGACTGTCAAAAATCCAGGAATGACAGCCGGGACCAACGGCGTTCAAAGCGTGGGTTCCGTGGCACGGAGGAATCTTGGTATGTAAAGATGGTCATCCATCCACGGACCAACCGCGACAAGCATAGCTTAACCTGATCAATCGACCCTTGTGGCGATTATTCCTTAGCCACAAGCCCCTCAAGCTTCTATGAATATGCGCACACTAATAATATCATCATTATCATTTCAGCCGAAAGACGTCCACTCCTGACCATAAGCCTCCCCCAAAAGAGGGGTTTTGCCATAATCGCCACGCTTGGCAGACGGGTTGGCGATCGCAGCATGGTGGTAAAATGCATGGAGAACGCTGCTGCCCATTCTCTAGTAAGTCCCTTAGTCGCCTTCTACGACACCCACGGGAAGAAATGGGATGGTGATATTCTTTAACGTGCGGCACCACACGGAACACTAATAATATACTTGCAGGAAAACAAATCAGTAAGTAGTCTGTTGACGAAGGAAATCTACTGTTTAATTATTTCTATAAGCCCTAATGTGGGAAGGTCGGTGTTGATACCGGTTCTAAGCAGACCACGGACGAGTTGAGGGAAAGTAGACTCTACAACGTGACGCAAACGCCAAATACGTAAGTTTCTCTCTGGCGACAACACTTACGTACTTTGACAAATCTTACAAACGAACGCAGAAGGTCCAGAGGTTCTGGAACCTAACTGAAGGATCTTACTGGCGACTGACAGGTGATTGGGATAAGTAAACACTTAAACTTCTGTTGGTCTCTTTAAAGCGTGTTGTTTGTGTTGTTACCTTGATAAATAGCGACGTGACTAAAAGTGGCGACTGTTGCGAGCACCTGACACTACACTGCATGTCATAGAGCAATCTGCTTAAGTCACAGATAAGTAACATTATGTTACTGCCATAATGTTCAAAGATATTCACAAACATTCTTATAATATTCTAGAAGTCTAGTCTCGCCGTACTGTTCAAAATTGACGTTAAACTCAAACTCCAAAGCAACTGTAAAAATCGGTGTGAAAAAAAACGGTTAGTTTTTCAAATTCAAATTAATTTATTTAGCTTACACAAGGTTCTTAAACTTATATAAAGTGGTTATACATGGTATGAAATTTTCACTAACAGATGTCTTTTATAGATGAAGCAGTGGGTCCCCCTCGTGGAGGTGATCGGCGGCGGCGATCTCTCGCGTCCGACCCTGGTCCAGGCCATGGTACGGAGCGAGAGGGCATGGCTGGCAGTCGCCTCCTTCAGCGAAGCAGTTATGCTCGCAAAGAGGGAGGCGGCGCACGTGAGGGAGAGGCAGTACATGCGCCCTCACAGCCGTGGCCTTCGCAGGAAACGCCCTGGGCGTCGGGAATCCCAGGCTGATTCCCGGCCACCGTAGGCACGGGCTTGCGGACGGCGAGTAATGGGTACCTCGCTGTCCGGTAAGGACCAAGCCCGGGTCGACGGCGCGTTGTGTTCCACGCGCGCCTCAAAGAGATGTCAGCAGCAACAGAGGGGCCCGCAAGGGCCGATGCCTGCCGGGGGTGCGGGTTGTTCGAAAGAGATACCGCCGCCCCTGGCACACAGGCAACTGAGGGAACACGGGTGGGTTTTAGTCAGTAAAAGTCTGACACGAAGAGAGCGGGAGAAGTTATTTGATGATTTCCCACCCAGAAAAAAAAAAAAGCAGTGGGTCCCAAGCTAGGCACAGCCTGTATCTTGGTGAACCAAACGACAAAGTTAATAATTCTGCTATCGTAAGATTGTTACAAATTCAAAAGTTCCTTACGATTTTCAAAATTTACAACACACATTATACAACGTGTAACGGAAAGGGTATATACATACCAAGGGCATGGCTTCTTTGGATGCTATCAAACGATATTGGAAGGGTTTTTTAATCCTATCTCTACACGTTCTGAAGTTATGAGAATTTTTAATTCATTGATACCAATGAACAAATTGAAACAAACACATCGCTCAGAAGACATTTATCGTGATATTGGCAAGTAATGTGGAAAGTTATTGACCTACGTAGTGCGGTGACACGTTTGTTATGGTTTGAATTTAAGAAACATTTGAAACCGAAAATTTGGTATCAATTCTTAGAGTATTTTATTTTAAGCTGAAATTATGCATAGTGATTCTATACCAGCTGTTATCTTTAGTGCTTAAGGATAGCAATAGGGTTTCTGTTACACCCTGTATACAGTTTACACTATTTTTTTTCAAGTTTCACAATATCTTTTAGAACATTACAGCGCGTCTATTCTCTAAAACGTTAAGGCTAACAAAAAATCTGAATGAGAATTTCACGCACGTAAAAGATTTTTGTGAAAATACACGCATACCTAATAATGTATTTAGCATCTTGTATTGTTTTAGTGTTAGCGTTCATAGAGTCATCGTCCGAGTTGTGAACACTGGCAAGTAAGTCACGGTCGCGTCCGCGATCAACGCATTGTTGAGATATTGTTACCACTGTAACAGACCTGTTAGCCGTGGAAGGTCTGCCGCTAGGCTGCTAGGCCACCTTTAATTTCACTTTATCAATATTTTTACATGCTTCTTCTATTATTTTATACTTCAAACCTCACTGAGCAAATTTTGAAGTAAGGTACTACAGCTACTACTATAGTTTTTTTTTTATGAGAAAGCTGACAAAAAACATATTTGGCAGAAAATATTACTTAAAGATTGATGATGCGATTTCTGATAACCTCATAAGAAATAGGTCAACATTTTTGTCGAATTAAGTTTCGCAAATTAATATCACAGTAAGTACAACATCATACACTGTGATGATGATTTTCCACATCACGATGTACGCAACAGAAACTGGCAGTAAGGTAAGCTAATAAAAACTATTAACGATTTGACGTAGTTACGCAAAAAGGATCCAAACCACACTTTTTCCATAATTGAGTTGTATATACCAAAACACATCTTTAGGATTATATCTTTAATATAAAAAAAAAATCCATGTGACAAAATATAATTTTAAACATATCTACAACTACTAGATACCAAGCCAAATCTATGGAATACATCAGATATTTTTTTTTTTTCAATACAAATCCAAAGCGCATGCACGAACAAACTTCATGTGGATTGGATCCTTTTTGTGTAACTACGTCCGATTGTGGTTGTGACAGCTAAACGAGCGGAGAATCACGATGTTATCAACTTTATCATGCCCCACACACTCCTGAGCAAAAAATAATACATGTGTCTTCAATGAGTTTTAACAAACGGTCGTTCATACACAACATACAAGCCGATCCGTATGATGATCACTGAACTATGCGAAGTAACGAGTCAACGCTTACAATTATTTTTTGCAACATAATCGTTTCATGAAACTTGTCTACAACAAAAACTCAACTTAGCTTAACTTCGCAAACCATTATTTTCGCTAATGACCGCTAAAATTGAACTTGACCTGAGTCTTAACTGAAACGTCAAACATAAAATAATCCACCTTCTGAATTTTGCTCAGGTTGCTATCACATCGTCTCACCTTCTGCAACACCAAAACCTGTGGCAAAAAATCCAGACATTTTACATTTAAATCTTACTTATTTTCAGCATTTAGGTAAGTTTTTTATTTTCTAAAAGATACCCTACATCTACCTGGGCTCACGTGGTGGATTACGGCCCTCTCGAATCTCGCGGAGATGATGCCCGTGCCCCAACAGTGGGAACTTTATAGGCTGAGTATGTATGTATGTACCCTTTAAATCGAAAAGTACATAAAAGTGATATGTCGGGACAAATTCCGATAGATGGTAATACTCCTACAGCTAAGGTTGCCCCTTAGCTGTAGGAGTATTACTGTACTTTTACAACGTTCCAATTCTAATCTCTCAAAGATTATCGTAAAATTTTACAAGTTTTTGACATGATTGTCGCAGAGATGAGATTGCGACTAAATTTTGAAAGCTTTTAAATACGCGAACTGGCCTTCTGGTATGTGATCGATTTATTGCCAAGAGCCATAAGGACCTTTACCTGATACGTGCAGGTTTATATTTTACATTATTTTTTAATTAATTTCGGTCACCCATGCCTACACATTGACGCAGCAGGTATTTTTAGGACATGTCCTTGTCCTCAAAATACCTGCTGCGTCAAAGCAGATGAAGATGATGATAAAGAGTAATTTAGCGGCCATGCGCGTGGGCAGATATACGATAATAAGCGAAATGATTACACGAAGCGGGTCAACGTACACATCGTATCCCGCTAACGAAGCGCATCCGCAGCTTCCTACGAGCAGCTCATTCAAGAGACTGAACTTGCACAATGCTGTGGCATTCATTTGTTGATGTTGTGCCCGTTCAAAATACTCTAGTCTTCCTCTCAGTTGTAGAATGTTTATGGACACTTTAAAATCCCCAATACGAAATCTTGACATTCTAAACTGATTTGAAAGATTGCCTAATCTAATCTTTGAATGATTTTTTAATCAGTGCCAATCAAATGCAAGCTAGACTCATAAATATTCTAACTTATTGAAATGCTTATCAAAATTATTCACCAACGAGAATTAGCAATCGAATCCAAAGTAATTTAGTCAAACTACTCTGAGAGTCAGCACTTTTGAGATGAGAGAGAACGAGACGAAGGTCCTAGTTTATCATTTTACTATGGATAAACTTAAAAAGGTGTGAAATAGCAGTAAAGTAATTATCATTAACAATATCAAAACTATGGTCAGCAAGACGACCTTTCAACACAAGTAGCATTCGTTCACCAGCATAGCGCAAGGATCAGCCATTACAGCCCTCGCCAAATTTGAGGTAAGGAGGCAACCCGACTCCCAACGCTACCGCAAAAAGTAACATCTAAGGGGCCATGACGAACGTGCTGCCGGTTGCCCAGGCAAGAAATTTTTTATCAATTGTCGAGGTAACTAGCTAACCACATATTGCAAACAACTTATTTAACTACATGTTGCAATACAACTTATTTATTAATTACTGTTAATTACTTCGACATCATAATGACTTCGAGACATGTATTTTTTTAATATTTTTGTTACTGAAATGAATTGTATTGTGTTAGTTAATAATTCGTAATATTATCATTAGTTTCGTTAATTATGTGATAATAGGGTATTTTACTCTAGATCAGAAAAAATCTAAAAATATATTATTGAGATAGCTTAGGCAAATGCAGTCGGAAAATGTTAGTAGAAATAGAAGCCGCCATAATATTACGGCTATAACATAGCCGTAATATTATGGCGGCTTCTTACGGCATGTCAACTGAGCAACTTTGTACTTTTATTATTTTCGTAACCAAAATAATTTTTATTTAAAAAATATTTCGCATTCAGGAACAGCAGACCAATGATAAGTAGAAAAATTACTAATTTTATAAATAATAAACAATTGCCTGATAAAATATCAGCGCATTTGTTTATATAGCAAACTGACGTCATACCCACAGAGCAATATGGAGTCCACTGGGGAGTTTGTTGCGCCACTTCTTCCCAGCTAAAGCACTAGGAGGTGGTGAAGGGAGGGCGTTTTGGGGGACTGTCTTATGTAATTTTGACGTTCAGAAAGTGCTGACTCTCAGCCTAGTTTGAATAAATGACTTTTGATTTTGATTTTGATTGATTTTGACTGCGTCCAGGGTTTTCATCGTATTACGCGCGAAATTTTAAAATGTAAAATTTAAATTCATATTTATGGCTCTAATCGATTAAATAAAAATGTTGTGTTGTTGTGGTTTATTAGCGCTATAGAATCTAATTAAGACACTTTTCAAAAATGGGTGTAATACCCTATTATGTTATTTCGATGTTCATAAACTCAACAGAACCCTGGCCCTGACAGGGTTCATGTCAAAAACCGACAGTAATATATTGTCAAATGTGGGATGTTAATGAGAGCAAATAAATAAAAAAACATTGAAAAACAAAATTAATAAAAGACTTTTACTAAGGTCTAAGCGAAATAAACAATTAGATGAACTTCTATAACCTGTCAGTAAACCCTATTTCTGTGAAAGAACAATAACATTGTCTTGAGTTAATCACAGCGACCAACAATTCTTATCGTCTTAAGTAGTCGTGGACCTCGTTGATTATGCCTTTGAACAAATATTGGGTTTTGCTTTAGCTTTAAAAGCATTAAAAGGCAAATCTAGCAAAGAAGAGGAAAGCTTGTTATAAAAGGTAAAAACCAAGCCCAACAAATGAGTTATGATTTTATGAACCTTGTGAAGCCGATGAAATATTTATAATATTTTTTGGAATATCACTGTTTCTGGTGTAGACGTGTAGATAACCACTAACCATCGGTGTTCTTCTACTGTCGTATGTAGTACGAGAGGTGCCTGCTAATTGCCTCGCATAGACAATGAACCGCAAATTCATTGATCGTTTATGCTAATTACAGTAATATAAGCATTACAATTAACGTGACAAATTTTTGTCAATCAAGACAAGAAACTATATCGGCGATAGGGAAACACCGTTCTAATACAAGTCTATATTATAAAATGATAGTGGTGTTACAGAGCGAACCTAAAATATTACGTTTTTATTTAGAAAAGACAGAGTTAATTACTTTGATATTTATTCATTTGGATACTCACACAAAAGCTGATCATACTTATGAAAAAGATTTGCATATTGTAAGAAATAATGTAATAATAACCTGCAAACACACTAATGGTCACAAATGACGCCAACTTAAAGATGATAAGCAGAAATTGTTTCTCCTCACAACGTGCCATTCAAAGAGTTCTATTATAAAGCAGTTTCGTGCACGATGGTCGGTTGCTACGTACCTATTAGTATGCTGCTACCTATAGTTTATTATTTCTGCCTTTTGCAACGTAAGTATGAACTTAGGTAGCTTATACCTACATAAGGGGGTTGTCTGGCGACAAACCCAAAGCCTAAGACAGTCTGTGTATGCTATAAGGCTCCACACAGGACACACATACAGGATAAGTTTTTATCCAGTGCGCAAACAGTAAATATCATTCTAGACCCCCAACGCAGGAATTTTTGGTCGAATTTACTAAAAAAAAATCAGCTGTTTCATAGAAAAGTGCAATACCTACGCAGTCAAAATGTATGCTGATTTTTTGTTTATTACCGACGAAGAAATTCTGCGCTGGGGGTTCTAGAATGATATGCTGAATTCATTGGTTACAGTTTGCGCACTGGATAAAAACTTATCCTGTATAGAAATTGAGTGCATGGCGAAGATGAAGATGAAGGGTGGGTTATTTAAAGGGAATTGAAAAACAGCGAAATTTACGTAATTAATCCTGCTAATATTATAAATGTGAAAGTTTGGATAATTAGATGTTTGCATGTTTGTTACTCAATAACGTAAAATCAGCTAAATGGATTTGGACGAAATTTGGCACACAGTTTATAACCTGGATTAATATTTAGGATACTTTTTATATATGTCCTGGGAAAGGGTAACATTATATAACTCAAGAATAGTGCCCGACGACGACGATAGACTGTCATAAAAACACAGGATGAGCAAATGAAAACTTGACATTTTCGTCTGAATGTGACGGCATTGTTTGTAGTTTTCTTGCGATTCAGCGAGCACGTCAGATGAGCGGATGTGGTCAATTATTGTGACGTAGTAAATGTTTTATAGTAGAAATCACCATTACATGAAACGTTACAGCTGTGAACATGATGTCTTTTTAACCGACTTCGAAAAGAAGGAGGTTCTTAATTCGACCGTATATTTTATTTTTGTATGTTTGTTATTACATGAAACGTTACAGCTGTGAACATGATATCTTTTTAACCGACTTCGAAAAAGGAGATTCTCAATTCGACCGTATGTTGTTTTTTGTATGTTTGTTACGCAATAACTCAGTCAATCGTGGATAGATTTCGAAAAAAAAAAAATGATAGTATATGGTATGCTTCAGGGGTGGTCCCATACAAATTTTATTAAGTTTGATTTTTCCAACTATTCTCATAGTACTTTTACAAATATAAATTAATTTGAAGCGCTTTTTTTCACAGACCGTCGTAGTATACAACGCGTAACAGAAAGGGTATATACTATACCAAGGGCACGGCTTCTTTGGATGATATCAAACGATATGGGAAGGGTTTTCTCTACATGTTCGGAATTTATGAGAATTTTTAATACATTGATACTGGAAACCAAATCATCGAATTGAAATAAACTCATCACTTGGAAGAGATTTATCGTGATATTGGCAAGAACGTGGAAAGTTACTGGGCACGCCGCGATGGCGGCGGTAAGTCCCCTCTTTGAGGAGTGGCTTGAGAGGCGGCATGGCGTCCTCACCTTCCGCCTGACACAGGTCCTCACCGGACATGGCTGTTTCGGGAGGTTCCTGTTTCGGATAGGGCGGGAGGAAACGCCCGGGTGTTTCCATTGCGAAGATCGCCCAGAGGACACGGTGGAGCATACGGTGGAGGTCTGCCCGGCTTGGGCGGAGCACCGCCGTGTCCTCGTGGAGGTGATCGGCGGAGGCGATCTCTCGCGTCCGACCCTGGTCCAGGCCATGGTACGGAGCGAGAGGGCATGGCTGGCAGTCGCCTCCCTCAGCGAAGCAGTTATGCTCGCAAAGAGGGAGGCGGCGCACGTTAGGGAGATGCAGTACATGCGCCCTCACAGCCGTGGCCTTCGCAGGAGACGCCCTGGGCGTCGGGAATCCCAGGCTGATTCCCGGCCACCGTAGGCACGGGCTTGCGGACGGCGAGTAATGGGTAGCTCGCTGTCCGGTAAGGACCAAGCCCGGGTCGACGGCGCGTTGTTTTCCACGCGCGCCTCAAAGAGATGTCAGCAGCAACAGATGGGGCCCGCAAGGGCCGATGCCTGCCAGGAGTGCGGGTTGTTCGAAAGAGATACCGCCGCCCCTGGCACACAGGCAACTGAGGGAACACGGGTGGGTTTTAGTCAGTAAAAGTCTGACACGCCCTCCCGCTCCACCCTAGAGCGGGAGAAGTTATTTGATGATTTCCCACCGAGAAAAAAAAAAAATGTGGAAAGTTATTGACCTACGTAGTGCAGTGACACGTTTGTTTTGATTTGAATTTAAGAAACATATGAAATCGAAAATTTGGTTTCAATTCTTAGAGTATTTTATTTTGAGCTGAAACTATGTATAGTGATTCTATACCAGCTGTTACCTTTAGTGCTTAAGGATTACAATAGGGTTTCTGTTACACCATGTATAGCACGATATTTTGCTAGTGCGTTGCATTCGTGTTCTATCTCATGTTTTATCATTTGATGAAGAACATTGACTTGCCGCAAGTCATGAAGCTTGTCCTAAGAATTATAATGTGCAGTAAAGATAAACTAATTCACACACAAGTGTACAAGAGCAATATTTATTTGAGAATGTAAATAATCCTTATAACTATTGACTTTCTCAGTAAACAGTACCTACGTTTGTTTCTTTCCGTTAAGTACCTACTAAGCTAATGAATATATTCAGCAGTGCAGCTCCAATTGAATTCGGTTCGGTCGACGGCCGCTACGACAACCGAGAAGGATTTTGCGCTTCGCTCTTAATAAATGAATGAAACAATTAAGCGTTTAAGTTAGTATTTCAAGGCAGCAAAATATTCTGATCTATGCTATGTACGCCGTGATTGTCATGTACATTAAACCTTTATTCATTAAGAAAATTTCTGGCATAAATTCAATGTGCCTATGTGATGTGGCTGTGCTTTTTTTAAATAAATAAATATAGTCATCCTTAACTATTATTCCATCTACAAACAATGCACCTCGTTTGTTGAGATCTACCCGTCTGAAGCATGGTACATTTAGTCAAAGATATAGCGGCATAATATGTGCAGATAAGTTATCTGGGACCCGGGTATCACGTGCAAAATTACAATCCACCGGACGTGCGGACACAGTGCCTACAATCATGTAATTAAACTAGATACAATCTCAGTGCTAACGGGGACGCATAATGATACCTTAGACCGTTTTGTTTTATAATTAAAGAAGCGTATAAATCAAAGACGATGTTAGTGAGTCTCGCATCTAAGCGCGCTAAAAAGTATAAATCACTTTGTTCGTACTCATTAGTATTAAATGAACTAACACTTTTTATAATGTTTGGTGACCGGTATCTGACCTGCATAATAAGAATAGCTATAGTTGGGCTCTAACAGACCAATCAAATAGTATAGGTAAGGTATGGTAAGGTAAGGTACAACATTTTTTTATTTCTTATTAGCGTCTGCCAGTGGCTTCGCCCGCATGGAGGTCGAAAATTATTACACGGGAACGTATTACCGGGATAAAAATATATTATATGAGTTAATATGTGTGTGTGTGTGTGTGTGTGTATATGTGTTATATGTGTTGTGCCTAATTTCATCCAAATACGTTCAGCCGTTGTTGCGTCATTGACAACATCAAACAGAATTATTTTGACATTTTAATAATTCCTCATTTAGTTCTCACATAATTATGGTGTCAATTAATATGTAATTGTTCAATTTATTTCTAATTTAATAATCACCATAATTATTAAGAATTATTTTTTAAATATTTTTAGTATTTTTTAAATTGTTATCATCATTTAGATTTCCACACCTTATTTGTACGCCTCCTGGCGTAACATAGCGCTCTGTTCATCAAATAAAAGATCTGTATTTTTACCTATGTGAACCAATAAATAAAATAAATAACCAACATCTAAATATACAAACATACAAACTTTCACATTTATCATATTAGTAGGATACAGGGTCCAATTAATAGTATACAGGGTCAAAGTAATAGTATACAGGGTCAAAGTAATAGTATACAGGGTCAAATTAATAGTATACAGGGTCAAAGTAATAGTATACAGGGTCAAATTAATAGTATACAGGGTCAAATTAATAGAATACAGGGTTAAATTAAATTAGCTGGAAAAACTTTACCAATGTGTTGCGTATCGATATCGAAAACTAATGTAACAAAAAAAGATGATTTTCATCATTCGATAGCCGTAGGTAACCGATCAGCTGGTTTTGTATTTTTCTGTATAAGCATCGTGCAAGAAAAGAAAGATTGCAATACCCCAAACTCATCATAATAAAGGTTATCCACGAATGTCCAGTTAATAGTACGAAATCCTGCGCAGGTTCATAGCTTGGGTCAGCAGCAGCAGGCAGCCCACAGTATACAGCAAAAGAGCACACAGTACTTAACATTCCGCGTTGCCGATGGGCCAAAGTTACGGTTATCAAATTATACAAACTTGAAACTTATCTATAATAATATAATAACACACCTATCTACATTCTTACACATTGCATTTTTTTTTTAAATTAAAACTGGTTGATTACATCAGTAAAGTTGCTCTATTCGTTGGAGTCATTTTCATTAAAAGGACGGTCGAGTTCAATATCAAAACAAATTCTTACTTTGATTAGTGTTTTCTTATCGCTAACTTCATCCTCCAGTGGTGGAAAATTTACGTGACAGTTTTGTACAATGCACTATAAACTTTCTTTTGGTAAATACTGGACATCTTGTATAACCCAAGTGCAAAGTTATAACTCATATCAAACGTGCTATTTTCCGGCTCATTCATTTTCCTGCTAATTTTACCTAACTTAAAGAAGTGACCAAGTTTTCCTCTAAGATCTAACAAGTAAATGACCTTATCAATAAATATAGATTCTATATTTGGATGCCCTTCAGACTTGACTGAACAAATGACCATCAAACAATGGGTGTCAATCAGAACACTGTGAGTGTGAGTCTCCTAGATGGGCCTATTGCCCTCTAATACTGTACTCGCCTAAATCAATACAAATATTATTGAAGAAGTACAAATGTACATCGACATCCTGCGGTCGCTGGGTTTTTAGACAAAAATAGTTTTGACCACACTGTTTATGTATTAAATATTTTCTTAGAAGTAAGTAGTGGTTATTTCTCAAACTTTTCAAGTTGAAGCATTAACACTTTGCATTTGAATATAGTAGTTTATGTATGTTCTACTCTTGGGCGTGCCATTGCTTGTGTATACGCCTATAGCCGCCGTCTGTTTGTGTCATAAATTATTTGGTGTGCCTGATCCCACGATGATCAGTTGGTGTGAGACCAAATTAACTAAGTAAGTATCTCACTTTCACATTTAACTTTATAAATGTTTTTTTACTCACTAATAATAAAATCATTCATCAAGTCACCAACTAACATAATAAATCAATAATATAATTAACTAATCCATAAACCCAACAATGCTTGTTTAAAGAAAGATGGGTTTTTTTTAAATTAGTACCCAATTTGACACCACTATTTTTATCGACACCCTTTGATAGTCACCATTTTTTTATCACGTTTTGAATTTTATGTTTTACTAGAGAAGTATGCTAATTAAATACCTAAGATCCCGGGCCAGAAAAAATGCCATATTTCTAATCGGATTATCCACAGAATCTATAAAAGTAGTTATTAAGTGACAGTGACCTCGGATGATTTGATTTGATGACCTCAGTGACACCATGAGCCCTATCATTTCCACTTTTCCAATGAATTCTTCATTGGCTGACCTTTCACGCGGTCAGTCAGAAGGTAACTACTTGTCCAGTTTGTTTGTTTACGCATGAAAGATGATCGCGTACTGAGCGCGGGCGCAGTTCCGTCCGCACTGTTCGCACCAGGAAGGAAGTGCACTCTTCACTCTATAGTCTACAGGAAGGAAACGACCGGTTATTTTATATCGGTTTACGATTATCGAATCTTAATTTTTTTGTCTTAATACCGGTCGCATTTATTGGAGACAAATGTGACAAAACTTTTAAATACTTCCGGGTAGTCGTAGGTCATCTAGACATCAAAGATATAGTAGGAGCTGGACAAAGTGTAATCCGTAAATCACTATTTCACACAACATTCCCATTGCTGGGACACAGGCCTCCTCTCTGTGAGAGGGAGTGGGCCGTAATCCACCACGCGGGCACAGTGCGGGTTGGTAGATGTCACATGTCTTCGAATTCTTGGTACTAGGATTTGCCGGTTTCCTCAAAATATTTTCCTTCACCGTTTTCCGAGCAGAGGTGATTAAATAATTTACACAAAGTAAAGCACCTGTCTGGGATCGAACCTACGATCTACAATTCTTAAGTCGCGGCCGTTACCACCGGGTTGCCACTGTTCTAGCCTCTACTATTTACTTAAGTTAATACATAAATGAGTTTGCTGTAAAATGCAAGTAAAACATTGTAAATAGGATCTCACTAGTTTACTATGTAAAGAAAACATTCAAACTTGACTCGGTCACTGCTCAATATGGACACCGCAAACAATAATGTTTGCGTGCCGTTTTTATGAACCTCTGACACATTATAAAACACCTATTTTTTGTTTGTATTATAGATGAAAATGTTCGGGGCTTTCCGTCTAAGATGGACAGGTAGGTTAAAAAAATCATCTGTTCCCTACATTTATGTTCGCATAACTCGTTGAAATGTAAGGAACACCTGATTTTATTTTCGCGATTTCAGGTTTGGGCCCTTAGTAAAAGTTGTTCATAATGATGAGTACAATGACCCCTTATGAGGTTAACGGTGATTAAAATTACACCCTTTATACCGGTATTAAAGCTGCTGGAGCAGGGTATTACCCGCAGGCAGCTGTGACCAGACCTACGTATTAGGTACACTGACGTCATGTTTTTAGGAATCTCTTTTTAAATGTTTCTCGTACGCACACCGTGGAGGAAAGATTTTCTGAATATTATCCCGTTAGCTTTGCGGAGAAAGTTTGAGAGTGTCCACACGTATTATTATTTTGTGTTCATTAGTAGTTGACTGGACTGGACACGTTTGCCTCATGTCGGACGCATTGTGGGCTAAGACCACCACAGGGTTCCCTGACAACGTCGAACGGCATCGCGGAAAACCCAGGCGTAGATGGCGTATGGCGGGACGAACTTGACTTTTAAATGGTCCGTATTGCCCCAGGATCGAGTTGAGTGGAGAAAAGGGAGGCCTTTGCCCCGCAATGGGACAATAAAGACTGAATATATATTATTTAAACAAAATCAGTTTACAATAGCTGAAAATGCGCACTCCATTCTAAGTAACCACGAATTACGCAACTTCGAACCTACTTGCTCTAATTAAAAACAACTAACACAATAAAGTACATAAAAATAAACAATTGACTAGATATTATTGCAATAAAACAAAATAATAAATTGATTTTCAATTAGTGAAGACGTCGGTAGATATCAAAATTACGAGTAATATTTAAAAATACCTAAGTTGGACTAAATCCATTATTTTCGTAAAAATAATACATAAAAGAATTACTAATTATTTAAGTAATTAATTACTAATTATTAGTTAGATATATTTTTAATGATGACTAATTAAAATCAAGATTTATATAAATAAATCACTTGGATTTAATGGGTTGCATTATTAAAATAAGCGTATTTCTTGTTTTAAAACAATTTACAGATAGCTAGCGTCGCATGAATCGCATGGCCCGCCTGCGAAATTACCTATAGTTCGACTTTTAATTGTATTCAGTAACTTGGCAGTTGAAGGGGTAATTACCAGATTATGACAATAAAGCTAGTCAGTTGGTGTAAGAATGAACGAAATTGAATGAACTTGCAATAATTTACTTAAATGCAATTTTTTTATGTTAAATTTAATAACTTGTCTTAAAAAGATGATATGCACTATTAAAAATTGTAGAATTTGTTATATATTTTGTTTTTCAGTAGTTAGGTAATTTATTTATAGTTTGTTTCTATTAGAAGAAAATAAAAAAGCTTTAATTTTAGTAATACATTATTAACTACTAGCTGTTGCCAGCGGCTTCGCCCGCGTAGAGGAACGTACTATTGCAATGAAAAGTATCCTATTGGTAATCCAGGTAGATATGTGTGCCAAATTTCATCCACATCCGTTCAGCCGTTTTTGCGTGATTGAGTAACAAACATCCAAACATCTTCACAAACTTTAACATTTATAATATTAGTAGGAAGTAGGAATATTCAATATCTTACAAACTAATTTTTAAAGTTTTAAAACGAATTATAAAAATGGTTTAATTTAAAATTAAACAATTTTTATCATTCGTTCTTTACGCAAAATCGTTTAAGTACAACCCCAACACTATTAATTTTTATATTGTAACATTATTTTTCTTTCAACTGTCAAGTTACTGAATACAATTATAAGTCGAACGAGTCGTACGTTTTGCTCTTAACGTTCTTTCTGACCTTTTTCTTTTGACTCGGCTCCTTAAGGTCGTAGTTTAATGTTAAATAGCCAGGAATTAGCTTAGCTTGCTTAGCTTTGGCTGTCGTCAGGAATTAGGCTAGCAAAATGAACTTTTCACATAAACTGGTAGAGAGATTACCCCCTACATAAAAACTTACAAACAAACTTTACCCTTATAATATTAGAAGAAGACAAAAGATAGATAGATAGAACATTTAACAATGATGCTGTAAATGGCGCGTTATAAAATGGCTTCTTCAGACAGGCGTGAAGCGATAGTGCGACGCGACATTTGCAGAACAATTTCCATGAAGTCTTGCTTGACTGTCACAGTGATAATAAAAACGGATTATTATTATTACAGCAGCTGTTACGTATTATTTTAATTCTGAGTTTCTTAATTCGAGTGGCGAGTTTTTTGTGTCGTTATGTAAATTGAGATATCTCGGCATTACCCGTTTAGTAACTCGTGTGGCATTACCCCACCGATACACATGAAACTTTATTTTATATTGCGAAACTTATTTTCAAAATGGTGGAGTTATAGAAAAAAATATAGTGAAAGAAATGTTATTTAGTTAAAAAGTACCCTGTGTTAATACAGGTTATAATCTATCAGTTTGCCAAATATCTAAATCCGTTCAGCTTTTGTTGCGTGTTTGAGTAACAAACATACAAACATACAAACTTCCACATTTATAATATTACTAGCTTTTGCCAGCGGCTTCGCCCGCGTGGAGGTCGATGTATTATACATATAAACCTTCCTCTTGAATCACTCTATCTATTAAAAAAACCCGCATCAAAATCCGTTGCGTAGTTTTAAAGATTTAAGCATACATAGGGATTTAGGGACAGAGAAAGCGACTTTGTTTTATACTATGTAGTGGCTAGGATAGTAGGATATACCCAGTTCGTTTGTTTGAGAAGTTGCTTGCCCCATCCAAGAATGCCAAAAACATAATTGTGTATTTATGTATTTTATATCAGACAATTCTATGAGTAACATAAAACTTCATGAGTAACATGTCTGAGGAATATTGTGACTGCAGTTAAATATAGATTCTATTATTACTATACATCTGTGCAAATTAATAAAATTGAAGTGTCTGTTTGTAATGTCAAAATATCAGCTTTTTACTAAATGCATACCTATGTAAGTAGGCATATTCGGTACTTGTAACAAAAGAGCATTTTTTTTCTGACTGTTCGTCTGTTTGTTCCGGGTTATCTCCGAAACGGCTGGACGGATGTTGGAAGGCATAGGTTTTGGGGAAGCTCGTTGGTCTAGGATCAATTTACTATACTCAGATGTTTAAAAAAAATAAGCTCGCTATTGATTTAGTCATTAACGCAAACGGAAAAAAAATCACAGAACGAAAAACGTTATTAAAGATCAAGGCGCATTAATATATCATTTAAACTTCAAAGGACGAGCATTCTAATGCAACAGATTCTTGAAGGTAAGTTTTTGCATAAAAATGTTTTTCCTCTAGAAATCTGCCGTGATAAAACCCTCGAAGTATTTCCTTAGGAACAGCTTAGCATGAAAGGTAGTTGTGTTGTGGTAGGTAGTTGAATGAAAACTCAACCCACTTCCATTAGAAAAAGAGCCAAATCCTACAACTCCTTTCAACCAATTCGCAAATCAAGTTGTAGTGTACAATGTGTGCGAGAATGACTCTGGTCAAAAAGTTTACAAAAAGAGCCTTTACCAATATATATGGGCATCATTACACCCGCGGATATGCCTTGCAATGCCAGCAATGGCTGTATTATAGAATCCTAGATACTGTTTCCTATAATTTAATAAAGGTACCCGACATCAAAAACGTATGCCGCGCTTGCGATGGTAAATCAGCGTGCGTGCCGAAATACGCATGTATCAGTGACGGTCAACAAAATGTTCTAGCCGCCCAAATCAAAACCCTTAAAAAACTAGATTGTTACACAACTTTCCACTGAAATCTCAAACAACAACATGATGTCAAAGTTCCACATCCAAAAATTTTTTTTGCCTTAAAATATCCTGAAAATTTTGCCAACACGTTTTTCCGGTAAAGACTTTTAAAAACCAAATCAATATCAACGTCACGTGCACATTAATGCATGAGTGATGAGATGTTCCCATGTACCTGTAAGGCACATCCGCAGCCAGGAACACGTAGTTGGTGGCGTAGAAGGCCGCCACATACACCGTGAGCGCCAGCAGCACGTAGTTGCTGAGGTGGAAGCGGCGGGCCTGGCCAAGCTCCTTCATCAGCCGCTCCATGTCCACCCCCGCGCTACCGCCGAACGAGTCCTTCTCCTCCATCACCGCGTCGGGTTTCGACATCACAAACGAATATATGTATATTCAATATTCTTTAAATACTTATTTAAACACTTAAAAGTTAATTCAATTAATTTGCGCGAAATGTTTTGTTACGACACAGAACTGCGTGTACGTGCGCGCACGCCGCTGGTGGTGCTCAGTGTACGCGGTGGACGCGTGCGCCGGCCGACAATACCGGCGGAGATGCGGCGCCGCCATATAACCTGCGCTGGCGATGCCCTCCGACGCTATTTACATTATTATGCGCTAAAGCCTTCCGTGGATGCTTTCCGCCCAGTTGCGATAAAGAGATCTATTTTCCAGGAAAATATGAGGGATAAATTACACCTATTAGGCCTCCAATTCCACTAACATTCGCGAGGTCAATATTATTTGACAACCGCGCTATATTCTGCTGCCACTGCGAGCTTGCAAACGGTGAGCAATGGGTAGCTCACCACCCGGTAAGGACCGAGCCCGGGTCGACGGTGCGTTGTGTTCCACGCGCGCTTCAAAGAGATGTCAGCGATAAACGAAGGGGTCCGCTAGGGCCGATGCCTGTCAGGTTCGCGGATTTGTTCGAATGAGTTACCGTGACCCTGGCACAGGCTTCTGAAGGAACACGGGTGGGTTTTAGTCAGTAAAAGTCTGACACGCCCGCTGATTCTCATTCTCCCCCTCTCTCTGATTCTCCCATTGAAGTCATTTGATGATTTCCCACACATAAAAAAAATCAGCCAGGTTTGTCAGTATCTACGTATGTTAATAGCATTAAGAGGAATCTAATCGCGGGCTCGAACTTACTGATGGGCCTGGCAAAAAAGCACGCTGTCTCACCAGGCATCGTCTCCGACAGAGGTAGTATCAGTGATGAGCAGTTAGACGCTAGTCTATACGCACAACGTTATTGAGTGAAGATGCAGGATCATTTATAGTAAAACAGGAGCGTAAAAAATTAAGAAAAGTCCTTCGGAAGATCGGGTTTTATGAAAAAACCACTGCATAAATCAATGATCAATAAAGTTTGTTGAACTTTTCGATATTTTGTCCTTTGTCGGTACCGATTTGGTTTTGGAGATTTCACAATTCTTTTATTGCATAAACACGCCCAAAGTTAATTTAAATTAGCAGGAAAAACGAATCTTTGTTGGCTCCTAACTTTTTAATAGCTTTCTATTTTAGAATTCTGTTTCCGTACAGACAATATTAATAAAAAGACAAAACCATACCATGTTAAATTTTTGATGTGCATTGTCGAACAATGGACTAATACACTCCCAAATTTTGTATGGAAAAAATGTCGACAAGATTCACCTTAAGCCCAGTAGCTCCTTCTCTTTCTCGGGACCGGCATCGGCAGTCGACTTGTATTGTAGATTTAACCCTTTAAATATAGATTTGTAATAACATTCCTGGAAAAATCCTTTACCCTCAATGTCTGGTGTTGTACTCGTGCCTTGTATGTATGTACGGCGATAAGCTTCTGTACCAATGTTGCACTAGAATACATTAACTTAGTACGTAGTCATTAATCTATTATATAACTTATGTGATAAATAGTTCATTGACACTAAACTTGTATCTATCTAGGTATCATTACACTTGGTATGGTACCTCTCTGTTTAAGTAGATCAAAGCTAGACACTTCATAGTCATCAGCCTTTTTTACGATGCTTGTGTCTTGTCTGTTGACATCATATGGATCGTCAATATCAACACTCATAATATCTGAAAAGCCTGTTTTTTTAAGGAAAACAGCGATAGTAAACGCAAGTACCGCAATAACTCTATTTCCAACTTTGCGTTGATCATCAGAATCTCTCTTATTCAATTTTGGTACTCGTGGCGTAGATAATTGGAACAGTAATCATCCATTGCTGGTTGAGAGTTCAGGTTAGAATCAAAGAAGCAACAGGCTCTATATTTAACGCAAGCAATAACAATATTTATTTCGTCCATATCAGCTTGTACACAGTCACACGTAACCACGTTGACCGTAGTACACCGTACTGCTATGTCTTGATCATATTCATTCATTATATTGCATGACATACCAGCAACTGGGAGAGAGAGGGACCTTGTATTTGACGCATTTTAACCACCTCATTAAATTATCTGTACTTGTAATTATGTACTATTACAATCGCACACATTCTTGCACATAGAAAGGTCGCGCTGTCGCGAAACTAACTTAATAACTATGTTCTTTATAGCCTTAATCGATTCCGAGCGGTCAATATAATGGCAGCAGGCGAGACACGCGGAGGAATCTACTTACGAAATACTAGCGACAGATTGCTAATTAATTCGTTGCAACAATAAACGAGAGCAACAGAATATCATATCAGTTGTACACACAGTTATATCCAGAACTCAGTGACTCACCATTCATGCACACATATATATGTATTAGTGTAGGTACTTAATTAAATTCCACCAATAAGTGAAGGTGCTAGAAACTTTCATTAACATTGGGGGCATCCAAACATTTATAACTAGTGAAAAATACCCGTCGGCCTCAACTTTTATGACAAGAATTTATCGGAGATTATGATATTGACTTGGATGTTCCTCACATCTACAATATCAACATTCTCGTCACAACAATGGATTAAGATGGAATCGACATAAAAGTTGCAAGGGAATCATTTGTAGGGTCGGGGTGCTCAGGATACTCAAGACGGATGAAACTAAAAGTGATGAACTAAAAGATGTTACAATTGAATGAATAAAACTCGAATGATACCGTGACTGTTGTAATTGTAACATGGAAAAGGCACAAGACGAAGGTTAATATTAAACTACACCTAAGTAGACAGTTACACTCCATCCATATTCACAATTATGTTCACTCCACAAATCTACATATAATGATAAAATGATAACAATTACTTAATTAAATTTTTGACCAATACACTTCTCTAATGCAATTGCTGCTAGTAACGTTATGTTAGGCACTTAGGTCTTACCTCCAATCAATCAATTTCTTACCGCCAGACTGATTTCTTACAAACCAATTATGGAGCAGAAAACTATCTCTAGAGGTCTGTTTAGTGTCATATATTCAATACCTGTACGATTGGGTTTAGTATAGCGCCTTTCTGTTATGTCGTAGCAAAAAATAGATCGAGAAATACTAATATTAGCTAAATTACTAGACAGCCTAGCCCTATAGATCGAGGTTCAATTGAAAAGTTGGACAGTATTTACTGGATTGTATTATTGATATACATCACAATGATACAACATCAGTATGTTCTACAACAACAATAGAAACTTTTGGACAGCATTAGATGCGACTGGTATCTAATGCAGCTGTTGAACAGCGGATCATACGACTAGCATCATTACTTGAAGAGATTTACCGTCACGTATATGAAGGTTTTTCTTTCCACCAGAAACATGAGGTGCTATTTAATCATTAGTCATTCAACAACCGTCACCAGCTAATACTAGCTATTGTGGAATGTAATTCAAAGCAGTTGCAATTGAGGATAGCCCCCCACTCTAACAAGCTCTAAGCTACGGTTTAAAAGAATCAGGACGAAGCTGGTTCAAACTATATCTAGTGAGACACAACACCCACCGTAGGTGTTGCTCCTCATAACTATATAGGTCAACATAGTTTGCAGTTCCGCTGGTTGTTTTGACAGTATAACTATGTCATCCGCAAATCGAATGTGTGTCAAATATTTCCCATCAATCTTAACTCCCATATTTTTCCAGTTTAATTTCCTGAACACATGTTTCAAAACCGCGATAAAAAGCTTTGGTGAAAGCGTCACCCTGCATGACACCTGGTTCAATCTTAAATGGTGGGCCAGCTACTTCTGTTTTCACTCGTGCTTTGCTATTTCTGTATATTTCCTTAAAGAAATCCTTAAAGAATCTTCAGCGTCCCTTGCTCTGTTAGTGACTTCCATATAGAGTGTATGATATACATGGAATCGAATGCCTTTGAGTAATCTATGAAGGTAATATTTACACGTTTGTGGTACTCTATTAATTTTATCTATAATTTGCTTGTGAGCGTAGATAAAGCTCGAGTATCGAGTAGTTTCTCTGTGGTTAAAAGGGAGGATCCTCCGACCAGACGGGTGTTGTATCTCTTTGCAGCAGCCCGACGGTTGATGTCGGGATGTTGTACATATACGAGTCGCGCGGTAAACTCTGATTGCACGATGTAGGATTTGTGTGACGCCAAGTCTTTGATGCGTAGCTGTCATGTTGTAGATTGTGCCACACCTTCGTTAGGTTATTGTTCTCACATACAGAAGCAACAAGAATAATGTTCCCAAGATTTTGTAAATGGTTTGCCTGTAAATGGTTTAATTGAAATAAATGCTTTGAGTTTGAGTTTGAGTTTGAGTTAGGTTAGTTTCGCTATGGCTGAGTTTAGGTCTAAGTAGCATTATTGGATTTCAAATTCATTCGCTCTGATTGTATGCATATTCCAGCTCTATAATTTTTGTTTCGCTCGCTATTGAGCAAACGTTGTAACTATTTTCTGTTTTCAGTAAGTTTAAAAGCACTATCTTTTGGACGGTTGGTCTACTGACCTCGCGGCCACTGACCGTTCTGGGGAGGTGTTTTTACAGTACCCAATCTTTTTTTATTACTACTGATTTTGGTAATTTTATGTATGTCGTACATTTGGGGAGCGTTGCTTATAGCTATTCTGATTCATCTGGAGAAAGAGCTATAGCGTATTTCGGTGAATCTTGACTCTGTACATTATGTAAGAAGGATGTCATAGAACTTTGAACTTTTTGAAATTTGATCTTGTTTACTTTGATTCGGTTAGTGGCTTAAGACTTAGGTTATCGAAGTTTACTTGAGTACGAATTGGCTTGACGGAGTAATTTCCAACTCTCTATTTTCTTAGTTTGCTTATTTTGAGATACATGTAATTCTTCGTTTTTATTCATTTATTTCAGACTTGTATTAATTCCCTGGCGATGACAACGTAAAAACGCTGTCTTTCACTTTTTCCTGTCGATTTGTACCTGTTTCTGTTTGTCCTCTATGTTATGTTCCCTTGACAGCTGGCAATTCAAACCGAGAGCATGCTATACTCGCCCTTCAGTTATGATACAAATTACATGCAGCTGTCATCTCTAGTTCTGAGAGTATATTCTCAGTCAAAACTGATTTGTAGCATCACATCGGCAGGTTATGGTAAGCATGATAGGTACTCATTAATTGAACGGACGTTCTGTATGAGTGCATTTTGTGGGCTCAGAGCGGCCTATTGTACTTACGCGGGTGACGCCCGGCGCACGCTCCACTTGCAATTCACTGCCGTAATATAAAGCTACAGAATGGCCACTACGAAAACGAATAATGCAATAACTTCCTAAGCTATTAACTGCTATGAAAAGTCATTGAACTATGCGTAAATAAACCACAGAGGCTTCTAAAACGACAGAGATAAATAAGAAGATGCAAATGTCAGTCAGCATTGAGTCTATTGGCCACCGGTATCATTCAGCCATTTTACCGCAAATAGGTAACTTTCCCATAGTTCTACGGATTTCTTAGGATTGGCCAAAATCGTTCCCAACAGACGAAAAATAATGACCTTGCTTAGAAACATTGATTTTCTATCTAGAACTTGTAAGTAGCTACCCGGTCTCTAGGTCTGTACCCGGTTGATGGCAATAGGCTTGCCCCCTATTACATGGGACTTAAACATAACTGGCGAAACTGGCGAAATTGGTGTACTTACTATAGACCTCTGCCCAAAGTTTCGGAAAACTAGACGTGTTGTTTTGTAATTTTACTCACACCTATTTAGGTCGCCGTCCGGTAAGGACCAAGCCTGGGTCGATGGCGCGTTGAATTCCACGCGCGAATTCAAGAGATGTCAGCACCAACTGGTGGGGTCCGCTAGGGCCGATGCCTACCAGGGGTGCGGGTTGTTCGAAAGAGATACCGTGGCCCCTGGCACACAGGCAACTGAAGGAATACGGATGGGTTAGTCAGTAAAAGTCTGACATGCCCTCCCGCTCCGCCCAGAGCGGGAGAAGTTATTGGATGATTTCCCAACGAACGTGTTGCCGGTTGCTCATACAAGAAAAATGTTATCAATTGTCGAGGTCCCTAGCTAACCACATATTGCAATACAACTTATTTATTTAGGTATTTAAATGATGTGCCATCGTTGTGAAGAGCTGGCCTTCTGCACTATGTCACAGAGGCTCTCCTGCTATGTTGTCAATACACTTCTGTTAGGAGCAGCACTCTAGCGTGACGTCGACATGTTCGGCAAATGTTTGTATACTGTTTCCACACCGGCATTGGATGTGCCCTCAAATGTTGCCAATATGTGAAGCTACACGACACGTCTCTTTTTGTGTCATCTATTTAAAAGTGTTTTTTGTTTTTGTTGATAAATTGGCGGTACTTATGCCATCGTCAGTGATCAGAGGTTACTGAAGTTATTGCGGTGAGATCACACAATATTATGTTGTATTTAAAACCCATGCTCCATGCACATACAAAGGTACCTAATACACACTTTTCTGCCTTGTGATTGCGGGTCTCGCGGGAGCACAGCCAAATTATTTCCATGGACCACAACACACCCAATAGCACAGGCAAATGTTGCACTCACGTGAGTATGCTTGGTTAGTACATACCTGTAGGGCACGCTGGCTGCGAGGAAGATGTAGGTGGTGTGCAGCAGGCCAACCTGCACGGCCGCCAGCGCCACCATCACGTATACGCGCACGTGGAAGCGGCCAGCCTGCCCCAGCTGCCGCACCACACTCTCCGCGTCCACCTCGCCGGCTGCCAGCCCAGACCTAGGCTTGTCTCCCTCGGCGTCTGCACTCATGTCCGCGGCGTCCCACACTGAGCTGTGAACAATGTCCCGTGACGCGCGCTCGCCACTACAACCAACACTGCGCCGCCCTCGGTCACCGTAACAATGACAACTGATCAATTAGAAAGCCGATACTAGGCCAAGGCCCACTGTCAATCAAATCTCACTAGAGATGCAATCGCGAATACGCGCCAATCTGTAGTACTGTGTAGTGTGAGAGCTCTCGACGTGCGAGTCCTTACTGCCGGCGCAGCCTTCCTTATTTATGATTCGTTATTATGCAACCACTAGTCTGGAAATCCCAGAGAGAGATTTTTAACTAAACTCCGATAGATACGAATATCGGTAAAATAGGTACCCACTACCTAGATAACATACTTCGGATTTCAGTAGGACAAAACCGGTGCTGTAACTAATTTCTGAAAATCTGAACATCTGAACAAATATTTATCGCTGGATTTTTGCACACGAATCACGTAGAGGAAAAATCTATAAATATTATTATAAAAGACCATAACACTGTCGAAGGTAGATATTTCTCCGGGTGGAAGTGACTTCAACCAGTAGGTACTGGTATCTTATATTTATAAGGCCTGCTGCACACGGTAATGAATTGCCTGCGGCACTGCATAAGATCATGTCCACGTCACGGATGCCTAATATTCATCGCGCGTTATAAAACGTTTGAGATGATCGAATCTGTTCAACTATGGACGTTTTTTATGTCTTATAAAAACTATTTTGGATTGATGAACTCTTGAGAATACTAAAACTATTCATCAAAGTAATGCTCATCCCCTGTTCCAAAAGCACGCGGGAGTGCGCGTGCCTTAAAAGACAACAGGCAAGGCCGCAGGATGAGTATATAAAATGAATGGTATTTCAGAAGAGAAGCTCTTTTGATGAGATGTACGAGACTGCTTCTTTAAACCTACCAGTTTGTGCTTCCGACCAGCGTTGCTATATTCCCTTTTGAACACTTTGGAGGCCGCTGTAGTTCTAGGCACACGGGACAGTTCAGCTTTGAATGGCAACGCAACTGCGACGGCTCCAGAGTCGCAAATTCGCAGTTGCCGTCTATCATTGGACATCTACAGCACCATTGCTGCAGATGGCCAATGATAGACGGCAGTAACAAAACATCCGTTAAAGATTATATTGAGGAAAAAAAGCTTGAGATTAAGCTGCTCCAATTTTTACATACTGAGTGTTGTTTTTTGTTTTTACAAACTTTTCTTTGACATTTGATTTTTTTTTTTTTTTGTTTGGTTTCTTTTTTATTTAGTTATAATCATGGTCTGGCAGTTAGAGCAATTTATGCGGCCTACCCAAATGCTGGTAGTAGCTGGATGAGAGTTGCCGAGAATCGAGCTGAATGGCGTGCAATTGGAGAGGCTTATGTCCAGCAGTGGACTGCTGTAGGCTGATGATGATGATAATGATGACCCGAATGTCCTTTCTTTGGTATTATTCGTCAAATCGTTGAGCTCCTCAAGTTCTGTCTCTCCTGAAGTTGAGCTGCATGATTACTGATAAATACGTGCACTGATTGGACAGGTCCACTCAATCTGTGTGGTTCTTTCCTCAAAAGACCATTTCAGACACCAACCCACATGGTCTCCACATGATCTGACCAAGATTATATCTGGACTTTAAAAGAGACTGTGACCTCTGAGCTTGTTTCGGCCTTTCCTTTCAGAGTAGTCAGATAGGAAACGCCGACCTCATCTAGTTTTAAAAATATGATTGATATGTAAAAGTTTTTGTGCAAACCTACTTACAGAAATAAAATCATTAATCATTTATGTGAGTGATTGTAAAGGCATTGCTGAAATCTTTATGAGCCAATTTTCTGTTCAGTCACCTTTGGGTCCGGCGTGTGAGGTTTGCAATGGTGAGTTACCTGAAGGTAAGGGTGAGGTTTAGTGCTAAGGATGTTGCCATAACCATTAAGAGTATCACGTATCACAAAAGGCAAGAGTCCAGGTCATGATTCTCTATCCATTGAACACCTGGTTCACGCTGGCTCACATATAAACAGAGTATTGGCAATGTTCTACTCGTTGTGCGTGAGCCATTCTTATCTTCCACCGGATCTCATGAAAACTGTGGTTGTGCCTATAGTTACAGATAAAACTGGTGACATGGCTGATAAAAGCAACTATAGGCCCATTTCTCTAGCTACAGTTACAGCGAAGGTGTTTGACGGTATGCTTAATACACAGTTAAGTAAATATATATTTATGCACGATAATCAGTTTGGATTTAGACCCCGATTATCAACGGAAAGTGCCATACTGTGTCTTAAGCATACTGTTAAATACTATAATGACCGTAAAACCCGTGTACGCGTGTACGCGTGTACGTATACGTGTGTTTTCTCGACTTGTCCAGGGCCTTTGATTTGGTGGCGTATGATATCTTGTGGGAAAAACTTGAGAGTATCAACCTACCACCAAAACTTGTTACCACCTTCAAGTATTGGTATATGCACAAAGTCAATAGCATCAAATGTTCGAGGGTATCGGAGCCTTATCGGTTACAATGCGGTGTAAGGCAGGGCGGACTGACTTCACCCTCGTTATTCAACCTTTACATGGACGCGCTGATCGTCGCGTTGAGCAGTTAGCACGTCGGCTGTCATGTAGATGACGTGTGTATCAACAACTTAAGCTATGCTGACGATATGGTGCTGCTGAGCATGTCGATTTGTCGCCTAAGGAGGTTGATAGCAACATGTGAGGATTACGCTGTTAAACAACGTTTTCAGAGTGGTTTTGGTTCTGCCTCGCTACTGCAGCGCTTCTGGTATGTTCGTGGGCGCGCACGGACTGTTTTCAGGCGACCATGCGGAAGCGCTGCGCGTCTCTTGTGCGCAGAGTGCGGGCCAGCTCCAATGCCGTTCTGAGTAAAATACTCCGATACTCACTCCAACTTTGGAACTATATCAATCATGTAGCGTACTTAATGTAAGGCAGCAATACATTTTACATATAGTCCTTCTCCAACACCGTCGCACACCTTTCAAAAAAATCTCCAAACGCCGAAAAGACCTAATCTGCACAATCCCACCTACACGCACAGCGTTTATAAAAAAGTTTGCTCTCTACCTTGGCCCATCACTTTACAATAAAATTAATGCAAAAATTCCGATTTACGGCTTAACTAAAAATAATTGCAAAAAGACTGTTCGCTCCTTCTTTCTAAACCTTAACTACGACGAAACCGAAGAATTTCTAAGGAAGTGATCACTCAAACACACACATGCATCACACAATTCATACATTAGCGAAACACTCACCACACTAACAATATACTCACCACACAAACATACTAAACATTCTTTTTTTATAATTTTATAAGTTTTTACTTTAATATTTTAATTTTATAAATCCGATTTGTTTTTATTTTCCTTATTTTTAAATTGTGTAATTGAAGTTTTTTATTTTTTATTTGTTTGTTGTTTAACAGCCCTAAATTGTCTCTTATCTTGTAGCTTGCTGCAATGATTACTATATACATATTGATATCCATACCTACACGTGCTATCTATAAGTCAACCATTTATGACGGGGATCGGAACTGTTTCTCCTAAACACAGGTTACTTTGTAACCTATCTAGTAGAACAGTACGGCACCCACTAACTAGATTAAGAAACGTATGATTGTGCTTCATATTATATTACCTTGCCATGTAATCTAGTCCTAAATGAACAATAAACGTTATTATTATTATTATATTGAGTTCTTTATTTTTCTTCTCTTTTAAGAGAGTTTATGACCTTACACACGGGCCGGAACCAAGTGTGTAAGGGGAAATTAAATTGAAAAGGTGGATGATAATGTAGAAGAAGTCAGGAACTTTCGTGTGATGCGGCAGGTGTTGAGAATGGTGGCTTTTTGGAGCATGTAAAGTGTGTGAGATGGCATGTGTAGAGTCTCAAGACTTTGTGTGAGAGCTTTCGGTACTACACCGGTAGATGAGAGTACTATAGGGACGATATGGACGGTTCGTGCTTTCCATTGGGTTTTTATTTCTATGGCGAGGTCTTGGTACTTACTAAGTTTTTCGGATATTGTAGTTTGAATGTTGTGTGAGTTAGGTATAGCTATATCTATCAAGTAAACTGTTTTATTTATTTTGTCGTGAACGGTGATATCAGGTCTATTGTAGTGTATAGTTTTGTCTGTAATTATTGTTCGGTCCCAATAGATTTTCTGATCCCTGTTTTCTAATATGGTTTCAGGTTTGTGTTTATAATAGGGCATCATCTCACCTATAAGTTTGTATTTGTGCGCTAAGTGTTGGTGTACAATTGCGGCAACCTGGTCATGTCGGTGCTTATAATCTGTCTGGGCGAGTGATTTACAGGCCCCTGTTATGTGCTGAATGGTCTCAGAGGCACTGTTGCAATGTCGGCATGTGTCAGACGGCTGATTGGAGTCTTTTATAATGTACTTTCTGTAGTTGCGAGTTACTATTATTTGATCTTGGATCGCAAGCATGAAACCTTCAGTTTCAGGAAACAATTCACCTCGTTTGAGCCATTCGTTCGACTTAATTCTATCGACGTGTGGTTGGCACAAGTAGGCTCGGTGTCTTCCATGTAGCGCTTTTCCAGACCATGCTGCAATTTTTTGTTGTGTGGTTATGAGATTTTCACTAATTTGAGTGTTTCTATTTTGTAAGTTTAGTGGTGTAAGTTTTTTATCTGTTTCCGTTACATGTTTGTGTAACGACGAATGTTCTGATTTGTTATGAAAGTAGGATCTGAGTGAAAGTATCTGTTTGTTGTGCAAGTTGTGTATGTCTACTAATCCTCTTCCTCCTTCTTGGCGTGGTAGTGTAAGTCGCTGTATGCATGATTTAGGGTGATGTTTCCTGTGTTTGGTAAGGAGAGTATTGATAGTGCGCTGTAGTTTTCTAATATCGGTTTTTGACCACCTTATAATTCCGAAAGAGTATGTAAGAATGGGTATTGCGAATGTGTTGATAGCTTTTATTGTGTTTCTGGAGTTAAGGTTGGTTTTAAAGACTAGGTTAAGGCGGTGTGTAAATTTTTTGAGCAGTTCTTGTTTTGTCATCTTTTGTTCTATCTGTCTCGATTGTTTGAAACCTAGGTATTTGTAAGTACTGTGTTCATCCATTGGCTCAATAGATTTACCTGATCGAAGTGTGTAACTGTTGTTTTGTATTTTTCCTTTGACAATTGACAAAATTTTGCATTTATCTACTCCGAATTGCATACCAATATCGTTAGAAAATTCTTGTGTGGTGTCTGCTAAATGAAAAAGTGATTTCTTATCTGCTGCGTACAACTTTATATCATCCATATACATTAGGTGTGTCAATGTGAATTGTGTGTTATCGTTTGTCAATGTGAATCCTGTGTTAGTTTTATCTAGTAGGTGTGAGAGTGGATTGAGTGCCATGCAAAACCATAAAGGGCTTAGAGAGTCGCCTTGAAAAATGCCACGTTTTATGTGGATTGGTTCAGTGGCCAGAGTAGAGGAGGCTTGATTAATTTTAAGTACAGTTTGCCAATTTTTCATGGTAGTTTCTAAGAAAAATCTGAGTGTGGGGTGGATGTTATAGATATCTAGGACGCGTAACAACCAGCTGTGCGGGACTGAATCATAGGCCTTTTGGTAATCGATGAACATGGTATGAATATCTTTTTTGCGTTTTACTGCGCTGTTCATAGCAATCGCGTCAATAGTGAGTTGTTCCTTACATCCCTGGCTATTCTTCCGACAACCTTTTTGTTGTTCTGCGAGGATGTTATGTTTGGTTAAGTGTCCGTATACCATTTCACTTACACAGGCTGTCAAGATTTTATAAAGAGTTTGTAAGCAAGTGATTGGTCGATATTTGGCTGGATCTGTGGTGTTATTCATGTCCTTAGGTATCATGTATGTTACTCCATTTGTGTTATGTATGTTGGAAGCAAATGAGGTGATTGGATGAATGTGTTTAGGTAATTATATATGAATGGGTGGATGCTTGTGAACTTCTTATACCAGTAGTTGTGAATATTGTCTGAGCCTGGAGCTTTCCAGTTGTGTGTGCGTTTGACGACATCTATAAATGTATTTATTGGAATAAATTCAAACTCCATTTCGGGGATTTCTGGCGTTGCATCATTAATCCAATCTGCGTGATTATTATGGAATACTGGGTTTTCCCAAATGTTTGCCCAAAATTCTCGTAATACTTCGGGAGGAGGTGAGTCAAGGGTTTGGTTCGCGGTGTCTCTGTTATTTGATGCAAGGTTCCTATAAAATAATTTTTCGTTGTTGATAAATTTTGTATTTTGTATTTTGCGGTTCGTGCATGTGAGATATCTTTTAAGTCTACTCGATGCTGCGTTTAATTTTTGTTTTAAGGTGTCCAAAAAGTGTACTAACTGTGTGTTTGAATCTTCGTGTTGCGCGTGTATTTGGTATTTTATTTTTATTTCTTCAACTGCAGCTATTAATTTTTGACTTCTACTACCATTAATGAAATGTGTCAGCCGACCTATGCTTGCTCTTAGATTTTTGATTTTTGCTGTTAATCTAATTTCCCATTTTGGTTTCCTCTGTTTATATGTGCGGCGTTCGTTTTGTGTAGAGTCTAATATTTTTGCTCCGTTGCATCTAGCTGCCGCCCATGCTGCACAGTAAATGATTGTCTGTAATTCTTTAAATTCAGTTTCCTTACTTATGGCCTTAGGGAGAATAACATTATTAATATAAGTTACTATTGCAGAAAACTTTCTAGATGTCTTCTGCTTGGGGATGTATGGCCTATTAGTGGGGTTTGTATCAGAAAACCATTGTTGAGCTAGTTGAAACATAGCTTCTATTTCTGGGTTGGTTTCCGGGGCAGCATTAGAGTTAGTTTGTGTAGGTCCATATTGACCAATATCTATATTGTTAAAGAGATTGCAGTCTTCGCCTGCATTAATACGTGCGTGAGATATGATGTCGGTATCTATGCTATCATTTTGAAATATATTTGGTGTGACGGTGCTCGCAGGTGTGTCAGAAATTACCGTATTTGTATGTTGAGTATTTATTGTATGAATGTATTCATCAGGTTGTTCTAATTCTTTCTGCAGTTGTGTGTTCAAATTATCGTTTTCAATATTATGTGTGTTGATCAAATCAGAAGCTACCTGGTTTTTAATGTCTTCTAATCTGTTAGTGTGTATATATTGGTTGTTAATAATGGCTCTCACTTGATCAGATAATCTTTGCTCTGTTATATTTGCTAATTCTGGGTATGTATTAATGAATTTCTCATGTAATTGTTTCCTATAGGCTGTTTTATTTGTTTCTAGTTGTGTGACAGTATAATATATTCTCATGATTGTTTCATTATATTCGTTCGTCCATCTAATGCGCTGGCCGCAATTATTGTTAATTGGTATCTTAGATTGTGTAGAGTGTTGCTGTATTTGTGTATGAACTAATTCTAGTTCGGCTCTGACTTCCTCATGAATTTGATCTATTGTGTCCTGTGGTAATAATTTCTTTTGCACTATAGCTCTACGCTGGTCACCTATTCTTTGTCGACTTACTTGCATAGCCGGGTATTTTTCTAGAAACTTAGTGTGAAGCGATGGAAGGTACGCGTTTTTGTCTGTGTCCATATTAGTAAGATGAAGGTAATTACGTAGGATAAATTTATTCATTTCAATACTCCATTTCCTACGAGTTGTTGCAGTTCTAGCAGTGGGTACAGTATCGTCGACAAAATTTGCCTTCTGTACAACATCTGCTGAATGAATACTTATTGATGATGTTGATGGCGTCGGCGTAACGCGAAAAGATTGTGATGTTGATGGGATAGATGGAAAAAGAGACGAGGGAGACGACGAAGAGATTTGTGAACTTTCGTCATCTATCTGAGGCAAATTTGCCTGAAATTGTTTTTTTGTTTTAGATCGAGTATTCATGTTGTTCCCACGAGTAGCTAGGGACTTAAAAGTCGACCACAGCAGAGCCCTGCATTCACTGTGGCAAGGGTGAATAAAACTGGAGGTCCCCTATTATCCAGAGTTGGCACACTAATGACTAATACTTTCCCCTAGCCATGCAGCCCTCGGCATGTGCGACCTTGGCTTGGATTGTATCTCTTTTGGTCTGGCTCCTCGCTCTAGATCGGTCTCGATAAAGTAAACTATACCGGCACAGACCCAGGGGTCATTGGAACACGCAAGCCCCACCACGACGTCAACGTAGAGATACTGCGATGGGGTTATTATTATTATTATTAAAATAGCAAGTAAGTAGGACTGTCCTTACATGCGACACTGCTGTGACAGGACAAGTTACATATAGTGTCGCCCGTAAGAGACCACTGTAATGAATGTGAGTTGATTATGATTGAATTTGAATTTTATTTATCTAATTTAGTTTTTGATGTTGTATTTACAATATGTAACAAAAACCCTGTTGTTCCTTCGGTAGGACTTCGGATAGCCGGGCGTCGATTTAAGGGGTGGTAGGGGGGAGGGGGGAGAGGGGAGGTGTAGAGCCCCCCCTGTGAAGGAAAAGCGTCGATACCCCCCCCTTATTGAGTTTTTTTTTTTTTAATATTCTAACCTAACTTTCGAATTTTCGTGTATCAACGTCGATTTAAAGGCCGGAAGAGGTGTGGGGTTGACGAATAAAACGAAGGGGAAGTAGCGACGCTCGACAGGACACTTCACTGACAGGGCTCGTCAACAGAATCAAGTCGCTCGGCTCGTGCATAGGTGGTCACAGTTTTAACCTAACCTAACCTAACCTCCCCAAACCATGTCGCTTCTGGCACTCGCCGGCCGCTGCCGCGGCAACGCTCGCTTCGCTCGCTCGGCTCGTGCATAGGAGGTCACAGTTTTAACCTAACCTAACCTAACCTCCCCAATCCATGTCGCTTCTGGCACTCGCCGGCCGCTGCCGCGGCACCGCTCGCTTCGCTCGCTCGGCTCGTGCATAGGAGGTCACAGTTTTAACCTAACCTAACCTAACCTCCCCAAACCATGTCGCTTCTGGCACTCGCCGGCCGCTGCCGCGGCACCGCTCGCTTCGCTCGCTCGGCTCGTGCATAGGAGGTCACAGTTTTAACCTAACCTAACCTAACCTCCCCAATCCATGTCGCTTCTGGCATGTTTCTGTTTCAGCGGCACCAATATTTCAGAAGACCTTTCATTGTTAGGACACACTTCCAGCCGTAAATCATCACAACCGTCTTCAATCATGCCCAACACCCAGTGGCCTTCAATATTTCTTCCTCTATTATATTTTCTTTTTCCAAATTTTGATTCATCAATTTGTACAATTTTTCCTGGACCACCAATCTTGCCTTGAGCGT
Organism: Polymixis lichenea; assembly: GCA_949091785.1. Taxonomy (NCBI): domain Eukaryota; kingdom Metazoa; phylum Arthropoda; class Insecta; order Lepidoptera; family Noctuidae; genus Polymixis; species Polymixis lichenea. The sequence goes on along the minus strand of OX420942.1, from coordinate 22,164,871 downwards.
CTTGATGCTCCAACTCATATACAATTATAGTTTCCCGGCAATAGGAAAACCAATCAGCAATTGTGCCTGTAGAAAGCACTGATTCCCTATCCTCTCGGGTCGTTTCCACTTGTACTTGATGGTACGGGTACTTATGACTAAACATATACATGATTTGAAATATCAAATTTAATGGCAGCCGAGCATTTTCAAACCACGTGTCCTTTGCTCGACTCACCGATTTGATCCGGCAGTTGCTCTTCCTGCAACGGAAGATTCCCAACTGCCCAGTCCCACTGGAATCACTCAGTGGCATAAGTTTCTTGTGATAAGTACACATTTTATTCCTCGGGATAAGATTTTGCTCTTCAGCAAACTCTATACACTGCTCTGTTGTGTTCAGTGTGGAAAATACTCTGAACATATTCCAATGGGATCTGAAACAATGGAAACATAAATTAGAACTGTATTGGCTTACAATTTTACTTCTGCAAAGTGTTGTTGGTGGGCAAGAAAATAAAAAATACCAACCTTATTTCTGCCGCATTATAATGAACGCGGCGGTCGGACGACCCAGAAGCACGAGGTTCCGTAGCACTCGCACTGCCCTCAGACGATGTCGGTGACGCAGGCGTCACCGGCGCGTCAGTGGCAGTGGTGGCACGGGAACAACTAGCTTCTGGTTCAATCACGGGCACAAGTGGCTCACTAGAGTCTAACACTTGCACACACGTAGGGCCTGAAGAAGAGCTCGCAACAAGTGGCTCATTTGAGTCCGAAACTTGCACTACACTCGATTCTTCAGACGATGGCACGGAACACGAAACCTGGGGCTTCAGAGACGCCATGATGGTAGTCAAACGTTGTTTTACAAAGAGGAGTACGTAAACGATCTCAACTGCTAGGGACACAAACGATGACTGACAGATCGTTTAACAACAAACAATAGCATCGATTTACGTTTGGTTTCACTTATCGGTAATAGTCGGTAAATTTTTACAACTGTTTTGCATCATAATTATGAAGTCAAACATCTTAGTGCGTTTACCTTACTTGAAAAGAAACGTTTAATGGCGAGACGAAATGTCAAAGTGACAAAATATTGCAAAATTTTACGATTTTAATTTTGTTTTTTTTTCGGTAACTATTTAATTTCGACACTTAGAATTTTACGTGGAGGTTTCTAATAATATGATCTATACGTAAAAAAAATATGGACTCCCAAATCGACGTCAGATAATACGAAACTTAGCCAATGAATCTTTGAAAATGTTGGTTTACACGGTATTTTTATGAACACTTGACAATTTTTAAAACTACATTTGACACTTCACTACATCAAACAAACACAAACACTACACAAAAACAAAGTCGCCGCGTCTGTCACATAACTGTGATCGAACACACGTGCTCATTGTGCGAATTAAAACCACCTGTTCTATCAAATGAGTATTCGTTGGTGAACAGTATCCAATTCAAGAAATCACTATCTTGTTCGATCTTGTCGAGTGGCACCTGTCTACTGTATTCTAGTCTTGACTCATAGTCGGAGGAAAGTAGTGATTGGACGCGACGATAATGAAAAGGGTGCTGGTCATCTTCTTTGAGAACTCTCCAAACGCGCATATGGTTTACTCCGAGTTCGTGTCGCACTGAGCGTCCAAGACTTGCTCCACGATGTCACTGTTTCAAGTCTTCGGTCTGCCTGCGTCAGGTCGATGTTGGTCTTGTCCGCGCACACTGCCGGTATTGAACGTACGTATGTGCAAACGTTGGAATGGTAATGGTAGACTCGTAAAACGTTCTTGGTAGAGTCTGCGTGCTTCTGCATAATTGCAGTCACATTTCCCTAGACACATCAACATATTAAAATATTCTACGTATGAATAGGCATGGTCAACGTAAACAAAACACAAGTCACTCACTACGTAGGTCAACAATCACATCCGCTCGGAAGTAAGCTGCGCGGGAGACTAAGGAAGTGATTCGCAGGGCGGCGGGTGGCGGGGTAAAGGGGGTGTAAGGCACGTGGTACCGAAACGCCGCCGCGCCGCCGCGGCGCGAGCGCCCGTAGGTTTTTGGCAGCATCTTCTATCAGTTCAAAGAAAGCCGCCGAGCTCGTAGGCTATTATGCGAAATAAAGATACTTGTAAAGTCAGATACTGTAAACATTTTTTGAATGTGTCGATTTTAATAGTTATTTGATAATGAACTCTCAACTGGCCAATGCTCAATTTATTTTAAATTGTAACTTCATCAATGTTGTGCTTGTAGGTAAGTATATACGTCCCTAAAAGGAACAACAGGGTTTTTGTTACATATTGTATATTGTATTTAATTTTGTGTGATTTTATATTTATTATTAAATAATTTATAGATGTTTGTAATTATGGGTTATGTGGTACCTGAAATAAATGAATTTTGAATTTGAACTTGAATTTATCATCAAGTAGCCGTTGGCTTGTATGCAATCGAATATCATTAAAAAATGCATACTTCCCGCAGGCAACATAGCATCAGTGTCAGGCAATCCACTGCGAAATAATGACAACCGCCTCAACAAAATAAAGTGCACCAGCACACAGGGTGCTGCTCATTATGCGTGGGGGCTGATATTATTTTAGCAATTTATATTGTCAGGTGCCCAAAACAACGATTTATATAAAACAACACCTTTTCACCAATCACCATGACAGTTGGCATATATGTATGCGTATTTTTGCATGGAGAAGGCGTATAACATGTACTATACGATTTTTACGATACGACTAAGAAGAAGATTCCGACCTCTAAGCAAAATTCTAAGAATTCGTTCTTGTATGATTGTGAATGCTTTCTTTAATTAAAAGTTTTGTAATGTCACAAGTCTTCGCGTATCCAAGTCTAGACTAAACCAACGATTTATAATAAATATTTCAATTCTCAGCTGCTTTTACCTAATTAACCGGAGCATTTACAATCCAAATTTTAGATAAATTATCAAATCAAAAGCAAAACAAAACATTTATTGGTTTGATTTATAAACCTTTTTTATGAATTAAGTAACCAGTTTTATAATCGTCATAAATAGTATCAATCAAATAAAATGAAGTATCGTGGTGATGCAGTTCATTGCCCGGGCTGAGGAAAAAAGGCTTGCACACGGGCGTCATGATACCCGTATTGCTAGTGATATGGTATTTTCCTCAAACATTCTAAACTAGTTTCGTTTTTGATGTTACTTTCGAACTGACATAGTTTTTACTTTTTGTAACTGAATCACTGACGTTAAAATATAATATGTAAATGTAATAGAACATCAGTACATAACAAATAATAATAATTATTAAATTAAATTATATTATTATTTAAGTAACATACAATTTCAAGTGTATACTGATTAGATAATCATTTGATACCTATGTCTCAATTGTCCCATCTTCTGATATCTCAGTCTCTGCGCGTGGTTCCTCAAGGCGCTATATTGGGGCCACTGTCACTTCCCTCGTAATCGAGACCTTAGCGTCATGGCTACTTATTATTAACAACCTTCCATGTTTTGTATAACATAATTAACTATTAAGTTTAACAATAACACAACTCGAACAACTCGGCCGCTATAAAGTGTCCTAATCTTAATTAAACAGTGTCGACCATGATTTGGCTCAAAGCATTCACCAAGAGATCACTGAGATTTGATATCTACTCTAAGATTTGTTTAGAGTAAACCAAAGTAGTATTTAACAGCGTAATTTTAATGCGTAAATTGCAGCCATAATTAGGGGTAAAAGATAAATGTCGAATAAAATGAATGTGTGTCAAGTAAATATTTATCTAAATTGGAACATCTGTCGAAAAATTTAACTCCAGCGTAAAGTAAATAAAACCAAACAGTTTTGAGTAAATTAAAAATGTCACTTTATTGTTAATTGTCTTACGAATAGTATCTTAAGGTTATCGAGTGTCCGTCATTGTGACCGGCACCAATGATACAATCTACTAATACTAAACACTACACAATATACTCGTGGATTTTAAAGTCTAAACGATCTTCGACCATTAACATTATACGGACTTATCAGGTTACCAGCCTATCATAAAACCTTCGGTTAAACCTTATACATAATTTGTGAAGAGAGAAAGAAGAAGAGATTTGTACTTCCATGTGAAACGTGAAGCCGTTTTATACAGCAGCTCCTTGAGATCAGTTTACTGAATTAGACGTCACTCTTTTGAAGATTGTTGTCATTTTTATAACTTTAAGTAGTTCCAAACAGACTGCTACTACTTACACTCCATGTTAATACGGCAAACCCAAATATGATTTTGGATGTAGTGTGACAACCTTTTTCTAAGAAAGTCATTATTTCCTTTATTCGGTTAAGGACAGATTCTGGTTACCGCAGATTCTGGTTACGGCAGAAATACAATCATTAAGAAAACTGTATAGAGTAGGTACGAACTTGTTTGATAACTACAGACTCAATAATTTTATTACATAATGTATTATGTACTTACTACAAATTCAACGTGATAGTAGGGGCATTACTTATTCTTATATATATTTAAAGCTGCTAATTTTTCAAACATTCCAAAGTTGTGATGTCGCTTGCTTCGAAATTTGTTATTTAATTAATTTTTTTTTTTTTCAATCTTCTTTGACCGCAGCTTGATTTTGAAGAAAATTCAGTTTGTATAATTTTTTATACTGAATGGCGGCTTCTTTCTTCAGTTTTTGGAAATCTACTAGATATTAATTCTTCGATGTCAACCTACGATCGAGTTTGTGGTTCTTATATTTTCTCGATAGCAGCTAAAAGTTTTACACGTAATTTTGTTCATCCAACGATCTTCTTAATCTCTAGTCTCTTATAGATAACAAAATAACTGTCAAAGTTTGCGAATGCCTCGCAATCTGTCGTTTCTTCGCGAATTGCTGAATAGCTCTCAGGTATGAATTTTGGATCCAATAGTGCCAACATGGTGTACAATCCAGTTATTTTGTAACCACCAGGTGCTGTTGCATATCCAAGTTTTTTTGCTGTTTTTCCATATCAACCGTAGGCTGCCAATACCTTCTAACTAACATTTTGTTTTTTTGCTGTTTTTCCATATCGACCGTAGGCTGCCAATACCTTCTAACTAACATTTTGTTTTTTTGCTGTTTTTCCATATCGACCGTAGGCTGCCAATACCTTCTAACTAACATTTAGTTTTTTTGCTGTTTTTCCATATCGACCGTAGGCTTCCAATACCTTCTAACTAACATTTAGTTTTTTTGCTGTTTTTCCATGTCGACCGTAGGCTGCCAATACCTTCTAACTAACATTTAGTTTTTTTGCTGTTTTTCCATATCGACCGTAGGCTTCCAATACCTTCTAACTAACATTTAGTTTTTTTGCTGTTTTTCCATGTCGACCGTAGGCTGCCAATACCTTCTAACTAACATTTAGTTTTTTTGCTGTTTTTCCATATCGACCGTAGGCTTCCAATACCTTCTAACTAACATTTAGTTTTTTTGCTGTTTTTCCATGTCGACCGTAGGCTGCCAATACCTTCTAACTAACATTTAGTTTTTTTGCTGTTTTTCCATATCGACCGTAGGCTTCCAATACCTTCTAACTAACATTTAGTTTTTTTGCTGTTTTTCCATGTCGACCGTAGGCTGCCAATACCTTCTAACTAACATTTAGTTTTTTTGCTGTTTTTCCATATCGACCGTAGGCTTCCAATACCTTCTAACTAACATTTAGTTTTTTTGCTGTTTTTCCATGTCGACCGTAGGCTGCCAATACCTTCTAACTAACATTTAGTTTTTTTGCTGTTTTTCCATATCGACCGTAGGCTTCCAATACCTTCTAACTAACATTTAGTTTTTTTGCTGTTTTTCCATATCGACCGTAGGCTTCCAATACCTTCTAACTAACATTTAGTTTTTTTGCTGTTTTTCCATATCGACCGTAGGCTGCCAATACCTTCTAACTAACATTTAGTTTTTTTGCTGTTTTTCCATGTCGACCGTAGGCTGCCAATACCTTCTAACTAACATTTAGTTTTTTTGCTGTTTTTCCATATCGACCGTAGGCTTTCAATACCTTCTAACTAACATTTAGTTTTTTTGCTGTTTTTCCATATCGACCGTAGGCTTTCAATACCTTCTAACTAACATTTAGTTTTTTTGCTGTTTTTCCATGTCGACCGTAGGCTGCCAATACCTTCTAACTAACATTTAGTTTTTTTGCTGTTTTTCCATGTCGACCGTAGGCTTCCAATACCTTCTAACTAACATTTAGTTTTTTTGCTGTTTTTCCATATCGACCGTAGGCTTCCAATACCTTCTAACTAACATTTAGTTTTTTTGCTGTTTTTCCATATCGACCGTAGGCTGCCAATACCTTCTAACTAACATTTAGTTTTTTTGCTGTTTTTCCATGTCGACCGTAGGCTGCCAATACCTTCTAACTAACATTTAGTTTTTTTGCTGTTTTTCCATATCGACCGTAGGCTTTCAATACCTTCTAACTAACATTTAGTTTTTTTGCTGTTTTTCCATGTCGACCGTAGGCTGCCAATACCTTCTAACTAACATTTAGTTTTTTTGCTGTTTTTCCATGTCGACCGTAGGCTGCCAATACCTTCTAACTAACATTTAGTTTTTTTGCTGTTTTTCCATATCGACCGTAGGCTTTCAATACCTTCTAACTAACATTTAGTTTTTTTGCTGTTTTTCCATGTCGACCGTAGGCTGCCAATACCTTCTAACTAACATTTAGTTTTTTGCTGTTTTTCCATATCGACCGTAGGCTTTCAATACCTTCTAACTAACATTTAGTTTTTTTGCTGTTTTTCCATGTCGACCGTAGGCTGCCAATACCTTCTAACTAACATTTAGTTTTTTGCTGTTTTTCCATATCGACCGTAGGCTTTCAATACCTTCTAACTAACATTTAGTTTTTTTGCTGTTTTTCCATGTCGACCGTAGGCTGCCAATACCTTCTAACTAACATTTAGTTTTTTTGCTGTTTTTCTATATCGACCGTAGGCTGCCAATACCTTCTAACTAACATTTAGTTTTTTTTGCTGTTTTTCTATATCGACCGGTATAACCGGTAAAACAGCCTTTATGACATAATAGTAGATTTATTACATAGATTTCCTTTCATTTCAGTTCTGATGATATTTTTAAGTATCACAGATTTTGGTCGCGACTATCTAATTTCTGCCGTAACACGAATCTGCCATAAAAAGAATCTGCCGTAACGAGAATCTGTCCTTAACCGAATAAAGGCATTATTTGAATGATCAAACTGCTAAGTTCGGAATGATTGATTCATAATTAAATATTTTAATATTAATGTCATCACGTCTGGTAAAATCGTTCGTTTGTGTCTACGTGGGACTATCCACCCGTGAGCCCCATGGTTAAGCCCACGCAGCGACGCATATAACGTTACCAGTGGCGCTAAATATTTCACCTCTGCCTTTGAGGCGATTAAAAATGCTCACAGTATAGAATGGAATTTCACCACACAATAAGTGTGGTCAGATATCACCATGCAATGAATAAAAAACGACCTTAAATTACCAGCCGTTATTTAAGGTCGTTTTCCTCGTATCGATCGTACTTCCTCTTTGCAATCGAATCGGAAGAGAAATCGATAATGTACATTCAAAAACAGCAACAAATTTCTCGAATCTCTCAAGTACCATTTTTTCTTAAGAAAGTATTTAAGTTGTTTCCACTCACATCACAACCACACGTCACCACCTACATCAAGTCTTATTATCTGGATAGGATAAAGCAGTAAATTCTTACAGAAACAGTATTTAACATAATTTAATCATTACAATAAAAATATTTTCACTTTACATTCTACAATGATTTTTTTTAACAAATTAAAATTGTCTGTTCATTATATGAGACGCATGCGTGACACATCCCGAAATAGTGTACCACTTTTTTTACTTATCGTTATACAGTTAAATCAATACTGATAGTAATAATTTGTGGTGAACAATTAAACAACTATCGATATGTGTCATGAATAAGCTCTAGCTTTGTCGCACAGCGCATCCTGTCCTGAACAGACTACCTATACAAAGAAGACATAACTCATAACCGGGATGTTTTAAAAACTTATTTTTAGGTCCCCAATAAGCATAATAGAGAAAACAAGTCACCTTTTTACCTGTTAGTTTTATACACGAGTATAACCTCTAGAACGAGGTGGATGCTCGAAATTCTCAACTAAAATGAAATTATTGATTGAAAAAAATGCAACTTTCAAGTTGAAATTATATTTCACCTTGAAATTCAAGCCTTAACAGTGCTTGGACCCTGGCACATTTTATCTGTAATGTAGATCCCGCAAACCAATTAGGAATTGGTCAATTCCAGTTGCACCGTACTAACAACCATATTAGAACCAATCGTAGCTGAGCTACATATGCTAGCATAATGTTATTCTAGTTGAGACAAAATAATTACAAAACAAAAAAATCAACCGCTGCATCGGACAAAATTCAAAGTCTGAATTCAATTAACTCAGAGTATTTTGTCGCTTGAGTTATGAGTGTCAGACTGTGTTGAGGACGGGCGAGGGCGGTGCGGAAGGCTCCTCCTGCGCCGACGCGTCCAAGTCGGCGAAGCTATCGGGCAGCCGACGGTGAAGCGTGTCTGGCACCAACCGCGTCAGCGCCGCGCTCAATAGCGGCAGCGACCCGAACAGTAGCGTTGGCAGCCACCACTTGTACACTGCCTGCGATACATAGACAGATATATAGGTTATTTATACACTGCAAAAACAATTGCAAACAATTCAATTTCTTTACGTAATTCCAGAGCGTGGTAACTGCCAAGTAACCAGCCAGGCAAGCGTGGAGCAGGCGGCGAGCTCACGTCGGGAACAGTATGGGTATACATACAGTTATTGCGCAGTACTCACCAGCAGTGGCGTGAGCGGCGCGAGGATAGCTCCGACGCGACCGAGCGTGGAGCAGGCGGCTAGCAGACGCTGACGAGCGCGTGTAGGGAACAGCTCAGCGGTGTACACGTAGAGCGCGTTCAGCGTCATGGTGGCGCCCATCTTGCCAGTCAGGTACAGCCCCGTGCCCCACAGGCCGCTCGCTGCAAACAATAACATCAAATTTTCAAAAGATAGGTACACATTATTGTGATCAGCCTTACCAAACAATAGCCGTAACGTAAAATCATTAGCTATGATAAAGACTGGCGAGGACGGAATAAACCGAATAATTTTTGGGCCAAAACATAAGTGTTCGATTTTATTAGGTCTTTACGCATATTTTGGTACCTTCCATAACGCAAATATATTATATCTCGTCTTTCTAATGGAATATTTCCTAGTTATATAAAAAATCAAGTAAATACTTAATTAGTTATAATTATAGGGCAATATCGCTACTCCCCCTCAATATCAAAATACTAGAAAAATATAAAAACAGTAGACTAGTTTACTACCTAGCCAAAACCCACCTTATACCCTGCGCAATTTGGTTTCAGAGCCAAATTTTACACAGCGGATGCGGTGCATAGCCTGGCCGATTATATTTGAGAAGAACTCGGCCAAAAGAAACCAGACCCTGGGAGTCTTCCTTGATTTAGCCAAGGCCTTCGAGAAGGTATCTGTTTCTGTTCTTCTAATCACATTAGAGGCAATAGGAGTAAGGGGAACGCTGCTCAAACTATTTACTGACTACTAAGATCAATACCAATTATTAGAAAAGATGTTACGAGAGATGGGATAAGCATAAAAATACTGGTTTTGGTGTTCCTCAGGAAACTATTCTGGGCTCTACGCTATTCTTAATTTACATTAACGATTTGTGTAATGTTAATATAAATGTCAACAAAAGTATCCTACTAATATTATAAATGTGACAGTTTGTATGTTTAGATATTAGGATGTTTGATGTCTCAATCATGCAAAAACGGCTCAACGGATGTTGATGAAACTTGATACATAGATCGTTTATAACCTGGATTAATACATAGGATATTGTTTATCTCGATAACACGCTCCCGTGGGATAATTTCCGACTTCCACGCGGGTGAAATCGCTAGCAAATGCTAGTATCATAAAGACGACACAGTGTTAATATTTACTTTTAAAGCCAGTAGCGAACTGTTCGAAATTTCCCAACACGGTTTTAATCGTGACTAATATGGATTAATATTGAATTTTTACTGCTGACAAGACAAAATGTATGCACATTCCCTTCGCAAGCTTCAACTTAACTATACATATCCCATAAATGTGGAAAATGTTCAGTCAATATGATTTGTTTCAATTGTCATTTTATCCTCAAAATTTGCAACATAAAATACACGGAGAAAAATATACTCCAAGTAATAATGGACGACACACTCTATTTTAGATAACATATTGAAAGTCTAGTTAAAAGAATGCTAAAACGAATATTATAAAGGCTAAGTTTTTAACCAGTGCGCAAACTGTAACCATGAATTCAGCATATCATTCTAGACCCCCAAGCGCAGAAATTATTCGTCAAACATCAGCAGTTTCATAGAAAAGTGCAATACCTACGCGTCCAAAATGTATGGAACAGCTGATTTTTTTTGGGGTAAAGTAAAGGGTATATACATACCAAGGGCACGGCTTCTTTGGACGATATCAAACGATATTGGAAGGGATTTTAATCCTGTCTGTACATATTCGGAAGTTATGAGAATTTTTAATACATTGATACCAGAACAAATTGAAACAAACACATCACTTGGAAGAGATTTATCGTGATATTGGCAAGTAACGTGGAAAGTTATTGACCTACGTTGTACGGTAACAAGTTTGTTATGATTTGCATTTAAGAAACATATGAAACCGAAAATTTGGTATCAATTCTTAGAGTATTTTATTTTGAGCTGGAACTATGTATATTGATTCTAGACCAGCTGTTATCTTTAATGCGTAAGAATAGCAATAGGGTTTCTGTTACACCTTGTAAATATTGTCATACTATATTGCAGCCAACGCTAAGGCCAAAAGTCAGGGTAAATCATCGTGACATTTGGTCCCGAGTCCCGACGACGGTAGCATTTGTATGTACACACATTGTAGAGGCTTTATCTAAGTTATCTTATCAGGTCAACGTGGTGGGTGTCAAGTGATATCGGAAAGGCTAAAGTCAAGGTGTAATTATTTGCCCGTTGTGACATGAGTATCATTAACTATTACTGAACTTGATCAACTACACTTGCACATGTCGCAATGAGGACAATGTATACCTAATATTAGTATTACTTACATACACTTACGTACCTAATTGACACAAACATGCATTACAGCAGGCTTAGCATGCCGCTTTTTCTACGAAAATAGACAGTGCTTTTTCTATAGGTACAAAGTCACATTTCGTTTCTCCATTTTTGACATCGCACCATAGATATCTTTCTACAGTCTGTCATTTTGTCTTTCATTTCTAACGATCTATGTCTAGGTCCTTTTATATGTAGATAGAGATGAATATTTCTTCCCAAACTGACAAAATCACACTGACCACAAACTTTCTAGTCGAAGGCCACAAAGTATAGATGATTATCTACAAAATCATGATTCGTTCAGAACGCATAACTGTAATAATTAATAGAAGGACATAGCTATCTACTCCTATTGTACCTACGTCTTGTCTATTCTTCCGTCAACAAATCGGTGCTCGTGCTAAGCCTGCAGTTAACGAATTCATGTTTACTTCATAACAAGATCTGTGGGTACTCTGTCGCGTCAACCACATTCCCGAGTAAGTGATTAACTTATTATCATATTGTTTACTATTATCCGCAGTAGATTAAATTATAGTTTATAATTGTAAAAATTATACCTATTGCGCTGCACATTATCTTATGCGATGTTCTCGTGTAGTATACATAAAATGATCATAATAACATCGTCGTCTTTTCGAAGACGCATGAATAAGCTGCGGTCTCACCTTGCGGTAAGCACGGGATGGCGATAAGCGCGGTGGCTGTGATGAGCAGCGCCGCCGTGAGCAGCGGGCGGCGGCCCACGCGGTCCAGCAGCAGCGTGTTGGCCAGCAGCGCCGGCAGCTCGGCCGCCGCCACCAGCGCGTAGTTGGCGTGCGCCGAGCCCGCCAGCGCGTGCGCCGATACGGCCAGCCCGTAGAACACGAACACCGCCGACATCCACCACACGAAGCACACGCACAGCCGCCGGCGCAGCACGCTGTACCTGCAACCACAGTTAGAGTACGTGTTATTGATATGTATACGTCGCAGCCATCTAGTTAAATTAGCCAGCTAATTGGACGCCTAGGCCGTTCATTAAACGCCAATGAAAAAAAATCGCCATCCAATTAAATAGCTGAACGATAACTAGCCAAGTAATTGAGCGTAACGTTTAACCAGACGGCTGAATGTCGTGTAGTCATTTAGTTAAATTGAATATTGATAAATTTGTGATGTTTGGTCAGGGTGACGACGTGGTCACAAATGATGTACGACTACTTTTTACTAATACCTACCACTAGGTAACTAGTAAAGTGAAATATTTTAAAATAATTAAATAATTTCACAAAAGAACTGAAAATTGCACAAAAGAACGAAAAATAATATTCACGGTCTGCGCTATTGACGCCATATTTGTTTTGGAGACTACTAGCGCCGCAGTAGAAAAAACTGAACTTTGAATCGCTTGGCTGTCTTGATCAGTCATCTTCAAAGGGCTGACTTTCAATACGCCAAGTAGTTAAACGTTGATTGATTCTAGTTCAATTAACTATCGGCCTAGACATCCAATTGGATGCCCGGCCTAGGCGTACAATTAGCTGATTAATTTAACCAGATGCCTGCGATATATATTATATATTTCCTAAATATAACCATGTAACTTTACAATTTTTCATTTCTCGTTTCGCTGCAGGCTTACCATGACGCTTTCTATTTCTACTCCACTGTAGAATAGAAATCGCTTGTCTACATTTCTCGGTTCAAAACTGTCAACTGTCTACACGGAAACATCATTTTTGTCTACTCTTCCGTCGAAAAAACGCTTCACTACGGTTATCGTGCTGGTGGTGGTGGTAAGCCTGCTGGTCTGTTAGAAGAAATCGTAGTACGTATCAACTAACCAAACAAAACAAATCACAAGTATGTAGGCACAGTATCTACCTAAGATATAAGATTTGTGCATAGAACAGTGGAGTTTTGAGCGATACTTAGAGAATGAACCGCATTGCATGGAATCGTTAATACATGTGCAAGCTTTGAGTCACCTTGTGAAACAATCACGGCAAAAAACTTCATTTATTTAATACATCTCCAAGACACGTAGAGCATAGGTTAAATGCTCTAAACCAAGACATGATTTATTCATCACAAATACTTACCACATTACAATCTGCGACTAAATGACTGGAGACTGGACTACGTAGCTAAACAAGAATACTCTGTTCTTTTTTAATGGTTCATAATGATCGGGGCATCCTTTGAAGGAAATAAGTATTAGGAGACCCCGCTTTTCCTTATCTTAAATATTAAGTACTATTTATTGGTTTAATATGTTTGATTACAACTTATTATCATTTTTGATCAAGAGCTATGAAACTGTTGACAAAGTTGCACTCACTTGGCGAGTGCTGTGAACAGCCCCTCATCTATGTTAGACTCCGCACTGCCTCCGATCTGTTCCTTTTCCAGCAGCATCTTCTCTAGTGCCTCCCCCGGCAATCGCACCCCGTTGCACTTCGCAGCCTGCTTGATGACGTGCGCGGCGTCGTCCAGCCGGCCGCGCGACACCAGCCAGCGCACACTCTCGGGCAGCAGCCAGGGATACAGCAGCAGCAGCAATGAGGGCGGGTAGGCCAAGCGCGCCCACGTGCGCCAGTAGCCCGCCAGCCAGTCCACCAGCGCCAGCGACGCAGCGCCCAGCGACAGCGGGATGCCCAGCACCAAGCTGGCCAGAATGCGGTGCTCAACTCCCAGCCATTCTATCACTGGAGAGTAATCAAACGATATTACTTGATGAAACGAATTTTGAAGTAATACGATATTACCAATATGATCGTAATCATTTAGAACTCCTGCGATATCATCTTATTAGTTGCGCCCGCGGCTTCGCTCACGTGACTTTGTATTCTTTTGACTTCACAAATCAATGGAAAAGTTATAGTAATTATACCATTTTCCGAAAATAATTTATCGTAGGAAAATCGTCTCATGTTGTGATTGGCATGCAGGAAGGGTTCACAAAGTTATAGCAAGTAACAAGGAAGAAGAAACGTGTAGCGTATACTAACTGAGCACGAAGGCGGAGGGGTAGACGCTGGCGCCCAGCACGGTCTCAAGCAGCTCGCCCAGCAGGTACGAGTGGTAGGAATTGGCGAAGGACTTGGCCAACCCCAGTAGCCCCGCGCCCACGCCGCACACCACCAACGCCGAGCGACGACCCCATCTACGGCAGAGGACCAGGAGATAAGTGAGTGATTACCGAGGGACCCGACGTCATGGCTGTAATGATAATGATGTATACTGTACTGTAATGATATAATACTATTTCATAACTTTGTGCGACTTATGTGCATGAGGTAGGTGATCTCGCTGGAAGAGGACTGGTTGTGCATGTGGTTACATTGTTTTCTTGACAAACGAATAGATGTCGCTCTCGCTACGCTAGATTACCTTGCGAATAGATAAGTAAATTAAATTAATGTAAGCACTATTCAGGTAAAATATTCAAAACATTGTTATGCCTCAGATCTGGGAGAGAGGGCCCCTGACCCCGCTTTGTGTTTTTTTTCTGCTTTAATGGTTCTACACATGCTGACTTTACTCAAGGCCAAAAACATTACTTTAAACATAAGATAAACAACCAGGCAATACTTAATATAAACGTCAAAAATTTGCCATCACTAACCTATGAATGTTATTTACATAGTTTTATCATGTCCCATGGTTGGATAGCAAGGTGTAAGATTAACGACTTTAGACACACATGCATACGGTTGATTTTTGATCAATCAACAGTGCGGTCAGCGGTTAAAAAATATATGAGCATCGATACTGAAATAGACTGTTGAACGAGTCGTGTCTCGCATGACTAGTGTTCCGTACCGAAAAGCAATTTAATGCAAGTTAGTATTCGTCTAATCGATGCAATACAAGCTCTGTTATAATTACCTATAGTATTTGAAACAGTCATCAAAGATGATTACTTTGAATTGTTAAGTAGATAGGTATGACATCGATTAAATCGAGCACTTACCGACTCTAATCGATAATTGGACTGTTATAAAAGAACTGCTCAGATTCATCACGATCTGCCAAACCTTTTCCCAATTAAGTTGTGGTCGGCACAAACCAGTTACTGGATAATACAATATCCCGTAGTAAGACTGATTGTCAGACTGACTGTCAAAAATCCAAGAATGACAGCCGAAACTAACGCTTCGTCGTGCTTTCCGAGGCATGAGGAGGTCTCGGTATTAAAGATGGTCACCCATCCATGGACCGACCGCAGGGTAGCTTAACTTGATCGATTGTACCGTGCTGCTGTTACTACTTAGCCATTAGCCCCTCTTAGCTCAGACTCATAGTAGATAAAACGTGATTATTTAGTATGTAGGTACCTGTCCGAGACAAAGCCCATGATGGGCAACGATATGAGCATGCCGACGTTGTGCACCGTGCCCACCAGGGAGCGCTTCCACTCCTGACATCCCAGGTCGAACTGGAAACAACACATACAATTCAAATCTGAAATGAGAAAAATTGAACGTCAGAACTGTGTGAGCAGTTGACAACTAACGTGTGTGCAGACAGTCAGAGGTTCAACGAATTAGTGTACCAGTGTCGAACACAGACACATGGACGTGTAGCACATGATGGAGAGGTCCCCGCGTGAGGCCCGTGACACTCGTGGGAACCTGTTTCTTTCACAAGCGACACAAATGTGCACAAAAGTGCAAAAATATATTTTTTTTACTAGTCCTACGAACTCTTCTGAACCCGAGGCTAAAATAAGCGTACCTACACGAGTCACGACATGCACACCCATTTGTGCAATGGATACGCTGAAATAATTTTTAAGTTGTTCTGGGGGTAGATACTGTCGACTGCTTGTTATGCTTGCAGAGCTACTATTTTTTCGTAGGATTTATCGACCTATTATAAATTTGCTTTAAAAAATAGTTACTCAATCTTTTGCTTACTTACCTGACGACGACACTCACCATCCAAATACCTATCCATGCAGCCTTGCCTAACAAGACTTGGTTTATAAGCCGATTCTACGAATATTACTTGAGTATACGTGATGCACACCTCAGAGACGATGCTGCTGCCGTGCTGGTAAACGTAGGCGTCGCAGGGGACGGCGCTGCTGTTATCGAACACGTCAGGGTGGCAGGCGTGCGCCGAAGCCTGCCAGCGCTCGCAGCGCGCCTGCACCGGCATCGCCCACGACGACCACTCTGCCGACCACTGCTCTGAACTCGCCACGCCCATCGACGAGTTGCCCTCACATTCTGGCACATGGCATCTGAGGACAATCACAATAATATGTTCAGTAATGTTAGCTTGGTGACATCCGAAAAAAGACCTCATCATTCCTCAATTGAAAAACTTGTATAGTAAAATCCAGAGCTTCGTCACAGCAACTCTAAAGGCATTCAACTGGACGGTTTCTAACCGATAAAGCAACTCATGAACTTGACTGGGCTACTTTACATGTTATATTATATTGTAGGTCACAAACAGGCCGACGACATACCTGATGGTGAATGCTGACCATGTACTGCTTCACCACACTCAGGAGGTCGTAGATCGGTTGGCATCCTTAGAGCCCAAGTTATCATTAGTCAGGGCGCCTGTGTACTTTCACTAGCGCTTAGCAAAGCTTCAATAAGGTAGGAGCACTTTCCCAACGAGCCCCTCCCCTCTGTTAATGAGAGCTGTGTAGTTGTTGGACAAGTAGTTGCGAATGTATCACACTTGTCCAATGTGCTGCCTGCTCTGAACGAGGCCTACAGGTACTTATACAGTTACTCGTAAACTCGTATAATAAACACACAAAACTTGACACGCTCTTCTAGACATAAACTGATCTTCATCTAGATACAAACTGCACCTTTAAACTTAGAATACTTATGTTCTCTTTAGGCTTCTCCTCAGAATAACATACGAAATAAATAAAGACTCGCGTCTATCAAAGGAGATTTAAGCAACTTAAAATTTAGCGAATCAAGTGCCGTTCTCCCGGAGGCGTAACTAGAGTGGGGCAAACAGGGCACGAGCCTATCGAAGGAGGGCGCAAAAACTCGCCAAATAAAAAAAAAATCAATGAAACGTTTCATATTGTTACCTATACTATATCTAAGAAATCTGAAGAGCTACTTGAATATATTGTGGAGTATGGGGATGAAAGCGTATTTCCTAATCTGCCTATTTCTATTTTGAAAGCTTTAATTGGTCAAGAAAGTTTATACGACCTAGCTTTGTTCAGTGTAGAACGAAAAGGCGCAAATCCCTAGGCACCATTTTCTATTGGTACGCTCCTGTGTTCTCCTACCGATAGATGAAGGATCCAGGAGACAATATACCGTAGAATAATTATAATCGCAAGCTTATGAACGCCACAAGCACAAATCTTGACGAACGAGAAACAATCAAAATCAAAAGTCATTTATTCAAACTAGGCTGAGAGGCGGCACTTTTTGAACGTCAAAATAACATAAGACAGTCCCCCAAAACGCCCGCCCTTCACCACTTCCTAGTGCTTTAGCTGGGAAGAAGAAGTGGTGCAACAAACTCCCCAGCAGCACAGCTATCTGTTAAGTTGGAAGAACTTGATTCTGTACAATAATAGCATATAATTAACATTCAACAATAAATGAAAATGTAATTCATAAAAAAATTAAAAGATAAAATGTGGTTCAAAATATAAGTTAAGTCTAGTCTCCTGCATCAATAAGTTTAGTCTCCTCTCCAATGCAATCTAGTGCACCAATGTCAGTGTAGTTTTCAGATAAAAAACTGTTTTTCATTAGTCTACCATAATTACCACCCATCCTACACTCCACATCGATCCTACACTTCATTCTTCTTAAAGCTTATCGACTTTTGAAAGTAAAATGCTCTACGCATCGTATGGCTTCTCAGGTCGGTGGATATGGAACCCGCCGACCCGACCACCAGGACCCGAGGCGGCCTTCACGACATTTAAAACACACCTACACATATTTTAAATACTTACTAAACGAGTTTCTTGTTTACCACGATAGATATGAAAACTTGACTATGTTATTAGATACCTGCACCCTGCGTGCAGGCTGCAGCTTCGCGTGCGCTGATGTGTGTTATCTAACAATTTAAATAGCTACCTATGCCCAGAATGCCCAGATATTGCTCTTATTTTGACCCAATTAATATTGCAAGAATATTACCTTAATGAAGTCGTACTGAACCATAATGTGGTATATTACATTGTAGTCCTTAATACCAAATCCTGTGAATAATGTCAGCCTTTATATAATTTATGTAAAGGCTGACACCGTCGGATTCGTTACTTCGTTTATTATATACAGGCTTCTGTTATAAGACGTAAGCTGGTGGTCTAAGAAGGCCGCTTTGGTAGAATCATAATTGGAAAATATTATATTAATCATATTGAAAATCGTAAAATGGTCACAAACTGACCATTCATATTAATATCTGCGTATTAGCACGCAATTCATTTGTTTGACAGTTTTGTATGGAGATTCGTAAAATGGTCTTCAAATGATGAATTGATTATTGTCATGTTCATTGTTCTTTTTTTATGTGTTTGTTGCTGTTGTGTTGTGTCTGTGTCGAATAAATGCTTTCTATTCTATTCTATTATTGAAGTTATAAGTCAAATAGCAGAGTCATATCGGAATCAAAGAAATGAAACGCTTTTAGAGGAATTGCTGAATGTGGTGTTTTTAAGCCCCCAGATAGCAATCTGGGGACCAGTATCAGCGGATACTGGTCGAAGTAGGATAAGACGTAAAAAATAATTCCAGCAAATTGGCCAGCACCTTGGTCGATGCTTACTTGACTACTACCACGCGTGTTGTGAACTCATTTGTCCACGATGGTGTGGTTCGGTATCTGGCTGCAGGAACTCAAGGTCGCGTGTACTAGATAGCGCTAAGAATCAAGTGGAATAAACCCGCCTCGTTAATTAGGCACCTGATGATCATCGGTTAGTCAAAATGTCCGCTAGAACTAACTAACTAAAAGCAAACAAAAAATGTACCTTATAAATATGGAAGTATATGTAGCTGTAGGTATGCCTACTTTTACCTAGATATCATTCATATACTCGTAGTAAATGATCATTAATCAAACAAAATCAATCGTGGGTTCTCAAACAACCCTTTGAGAATTAGCATTGAAACAATAATAATCCGTGCCAACTTACTATTTTTTGGCACATCTTCTGCAGTATTAGTAGGTACATCGCATTAGGATATAATATCCCTATTCCCTAGGGATTGGGATAAACTATTGTTCTTAATTACTTCTGTGTCATCTACATTAATGAGCGTGCCCTTAATTACATGCTATTTATTTATATTAGGCATTATGTTTCAATGGATTCGCGCGCTGTTCAGTGAATCATTAGACGGTCAGTTACACTTGGCTCACTAATCTATTTGTACGCTCGATACTCAGTGACTCGTTCGAAAATCTGTTACTTCCGTATAAAATGTGTACCATGAACTGTTATCGTGCTCAAAACCATCGCAGACATTCGGCTGCGCACCCAAATAGAATAGAATGAGTTCGTAGTTTCGTACGCGAAGGCGACCCGCGCCGCCTGTGACGCGCGCACCGCGTCCACGGCACGAGCGGGCGCGGAGAGCGGAGCATGCGTGCAGCAAGCCATTACACTTTTTTCGCGAACCACTGCTAACCCATTGTATGTAAACAATAGTCACGGCCAAGGGAATGGGCCGACTGAGAAAATTCCACGCAACGAGAAAAAAACAAACGACGGTTAACTTACATTCCCATTGAAATGAGAAATTGGATTTGCTCAGTTCATGGTCATGTTTTTACCGACACTGGATATAAGAGAGCAAAAAGTGATCGACGGTTAATTCTAGTATTCTATTATTGTATCAAGTAATAGGCAATCAAACGCGTATCAACAAGTAGAAGCAGCAAAAAGTTAAGTGACTACAATTTTAGTTTAGTGACAAAAAATATGTAGAATGGTGTTGGTAAACAAGATTGTGTTGTTACGTTCGCATTCCGTTCCTGCAGAGGAAACATAGTCTGAAACTGGAGATAGTCTTCATAGTTTGATGACAGTTAATCTTTCCAGTAGAATTTAACGCTGTGCGCCAGTGACTTGAGACGGTATCTGATGGCGGGCACCGAGCACGTGTGGAGCATACTTGTACAATATGTCAAGCCAGCGAACAGCCGCGTGCACATGAGACAGTAACTACAGCAGTTAGCACAGAGCGGCACAGTGTCTGTACTGAGGCGCATTGTATCAGCAGCGGTCAGCAGCCCAGTTGCGGTTCAAACGCAGCACAAAATCAAGCGAGCTATTGTCTACGAGCCTACGACATAACGTCTGGCTGTCCCTCTGTGTGTAAGCCTGTCACTGTGACGAATGTGACGATAGCGCGCACGCATCCAGTACATGCCATGTAGATCATGTACGATGTCTCGAGTGCCTTGACCCTAACCTCTCCTGGCCTTTAGCCTAACTTTGCGGACTCTTTGAATATTATTTTGTTAAATTATTTTTAACTAGCTGTGCCTGCTTGCAAACGCCCGTCCGCTGCGAGGTTCAAGAACATTTTTTTTTACTTTACTGAATTTATACAAATTTAAATTCAAAGTGTACACAGGTTAAGTTTTATCCAGGACGCAAACTGTAACCATGAATTCAGCATATCTTTCTAGACCTCCTAGCGCAGAAATTTTACGTCGGTTTTACCAAAAAAAATCAACTGTTTCATAGAAAACTGCAAATACCTACGCGGTCAAAATGAACAGCTGATTTTTTTTTTGTGTGACCTACTTAAAATTTCTGCACTGGATAAAAACTTATCCTGTAGATACGGTTATACCTATAACAAACAAAAACATTGTTGTAATTTATTTGTCTGGCTGTTAATCTCCAAAATAGCTCAATTGATTTTGATGAGACTTTCGCTGGCAAATATATCTTAGGTTACTTTTGAGCACGGTTTTTGTAGCCCGGTAGCACGTTCCTGTGGGATCCGACATCCACACGGGTGACGCCGCGGGTACAGCTAGTTAAGAAATGTGGGATGTTTAGTTAACATTACATCTTAATACATAGTATTATGTTTGCATTCTGTATAATAATGTCATAATTTATTATAATTAGTAGTTATATTACCTATTTATATTCCTGCTTAGAGCTCGAAAACATGTAAATATTTAAACTGGCATTTTTGTCATCAATCATTATGCCTAATGACCACAAATATTATCCAATAAGGAACAGGTTGATCAACTATTGAACGTTTAAAAACAACTAGTTGATTTGAATAAACGTTAAAAATAAATAGCCGTGTGTTTGGCGAGCGTGGGTTAATGCAGCCTGATTAACATACATCACAACCAACTACGTGACAAACCAACTTATTTACATATTTATTAGTATTGGGCAATGAATAGACGCGAGCTATTACTACTGCCGTCTATGGTGCCTATAAAAACTATCCAATACCTACCCACTAGCGACTAGCCAGACTAGTTAAACCTGTAAGCTCCACCACTTTAGCATATCACATATTATCAAAGGAGCTTAAAGTTACAGAGAAACAACTAGCAGTACAACTGGATATTGGACTGCAGTCCAATATCCTTATTATTATTATACTATGTTTATAAAGTATACATTCCGAAGTCTAAGAGGAAGTTACAACGTTAGAAAATCAAAATAACAAACATCTTTATCAATGTAAACAATGTATGCGGTGTATGTGTGTCAGTGGGTACTATGTGTGACCGCAGGCTTCCCCTGGCGGACCCATGGTACCACAACATACTAATTACTGATAACCATTTTAAGTCTATGGTAACAGGAACTAGACATTATAAATATTGCGGTGTTAAAACGTATTTTACATAGGTGATACCCGAGCCCCGTGCTTCATGCCCTTCGGCCCGTGCCCTTCGGCCCGTGCCGCGTGGCCCGTGCCGCGTGCCCCGTGCCTGCGGCCTGCCACATCACCTATCGACCACGACTACCGATAGATGTGATAAGTAGGTAATACTGTGGTATGTGGTGTCTTCAATGATAAACTAAACACGATAATTACTTTCATTAGGAAATAAATGTTTTTTATAAGTCGGTCATCGCCTTTTTTCTTATCAAACGCGATACCAACCTTATTATATTAGGACTCCCTACTTGTTTATTTGTTTCTGCTTACAATAGACAGCCGAAATATGCGAAACACAGCTAGGGTTACCAACGGTACCTACTATAAAATAGAATATTGTAGATTATAATTAGAGAGTAGATTATAATATAGTACGCCAAAATACTCTTTTTTCATAAGCTGACTTTTTGAGGCACATGATTTAGTTTTTCCATATTTTCCACATGACTATAATTTGTCGGTCATAAATATGAGTGACGAGAAGAGAGGAACAGGGCTTTATAAATATTGATTAAAATGAGCTCCGGGCCCAAGTCTGCTATTTTTATAAATTCGTCATTCCAACACGATCCCATTGTCAGTTTGCTAAAAGTTCGTAATCTGCTAAATTCATAATGGTCGATCATTGGTCGGTCAATGGTCTTGTAATACAATTGTGTTATTGTTTGTGGCATTGTCGTATTGCCATTATTATAAAACCCGTTAGTAGAAATGATTTTCCAAAAACTACTACTAAATTTGAACATTTATTCATGCCCGATTTCATTTATATATATTTTTACCTTTGTTTATAAAGATTTTTACATATTATTTATCAGTTCATTAGTATTAAATTTTAGTAGATTACCGCCTAAGTCAGTCATGCATTTGTCATTATGTACGAGATAACCAATAAATGCCATTTCTTTCAATGGAGTGTCAGTGGCTGACCATTGGAAAGTCATAATGACGCAATTATATTAGTAGATTACCAAACTTGTTAAAATCAACAATTATGAAATCAATGATAGACCATTCTGACACTATTGTAATAGCAGTCCGAATTGTAAAAGTTACAAATCATGGCTTACACAGTTATCTAAAAATAAATGACGATATTAAGTGAAAGTTTATCTTCACAATAAAAATAATGATATGTTATTGACCTGAACACCGGACGTGGTGATAACAGCACAATGGTCCTGTACAATATGCGACGTACCCACTGAGCAAACAACGATCATCGTGGAGTTATCAAGAGCAATAATACGCTATGCGATAATCCAGGCACGACATAAATAATAGCACATGGACTCTTAAACTCTTCATTAATTAATGATACATTTAGTGATACGTAGCAATAATGTCGCGTCGCCATCGGGCGCAGGCAGCACTCGCAGCTCTTCGTGCAAGACACGTGTCCGTGCTCACGCACAGAACACATGATCACAACTTTATTATCAAGTTACTATACCTATTGCACAAGTTACGACTAATGCCTACGAAGTATGCAGCATGTCATGCGCAAGAGAGCATAAAATTCGTATAGGGCGACGGCGCAGGGCGCTCGTATCATCCTTTTCCTTAGCGCTCGTATCATGACGTATCAAAAATACGCAAATTATCAGGATTCGATTTACAGTAATTTAAAATGGAATGTACTAAATAGGTATAAACTAAAATCTATACAATATGTAACAAAAACCCTGTTGTTCCTTTTAGGGATGTATACACTTACCCACAAGCACAACATTTACGAAGTTATAATTTAAAAAAAAAGCATTGACTAGCAGAGAGTTCAACACCAAATAACTATTAAAATCGACATATTCAAAAAAAATGTTGACAGTATCTGATTTTACAAGTATCCTTATTTCGCATAATAGACTACGAGCTTGGCGGCTTTCTTTGATCTAATCAAAATCAGTTAAACATTACACATATTCATAATTAAATATTTATTTTAATTATTTTTGTTAAACAGTTTTTATAAATGACATGCTTTATTACGTATGTATACTGATTCTGAAAACGTGGGTAGAAGGAACAACAGGGTTTTTGTTACATATTGTATTTGTATGTATATTTATACTAATAATAAAGCTGAAGAGTTTGTTGAACGCGCTAATCTCTGGAACTGCCAGTTGGATTTGAAAAAATATTTTTGCATTTAATAGTCCAATTCTTCGCTGAATAGCAGTGGGACAGTAATGTGGGCTGAATTTATTTCTCAATTGTGTATTAGTGAAATTGTGCGTTAAGTATCTATCTATACACCGTGATATTTTAGTCGTCTTACAACGGCAGCCCACTTCATGTCTCCAATGACTACTTATCATTTATTTAAAAAAAAACGATATTTTTGAACATTTGCATAATTCAAAAAATTCAGTTTTCGTTCACTAAGACGCATGACGTAGTTTGAAACACCCTTTTATGGAGGTGGAATTCATGACAGAGTATAATGGTAGGTAGGTAGATATCTTCTACCGTCTGATACGTAAACATTATTAACAAGGAGGGTGTTTCATAATTCTAAAGCATTATTTATTTTTCTTTGTACCTATTATCTTAATTAATGGTAACAATGTTTTAATCGCGCCTATTTTATGATGGATACATTGAGTGGACCACCTTTGTAAGACGACTAAAATGTCACGGTGTATGGATAAAATTGTAAATACCGTAGATTTTAATCTATCTCGCGAGATTGTGACCTGTCGAAAGATTGTGAACCGTAACAAGCCGTTACATTGTAAGCAGTAGCTTACAATTTAACGCATTATGTTTCGGTAGATTATAATCTATCGAAACGAAACCGACGTATTGTGAACTGGTATCAAGACGGATAGTACCTTGCGCTATTGCTATTATAGTCAAGTAACTGCCACTAACTTAGAAGTAGCGCTCGCCGGCCGCTGCCGCAGCACCGCTCGCTTCGCTTGCTCGGCTCGCGCGCGGTTGGTCACAACTCTAACCTAACCTAACCTATTCGGTCGGTAAGCAGTATGGTGCAGTTCACAATTTATCGACAGTTTATAATCTCGCGAAATAGATTATAAAGTAACGGTGTTCACAATCATACGGTGACAAATATACCAAATATTCTAATTTTCGTCTACAATTTGGGACTTGATCATTTTGAAGTCAGTAAACTGCAGAATGAGTAGAATGGCTACTTATGGGTATGCATATCTTCCAAGGCGGGGCAGTAAACCAGACAGACTAGATTGGATTGGACCTGTTAACCTTTTGGAAACAGTCACTCCAGCAGGTCGGAATAGGTGAATATTATAATTAATGGTACGTATTAGGTAGTGAAATAAAAGAATATTGTATATTTTTTTTGCTTATATTTATTTCTATTTACCTAGGTTAAAAATAATTTTATCAAGAAACTCTGCATACTTATATGTGGTTTTGATGCCGAACCCACCCAAGGAGGTCTACTCCCTAAGCACGAAATCCGTAGTTTCTGCTGAAGTTACTGGCGATTACGACTATAAATCACCTACGCACATAAGATTAGTTTGGAGCCCGACCTAAGAGCGAATGACAATGTCCCGATGTGGTTTCTTCCGTCCAAAACAGTTAATAAATCGGGAGTAGGGTTCATTTCGAAGTATCGATGATCTACTTTCAGACAAGCCCGTATCTTCATTGACCGACTAAGAGAGTAAGCACAAAGGATACCATATGATCGTCACTACATGAGCACAGCTTCCCTACTAAGAGCACAGCTGTAGTAATATTTACAAATTCTCGCCTCCAAATTTTATCAAGACATGTACCTACATAAAATAAACTTTATTGCTTTGATGTCTGGACCTGATCTTGTCCAACCTCTTAGTAATATACTGTCATATGTGATGACATTTTGCCTGGAAAATATGTGATTTCTAAGCTTTCAGTAAGTTCAACCAAAAATGTCCCATTTGCAAGAATACGCTGCCGTAATAAGATAGGCGGGGTAATTACGTAACACACTAACAGTAAGAATGCCTTTCATTTTGACAATTCAACAACATTCTTTGCGTTATTTACGTTGTCGAGCAGACGAATTTTTCGAACATATGAAGCAATGGATAAGCCTCCTTCAAAATGATCCAGATTGTGCTTTATTTTGTAGATTCCAAGACTAAACAAAATCAAGTCCCATAAATTTCAATTACAGGGAACATATTTATTTGTGGTAATTGAGCATTATAATTATATTCTTAATAAAAAACTGGCAGTTACGATAAATGGATATTAAAATCGCGTTTAAAACCCAAATCCAAACGAGAAATCAGGGTCGTTAAGTATCTTCGGGTGCTCAAATCGTGTGCAGTACCAAAGCGTCCAAATTAAAAACTTTTTTTTTAAGACAGTACAGTACTTCGTACCTGCATTCGACTGGTTGTACACAAATATTTCAATAAAGGCCTGCGAAGTGATGAATTGATTAATAAGTTCAAATAAGAAATCATTATGATCCGTAACACAACGTATGATGTCATATTGACTTGGCAAAATGAAACATCAGAAAAAAGCCAATCAATAAAAATATTCCACGCTGAAGTTTTTCCACACTATTCTTGATTGCCGTATAAGATGTGGATAGCGGGAAGTAGAGGTGGGTGGGTAACCAGAGTACCTGCCTACCTACACATCTTCACAACAGGTAGGAAATACAGAGTAATCGGTTTTTTCTAGATGCAATGGAGCTACAAGAAGTTATGTGGCTGACAATTTCCTCAGAGACGCGTAACTTCGAGCGTTTGAATGCATTCACATCTAGTTTAAAAAGCTGGTATCTATTTTGACCACGTTTGCTAGCTGAACGAACAGTTAGCAAATAGCTGTCTGTGCCACGTTTAGACTACACGTTGCAACATTATTTTTGTCGTAGGCTGCTCCTAATAGGCCTGCATACTGCGCTGTGGTATTACATCCGGTTCTAGCAAACCAATACAATAAGCAAGTCCTAACCTAATCAAATACACACTATTATGCTCGTATATCGAACTTGTCAAAAATATTGCTTAAGTCTATATCAAAGTCTATGGTAAGTGTATCTAGATTATTCACTAAGGGAATGAAGCAGTCTAGGACGTAATAAACGCCTCTAGGGCTCCCGAGTGCAGCGAGACAGCTCCGAGAATCCTGAGTGCAGCGAGGGATTCAAGCTTGCCCAAAACGAACACACCTTTATCCCCGAGTAGAATAACAGTTCAAACAAAAATAATTAAAACAATGCAAGTCACAGTTGCTGTGGCTGTTGGGCCGTTAGAATGGTGGATTTGAGCATACGATATGATTTTACGTGTTTTTGATTAATTTAATATTTGAAAATATTATCTATATTCATGCAGAGTTTAGATAAAATTGTGAATGAAAATGCACATAAGAAGGTATTTCCCGGTTATTTAACAGATTCATGAACTACTAATTCGAAAATCGATTTGGTTTTTATTACCTCATAGTAGGTGCGAAAACTAAAGTATAAGTACTCTTTGTCTATGTCTTCGTCTTCTACTAGCTTGAATCCCTCGCTGCACTCAGGAATCTAGTCCAAACTGCACATTAAATGTAAATGTTTTTTCTTTCTTTTAGGAAATTAAATTTTATTAATATTCAAATAGATTGCAAACTATAGTTATGTATAATTTAGAAGCATTTTGTTTAAATTTTGTAAATGTGAGTACCATGCATACGTTTATTGTGTTGTTATGATGTACGTTGACTTAAAAAAAGCATGGCAGTTGAAAGTATGTCATGCTCACATAAATATGTCTCACTGGTGGTGGCGCGTGTGTTGGATCATTCCCTTGGTTCCCTACAAAATGGTTGAGCTGGATGGTGCTGATCCACGGGTCAAGTTCGTGAACGGGCGCTGTCGGTTGAGACTGGTCATCTCCTAACTTCCAGGGCTTATTTTTATCTTGTATTTAGAATTGTTTATAATTATTTATTTTTTACATTGTTCTCACATACAGAAGCAACAAGAATAATGTTCCCAAGATTTTGTAATATTCAACTTGATTTTAAAAGAGTGTCCGTAGAGTT
Organism: Polymixis lichenea; assembly: GCA_949091785.1. NCBI lineage: Eukaryota > Metazoa > Arthropoda > Insecta > Lepidoptera > Noctuidae > Polymixis > Polymixis lichenea. The sequence continues at coordinate 22,136,713 of OX420942.1, read as the reverse complement.
TCTTGCCCGTTCTTCTCCATAGAGATCTACGTTTTGGAATGGGCACCTAGCTTCAACTTTCCAACTGATCGACTTTTTGACAGTTCAAAAGTGCCTGTAAATGGTTTAATTGAAATAAATGCTTTGAGTTTGAGTTTGAGTTTTGAACTCCTTCGCTTCGCTCCCTTGAGCCCTAGAACCCTTCGTAGAGATCAAGGTACTATTAATTATCTAGCCTGTCTTTGCATATGTGGCTTTTTGAGTATATCCTCAGGCACACTTATCATCACTCATCAGGGATCAGTCAGCTTGCAAATACCGGCGCCATTTTGTTTTAAAACATTGTCGTGTAAACGTGTCTTAAAAGATCTAAAATAAACATTTACTTAATTTCATTTTTTTTTAAGCTCGGTAGGTTCTCAAACAAGTAAAAGAGTGGCGTGATGGGTCGTTCTTTTTTGCACACAAATGTATGGTTATTTTCTTGTTTTGAACTTTTTACTCAAAAGCTTTTCGATATTTTTTTAAACTACAGAGATAGGCGATGTACCTACCTATGTAAATAGTGAGTTCCTCTACCTAGTCTTATTATATTACTAGCTGACCCGGCGAATTTCGTACCGCCAATAAAAATTGTCTGAACTTTTCAATAGGTTTTTACCACTTTTCTAAACCAAATTAGCCAAATCGGTCTAGCCGTTCTCAAGTTTTTGTGAGACTAACAAATGTCAATTCATTTTCACATACAGGGTGTCCGATAATTAATGGATAACCTTGAAATGGTTCATGGTAGAACTAATGGCCATTCAGAAAAAAACATGTTCTTTTTTTGTATTTTTTCTGTAAAAATAAAAACAGAAAAAAGCAACCGACTTCCGAAAATACATGTAAATTACAGAAGGCGTTGACAAAAAATTAAAATACATAGGTACATATCCAAAGACACCGACTTCCAAAATTCAAGTTATTTTTCACTTTGTAGTGTTTTTTCGGAAGTCAGTTGATTTTTTTTTTTTGGATTTTTTTACAGAGAAAATATTATTATTTTTGTTTTCTGATTGGCCATTAGTTCTACCACTAACCATTTCAAGGTTGAAGGTAACAAGGTAAAATACCTATCTATTAAGTTTAAACAGTTAGTAATCAATGTTTAATAAATAAACAACAGCTCAACATAATCTGACCAGAGAGTTGTAGGTACTCTTGTTTAAGCTCAACTCTATGTTACAGTTTTGGGCCAGTAGTACTTAAGGTGAACCTAGTCCACATTTTTCCCATACAAACTTCGGGAGTGTTTTACTCCACAGTTCGACAATGTACATCAAAAATTAAACATGGTATGGTTTTGTCTCATTATTAATATTGTCTGTACGGAAACAGAATACTAAAATAAAAAGCCATTCAAAAGTTAGGAGCCAACAAAGATTCGTTTTTCTTGCTAATTTAACCTAACTTTGAGCGTGTTTTAGTAACAAAAGAAGCGTAAAATCTGAAAAACCAAGTCGGTACCGACAAAGCTCAAATATCGAAAAGTTCAATAAAGTTTATTTGCTTATTGATTTATGCAGTGGTTTTTTCATGAAACCCGATCTTCCGAAGGGCTGTTCTTAATTTTTTACGCGCCCGTTGTACTATAAATGATCCTGCATCTCACTCAATAATGTTGTGCGTGTAAACTAGCGTCTAACTGCTCATCACTGATACTGACTGTACTCTGTCGGACAAGATGCCTGGTGAGACAGCGTGCTTTTTAGCCAGGCCCATCAGTGAGTTCGAGCCCGCGACTAGGTTCCCCTTAAGGCGAGACTGTCATGGTAGCCCAGCAGGCTTAGCATGACGCTTTAAATTTCTACTCTACTGTCGAATAGAAATCGCTGGTTTACTTTTTCGGTGAAAAATTATCAACTGTCTATACGGAAACTCTTCCGACGACAAAACGCTTGTCTACGGTCCTCGTGCTAAGCCTGCTAGAAAGGACAATTTCAGGTTGTATGTCGATTAAAATATTATTCGCGACCGTAACAAATAGGGCTTTACAGATTTGTTATCACTACGATCTGGAAGAATTGGCCTCTAATGTCATGATCTCATGAAATTGTCATTCGATAGGGACATATGAACTTAGATAAATATATTCATGATTTTTATGATTATAATTCTATGAATGAACATTTTATAGGATCATGTGCTAAGTATAATAGCACTTTCTTGTCTCATGAGAACCAGGCTCCATCTGTGACAGAACAGATGAATAATACTGCTTCAGGTGCTGGTTGGGCGAGCCTGGCCAGCGCAAGTACAGACAACACTTCATATCTATTCTAAACGTAACAACAAAATAAATGTTATCTGTGCGGCAATTTATGAATATACACGCACGCGGGAAGCACGCGTGTAGCATTATATACGCAGACAGGTTTCCTCACAGAAATGTACAAGCTTTAGTTTAATTTAATTCGGACACTTCAGCCACATCACGTAAAGGGGACATGTTAAATAAATAAATAAAACAATAATTGCACACTTGCTTGCGTTTTGACATACATAAATAGACCTTTGCTTTGTGTTATCTAAAGTGTTTAAAAATCACCGATAGTGGACACTTAAAAAAAAAAAGGATTCGGCAACAATATTGTTAGTTACATTTTTCACATTATAGACACCTACATCGAATTCCTGAAGCACTCAGGACGCCCAAAAAAAATACTTAGGTACCTAAGTTTTTTATTTTCCTATATACAAAGTTTTGGATTTTTCTATCTAGCACAGATGTCCGTTAATTTAGAACAATCAGCGTCAGTCTTTTTGTTTACAAGAAACTTAAAATAACCATAGCACGCAAACTATATGATCAAAGGTCAGTCGTGCGAGAGTGCATAATGTTTGGTTACCTACCTGTGCGGCGTGGGCGCGGCGAGGAACACGTAGTTGGTGCCGTACGCGCCCGTCAGCAGCACCGGCAGCGCCAGCAGCAGCGCCAGCCGCAGCTGCCAGCGGCCCCAGCCCGAGCACCACTCCTCGCTGACCGCGCACGCCCCCGACGACATCGCAACACGCGCACTTATAACCGGCTTGACAGTCCCTTTACTCGACACCGGTTTAATGCTTTACAATTAAACGATTGCTAATATTTAATCGCGAATTTGAAAACTCCGAATCAAACACGCCAAGTTCGGCCAGCTTCAACTAGCGGCTAATGTGGCGTCCCTCCAGCCAGAAGGTTGGCGCGCTAGTGTAGTAGGAGAGTAGTAGCAACTGTGGCAAGCGGAGCCGGGCGAGCGCGCCCACGCTGACACCCGTGACACCCGCTACACCCGCCGACACCCGCGACACCCGCAGACCCCTTCAGGATCACCTGTTTCAGACTACCGCTGATAGCTAAAAGGAGATAGATAGCCCGCCTGACAGTTGACCCTTTCTGTGATAACGTGGTCTGAACAATAGTAAACCCTAACTACTAACAAATAAGGTTGAAATGGTCTGCCGGCGATCACGGAAGCCAGGCCGGCGGCGGCGCCACGTGCTCGGTGTAACGTAAACACTTTTTTGTGTATTAGCACCTTCCAAATTTATAAGAACTAAATGCGGATAGCATTCGTTCTTATGAATTTGGAAGGTGATGAACACACTTGCTGATACAGCAGACAATTTTTATGAGATTATTTTGGCTCGGACCCAACTAGAGCGACACAAATTATATCATCAAGCTTGTACTGCAGCGGTAGGGCCTTGGGGCAGTGACGAGCTTCGAGCTTCGTGCTCGAGTGTGTTAGTACTCAGAGTACTTAGTACGCGCGTAGAGTAACAGATGGCGGTTTTGTTTCGGTACACCCGTCACCGCCACTCGCTCTAGATCCATTGCAGTTCAATAATAAGGTGATAGATAACGTATAAACGATGATCCATAATATTAATAATTGACCCTATTACCTGCTACTACCTTGTTAAGGCCTTATTCTAATTGAATAAGCAGTTTCGAGTCACTTACAGTCCCGGATAAACAAACACATTGGTGACTAATCATTGTAAGTATTATTATAGACAGCGAACCTCATGTTATTGCTAAGTTTTCCTCTGATAATATTTGAAGGTTAGAGATTTAATTAAAACATAAATTGCGCACTTGTACACATTTTTCACATCGCGTCAATTATGCAACTTTTGGATAAAAGACCTCATATTATCGTACAGAATGTATTTTTGGATCAAATAAATGATAAAAAGCAAATGAGCCAAGTAAGCCTTTCCCTTGCCCAATACACAGAGTAGACAAAGCTTCTCATGTTGGTACGTTGAATTCAGTTATACGCGGCATGCGCAATACAATTAAGAAATAAATGTATGTGTTGTGGGTGTGTTACTTATTACTTTAATTTATTGTGCATGCGCACCGTCAATAAAAATTAACTACGCGTTTTTAGTTTTTCAAATTATTTTTATTCAACTAGCATATTTTTGGATGGTCCGAAAGTTCCACCCTGTGGAATCCCAACCGTACGAAGCAGAAATAAGATAAAATAAGTCTTGTCAGTTATTATTAGAACGAAAAGTTCCTACCTAAGGCACAAGCGCTACCGCATTTTACATTTTAGTGTTGCTAACCAGCTTAGTTAAAAATTTGCGCAAAATTGAGACTGATGAGCAAAGACAAACTAGAGCTAGCACACGTAGAGTAAAGATTTGCCCAACACTATTCAACCGAAATTAAAAGTTGTCAAACATAGCCCGAGGTATCAGTCTGTACAATAAGTTACCTATATAATTCAAAACCATATACAGTGCTAACTTATTTAAAAACAAATTGAGGACCTATTTATTGAGGAAAGGCTATTACAGTATCAATGAATTCCTAGATGACATATGACATTTTAACTTATGATTTATTCTATTACTTTGACATTTATTATTTATGGTCTTGTATTGATAATTGACCGATAGTGTTTTTATTGACTTTTCTAAATGTATTTGATGAATTTTATTTTAATTGCAATTGTACAATGTTATTCTTTTTTAAATTTTTCAACACAATGCACCTATATTGTTATGAAATAAAATGACTTACTTATGACATTGCACCAAGCAGATCTTACTTTGTAAACAGGAGGAGGAGGCGGAATTGTGGTATTGGCAATCAAACGTTTCATTAATAATATGAAATTACTCTATTACTTTTCCCTACTCCTTATTGAAAACAACAAAGTCTTTCAAATCGTTAATTTGAAAAGACCTTAAAACACATGAACAACGTACACGTACAGAATTTTCATTTTATAATCTATGAAAATTGTAGCGACGCCGCCGCCGGCGCGGGCGTCGCCGACGCTACGAGGAGTCTTATGTCCAGCTGTGGAAGCATTTAATTTCCAAGTAAATGATATCTCTTAAACTCTTGTGTCGTACCAACCTATTGGCGACCCTTACGCGAATTATTTCAGTGAAAAGTTTAACTGCATCGTTTAACATAGATGGCTAACTTTATTTTCAATATCATATCTTCGATCGTGAGATATAACTTAACATCGTTGGTCCTTCAAATGGTTTAGTCCATGTTCAACCACCACAATCTTTATCCCCGACCATGTTGAACCCCTAAATGTTTCCATGTTCAACCCCTGGGGGGTTGAACATGGATTTCAATACATTGGTCATCCTTTCTTTGTCCATATTCAACCCATTGTTGTTAGGTAACTAATAATGACACTAAAGTATTACTGAGAGCAGAAGTGTATTTATTTTCTTTACAATTGATATTTCATAAGGTAAAAAAAGAAAACATGACTTTTTGGTTAACATTGATCATGATGAGCTACTTGGCGTTTATCATTTTTGACTTTAAACCTGTCTGGGTCGATACGGCTACTATAGGGGCGGTAAAGCGTATAGGACGCTTAGTACTTAAGTCCTACCGGTACTTGCAGGTGTACTTCCAGTCGATCTTGAGGTGCAGCGATGTGCTACAATGTAGTATTCCAAACGAGAGACCATGGACGCAAACTTTTTAATACAACATGACCGTGTTATGATCTCTAGATTATTTGAACCGCAGACGGACGTCTGGGAAGAACTTTTATCCGAATGGCAATGTAGGTGGGATAACTCTATCAAGGGCCGAAACTTCCATCACGTCCTCCACGCTTAGAAGTCACGAAATCAAAATTAAATAAACCGCTACTCGTAGACGGAATCTCAGCCATTTTCAGAAATACAATAAGTGTCACTGTCAAAGTCACTTCAATCCTTTTTGTTTAATTATAACTATTAATAAAGTAATGCAGTTGTAACGACTGGCCAACTATTAAAGAGGTAGAATAAACTCATTTGAATTTCAAAGTAACTGCAGAAATATAGGGCAAATAGCTAATAGATAAAACTTTTTCCAAAAAAAAAACAACCGACTTCCGAAAAAACACTATAAAGTGAAAAATAACTTTAATTTCGGAAGGCGGTGACAAAAAAATTAAATACATATCCAAAGTCACCGCCTTCCGAAATTAAAGTTATTTTTCACTTTATAGTGTTTTTTCGGAAGTCGGTTATTTTTCACTTTTTAGTTATAGTACCTACCCCACTAATTCGAAATTTCATCATCCTTGGGGTCAAAACAATGCATATTTATGTGATAGCAGCAATCGCGGTTGATTTGCTGTTATTTTTTGAAGAGTTCCGTTGTCTGTCTCCGCGACGCATCATCAAATCTATATGAAACTAGCTGACCCAGCAAACGTTGTTTTGCCTTATAAATTATTTAGGGGTGGACTACCCCTAACATTTAGGGGGATGAAAAATAGATGTTGGTCGATTCTCATAGATACCGGATAAGCACAAAAAATTTCATCAAAATCGGTCAAGCCGTTTCGGAGGAGTATGGCAACGAAAACTGTGACACGAGAATTTTATATGTTAGAAGCTTGAAATGGGACCACACGGAAAGCACGAGCTTTCAAATAAAAAAAGAATCATCAAAATCGGTTCACCTAGTCGAAAGTTATGAGGTAAAAAACTTAAAAAAAACATATACAGTCGAATTGAGAACCTCCTCCTTTTTTGAAGTCGGTTAAAAAAATAGGGAAAATGAGAAAATCTTTTGTGTTTTACTGTCCATTGAGGGTTGAACGTGGATTAAAGACATTCAAAAATAAAAGTCCATGTTCAACCCCCCCAGGGGTTGAATATGGACAGCATTTAGGGGTTCAACATGGCTGGGGGTAAAGATTGTGGGGTTGAACATGGACTAAACCCTTCAAATATATGTTTTAAAAGAGAAAAGAGGGTATTGGGTGTTGGCGCCTGCAGGTTTACGTTTGCATCACACGTTTTAACAGATTGCAGAGGCGTTTTACACGCAGTGCGTCACACGATAAGGAAAAACTGCTACCTCGTATTTTTTAATAGTCTTACACACATTCTCTTAAAAAGACGAACATCGAGTATATACTTCTGTCGTAATAATGTTTATTACAATTAATATAGAACGAAGTGATATCAATAATAAAAGCATTGTTCAGCATAAACATTCTCTAAGTTTAATTTAGCAACTTTCTCCAGTGCCTCAAGAGTAGATATTATAGGCGACCGCGATAGGAATAGGACAGACATCTAAAGAGGAACTTCGAAGTATCAAGGTTATTGCTGGAGTTGGTCAGCAAAGCTATTTAAACGGTTTCCGTGACGTTGTACTGTGAGCTGATGCCTCGGCTGTTAGGCAGACCCATTGAGTCTGGTAACAATAGAAAAGTAATTGTGTTAATTACTTAACACTTTAATGTATAACTTAAAATTACACAGGAATATATAATATTTTGACTACGTAAAAAGTGCACTCTCAACAGTTACGGATTGGTTTACCACAAATATCATGGTTTTCAATGTCAAGAAAACGAAATGTATAAAGTTTGCCTTGCCGAATGTAAGAAATCTAGGACCCAACATCGTCTTAGATAGGATACATTGAACGTCGAAAATTAAAATACCTACTGGTAAAATATCATCGTTTAAAACATTGAAAACTTAAATATCAAGGGTGAAATAGGTTAGGCTAGGTTAGAACTGTGACCAACCGCGTGCGAGCCGAACGAGCGAAGCGAGCGGTGGCGCGGTAGCAGCCGCTAGCGCTACTTCCAAGTTGCTCGCAGAATTTTTTTCACCATTTTATAATTAAGCAGGCAAATCACTTCACAAACATCTGTGCATAGAGGGCTTTGTATGAGGCTCTTGTGAGGAGTCATCTGGAATATAACGCGGCCGTCCGGAGCCCGAGTGAAATAAAATACAAAAATATGGTCGAACGGATACAGAACAAATTCGTCAGATTTATATATTTAAAGCTGTATGGGAGATACCCGGGAAACCCGTTACTGTATCCTACCTTATTCTGTCTAAGTATGGTGTGGGCTACTACAAATTAGAAATTAGGCGTGAAGTGGCACTGGCAACGTATATTTTCAAAGTTTTAAGAGGTAGTATACAAAACTCAGGTATACTATCAGAAATAGGGTTTAATTTACCGGATAGGTACGTGGCGCGACGGCGCAAGCCGCAACTGCTGGTGGTCCCGAGTGCGCGGTTAGTGCGCGCACTCGGCACCACCAGCAGTTGCGTCGCGCCACGTACCTATCCGGTAAATAAACCCTATTTCTGAAAAGGTTGTTGAACATTCGCCACAAAATAAATTCACCACGAATAAAAGTATGTGTAAACTCGCCACAGCTCTATTTTCATGAAGTAAATTCACCATATTCTTTATTTCCGCCCAGATAGCAGAAAAATCAAACAATAAGTAGAATAAAACGTTATTTATTCGTTTTTCATAATCACAGAAATTCACACAAAAATCACAGTTCTACTCACAACTAAAATATACCTACGCTAATATTATCTGGTCACAAAATACAGAGAGTACAGAAGTCAATCACATGTATGTACTACCTTACAACATATTCTTGCCATGATCAGAAATAATTATGATCAGCGGCGGGCGGTTACGCAGGCGGCGCGGCCCGGCCGGCTCGCCGTAGCTTCCGCCCGCGGCTTCGCCCGCGTAGAAGTCGGAAATTATCCCGCGGGAACGTACTACCGGGATAAAAAGTATCCTATGTGTTAATCTAGGTTATAATCTATCTGTGTGCCAAATGCCAAATCCATTCAGTAGTTTTTGCGTGAAAGAGTAACAAACATCCATCCATACTCACAAACTTTCACATTTATAATATTAGTAGGATGAGAAAGATGAGCGTACTTTTTTAGTTTATAGGTACTAGCTACAATAAATACCTAATGTAAATTGTTAAAATATTACAAGGCCACAAAGTCATGTTCGCTTACCTACAAGGAACTATTCTGTGTTACGTTAAAACGAACCATCGAAACACAAGCAAATACCTATGTACTTACCTCTCTGAAACAACTGGTAGCTTAAAAAACGACAATTCACAGTTTAATGTTGAATTTAAACAACCGTCCACTGGACAGTTGTAATAACTTTTTTTTTGTTCCTCAATTTGGCACTTCACAGACGCGTGTCTCAGGGGATGGCACGCGCGCTTGCACTGTTCCCAACCTGTCCGAGATATCGTGTCCGTGAGCGGTGTCTAGGTATGTGTGCCTTGCTCGAGCGCGCTTTGTATGTAGATTGACTTCTGTACTCTCTGTATTTTGTGATCTGGTTTTGTTCGTTTTTAAGCCCTCGTTGTCAGTTTTACTTACAACTACTTAAATATATTCTCATATTCACCTGTACACTGGATGAGTTCACAAGGGCCACGTACTGTGTAGCATGTAAGGTATAGTTAAGTATATTTTAAGTTACTTTGTCGCATTAGATTCATTATGATCTGTAATGGCAAAGGAAACATGTCATGTGATAATTATATAAATAAATAGATAAATGTTGGTTATGAACTACACACTAGGTCGAGCTTGTCTCGTGGAGCCCATGGGTGGCATTACCAGATAATGAAAATGCTGATTAAGGCGGGGTGATCCGGAAAAAACGTCGTTTTGTATTGTGTTTTATAAGTAGATAAACCGGATTTAAAAAAAATTAAAAAATGTATTACATAGTTCACACCTTGATCTAGATATTCCGGCCGTGCGATACACGATTACTTGCATTTTACTGCATCCACTTAAATCGGAAAGACAAGTCTAAATGTTGATCGGATTCTTATTTCATTTGAGTTATATAAGGCTTTGAACAATAAAACTATAATAAAGGTCGTAAAAAATATGATGAAATCCGGCCGTCATAATATGGACTATGAAAATACATTTTCAAATTTAAAATCCAGTGTTTTTATCTTCACATGCGCGCGCCCCGTGTCGTTTAGTCCCGAGCGGAACGTGTTGGACGTCGGACGTGTGCCAATTTTTTAAACCGGCAACCCCCCGCTATGATCTGTTACCGGCAGAGTTTAAAATTGTTTGTAAATAATAATACGTATTAATAAGCTAAATACAGGTATATTTATGAATAGCAAGCTTCTAGCAATACGGACATTATGCTGCTTCTTCTTTTGCTTCTTTGTATTTTACTTTCGGAGCGGAGCAGTGCAGGATAGATAGATACTTACTTAGGTACTTACGCATTTCTTAACGTGTGCTTCGTTTTATTGTTTAAGTTTGCAGGGCTTCTTCTAACGTGTGCTTTGTTTTATTGTTTAAGTTTGCAGGGCTTCTTCTGCGTTGTTGTGTGCGGCAGCCGTCATGTTACTGCGGCCGTCATGTTACGGCCGTCATATTGCGGCGGCCGTCATATTGCGGCGGCCGTCATATTGCGGTGGCCGTCATATTGCGACGGCCGTCATATTGCGGTGGCCGTCATATTGCGGCGGCCGTCATATTGCGGCGGCCGTCATATTGCTGAGGCCGTCATGTTATTGCGGCAGTCATATAACTGTGGCCATCATATTGCGGCGGCCGTCATATTGCGGCGGCCGTCATATTACGTAGGCCGTCATGTTATTGCGGCAGTCATATAACTGTGGCCATCATATTGCTGCGGTCGTCATATTGTGGTGACCGTCATATTGCGGAGGCCGTCATATTGCGGCGGCCGTCACATATTGCGGCGGCCGACATGTTATTGCGGCAGTCATATAACTGTGGCCATCATATTGCGGCGGCCGTCATATTGCGGTGGCCGTCATATTGCGGCGGCCGTCATATTGCGGCGGCCGTCATATTGCGGCGGCCGTCATATTGCGGCGGCCGTCATATTGCGGCGGCCGTCATATTGCGGCGGCCGTCATATTGCGGCGGCCGTCATATTGCGGAGGCCGTCATATTACGGAGGCTGTCATGTTACTGCAGCCGTCATGTTACTGCGGCCGTCATGTTACTGCGGCCGTCATATTACTGCGGCCGTCATATTACGGAGGCCATCATGTTATTGCAGCCGTCATGTTACTGGGGCCGTCATATAACTGTGGCCATCATATTGTGGCGGCCGTCATATTGCGGCGGCCGTCATATTGCGGAGGCCGTCATATTGCGGCGGCCGTCATATTACCGAGGCCGTCATATTATACGGTGGCCGTCATGTTACAATGGCCGTCATGTTACTGCGGCCGTCATATTACTGAGACCGTCATGTTACTGCGGCCGTCATATTACGGAAGCCGTCATGTTATTGCAGCCATCATATTGCTGCGGCCGTCATATTGCGGCGGCCGTCATATTGCGGTGGCCGTCATATTGCGGCGGCCGTCATATTGCGGAGGCCGTCATATTGCGGAGGCCGCCATTTTACGGAGGCCGTCATTTTATGGAAGCCGTCATGTTACTGCAGCCGTCACAAAACTGCGACCGTCATATTACTGTGGCCGTCATGTTACTGCGGCCGTCATTTTACGGAGGCCGTCACAAATCCATCTTGGATTTACATTTTGATCAGCGGCCTCAAAAACTATGACAGGTAACGTGTCATTTATAGTTAGAAAGAAAAATAATAAATGTAAGTCCACGTTCACACGGACGTAATTTCGCGCGCTGGATTTTCAACTCTCGGTAGTAAGCCCAAGGGTGAGAATGCAACACAGTGTAACTCAGCGCGTTGAAAATCTAACAGTGTGGTTTACTGTTATATTTTCATCCCTCGGTACGTACCGTAGTCGGTACATAGTTTTGTATGTAAAAAAGTGGGACTAAACAACTACGACGGTAACCCTAATTGGATTATTACTTCCAGTCTGTATGTAAACTTGAACATAACTGGCGAATTGTGGGTGTACTAAGACATCACTGCCCAACCCCTCTGAAAGAATACAGGCGTTATGTTATGAAGAAATCTCATTTCCGCAACTTATTTTATCTTTAAAAAATACATACTAGAATAGTAAAACAAACTTTTACTAATCGTAATCAGTTCAAGTTGATCCACTGTATTGCTCTATTCGGTGACATAGTTAATACTGCTGCCGGCCGCCAGCCACGCCTGGCGCGCGCGTTGCTCGCGCATCGTAACTAGTTACGTCTCGCTACTTGTTTCGGGGGCTGAGGTAAGCGTTAAATGCCTACCACGCTTGGCTCACCTCGCCTTAAGGATTACTATAGTCGAGAGGCATATGAAAAAAATGAATTCTTTGATTTTATGAGCATACTTGCTCGAGCACGAGACTAAAATTCGTATTTATTCCTATTCGTATTACCCGACTGTGTACGGTTGACAATGCCATATTTGGATGCTGCTATTGAGCAGCGTGGAATCAATTGTACCGATATTCATGGTAATATGGTATGACTAAAAACTTGTGCACTTTGTCCAGCTTAGGAGTAATCGCAAGTGAATAATCACTTGTTTGCTTCCAAGTTAGGCATCAATGCGGCAGCAGCTATTATAAAATTATATTTTCACAGGGCTGACAGGTGGACGGAAACAGAATACTAAAATAAAAAGCCGTTAAAAAGTTAGGAGCCAACAAAGATTAGTTTTTGTTGCAAATTTAACCTAACTTTGGGCGTGTTTAAGTAATAAAAGAAGTGTAAAATTTGAAAAACCAAGTCGGTACCGACAAAGCTCAAATATCGAAAAGTTCAATAAACTTTTTTAGTCACTGATTTATGCAGTGGTTTTTTTATAAAACCCGATCTTCCGAAGGACTGTTCTTAATTTTTTACGCGCCTGTTGTACTATAAATGATCCTGCATCTCACACAATAATGTTGTGCGTGTAGACTAGCGTCTAACTGCTCATCACTGATGTTACCTCTGTCGGACGCGATGCCTGGTGAGACAGCGTGCTTTTTAGACAGGCCCATCAGTGAGTTCGAGCCCGCGACTAGGTTCCCCTTAAGGCGGAGATTTCTGGAAAACGTTCAAAAAGGTGGTTTTTTAAAGCTGTGTATCTCTTTAACCGTAAATAATTTTGAAAGCAAAAAAAAATTATGATATATTAAAGTCTTTTTTATATACAGTGATGGAACTCAAAACATAATTAAATATACTTTAATGCATCAAAAAAATCATCAAAGTCACTTCTTAATTATCTTTAAAATCAGTTAACCCCTTCAATAACAGTTATAAACATAATTAAATATATACCATAAAATTCCAAATCCAGCACCAGCATACATACTGCATCCAGTGATGGATTATTTATTATGAAATAGTTAATATCCAATTTTATGCGATTTTATTGGCATTTTTACGACATACGCTTGCTCATTTGTTATTCGAATTTAATACAACAGATTTTAACCCGTAACAGATTACAATAAGAACTATCATCGCTCATAACGACAATATTTAAAGTTACCAGGGCCTTAATAGATAATAATAATAATTATAATAATAATTAATAATAATAATTATTTATTTAATATAAAAAACGTATACAAATAGAGTACATTTAGTCAACTTTACTACTAATTTCACATACAATTATAGTGCCTAAAAATAAACCTTTTCTAAATTTTTATTTTTTTATTTTTTATTACAAGTGCAATTGATAATGTTTTGGGCATTAGAATGTTAGGTAGCGACCCGCCCGATCTAGGTTTATTCAAACCTGTGTTTCGGGCCATCACTTTACATTTTAATTAAATTGGGGTATTAGCATTTAAAATTAAATTGATATAAAAATAATCTATTAACAAGTGTGAGATAAAGCATATTGGTAATTAAACATCAATACCTACAACTAAGCAAATGTAAATACTACAAAAGTAAATATTTACTATGGAATAAATTCTCGTCATGACATAATTTCTAGAAGTTTTTCTGTGTCTGTGTAATTGAGTAACGCTAGGTATTCTGATATTGTAGTACTACATTTTTTATAACTTAAACTATAGATGCTCATTAATTTGTTAAGTCTATTATACAGAAAAGGACCTAAAAACACATAAAATCAATATGTTTACGGAAATTTAGATTCGAGTCAATAGTGACACCTAGATATTTCAAATGGTCAGCTTTAGCTAAAGTAGTGCAAGTACATGCTGTGTCAGCGTACGGGCTACAATTATGTGCGAAAATGTTTAGATTAGTAAGCGGTATGTTAGTATTTCTCATTGCAATGATCACATCATCCACATTCAGAGGTATCTTATCAAAATCGAATTAGATGGGAGTACCTAATGTGTAGATATAAGTTATCATCATTAATATTAGATTACTTACTACTAAAAGGGGTCTTGTGTCAATATATCTGTAGCTAATGTGTTCAACAGCTTCGTGGATTTCCATGTGACGTGTTTTATCAGAATTAGTTAAGTGGCTAATATTTACAATTTTTTTGTAATAAGTAGGTTGAAGTCGCGGAAATTGAGTTATGACTTCAATTGAGTAAGTACAAAAGGTAGGTGCGGAAGCAACTCCAACGTTAAGTCAAAATACAAAATAAATAGTCCTGGATGGAAAAAAAATTAATAAACTCACATACTCTTTCTATAAAAAAAACAACTGACTTCCGGAAGTCTGTGACTTTGGATATGTATTTTAATTTTTTGTCACCGCCTTCCGAAATTAAAGTTATTGTTCACTTTGTAGTGTTTTTCGGAAGTCGGTTGTTTTTTTTTTTAGTTTTTTTTTTTCACTTTTTAGTGGTTCACATGTGCTTACCCCTTCACAGCGTCCCGGCGTGATGTTATGTTATGAAGTGGTGTAAACAATAGACAGACATGAGATTTCTGCAATTCCAGTCCTTTTGCTATCATTTATTGAGGAGTTCCGTTGCCTATCTCCGAAGTTCTTCATCAGATCTTCACCAAATTGAAATGGGAGCACTCCGAGAAAGTACTCTTTCAAAAACTATCCAAATCGCTTCAAGTGTGCCTATAAAATTTGAAGAGTTCTCCTCCCTATTTCTCCAGAATCCTGTCATCAGATCCTGATTTGATGATCATGGGACCAAATCGGTCCAGCCATCTTCGAGTAATCGGGGAACATACATAAGAAAAATAACAAAAAAAAGGTTCCGCCGAATTGAGAACCTCCTCCTTTTGGAAGTCGGTTAAAAAAGGCTTTCAGTCTTTAGATTGAATCTACCTATCTAATTATAAGCATGGCAGCATCGATATCTATGTAATGCATGGCAGATTTTGGTTATTATTCACTCTATTGACAGGATAAATGATATCTGATGCTCTGTGGATATATATCATTATCATAAAGTATAGTAATAATATTATTATCGTCGAGCTCGGTCAGGGAAATACCAAAAGGCCAATTCTCACAACCTAGTCGCAGTCTCATCTCGGCGACAAATAATGTCAAAAACTTGTCAAAAATTTATGGAAACTAGACGTATTTTTGACAGATTGAGACAGATCAGACTGTGAACGTTCTTAAAATTACGAGAATTGCCACTCTATCCAATTTATCAGCATCATTTAGTAGGTATCTTGCGCAAACAAGATTTTTAAGTTAAAATGATACATATCCAGCAAGAGACACCACCACAATACAAAATGCCATTTGCATATTAATCGGCGAAGATCGCCGGCTATCATAATATTATCGCATGCACCCGTCGCTATTAGAAACAGCTGCAGGTGATCAGCATCGCTACGTGATCACGAGCGCGCTAAAGAGAATCGCGGGCGCAGGTGGCGCGTATCTCGAGTGTTATCAGTGACGACACGGCGGAGCCGCACCGCGGCAGCGCGCCAGTCGGGCACGCGAGCTGACGCGAAATGGTGGAGACGCCGGGAAGAAGCAGCAGCGCCGCGCGGCACGCCGCTAACAAGCGTGCGCCTGACGACACCGGCGACTCGCTCGAGGTGGCGCTAGCGCAGCTTGGGCCCTTCGGCTTCTACCAGGGGTACATGCTCGTCATGCTCTGCATCCCCAACCTGCTTGCCTGCATGTACTCGCTCAACTACATCTTCGTCGCCGATCAGGTACCTTTCCGGTGAGTACGCTTTCATAAACCTTTGTCTACTTGAATTGTGTTTTTTATCGTGTTGATATGATTTGTAGAATGCTTGACCACTTTTCTGGTGACTTATCAAGGATTATCTTATTATCATAAAAAGTAGAAACGGAATTCTCCAAATATTTAAGCAATCTCGTCTCGCCCTCATTAATAAATAAGCAAACCTAACAAAGTAATCTCTTTATCAGAGTACTAACATTGTCTAAGTAGTTGAATTACGAATTATTAGTTTACCAAGCGAATCTCTGTGAGCTGAGCACAGAATATGATTGTCAAAACTACTTAATATATGCAAAACGATCCAAAAACAAGAAATTTGCTGCATAACTCGAACGTCTAGTCTAGAATACATTCTTGCAAACTAGCACGTAAGCCTGTGAGACTGAAACACACACATAACGAACAGTCGAAGACACACAAACAGAACAGAATTAACTGACAACCATTAGGTAGACATTACCTACCACAATAAAATTGTAGGATCCATAACCTAGGTTCAATAAGCACACCAACATCACTCAATCATATGGGCAGATTAGAGGCAGGCAACCCAACAACCAGTCTGAGATCAACAAAAGATCCACATTAGAAGCCGCTACATAGGCGACAATATAATTATTCATGTTAGTGAGTGTGTTAAACCCAGGAAGACTGAACCAACAATGGTTTCAGACCAATAGAAGGTAGAGTATTTTCTGATGAAACCAGAATATGTCGTTATTTCTGATGATCACACAGCATAATATATAATCACTTGAGAAATAAGTTTATCACGTAATAGGTAACGAAATCTTACCTTTCGTAATATGATTGTGATACTCTTACCGAGCGCCATTCGCTGTGACCATGGCGAATTTGTGGAGATGAATTGTGTCTCCGAGAGCATCGCTTGCCTCCATCGTATCTTATCGATAGATTGTTTGATAACAATCACCGTGCAATATCTTTAGCCTCGGTTACAATAAAACAAACAAAATGGCACACGTCCCTTCACATATATAAAATGAAAGTACTTGGCGTATACAAAATACCTTATTAAATGAAATTACTTGGAGAAATTTGAAGACGTGTTGTATCGATCGGCATCTAATAGCAACCGATGTGGATTGTGGAGTGCCCAAGCGCAGGCGAGTAGCGAGCCGAGGCCCGAAACAATGCGGCATCATCTAACACATACCTACAGCAGCTATGGTGGACGTCGTAGTTAACTGTTTGATCAGTTGTCTTCATAGCATCGGAACGGTCTTTATACACGAACGCAGATTAAACTGTGTTCACAATGTAGTCTACATTCAAGGTTCCTCGCCATTACATTTAACGACACTAGGCACTATTGGCCTACCGGCTGAATGAAACAACGCTTTCTGTCGCTAACATCGGATCGACGCGACTCTTGTAGAACAATTTCCATGTTTTCATAGACATTGTTCTACGAGAGTCGTATCGCGCCTTCGCGCAGTCATGCTCACTACTTCACAAGTCACAGGGAGCACGGATGTCTTTGTTTTGCTTTAATAACATGGCATGTTATTTGAATAAATTGTTGGCTCCGCTGATGGAATTTCTCTAGGCCATCATGTTTTTGTTTCATATCTAAATAAGTCAGATCCACTCCACAGTTAGAATGAGTCACACACAGTTACAGTTGTGTGTCGCCAGGAGCCAGGAGCCAACAATTATCTAACACACTATGAACTCTGTTACTCTGATAATCTGAAATCACTTTGCAAGATATTGCTACTAATCTATGGCTTCATATGCTCGAAAAAAATGTCTGCCCATCAACGTAAATAATGCAATGTAGTTTGTTGATGTGTCAAAATGAAAGCCTACCGTGAGTGTGTTACATAATCTCTCCTCCTCCTCTCCGATGCCAGGGGCCAGGGGCCAGGGGCCAGGCGTCATCTACGTAATGTAAACCATGCACAAGTCCGTCGTGTCATGTCCATACTACCGTGACGTATTCCCACGTTACATACCACTTACATGAGGAACACTTGATAAAACACAAAATAATATTATATGGATAGGTATTAGCATAAAAGTACCTGGTACAAACGGCTACACATCAAGCTAGACATTTCCTGTATAAGCTAATCTCGCATTGTATAGGATTTCCGTACAGTGTGAGATCGTCGTAAACTGGAAATGTATCGCTTGATGTGTAGCTGTGTGTACCACAGTATAAAGTAAGCTGGGCTGGTAATACCGGGGCTAATGAAATGAAATTGGTTGGTTATTAAGTAGTGGTTGAGACTGGAATTTGCAAAGAAATTTTCGAATGTTGTGGCAACTTCTATATTAATATTAAGGCTATCGCTACTCTACTACGCTTGTATCTCTTTTAGTCAAATTGTTTATTATTTTCCAAGCTAATTTAATTTTATTATTAATACTATTTTTAATTTTTGAGCTTAAATTTCGACACTTAGCTTCGCTACAAACTTGTATTTAAACATTTATTTACATATTGATGACATTCTTTTCTTTTATTATACCTAATTTATTTCTTCACAAAGTTCAAAAACTTTTATTCTAAAATTAAAACTAAGGGAGTTGCCCATTCACTAAAGTTTTCAGACCATTAACTGAGATCTACTTAGTATAAATATTGAGTTAAATTCTGTACAATACATGGCAAACAAAGATTATATTTACCGTACTTGCCATACTATGGCAATGTTTATCGTCACCAGAACGATAACCTACCTCTTTACAATCCATTGTTATTATAGTAGGCATAGCGTTGAGGTGAATCTTGAACCAACTGGAAGTGTTGTTTACCTCACAATCATAACGAGTGATGACGAATGTCGGACAGATGCGTGGTGCCGGAGTGCGAGGGCGACCACGTGCAGTTTGAGAACCCGGTGGCGTCAGCGCTGCTGCCGGTCGCCGCCTGCGAGCGGTACGCTCCGCTGACCGAACTCGGTACCGGCTGCGACCGCGACGCGTTCCATCACAACCAAACCATCGCCTGCGACACCTTCGTCTATGAGAACATGGACACTATCTTCGCTGAGGTAGGCTATGACTCTTCATATCATAATCATCATCATATCAGCCAAAAGACGTCCACTGCTGGACATAAGCCTCCCCCAAAAGGGGGATTTGCCAAAATTGCCACGCTTGGCAGTTGGGTTGGCGATCGCAGTATGGTGGTAAAATGCATAGAGAACGCTGCTGCGCATTCTCTAGTAAGTCCCTTAGTCGCCTTCTATGACACCCACGGGAAGAGATGGGATGATGGGGTCGTTCAACTACCGATGCCGGTGTTGAACTCTTAGGGCATATTTACAATGCATGGGAAGATAAATACGATGCCTTGGGCATTTTTTGTGATTTATCTAAAGCTTTCGATTGCGTGCTTCATGAAACTTTAATCAGGAAACTCCGCCATTATGGGATCCGGAACACCGCTCTGGATCTTCTTATTTCATACTTGTGTAATAGGATTCAGTGTGTTGATGTAAATGGGAAAAGATCTCCCGGATCAATAGTATCAATGGGACTCCCACAGGGCTCAATTCTTGGTCCTTTCTTGTTTCTTATTTATATTAATGACTTGCCTTACCTCATAAAGGATAATCATGAAATAGTGTTGTTTGCGGATGACACTTCACTTTTGTTTAAACTTAAACGTCAGCAGCTGGTTAGTGACGATGTAAATAGTGCAATCTCAAAAGTAGTTCATTGGTTCAATGTTAATAATTTACTTCTTAATGAAAAAAAAACCAAATGCATTAAGTTTACGCTACCTCACGTTAGGCAGGTAAAAACTAGTGTGTTGATGAAGGGCGAAGAATTGAATCCTGAAGATAGCACTGTATTCTTGGGCTTAACTCTGGATGCCAAGCTTCAGTGGGGTCCACATATAGATAAATTGTCGAAAAAGCTAAGCTCTGCAGCATACGCTGTTAGAAAAATTCGTAATTTAACTGATATAGAGACAGCCCGTTTAGTGTACTTCAGCTATTTTCATAGTGTAATGTCGTATGGTATTCTGTTGTGGGGAAATGCCGCCGACATTCAGACTATCTTTGTCTTGCAGAAAAGAGCTGTTAGATCAATTTATAAATTAAGTCCGAGACATTCTCTCAGAGAGAAATTTAAGGAAATTAATGTAATGACTGTGCCTTCACAGTATATTTTTGAAAATCTTTTATATGCCCATAAAAATATTAAATTGTTTAAAAAATACAGTGATATCCATAGTATAAATACTAGGAACAAACACAAATTTGTTGTACCATCAACAAGGCTCAAGAAAATAGGTGGGTCATTCAGATGTCAATGTATACGCTTTTATAATAAACTTCCAAGCCATGTTCAAGATCTAAGTATCAATAAATTTAAATCATTCATACCGTTAAAAATTATATTGAAGACACAAAGGCTTGGGATTGACCTGCTCCAATTTTTGCATACTAAATGTTGTTTTTGTTTTTGCAAACTTATACTCTTTGACATTTGATAATTATTATATACACATTGACATGAATATTTACTTTGAGAAGTATAATATTATTATTATTTTAATTATTGTGAATGTGAGGACTATGTGGATCATATTTTTTTTTTTTTTATAATTGTTTTTTTGTGTTTTTTTTTCATCTCTTTCTCAGTTAGTTTTTAGTATTAATCTGGCAGTTTGTAGTACTTTATGCGGCCTACCCAAATGTCCTATCTTTGGTATTGTTCATCAAATCGTTGAGCTCCTCAAGTTCTGAGTTGAGCTGCATGATTACTGATAAATGCGTGCACTGAATGGACAGGTCCACTCAATCTGTGTGGTTCTTTCCTCAAAAGACCATTTCAGACACCGATCCACATGGTCTTCACATAATCTGACCAAGATTATGTCTGGACTTTAAAAGAGACTGTGACCTCTGAGTTTGTTTCGGCCTTTCTTCTCAGAGTAGTCAGATAGGAAACGCCGACTTCATCTAGTTTAAAAAAAATATGATTGACGTGTAAAAGTGTTTGTACAAACCTACTTACAGAAATAAAATCATTTATCATTTATCATTTGCTATTCTTTTACGTGCGGCACCACACGGAACAAATAATACTCTCAACTCTTCATATAATATAACCATAACTAAATCACTACTTATTATAAAACAAAGTCCCCCGCCGCGTCTGTCTGTCCGTTCGCGATAAGCTCAAAAACGACTGAACCGATTTACATGCGGTCTTCACCAATAGGCAAAATGATTAATAAGGAAGGTTTAGGTGTATAAAAAACGCGGGCAAACCCGTTGGAAAAAGCTAGTATAATATAAATTCCATTAAAGATGCGATAGCAAGTAGGGAGAGAGCCAAAAAAAAGTTTAAATGCCGTCCTTTTTAGCGTTACCTAAATGCGTATAAGGTGCTGGGTATTCCCTGCAGGCGTATGTGTGAAGATGCTAAGGGAAGCTTCTACTTCCATAATTGTGTCGACAACCGTAACCCGTCTGAAGTCTGGAAGTTTCTTAAAATTGTTGGTAATGGCAAATCTCCAGGCGTTTCCAGTAATGACACAGACGTGTGTGCTCTTAACAAACATTTCTCACATCTCCGTTACTTTTGATCCGCGCGTCAAATCAGCTACGTTATACAAACTTTGATGCGGGAAGCACAGAACCGGTTGAAGTGGCAGAGCTTGAGGAGGCCTATGTCCAGCAGTGGACGTTTTTCGGCTGAAATGATGATGATATAAACTTTCTTGTTTGCCAATGCCGCAGTGTTCTTCTATTGAATTAAGCCCAGTGAGTGAAGGTGAGATAAACTTTTGCTATCTCGTCTACTGCAGTTGATAACGATAAATTCTGCTCAAGAATGATTGCTCCTATCCGCTCTACACTACATACCCCCCTGACCCACATTTTTAATTTCTCCTTGATTTCGTGTACTTTTCCTGAGGCCTGGAAACAAACTCATATCATCCCTTTGTTTACCCAAAATTACTAAGCCGGTCTCGCCCACCGATTTCCGTCCCATTTCTGTCTCCCAAAGTTCTGGAGCATAAGAAGGGGTTAATTCAGCAACAAAACTACCTACAGCAACGCGGCGTAAGTCCTGAGGGTAGACAAGTAGACAAACTAACCGACTTGATCTAATGTCTCACATTCTCAACTCATCTAACTTCAAAACCTTTCACTTCGATTTCTGATTGCATTAGAACGTATCTTGCTTTTGTCTCTAAGTTGCTGATTGCACAAACTGTAGCGGCGAGGAAACATTTTATGTACTTAAGTATATCTCACGAATTTGGTTTACTTTTGACTTCCTAACGTAAAACTGCACATTATGTTTCACAAATATGATCGGTGATCGCTCCCTAAAGGCTAGCGCAGATAAGGGCGCGCCGCGCCGCAACGCATTGCACCGCAATGTTTTGTATGAAAAAGCAAAACTCATACGTGTCTGTGTTTCAGTTCAACCTGGGGTGTCGCGAGTGGATGCGCACCATGGTGGGCACGGTGCGCAACGTGGCGCTGCCCTTCGCGCTCATCCTCACCGGATTCGTTTCCGACAAGTAAGACATCCACTATTATTATTTTGCACCTCAAACTAAGTATGCAATAAGTACACATTGCTAAAATTTTAGATTTTGTTTCTGTTTCTATTCTTCTAGTTATAAAATCCAACCCGAAAACGGTCTCACTCTGCTCAAGGAATTACTAATTACATCCAATGTTGCCCGCGAAATACGTGTCTATTTTACCTAATCAGCCGTACTTAAATTCTCTTTAAGGTGGAGCACCTCCAGAGAATTATGAATAACCGCAATTAAAATTATATATTTTGGCCCTTGAATGACTTAAGGGGCTCGTCGTGGGTTTGGATCACACCATTCTCGTCGTCGTTTTCATTGTAAAACTTGACAATTACGTGATATCAGGTATGGCCGGCGCACTGCTTTCTGCATATTCTCGGCGTTCGCGGGCGTTATGGGCATCATCAAGGCGTTCTCCATCAACTACCAGATGTACCTCGCCATGGAGTTCCTAGAGGCGGCACTCGGCTACGGCTTCAACAGCGCCGGATACGTTATGAGTAAGTTCGTACTAGATATAGAGATCGTCTAATTTAAAACTGCACGCAGCACGCCCCTCCACAAAAATGTATTTAGGTACAAACATTTGAAATGTGTATGCAACCAGCAGTGGAGGGGCGTGCAGTTTAAAACTAGACCATGTCTACCTGCATGTTACCAACTTGCAACGAGTTTATTACGTAGTTTAAAGAAAAAGACAATCAAATATGTGGGGCTGCCATAAGCCATCAACACTGTCCAACAAGCTTTTCTGTAAATAAAAACAAACTTGACTAAACCTCACAAATTAAAAAATGACGTAGAAAAATTCATCCACATCGCTGTCGACTGGTAACATTCCCAAGAGACTGGCAGCATTACCACGTTGTATGGCAATGCTTAGCCGCTGGCCAAGGTAGAACCAACCCACGGGTCACGGGAAGTGTCAACCAGCCTTTTCGAGATTTCCTTGAAGCTTTTGTATTTATCTATTTCTCAGCTATTGTGTGAGTACGGACACAAATATAAAACCTGGTCGAACTCCTGCCTTACCCGTGTCTATCAAGACATTACATTCGTGGTCCTATCCTCCTCCATGTACACATGGAGCCACTGAATACCTAGTCGCGCTTTAAAGATTGTCGAAAGGTAATTTGTCGTCAGTCGAGTTTACTGTAAGTACTGTAACTGCTGCAAGTCACTACACAGGTGTCGTTTCTACACAGTGATCGAGATTGCGCACCCGTCACTGCGCGCAGTGTTCGCATGCGCTACCGGCATCGCGTACGGCGCGGGTGGCGTGCTGTTCGCGTGGGTGGCGTGGGGCTTACCCTACTGGCGCCACCTGCTGTGGACCATCCACACGCTAGCGCTACTGTTGCCGCTGTACTGGCTGCTGCTGGACGAGAGCCCGCGCTGGCTGCACGCGCAGGGCGACGCCGACAGGACCGCCGCCGTCATACGGAAGGCTGCTCGTTGGAACAAGGTGACCGATTTAGATTTGTAATTTCGAGCGTGGTAACCAATCTCGGCGGAGACAAGCCAACTACGCGGGAGATAAAAGTGTACAAGTGTGCGCGCAGACACAGTAGCAATCTTTCTACCCTCACTCTCGTAGTTCGACTGGATAGCAATCTGACATGACCGGAGAAAGAAAACGTGCTTCACGAAACACGGGGCTGATGGGGGAAATCACACATTTGATTTCAAAACTGTGGGCGAGTATGGAAGTCGGCGGTATGTTACTGAGAAATCCCTTATGGAAAAATGCAAAACAATAATAATAATATCATGTAAGGATTATTTCAGCCAGTAAGCCAGATATTGTGGTGATAGATCGACGAGAGCGCCGTGTTGTTGATGATTGTTGATGCTGTCATGACAAGAATCTCGTGAAAGCTGAGCAAGATAAAAAAATACATCTTGAATTAGCGTACGAGTTTGTCGACATGTGGGACGTGGACTCTGCCATCATTGTACCGCTAATCGTTACAGTAAATGGCCTAATAGCGAAGAGCCTCGACCAACACCTCAGGAGGCTCTCATTGCTGTACTCGTACGTATCCCGTCTGCATCACTCCACGATGACTGAAGACATCGTGGAATACATCAGGATCAAGACCAAGTGGACCTTGAGAGTAGAGAAGTTGGAGTCGCGTCATAACATAAACTTCAAATCGTTTGTGGTGCGGGTTCCAACTCAGTATCTAGAAACCTTCATGAAGGAAGAGTTTTGGCCGAAAGGTGTGGCATACCGACGTTTTCGCGGAAGGTTACGCGACACCACGCAGCGCAACACGACGCCGACACAGTCATCACTTCGTGTACAATAGTGTGTATAAAATATAAAAATATGTATGTTTAGATTAAGGTATTTATCTATGGGCCGGCGTCGCCTGAAATAAATGGATTATTATTATTATTATTGCGCGGCTGGGTCAAGGGCTTGATTCAGAAAGCAGTAGGTACTCCTGGACTCGGCACGTATAGTCTGGAGAGAGAGGACTCTCTAGAGCTCTGACCACCGGCAGCTTGGACCCCGCTCCTGATGCCGATGGGCCACTATTTTTTATATTTTTAAATGTTTTGTTTGTACAATTAAAAATGTATTAATTGTATTAACTATGTAAAAATATAAATTACCGGAATATCATGTTATATCTACTAAGTATGTGTGGGTCAAAATCCAACTGCTGATATATTGGTGAGCTTGAACCCAGAGCTAGCCCCCATCAGAACTACTAAACTCCGCTCCGAAGTGCAGCCATGATCGATATTTCATAATTTTACAATCTCTCACCGATTTCTGATTTGGAAAAGATGTTAAATCAGGGCTAGAAGAGAAAACTGTCGGGCCATCATTGAAGTCAGGCAAATAATTGCAGATAATCGTGAACGAGCAGCTGATGAGCAAGCTGAAGGATGACACGAAGGCGGAGGCGGAGGAGCCTCGGCAGAGCCCGTGGCTGAGCGTGGTGCGCTCACGCGTGCTCATGTGGCGCCTAGCGGTGTGTGGCTGGTGCTGGGCCGCCACAACCTTCGTGTACTACGGCCTCACCATCAACTCCGTGGCGCTGTCCGGCAACAAACACGTGAACTTCGCGCTCAACATGTCCATGGAGATCGCCGCCTCCGTGCTCATCATGATGGCGCTGGAGCGCATTGGACGCAAGTTGTGTATATTCATTGCGTTCCTGCTTTGCGGGGTTGCTTGTGTTTCACCGTTCTTCATAGGTAAGCGTTAAGATATTATTAATATTATTGGAATAACAGTAGAATACAAGCGGCTTTTCCTTGATATTTTTAGGATTTTGGAGTCTTTGGAGTCTCTTAGTCCGATAAACGCAAAAACATAATGATCGCAAATAAACTGAGTATGGGCTCCTCTAACCCTTTGAATCTAGCTTACGATGCGCTTCCAGTTCCTGACTTTTATCAGTCAATCCTATGGGATGACCATGATTTCATAATGTATTGGCTATAAGAGTAGTAGCCACAGAAACGATGGATACACTGTGTGCAAGATGACATTATTAGGCTAAAAAGGGGCTGACTACTGACATGACGACTAAAAGAGAAGTATTGAAGCAATAGACATCTTGCACCAACCTCAAATTTTAATAAGAGTAAGGTCAAGTGCAAGGATCCTTAACCTTGTCCTTGTCAATCTCTTCATCTGTATTTCTTTCTTAAGTTGTATTCAAAGCCACCATTCCTTTGTGTCCAGATCACGACGGCACGTCTCTGGGGCTGTTCTTCGTGGGCAAGCTGGCCATCACGTTCGCGTTCAACTCGCTGTACGTGTTCACGGCCGAGCTGTACCCAACGTTCGCGCGCAGCTCGGCGCTGGCCGCCTGCTCGCTCATCGGCCGCGTCGGCTCCGTGCTGGCACCACAGACGCCACTACTGGTCAGTGTGCGCTCACAACATCACGAGAGCCTGAATATCTATATAGGGCGAAAGCACCACGGTAGCCCGCAAATTATTATTTTTTACGTTTTTATTAATTGCAGGTCAGTATTAGGTGTATGTTTCGCGACCATATCAAGTCTAGCAAGTAGGGAAGACACGAATGATGATTAATAAAATAATCAATCTAAACAACTATCTATGTTCAAATTGAGAGGTTTATTGATGAATTTAATGATAATTATGCCGTAAATACATTATTGTTGTCGTCGCGAATCATATTCTTGATCAAAATACAAACTGCCCTGAAAATTGCAAAAAACTTAAAAGTAATGAATTTCGCAGGCTACCCGTTATTTCGCAGGCTATCCACCTTCAGTTGAAGTACTAGCATGTGAGTCGTCGCGAGTTCGTGACATATGGCAAGCAATGTTCCTCATTATAAATATTTTGTTAGAACATGTACGTGCAAGCTCTGCTGTACGGCGTCTGCAGCGGAACAGCAGCGCTGGCTGTGCTGTGCGTGCCCGAGACGCGCAGCGCGCGCCTGCCGCAGCGCGTGCAGGACGCCGAGCGCCTGCGCGCCACCGAGCCCCCGCTGCAGACGGGCCCGCCGCCACCGCGCGCGCCCCGCGTGATCTCCGCCGACACGTGACCCCGACCTGCTGCTCATCGCTCACAAGTAGCTTGTGGCAGCTGTGCCCAGCAACAGCTCGGAGACTGCTTACCACTCACGCCTGGGGCCAACAATTAATGATAACATAGGGAACCACGTCTCTAGGTCGGTAGGAGACACCAGGTTGCTCACGTCGCACAATGTCTCACTTGTAGCATGTCGCAACATAGTTTTTAGTATAATTTCCTGTTGTGTGACTGATCTCATAGCGACGTTACATTAAGTTAAGGACTCGAAACTCCGGTAATGGTGGGTAAGGTGAGCTATGCTATGCCACAATATAAATATGGACAGTATTGAAAGAAGGCCTATTTGATAAAATAATTACCTACGATACATTCGAGTGTTAGGGTTGTCACGCTTAGTGTAAAATTGAAGAGCTTTTATGGAACGAAGTTCTATAACACGACTATTTGGGGAGTTAACTGGTAGAAATCGTCATGCGAAAAAGCGTTATGTGCTTTCTGCTTTGGTCCAAATGTAAATTCAAGATGTGGCTGCGAAAGTTTTATTTTTGTTTTAAATCATACATTATTATGTGAGAAGAAACTTTCAGAACTTTGTACCTGACGACCGCACACGTTTTATGAACAGAAATTAAACTAATTTTATAATTGTTCCTAACAATTACTTAGAATAATATTCATTCATAATAAAAAACACATCGGAAGTACCGGAAGACGTGGAATGGGAAGGCCTCCCACAAGGTGGACCAATGACCTGGTGAAGGCAGCGGGAATCCGCTGGATGTGGGAAGCACAAGACCGGGCGTAGTGAAGGAGCCTGGGGGAGGACTATGTCCAGCAGTGGACGTCTTTCGGCTAAACTGATGATGATGAAAAAAAAACAAGCTTCAAATATCCGGCCGTTTTGTACGTCATTCGGTTAGTACGATAAAGAGTCGCCGCTTGAGGGTCGTTATATCTGAATCCTACTGTATTTGTTGTATACAGATAAATGACAGCAGTTCATTACGAAATACGCATTAAGGTCGTCATTTTTGTAACGATCGCGGGCGGTCCGCAGCGCAAGAGGTAAACGTATAACGCACCCACTTGTCTCGATTAGGGTTGCCAACCATACTTTATAATAACGTATCCTACTTTATTCTTGGTATTTATACGTTATACTTTTAATAAATTTAATTAAAAACGAATTGTTTATTTGTTTAATTTTAAATTTTGATTGTCAAACAAGCTTTGAATTTTTAAACATAGCAAAAAATGGTTAGCATGTGCTAAAAGCACACAAAAATACGTTTTTAAGGCAATAAAAACATGAAATTTGAAAAGTACTTTTTTTTTTCTTCCAAATACTTTTTTTTCCTATTCAAACCATTCTATGCGTTATTTTTTGTCAAAAAAGTTGGCAACCCTAGTCTCGATACGACACCCGCGACTGAAAACACCGCGAATCCTATTGCTTTGGAGTTCGGGGTCTTGTAGATGCGCGCGTCCGCGTGAGTGTCCCTTTTCTAACGTTTGTTCATACTTAGTTTCTCTACTGTCCTGTATATTGTGGCTATGCATATGACCTTTATTATTGAAACTTACAAGGAACGGCTTCTAGTAATTACTATTTTCTAGTAGTTTCCTACCACATAGTTATATCTTACTCATTAGTATTTTGTAAACTGTGATAATTGTGTACTTACTGACAATCAATAAAAGTATTCAAAACATAATTGTAAATGTTTTGTTTCCTGGGTAAAAGAATAAACTTACAAATAGTTACCTGTGGTGCATGCATGTCAGATAGCATTAACAAACGGTCGAGATTCGTCGGGATTGTCCCTACATTTCTTATGATGTCAAAACAAGATGTGTTAAACATCTTCCTGCATTATATTTTGTAGCTAGATGAAACAACGCACGCCATAGGGGGCGCACCGAATTCATTTATATGAAAATGCGTTGCACTGCGGCCCATTGCGGCTGTATTGTGCGCTTGACTTAAGGTTATCGTAGGTGGGCTTATTGAGCATTATAGGTACGGTCAGCAAAATATATAAGTTACCAGGGACGTCTGATATAGTCGCAGTTTCGTTAGAAACCGATGGATGCTTTCGAATGAAATTTATTTTGATAAATCACCTGTTTGTTTTCAGGAAAATTCAATTAAATTTCATTCGAAAACATCCATCCGTTTCTTATCAAATTTAAACTATATCTGTCGACCCTGGTTATATGTTTTATGTTTTGGTGACTGTACATTGTACATGGAAATATTATTGGTAATTTTTTTGTAAATATACAATTAATCAAGTGTTTATATACCTACTTACCTTGCTGTAAGTAGGTTAAATAAATAAAAAGCTTTATTATTATAACAAACTTTAATCCTTTCCCATCTTCGATTAAAAATATATCGTCAGCAAAGACCTTTGGCGTGGTAAGGCCCCAAATTAGAGAGAAACAAATCGAATAACAATAATACTATATTATGTTGACAATCACGTGAAATCACTGCAATCAAAAATACATCTTCCTCAGCTTTACATTATGATCTTAATTTTATTCGAAGTCAAAAAAATCTATAGCAAAAATAATGTAGGTACAAAATATTTAATGCATTACATACTTAATGATATTTACATCAATCATTAACATTATGCAAATGAAGTACACGTGCGGAGTTGAGCATTTACATCGAAGACAGGACACGTTGAGTGTCGTTGATGTTCAAACAGCCATTCGTGTGTATGGCAATACAATAGCAGCGCTAATTGATAACAATGTGTTGTTCATCTTGTTCTATATCATGACATGACGGGGTGTTTTACCAACCTGGCCGATGATGATTGTGACACAAAACATTAATCTGCATGACTATAATTTGTCACGAATTCGAGTAAAATACGAACATGTGTCCAGTTAGCGAAAACAAAAAAGTGATTTAATTTAAGTTTCACTATGTAGACACGTCTAAAAATCTTGGCGAGTCCAGGTGACGCAATAATAAATGATACTAATTTTGAGTTTCACCATCTGAACACACTTGTGGACACAAGTCTCTGGTGTCGAGTTGGTGACACACCCATTGCACCACACCGCGCGGCAAGTCGTTTATCAACAGTTTGCAATACATAAGCAGGGTGTTAAAACCAGTATAGGTTAGTCGACATTCACACGGACGGACGTAGTAAAATCGCGGCAGGATTTTTTCGCGCGGTAAATCATCAATCCACTGTAGCGCCGTGAGTTGAAAAACGAACAGTTAAACACCCTGTTCGATTTTCGACGCGGTGCACTCTGTTGGATTTACAAAGCTCGGTTCAACAACGAAAGTTGCAAATCCAGTGCGCGAAAAATCCCGCCGCGACTTTATTACGGCCGTGTGATCAAAGCATCGCGTCGGATGTACAGTCACTAAAAGAGATAAGTAACCAGGGTCGTTGGATATAGATTAAGTTTACTAAAAAACCGATTAATGTTTTCGAATAAAAACTTTGATAAAATAACTGTTGGTTTTCTATTTATTTTATTCGAAAACATCCATCAGTTTCTTACTAAACTTCATCTATATCCGATGACCCTGGTTACTTATTTATTGTGGTGACCGAACGCCTTTACACCCTGCATAATACATAAAAACTACAAAACACCCTGTATACCCGTGTGGGGTTTAATTGTAATGTACCTATTAGCTTAGATGTTATCTAAACTCAGTCTTAAGATTACTATAACCAACACTAGCTTATCACAACGCCTATATACTTATTATGATTACTATTTAATTCTAAGCCTACTTAGGTACGTATATACATTGTATCTACGTTATTTTAGGTACGTGAGCTCGCTCGCGTGCCTCAAAAGGCAATCATCATAGAAATATTCTTATTGTCTATGGCAATCACTGTCTGTGATGTTAATACTGTACAGTAGGAACTACCTACATCTAGTTGGTTCGTAGTTTGAGTGAGCAGCTTGGCTATTCTGTAAAAATCTGATCGTGAAAGCATTGGTGAAGTGAGCTTAAAGTGAGCTGTCATGAGTATTAATCCATCATGTGGATTGACAATTAAGACCAAGATCAGTTCACCTCAGTTCAAACGGTGAGATTTTTACAGAATACATCAGCTGATGCCAGAAATTGATACTTTAACAGCTCACTTCACCTTAGCTTTCACAGTGAAATTTTTACAGAATAGCACTACAGAACAAAGGTCGGTCTAGAAACCTGATGGATATTATTTAACAACTATCAAAACTAACGTCCACCAGGGAACCAGCATAGTATATTCACAAGCATTCGAAAGGCTATGGTATCGAAAATGGCACATTTCGATAATCTGATTTGCCTTGCCCCCGATGGTAAACATCTATCGGAAGAATAGCGGTCGTTTATTTGATTTAAGTTGAAAAAAATGTATGTTTTGGATTTGTGAACAGCGTTACGACAGCATTAATTAATGTCCGATTCGGTACGGAAGCGTATGGAATAGTTGTGAATAGCTATGCTGATGGATACTAATCAACAACTATAAAATTAAAATGTTCATAATACTTAAATACAACTGTATATTATTCTTCGTCAGTCGTATGAAATCGCTATAACGTAGCAGTGTTCAAAC
This sequence comes from Polymixis lichenea, assembly GCA_949091785.1. Classification (NCBI taxonomy): domain Eukaryota; kingdom Metazoa; phylum Arthropoda; class Insecta; order Lepidoptera; family Noctuidae; genus Polymixis; species Polymixis lichenea. The sequence continues at coordinate 22,104,681 of OX420942.1, read as the reverse complement.
CAATAAAACCTATATAATATACCTAGCTGCTTAAAAAAGTACTATCATTCTTAATAAGGTATGATCTGAAAAACAGCTTAAGCATTTAACACATTCTGGTACGAGCTACGTCGACATGAGCTTCCCTACGTCGACATAAGCTGTCCTACGTTAACATGTGCTTCCCAACGCCGACACAAACTTCCCTACGTCGACATGAGCTCCCCTACGTCAACATGAGCTCCCTTACGTCGACATGAGCTTCCCTGCGTCGACAAGAGCTTCCCTACGTCAACATGAGCTTCCCTACGTCGACATGAGCTTTCCTACGTTAACATGAGTTTCCCAACGCCGACACGAGCTTCCCTACGTCGACATGAGCTTCCCTACGTCGACATGAGCTTTCCTACGTTAACAGGTGCTTCTCAACGTCGATATGAGCTTCCCTACGTCGACATGAGCTTTCCTACGTTAGCATGAGCTTCCCAACGCCGACACGAGCTTCCCTACGTCGACATGAGCTTCCCTACGTCGACATGAGCTCCCCTACGTCGACATGAGCTCCCCTACGTCGACATGAGCTTCCCTACGTCAACATGAGCTTTCCTACGTTAACATGAGCTTCCCAACGCCGACACGAGCTTCCCTACGTCGACATGAGCTTCCCTACATCGACATGAGCTTCCCTACGTCGAAATGAGGTTCTCTACGGCTACGCACAGAGTGTAAAAATACTAAAGTAGCCCAGTAACTTAGTGAAATGAGTGATTCTTGTGTATACTATTTTCGTCCTGCACTTAAGTCACAGAAGAGCGTGACAAGTAGGACAATGGTATAAATTAGTCGAAAAACGTCAAAAAACTTGGAACTTTGACCGTCAATATCTCCGTAACCATACTTATGGTTCGCAGGTATGCTGCAATTTATAAAATAAACCATAAAAATGGGAAGAGTGAGTCTCGGCTTCGTTACGGATACTTCCACACCTGTTATACCAACACACTCGCGTCTCGCAGCGGAGCTAGCGTGCGACTGGTGCGGCCGCGGCGTGACGTTTCGTGCTCTCGGGCTGCTTGAGCGGGCGCATCTCAAGCGCGGGCGCGCGGGGCGCGAGCGAGCGCGGCTGCAGGCGCGCGTACACCAGGCGCAGCGCCGCCAGCGCCGCCAACGTCAGCGCCGCCGTGCTACCGAACGTGGCCACCGGGCCGCGCCGCGCGTACACCGCCGACACGAACACCGGGCCCAGCGCGCGCGACAGGCAGCCCGCGCCCGTCAGCACGCCCATCCACACGCCCTGACCGATAATACAATACATACATTTATAGCTACATATATAGCTTCTGTCCGCTGCCTCGCCCTTGTGGATCTTGGAAATTATCCCTTGGTAACGGCACCGGGACAAAAAGCCTATGTTACTTTTAGCTATCTGCCAGTGAATATCCATGCCGGAACAAACAGATTAACAAACACAGCCGGACAATTTTTTTAAATTGTTTTTCTATTTTAAGTAGATAGCATATGAGCGTTTGTTATAACCCTACTGTCATATGCATTTACTAAAAAGCTGTTATTTTGACACTTATATTACACTTTTTAAGTTGTATAGATAGATGTGAGTACAAAATTCAACTGTTACAGTTTTGTGAACTCTAGATAAATTTCTGTGCTTCCCACCTTCAGTAAAAGATTTGAAAAATTATGCTAGATCAATAGAGTATTTTCCTTCGTATGAGAAAAAATCTAAAAATATGTTATTGAGATAGCTTAAAAAGCAGTCGAATAATGTTGGTTTTTATTTTATGGAATAACAAAATGAATTATAAAATTAAATTCAAAGAGAGATTTCAGTTTTTTTATCTGTTTTTGAACACCATGAAATAGTAGCCGCCATTTTATTGCTTCATACCGCTGTTTAAACTAATCAACTGAAAAATTTTGTACTTTTATTATTTTCGTAACCTAAGTAATTTTTATTTAAATAAAATCTTACATTCTGGAACAGCAAACCAACGATAAGTAGAACAATAACTCATTTTTTTAATTATAAAAAAAAACATACAAAAGATCAGCCTATTTGTGTACACAGCAAACTGACGTCATACCCACAGAGCAATATGGCATCCAATGCATCCAGCGTTTTCGTCAAAAAACCTAAAATGCATATTTACGGCACTAATCGATTAAATAAAAAAGTTCTGTTTTTAGTGGCTTATTAGCATTTTAGAATCTAATTAAGACACTTTTCAAAAATGCGTGTAAAACCCCATCGCGAAGACATTTTAATAAACTTAAATTGTTAAACCGTAATCAATTCGGTTTCACAAGGGGTCGCTCGACTGCCGAATTACATCACTATGGTGTTCGAAACACTGCCTTTTTTTTTTTTTGGGTGAGAAATCATCAAATAACTTCTCCCGCTCTGGGTGGAGCGGGAGGGGCGTGTCAGACTTTTACTGACTAAAACCCACCCGTGTTCCCTCAGTTGCCTGTGTGCCAGGGGCGGCGGTATCTCAACACTGCCTTGAATCTTCTATTTATTTCATAATTAGATAATACTAGCTTTTGCCAGCGGCTTCGCCCGCGTGGAAGTCGGTGTATTATACGTTTAAACCTTCCTCTTGAATCACTCTATCTATTAAAAAAACCCGCATCAAAATCCGTTGCGTAGTTTTAAAGATTTAAGCATACATAGGGATATAGGGACAGAGAAAGCGACTTTGTTTTATACTATGTAGTGAAGATCCAAAGAGTTGACGTTCACGGTAAGCGATGTCCGGGTTCTATTGTCACTAGTTGTTCGGCAGGGCTCAATTTTCGGCCCTTTTTCATTTCTCATGTTTATAAATGACCTACCTTGCCTTATAAAGAACAATAATGAAATAGAGTTATTTTCAGATGACACATCACTTTTATTTAGGCTTAAATGACAACAGATGATGTAAATAATGCTGTCGCTAAAATAGTGCATTGGTTTAGTGTTAATAATACACTTTAAAACACAGTGGAGCCCACATATAACCAAATTGTAGAAGCGGCTAAGCTCTGAAGCCTACGCGGACTATAAAATCCGTCATTTGACTGATGTAAGAACAGCTCGATTAGTATATTTTAGTTATTTCCATAGTATAGGTATTTTAGTGGGGAAATGCAGCTGACATTCAGGCTACATTTGTGCTGCAGAAACGAGTCATTCGAGTAATTTATAACCTAAGTTGTGGGCATTCGCTGAGGGATAAGGAAATAAACCTATTGACAGTCGCATCTCAATATTTATTTGAGAACCTAATTTATTGCTAAAAAGAATATTAATCTAGGTATATTCTAAGCACAGCGACATTCATAGCATAAATACTAAAACAGATTTACATATTGTGCCCACCACTAGTATTATGCCCATAGTGATATTATTTTAGCAATCTGGAGTCTGAATTCGTTCCCGGTTGATAGAAAATTAGTTTATTATCCAGGTAACAGGTACAGTAATAATATAGGTAAAGCACAGGATAAAGCAGCATGGGTACCTAACTTATAAAAAATATAACCTACACCGAACAGCTAGGTTGAAAAGTCTTATTTGTCAGTACGCCCTAAGCTAGACAGTTAGTACAGCAATAGGCTTGCTCTTTTTGGACTCTCATAGGAATACCATTACTGCTACAACAAAAAGATAGAATTAAACGTGACGGTGAACTCACCTGCGGCCTAGGTCCTAGCACCTTAGAGAATATAGTCTGTATGAGCGTGACGCCGAGCGAGTAGCCCACGGATATGCAGGCGTAGCCGGCCAGGAACTGCGGCAGCGTGAGGCCGCGCGACTCGGCGCACCACGGCTGGCTGGCTTGCGGGCAGCCGCCGCCCGCCTCGGTCGCGTTGGCGGGCGCCAGCGGCGGGGGCCCGGGCCCCCACGGGATGCACAATACCGATGCCAGCCCTGTCAGCAGGAACCCGCCCCACAGCAGCAGAGCCCTGCGACGATACCACCACATCACTTAGAGCATTATCAGGAAGGACGACCACTTCTAAAGGCCTACTTACCGCAAGCGTTACAGCTACGACAGTCCTGAGCGTTAGGGAATGTTGGTACTATATTTTTATTTGATTAAACTGAAGTTGTTAGGTTTTTTAAATCTTGTCCCACTGTTGTCCCATCCGGCCAATCTCCCATAAACTCATCTTAGTCGTCACGCCAGCGTTTCATGACATGACATGATTCCGTGAACACGTATGTATCACGCAAAGAAAATAGATAAATACAGTAGAAATACAGTAGAAAGACATTAGTCATACCGCTCCTCGAAGATCCTGGTGAGTGGGCCGATAGCGGCGAAGGTGAGGCAGGCCAGCACGGCGCCGGCGCTCATGAGCGCGCCCATGTACTCCAGTGCCTGGCGCTTGCTCCACGCGAACTGGTCCATGGTCAGCAGCGTAGCTAGCGTCTCCAGTAGCACGAAGTTGAACACCAGCACGAAGAACGCCGCCACCAGCGTCCAGCTGCTCACTAGGTCCGGCTTCAGAGCTTTCAGGGCTTCCTTTTCTGCAATTTACCATACAATACAAACTTTAGTTCTCAACAATATAATAAAAGTAATCAAATAAAAATTAAAAAAAGTCAGTCAGCACTTTTGTACGTCAAAATTACATAAGACAGTCCCACAAACCGCCCGCCCTCCATCATCACTTCCTAGTGCTCTAGCTGGGATGAACTGGCGCCACAAACTCCCCAGCAGCATAGCTGTCTGTTAAGTTAGAAGAACTTGATTCTATACAATAGTAAGTAGGGAAGTTATTAACATTACGAAACACAAATCATTGAATTAAATTATTTGCCATATGTTAGCTAGCACACGCCAATATACCAACATGGAAAACTATACTCTACTACAACTAAACAGAACTTAAAACCTATAGAACAGAATGCTGACGAATTGACGAAACTAAGAACTTCGAATGGCAGAATCGTAACTTAAAAGTCGGAGATACTCGAAGAAGTCGAGGATTTTTACGGGCACCTTAACTCAACATGGACGGTGTAGGAGCTGAGGTCTTAAACCAGTGCGTCCTGTCCGTTATGACATGCGGTGTCGAAACGTGGACACTGACTGTTGGTCGATCCACAAATTTAAGGTCGCTCAGCACGATATGGAGCGGGCTATGCTCGGAGTTACTTTAAAGGATAAATTCGGAAAATAACCCGGAGTTACGGACATAGCTTGCAGAATAAACAAACTAAACCTGTTGCTGCGGCTGGCCATGTTTGTCGAAGGACCGATAGCCGGTGTAGCAAACGAGTCCTTAAGTGGAGACCGCGTATCGGCAAGCGAAACGTGGGACTTTACTTAAGTGGGTGGGACTGACTGGATGCGAAAAGCGGAGAACAGAGTGTTGTGGCGCAGCCTGGGAGAGGCTTATGTGTAATAGTGAACTGCGATAGGCTGAGTTGATGGATAGATTTAAATCTATCCATCAACTCATAACATTATTATACGTATGTATGGAGATTATTAGAATTACTAATCGATGCCTCATACAAAAAGCAATACGCACCGTTATCCGTGCCCTGCGCTATCATAGCTTCCCTGGCAGCGATCTTCCTCTCCTTGAAGCACCACGGCAAGAACAGCAGGAAGTTGATGAAACCGAGCACAGCGTTGATCCAGCCGGCGGCCGTGTACATGTCCAGGCGCAGCGGCGAGGACAGATCCCCGGGCGGCGCGTAGGGCCCGCCGGGGCCCAGCGGTGCAGCAGCCGCCTGCAACGCGGGGCCCACCACGAAGCCCAGCACCTGCGCCAGCGACACCACGGCCACGGCGCGCGTGCGCTCGCTCACCAGCGTCGCCGACGACAAGTACGACCGCGCCACCGCTATGTTCGCTGCAAGTATACGCTTACTCATTCAGTCATATAATGCAGCAGGACATGTAGTTCGGAATAATAAAACCAATAGTGAGTTATACGAACGACAAACGAACGAAATCGAATCGAATATAATCGAATATCGTTATATGTAATGAAAATGATGAACATATTATTACGGATACACGGGGACAGAGATTTGTCATTTAAATGCGTAAATATTAAAAGGAAAGAAGGTCAGTCACCTGAGCTGACTCCAACGAGGAACCTCGCGAACACCATCCAGTACTTGGCGTAAGGGCGCGTGAGGTGCAACTCGGCGTACAGCACGCTGGCCAGCACGAACAGCGCCAGCGTGGCCAGCAGCGGCGCCCGCGCGGAGCCTGCGCGGTTGGCCCACAGCCCCAGCAGCGGCGAGAACACCAGCTGCCCCAACGGGTTGGCCCCCACCGCCAGCCCCAGCACCTCCTTCTGAGCGCCCGGCTCCAGCTGGACATAACAAACATCACACTTCAGTTGTCTTTCTATATATAGAATAGAGCAAGTATCTGCTCAAGTCATATCCGCACAAACAATTTTCAGATCAATGTTAGCGCCATCATTTCAACATATACTTGGCCTATAAAAACGATGCTCTTTTTTATGACGGGTTGGAAATCCTCATGAATGTCCTGGGGTGGGCGGAGTCGTCTATCAGACTCTTATACTTACTAAAACCACGCCGGTGTTTTTTCCCACACTTGCACCGGGGATCATGGGATCAGAGGCCCTAGTGTGAGTTTAATTTAACCATCTCAATCAAACGCAGCGAGCGCGTTCGGCGCTCCGACTGGGCCTTCAACAATCCAGGGCTAATCGGAGCGCCAAACGCGCTCGGTGCGTTTGATCGTGATGGTTAAATGAAACTCACACTAGGGCCTCTGATGTGACTCCCGCGATCCCCGGCTAGTGCCGGCCCGCGTCCGCGGGCCACCTCAAATGCTAACCCAACCTAGCTTAATCTAATAAAGACCAGAAGAGTACGTACCTATTGGATAACGAATTCGGGCCGCAATCAGGCCTTTCGATGAAAGAGCCAAAAAACATCGCGTTTCTTAGCAAATTGATAATAGCCTACCGGGATCCTAATGTCGTCCGTTGGCTTCAACCAATGGGCCACTCCAGGTATTTATAAAAGTAGAGCGAGACTATACGAGTTATATGGTGAGAAAAAATACAGGTTTGATAGTCCTTTTCTAGAGTATGTCCAAAATTATTCAAAATTATTTAAAAAAATCTGTGTTTTTGCTAAATCAAAATTTTTAAGCGATACAATAAAAAATTCCAATAATAAAGTAAAAACCACTTGGAAAATTATTAATAATGAAACGGGTAAGTCGGTTAAACAGGAAGAACAACTAGAGATTATGGTCAACAACAAATTAGTTACTGAAGCTGCTGACGTAGCTGAGGCATTTAATGAGTTTTTTGCCAACATACCTTTAACTACAACTCGCAACTTAAATTCGTCCTCGTCTAAAGCGGAAAACCTTCTGCATAGTAGTGTGCCCAAATATAGTCGCTTATTTAGTTTCGAACATGTAACGCCTCGTGATGTAGTTAGTATTTTTAACACACTTAAGTCTAAAAACACTGGTGACTACTGGGGAATCTCTATTAAACTTTTAAGTAATATAATCGATATCGTAGCCCCCTATCTAGCTATTACTTTTAATAAATGTGTTGACTTAGGAACTTTTCCCGACCTCATGCAGAGTAGTAAAGTCATACCATTATTTAAATCAGGTAATAAAAATAACGTTGGAAATTTTAGGCCTATTTCTATCTTACCGGCATTTAGTAAAATATTTGAAAAGTTAATACTCAAGCAGTTGCTAACACATTTTAATTTAAATTGCCTCCTTCATGATGAACAATATGGCTTTACAAAAGGTCGTTCAACTACAGACGCGGGTGTTGCTCTTCTGAAACACATATTTAACGCATGGGAGAACTCACAAAATGCTATTGGAGTTTTCTGTGATCTTTCCAAAGCATTTGATTGCGTGCACCATGACACGCTATTGCGTAAACTACGTCATTACGGTGTTCAAAATGAAGCTCTCAACGTAATAAATTCTTATTTAAATAATAGGCACCAGTGTGTAGATATTAATGGTGTGAAATCGTCCGGGCTACCAGTTCAGTTAGGTGTACCTCAAGGCTCAATACTGGGTCCATTCTTATTCTTAGTGTACATTAATGATTTACCATTCTATTTAAAGGGTATCTGTGACGTTGTACTGTTTGCTGATGATACCTCTCTTATCTTTAAAGTAGACAGGAATAGACAAGATTTTGACGACGTAAACAGTGCACTCTCAAGGGTTACGCATTGGTTTACCACGAATAATCTAGTTCTCAATGCCAAGAAAACTAAATGTATAAAGTTCGCTTTACCGAATGTAAGAAATCTGGGACCCAACATCGTCTTAGATGATGAGGTGCTTGCAACTGTAGAATCGGCCGTTTTTCTTGGCATAACAGTAGATGCCAAACTTCAGTGGGGATCACATATATCAAGCCTAGCGGGAAGGCTCAGTTCGGCCGCTTACGCCATCAGAAAAGTAAGACAATACACTGACGTTGATACAGCTCGGTTAGTCTATTTTAGTTATTTTCATAGCGTTATGTCCTACGGCATTCTGCTGTGGGGTAAAGCGGCTGACATTCAAAATATTTTTGTTCTTCAAAAACGAGCTGTTCGTGCAATTTACCAACTAGGTGCTAGAGTTTCTCTGAGAGAATTTTTTAAAGATATTGGTATTCTCACGGTGGCATCACAATTCATCTTCGCTAACATCTTATATATTAGGCAAAATATACACTTATACACTAAAAACAGTGATCAAAGATCTCCTAGATACATGGGTCCATTTATTTATGAAAAAGTCAACAAAATTCTAGACATAGTAGGTTCTCCAAAGCGCACTTGTAAAATAAAAGTTATTAAGTGGCTATCAGCTCAGGACTATGCAAGGACTGAAGCTCATTTAACTCACTTACTTTAAATCCTTCGGAAATACTCACCTAGGCGTATCACATCCCTTTAATACACATAAATACACATACATACACATAACTACAAATACATACCATCTACACTACATTACACTACACAAACCTTATCATTGTATTTTGCATGTTTCCTCTAGATATGTAAGTTTAAATATTGTTTAGAGTAAGCAACCAAATTATTACTGAACTACCCACTAGTGTACTTGTAATAGGTCTATTAACTTGTAAATAACTAGATCTCACGACACAGGGTATCCTAGTGTGGGATCTAGGGATACTTTATTGCACTTTATTTAATTTTTTCATTTTATTTTGTTATCGTTTATTTATTGTGCTAAAATGTCAAAAAAACGTGTCTTAATAATAAATTTACTATTTACTATTTACTATTTACTATTTACTCATAATATTAATACTAGAAATAAGGACAAACTACGTGCTCCCTTTCACCGGCTTCATAGGGTTCATAACTCATTTGCTGGGCTTGGTATAACCTTCTATAACAAGCTTCCTTCTTCTTTGTTAGATTTACATTTTAATGCGTTTAAAGCGAAAGTAAAATCAAATCTTTGTTCGAAGGCATACTATTCTATCAACGACTACTTAAACGATAAGAATTGTTGGTCGCTGTGATTAACTCAAGACAACGTTTATGTTCTTTCACCAGAATTAGCTTAACTACTGACAGGTCATATGAATTACTTCATATCATTGTTTATTTAACTTTTTTTTTTTTTTTTTTTTTTTTTTTTCTGGGTGGGAAATCATCAAATAACTTCTCCCGCTCTGGGTGGAGCGGGAGGGCGTGTCAGACTTTTACTGACTAAAACCCACCCGTGTTCCCTCAGTTGCCTGTGTGCCAGGGGCGACGGTATCTCTTTCGAACAACCCGCACCCCCGGCAGGCATCGGCCCTTGCGGGCCCCTCTGTTGCTGCTGACATCTCTTTGAGGCGCGCGTGGAACACAACGCGCCGTCGACCCGGGCTTGGTCCTTACCGGACAGCGAGGTACCCATTACTCGCCGTCCGCAAGCCCGTGCCTACGGTGGCCGGGAATCAGCCTGGGATTCCCGACGCCCAGGGCGTCTCCTGCGAAGGCCACGGCTGTGAGGGCGCATGTACTGCATCTCCCTCACGTGCGCCGCCTCCCTCTTTGCGAGCATAACTGCTTCGCTGAAGGAGGCGACTGCCAGCCATGCCCTCTCGCTCCGTACCATGGCCTGGACCAGGGTCGGACGCGAGAGATCGCCGCCGCCGATCACCTGCACGAGGACACGGCGTTGCTCCGCCCAAGCTGGGCAGACCTCCACCGTATGCTCCACCGTGTCCTCTGGGCGATCTTCGCAATGGAAACACCCGGGCGTTTCCTCCCGCCCTATCCGAAACAGGAACCTCCCGAAACAGCCATGTCCGGTGAGGACCTGTGTCAGGCGGAAGGTGAGGACGCCATGCCGCCTCTCAAGCCACTCCTCAAAGAGGGGACTTACCGCCGCAATCGCGGCGTGCCCAGCACTGGGTTGCGACAATCGTACTTTCCACGTCGCCATGAGATCCTGCCGGAGCTCTGTCCGCCGTGCCGCGATTTCCCGCGGCAGCGGAGTTACGCCCCGGCGTTTGGCCTCCTCGCGCCACTCCCAAGTGAGCGCGAGGACGTTTGCCTCCAGATCCCATGGCGGTAATCCGGCAAGGAGGCCCGCCGCCTCACCGGAGATCGTGCGGTATCCCCGGATCATCCGGATGGCCATGACCCTATGGGCCGCCTTCAACCGGCGTGCTGGTTGGCGCCTCAATGTAGGCGCCCACACCGGCGCCCCGTATAGGGCCATGGCCCGCACGACCCCCGCGTAGAGCCTCCGGCAGGAGGCGTTTGGCCCCCCTAGATTGGGCAGGAGCCGCTTCAAGGCAGCCCCGGCCCGCTCCAGTCTGGGAGCCAAACGTCGGAAGTGTTCCGCGAAGTTCCACCGGCTGTCGAGGACGAGTCCTAGGTACTTCATCGTCGACTCGACGCCGATGTGAACCCCTCCCACCGTTATCTGGGAACCCGTCAGTGGCGCATTCCGAAGACCATGAAACCACATGGCCTCGGACTTGTGCAAGGCCACCTCGAGTCCCAGTTGCCGGATCCTATCGACGATTGTCGCAACTCCGTGTGTCGCTAAGTCGGCCGCCGCCTGGTACGACCTCCCTTGCGCCAGGACCAGCGTGTCGTCAGCGTAGCAAACTACGCTGACGCCGCTAGGGAGGTCGGCGCGCAGCACCCAGTCGTATCCGATGTCCCACAGATGCGGCCCCAGGACCGATCCCTGTGGGACACCGCACGACATCTCTCGCCGGTTCCACTCTCCTAGGTGACCGGGGTAGATGACGGCCCTGTCCGTCAAATAGGCCTCGACCACACGACAGAGGTAGGTCGGCATCCGGTGGTACCGGAGTGCCTCCCTTATGCAACTCCAGGGCAGGGTGTTGAAGGCATTGGCGATGTCCAGAGACACCGCCAAGACGACCCCACCCCGGGCCACAGCATCCCCCGTCGTGAGGGCTCGCACGCGCATGATGGCGTCCACCGTAGAGCGCCCCCTGCGGAAACCGAACTGGCTCTCCGCCAAATCCGGCCCCACCCGCACCAGCCGCCCGACGAGGCGGTCTGCAATGACTCTTTCAAAGAGCTTGCCCACCTCGTCGAGCAGCACGATGGGCCGGTAAGCGGACGGAGAGTCCGCGGGGCGCCCCTGCTTCTTGATGAGGACCAGTTTCCCCGTCTTCCAGTGACGTGGGAACTGGCCCTCCTCCAAGCATGCACTTAGGAGCCCTCTTAGTCGAGGCCCGAGAGCCTCCAAGGCCAGGACCCAGGCTTTTCCAGGCAAGCCGTCGGGTCCTGGGGCGGTATTCTTGGCATTCAGCCTACGTACCGCCACTCTCAATTCTACCTCGGTCACCTCTGGAGCATCGTCGTCGTCGGTGTGGTCCGCGTCGGACACCGCAGGAGGCGGAGCCATGGGCGGGGGAGCATGCTCCCCTCGCAAGGGAAACAGAGCGCTCACCACGTCCTGCACGAGCTGAGGCCGGAGACTCTGGGTCAGCGGGGGAGCCCACGGGCGGATTTTCTCCCGCACCGTTTTGTAGGGGCGTCCCCACGGGTCTCTGTTCAGAGTCTCCAGCGACTCCTCGCGGGCCAGTGACCTGGCCCGCAGGATCTCCGCTCGGAGGGCGGTCTTCGCCACTCTGTACCCCTCGTATAGCTCCGCCTGAATGGCTTCCGTATCCGGAGGGCGGATACGGAGCCTGCGGTGCCTGGTGTACCGATGCCGCGCAGCAACGCACGCCTCGCGCAGAGCTGTGAGCTCCGTTGTTTATTTAACTTGACTGCATAAACCATTTTTTTTTTTTTTATTAATTAAATTTTCATTTATCGTTGAATGATGGTTATATGCTATTATTGTATAGAATCAAGTTCTTCCAACATAACAGACAGCTGTGCTGCTGGGGAGTTTGTTGCGCCACTTCTTCTTCCCAGCTAAAGCACTAGGAAGTGGTGAAGGGCGGGCTTTTTGGGGGGACTGTCTTATGTAATTTTGACGTTCAAAAAGTGCTGACTCTCAGCCTAGTTTGAATAAATGACTTTGGATTTTGATTTTGATTAATGCTTTACAAAATATTCTCATCGGAAATGTACCTAACATGCTTATAAGGGCAGGAGGAAAATGATAAGGTATACCTTCTAAGTAGTAGGTTTGGGATAAGGAAACGTCCACAAGCTTTGCACACCTTGTAAGCAGCCCTAAGAGAACAATTAGTACGTTATAGGTAAATAGTTTAGGTACTTGTAGACTGCAAGTAGCCCATAGTTACAACTACAATTACATTACGTAGCTCATACCTACCGACAATCGTCGCAGTCTGTGTATCAGTCATTATGAAGAGTGACTTGACTTGACTGACACATCACACAGTCACATTGATTAGTTCAAAGTCTGTTCTACCTACATACTGTTAGACAGCATTTGTAGAGTGTTTATTGAGAAGTGAATCATCTGACATGACTTATTTTGTTTATGCATTTTAAACAAAGGGTGAATTCCATTCAATATCAATTGATTGTTTTCAGTTATGCCAGTTATGCCTAGGGTTGCGAACTTATTGTACAAGAAATAAAGTATAGGTACCTATTAGGGTCAAAGGAGAAAATTAACAGTAGGTAGATATTACACAAAAAAATAATATCAGTCTCTCGGAAAAAACGCGAAACTTAGTTACTGAAGCTCTATTTCTATCGTCCCACCACTTAGCATTCATCACTACCAATACACATTCCATCAATACCGAACAGGGAGGCAGAACTAACTGTAATGCTTGGAAGCTAGCTTGGAAATTGCTTATCCCAATACGGTTTTGACCAACAACCCGTCCTCCCAGAGACAGTGGGACGTGTCGCTCTGCAGTATTATACGTAATACCCTGGTAAACATGTCACCTAATACTGTTTACGGACGGCGAGTAATGGTTAGCTTGCCGTCCGGTGAGGACCAAGCCCGAGTCGACGGCGCCTTGTGTTCCACGCGCGCCTCAAAGAGATGTCATTACTAACTGGTGGGGTCCGTTAGGGCCGATGCCTGCCAGGGGTGTGGGCCGTGGCCCCTGAAGGAACACGTGTGAGTTTTAGTCAGTAAAAGTCTGACACGCCCTCCCGGTCCGCCCAGAGCGGGAGAAGTTATTTGATGATTCCCCACCCTTAAAAAAAATATTGTTAAGCGTGCCCGTCTGCTGACTATAGGAGCTTGTGGCTTCAGACGCACCATAAGCACTATAATGGATGACTCATCGTTTCGGCTCCCTTGGGAGCACCTTGTGTTGTCCGCATCGGTGTCACTGCGGTGCAGCTGTCGACAGTCTCGGGCACCATGGCCTGTCCTGCTGCAGGAGCGCAGGCCGCATAGCACGGCACGCCGGTATCAAAGGTATTATTCGTCGAGCCCTTGTCACCGCCGGCGTACCAGTGGTATTAGAACCGAACGACTTGGTACGTGACGATGGGAAAAAACCAGACGACATGATGTTATTGCCTTGGAAGCGGTGAGACGTCTGGTGTGGGACGCATCCTGTTTCGACACCCTAGCGCCGTCTCATATTCCTAGCACGGTGGGCTGTGCTGGCACCGCTGCCGTGGCTGTTGAGATCATTTATCGGCGCAAATACTGTAACCTCAGGTATTATGGGTAACTACAGGTTACAGCCGTTTGGGGATCCCTGTAACCTGTAGTTAGTTACCCATAATACCCATAATACGGGACCCATGTGCAGGTCTCCTTTGTAAGGAAATTTCTCACCGTCTGGTCGACACTGCACGTGGCCATAGGGCTGGGTCCATAGATATCAGATTTTTATTTGATTTCTGTGGCTGGGTCGTCCTTTGGCGAAAGGATCACCTAGCATTGCCAATCACCGTGGCATTGCTGCCAGTCTGCTGGGCACGTTTCCGGATGACAGCGATGCGGAGGAGTACTTCAACGCCTAAGTGTCCTTATATGTTTGTATTTATTTGTATAATTAGTAGTAATTATTGTAGTACCTACCTAGTGTGTTAAATAATGTAAAAGTCATTTAAAAATAAACCAATAAAAATAAGTATGAACTTTTAAAAAAATTATCAAACTTTGGCCTGAAACTGCACCAATTCCACGGCGTTATTGGTGGCAGCGCAGAGGTCATTTTTGGAGCATACTCGTATCTATAAAAACAGTATACTTAATACTGTTTTTAACAATATGGTTGGCAACCGTTGCTCTCCCTAAATATCTCAATAAACTAAGTATCTCAATTGAATCATAATTCAATTGAGATATTTACTAAGTATCTCAATTGAATCATAATTCAATTGAGATATTTAGTCTATTCGCTAAGTAAGATGTAGTCGTTTTATACCTACCTATACCTATGTACATATTATATCGTTCCTGTTGGTCATATCAATGTGATCGTCTTAATTTTGTACCGCGTCCCTAGCTGCACCCAGTGGTCATAGTTCAAGTTTATTTATTCAGATAGGTATGTGTGTTATGGACTATGTCTGTATATAATTGTGTATGAATGAAATAGTTCTAGGATTGCGTACATATAGTAGGCGAGCACAGAGAGCGTCATCGAGTGGTGCGCACCGCGGTCTGTGTGACGGCGCCCTTCGCCGGGCGACGGACGGCGCGCCGACCTCGTGCCTCTCAATTACGACTATTTTTAGTCTTCACACGACGTCAAGCATGCATCACACAGAGTCAAAGAATGCCGTCCACCACACACGGTCCCGCTGACCGGCCACTGTCGCACTCGCACCTCCTCGTCACTGCAGCACGCTCAACTGCATCGTTATCGCATTCTTTTACTATGTTTATTTATTATGTATTAAGAAACTTAAGACAATAGCTCATAGTGTTCTGTGCTAGCGCAAATATAGATACCGACAGGTAGGTACAATCTGAATGTGCATAACATGATGTGAGCAGCGCGGGTGATGTTCCACTGACTACATTATGTGCACCGGTAGGTACACGATGTTGTGATGCGCGTGTGTCCTCGTGGTCGTGACTTTCCGTGACCGTGGCAGCACTGACCGTGCTCAATGCTCGAGTGCTCGCTGCTTCGCTCATCAGAAACACTGTCGCTTTCTCGATCTCTAATCATTTATTATGTTCGGGTGACCGCGCGTTGCGATGTCCCGTATGTTCCACTGGGCTAACTCGATGACGGTGACGGCCGGCAACCCAAGCGATAACACTATAATCAAAGCTACTATTGACTCACTCACTCGTTATCAATTAAAGGCTCCCACAAACAGCGCGTATACGAATCTAGTAGAACAATTTCTATGAAGAAGTCGTGGGGATTGTCTACCAAAATCGCGTCGCACGGTAGCCAACGCAATTTTCTGACGGTCGGGAATCATATTTTGTTCGACCTAAAACATTAAAGTATGAAGTATAGTTAGAAAAATTTAATTTTGCGGGCTACCCTGGCGCTTCCCACTTCAATTTAAACAATGTTAGTTGTTTTAAATATTTTCACAATCCATGTCAAATATTTTGCTCCTTGTTTGTAAACGTAAGTACATATCTATTTTATTACCCATATCATGTTGGTACGTCACACAACTGGTTTTATAAATTGTTCACAATATGTAGATTACAACCGCTTTTGAATGATTTACCCCATAGCGACTAGACTTGACGCTTGACGGACTGAGCAAGAGTTTTTGCATATAATAGAAGGAACTGTACTCTAATGGCGTTGCAACCGACTTCCGGGAAAACACTACAAAGTGAAAAATCACTTTAATTTCGGAAGGCGGTGACAAAAAATTAAAATACATAACCAAAGTCACCGACTTCCGAAATTAAAGTGATTTTTCACTTTGTTTATTCACATTAAATTGTTTTTTTTTGTAGAAAGGGTTTTTATTTTTCACTTTTTAGTTATAGGAACTACCAATTCGAAATGGAATCATCCTTAGGGTCAAAACAATGCATATTTATGCGATAGCAGCAATCGCGGTTGATTTGCTGTCATTTTTTGAAGAGTTCCGTTGTCTGTCTCCTAGACGCATCATCAGATCAATATGAAATTATTATCCGGTAATTAAATGGGACCATTTCGGAATAAACCCGTTTCGAAAAAAAAAATGTTGCAAATCCGTCTATACAGGGTGAAACAGAAACCCTATTGCTATCCTTAAGCACTAAAGATAACAGCTGGTATAGACTCACCATACATAGTTTCAGCTCAAAATAAAATACTCTAACAATTGATACCAAATGTTCGATTTGATATATTTCTTAAATTCCAATCATAACAAACGTGTCACCGCACTACGTAGGTCCATAACTTTCCACGTTACTTGCCAATATCACGATAAATCTCTTCCAAGTGATGAGTTTACTTTAATTTGAAAAGTTCAGTTTCTGGTATCAATGTATTAAAAATTCTCATAACTTCCGAACGTGTAGAGATAGGATTAAAAAACTATTCCAATGTCGTTTGATATCATCCAAAGAAACCATGCCCTTGGTATGTATATACCCTTTCCGTTACACGTTGTATATGACGGAGATATGCCCGAACATACATATAAAAAAACATATAGAGATATATGAACATGTCGAGTTGATAACCTCCTTCTTTTTGAAGTCGGTTAAAAATACGTCTGCTTATAAAAATACGAATGTTTTTGACAATCAAAATGAAAGCCATTCCTATTTTTAGTGTGTTACGCAGTAAAACTACACCGCAGAGATCTCATCTCTTGCTTGCTTTTGTAGGTCAGCTTCAGTGGTGATTCGCAAGCGCAATGGTGCTCGAAGGAAAGAAGTAGGTACCTATTCCATTAATATATTAAGATGTGATAGTTATGTATGTATTGTTAAGGGGCAATATAATTATCATATCTACTTATGCGCGATCGTTTTCGGGGACCCATTTATTGAGTGCGCATATTACTCTCTGAGATTTTATCCGTGTTTTTTATTTTTGGTTATGTAGGGGCCATAATCCTTCCATTGTTCTAGCTAACTAGTCCACAATAGCTACCCAAAGCTATAGCCCAATATCCTTTGTTTCCGTGTCCTGCAAGAAACCAGCACTAACCGGTGGTTATTCTTAATATACACTTGCATAGTGCATACAGGGATAAGCGTCGGTTGGTGTCTCATTACAGTCATTACATTTTAAATTGTGTAACGGGTCTCTGCGAGCTCGCTTCGGCCCCTCGTACGTCTTTTAAAGGTCCGGGACCCCATGGTCCAGTAGACAAATGAAAAGACAGTTTATTTTTTTAAGTTTATTACCTAGTAGATACAATCTAGTTTACTACAGTCAATGAATAATTATTTTACTCAATAATTTTCCTTGAATTATTGGCTTAGGTACCTACAAACCCTAACCCCACTTTTATCTGAAAAGTCGGAAATTTCGGGAGTCGGAGACTTTGGATATTAATTTTTTTGGTAAAACTTTTTATTTTTCACTTTCTAGTTATCGTACCTACCAATTCGAAATTTCATCATCCTTAGGGTCAAAACAGTGCATATTTATGCGATAGCAGCAATCGCGATTGATTTGCTGTCATTTTTTGAAGAGTTCCATTGTCTATCTCCAAAACGCATCGTTAGATCTAGGAGTTTATTCCGAAATGGGACCATTTCGGAATAAAATTAATCGGTTCCTTCATGACTTAAAAACTAGTAATTTGACAAATACGGTATCGTTGGAAGCGCTTTACAAAATCTTCTCATGAGAAAGCCATGGTCGTATATACCTATGTCACTTTGCCCTATCTATAGCATTCGATCGATATTGTCTTGTTAGACCGATGCTACAACGTCTTTCGGAAGAAAATATTTTCTTGTTTCCTGCTTTTTTAAAGCGTGATTTTTCAGTAGTCGGGTTTTAGTTTTTGAAATTACTTTTTGACACCCCTTTTTTTGAGGATGGGAAATTATCAAATAACTTCTCCCGCTCCGGGCGGAGCGGGAGGGCGTGTCAGACTTTTACTGACTAAAACCAAACCGTGTTCCTTCAGTTGCCTGTGTGCCAGGGGCCACGGTATCTCTTTCGAACAACCCGCACCCCTGGCACACCCCTTATATGGCCAAGATTACCAATACCTAGGTGTGATATGACAATAAATATAATTCATGCTACAACCAAACAGTAGGTAAGGTATCAAGATAAATTAATTATTAATCTCTCTTGATACTGTAAACTGTACTTGGTACTGTAGACTGTTTAAAATGTAAATTATTTACATAGTATGTATCTAAAGGTGTCCAACAAACAATTCTCCAAAATACCTCAGTACAAACAAATTAATTCTCATCATTACCTACTAATAAACAAATATTACTTTATTTATTTTGAATTAACACAAGCACCTGTTACTATCTACGCTATTGTTACCAAAGTCGACCAAAATAATCCGAATTTCAAGTCACAATGACTCGGTGTAATAAATTATTTAAATCAGCTTTATTAAACGGTTTTATGTCTCATCGTAATGACTGATCCTTGCGTTATGCTCGTGAATGGGTGCTGCTTGTGGTGACTGGTCCTGGTTGTGGTGACTGGTCGTCGTGCTGACCATAGTTTTGTTATTGTTATTAGTTATTAACTGATTCTATATTTTATTCCGAATGACCTAGTTTATAATTTTTGGTGACTTCAAGTTAGCTTTATGAACATAATGCAGCATTACACGTGCAAGCGGGCACACCCTTCAAGCCTGTAGGCTTTTATTTCAGTATTAAGTTTTGTTTACGTTTTTATCATTAATTTCTGCTTTTTATTTGTTTTCAATGTTTTTGGCCTGTGCTAGCTGGCAATGTTTCTGTTTCGTGATGTTAGTTAGGTAGGTACTTATTATTGTAAGTATACTGCCGCCTGCCAAGCGTAGCGATAATGGCAAAACCCCACATTTTTTTGGGGGAGGCCTATGTCCAGCAGTGGACGTCTATCGACTGAAATTGATGATAACGATGATGATACATAACTGAACAGACAACTCTGCTGCTGGGAAAGAGTTTACTACCCCACTTCTTCCCGGCTAAAGCACAAGGAAGAGATGAAGGGTTGGCGTTTTGGGGGACCGTCGTGTACCCAATGTTGACGTCAATAAAGTGCTGACTCTCAGCCTAGTTTGAATAAATGACTAAGTACCTATTTGATTTTGGTCGTTTCTTTTGTTCAATCGCCTTTGTTAAGTTAGGTAGTGCTCGGCCTGGAAAATAGATGTTATTTCCCACGTAACGAAACAGTATTTTAAAGGCTTCTTCAAACAGCCACGACGCGACAGCGGGACGCGACACTTGTAGAACAATCTCCATTAAGTTTTCATAGAAATTGTTCTACGAGTGTCGCGACGCGACCGTCGCGTCGCGCTAGTTTGCACGAGCCTTAACACTGTTTTTTAACACTGCTTTGGGTTTACGAAAACCCACGTTTGCTATATCGTGATAAGGGCTTGTCTAGCATCAGTGCAGGTGGGCATACCTACCTAACTGGACCCTTTAGTTAACTACAAAACAGCACCAAACGTTTTATTCACTGCCAACAACCTCATATTACGTAAAATGGGCCCGCTTCGGTGTAACCCAGGCGTAGTTTGGTGTGTAGAATGTAGGTCCATAGTGACCTCACGCACTTTCTCCGAGTGAACGAAGTCGGCTAGTGGAACACCTTGACGGGTTATCTCACTAGTGCGGTGAGGCATGCGCGGCACAGCTCACCTTGTCGAGGTAGGGCCACACGCCCGTCAGCACGATGCTGAAGCCCAGCGACATCTGGAACATGGTGAAGTAGATCACGTAAACACTGCGCCAGCGCTCGCGCCGCTCCTGCGCCGTCTCCAGCAGCGGCGCACCAGTCGCCGGCGCCGCCTCGTCATCCTCACCAGCGGGGTCCCGCCGCACACGTCCCGCCAGGCCCTTAAACCACTCCATATCGCAAACACACACCAGTACTTGGCTACAGAACCTAACAAGCGATGCAGTGCGGTACGTACAGACTGCTCCCAGAGCCGAGGAGACGCATCTCGCGACTAGTGAATAGTGCGCCGAGCTCGAGACACAAACACGAAGTAAACAAAGAAACGCTGGCGCTGCGGCACTGGGCGCACAATCGTGTTGCGCAAGCGCTCCGCCGCCCGCGCCTCTCGCGACTGACCCCACTTGCGTGATGTCGTTCGTTGGCATCGTTTCCCTCCGCATAATCTCGAGGCTCGCTGTCACCGCGCTGATAGCGTTTATTACGTTGTTAATGTGGCAACAAGCAGAGAGTCGTTTTTGTAAATGAGCACGTATAGGTCAGGAGGGGAGGGGTACAGGTACATTTCCAATTAGAATAAGCGGTTATTATTATTTTTATGCATCATCAAACGAACGAATGATTACCTATTTTAGGTACGTACTTAACGACTCATCCACTAAGTATAACCTAGGATATCTTTTGGTGACCGTACTAGATGACTCTAGTACAGTCACCCAAAGAGATAACAAACCAGAGTCATCGGATATGGTCGAAGTTTTTCCTCCATCAAATATGGGGTAGTTTTAATACAGGACTTTGGAGCCAGAGGCGAACTATGAGCAAAGTCTCACTTTTTGAGAAAAATTGTTAGGTACATTTTTACCCGACTACGGCGAAACAAAAAGGAGGGTTAGAGCATATTGTTTGGAACGACTCAGGGTTTTTTATGCAGGACAAGTTTTAGTGGGCCAAACGAAGGCTAAATCATGATTTGGAACGGTATGTATGTGCATACACACAGTAGTTGACTCTCAGCTGATATACGAGTACCACCAGCGAAGTAGCCTCATCAATCGATGCCCGCCTCACGAAACAGGTTCTCCGTCTAAATAAACAGCTACGTAGAATTACAGCAGCTCTACCTGGCCATGGGTCATTTAACAAACATCTCTTCGTCATAGGAGTAACAAATAGCACGCTGTGCAGGGCCTGCATGGAGGACGACGAGACAGCAGCTCATGTGATGCTAAACTGCCCGGTGTCGCCCCATACAGGGCAAAAAACTTCGATAACCCAGGTACAAAAATACAAACAAAGAATAACCGATTCTCCAACCCGGACCTACGCAAAATATGCGCTTTGACGTGGAGTTGCAAACACCAGCCCGTATTACCTCTGAATGCGTGTTTGTTCATCTGTTCCCTTCATACCTTCTAAACTTCTTATCATAATTTGACAAATGAGGTATCGTTATAGGCTTATGTGTACAGACGCCAGCACATCATCATCATCATCATCATCATTTCAGCCGAAAGACGTCCACTGCTGGACATAGGCCTCCCCCAGGCTCCTCCACTTCGACCGGTCTTGTGCTTCCCACACCCAGTAGATTCTCGCGGCCTTCACAAGGTCATCGGTCCACCTTGTGGGAGGCCTTCCCACTCTACGTCTGCCGGTACGCGGTCGCCACTCCAGAATCTTTCGGCTTCGTCGGCCATCTGTTCTGCGAGCAATGTGCCCTGCCCACTGCCACTTAAGTTTGGCAATTCTTCGGGGTATGTCGGTTACCTTGGTTCTCCTGCGGATCTCTTCATTCCTGATTCGATCGCGTAGGGATGCTCTGCGGTATTTGGGACAAGAAGATATTGCGAAGCCTCCCGAACGCGGCCCAGCCGAGTCGGATTCGACGATTGACCACTTTCTCGAAGTTGGACCTCCCTAACTGGACAGTTTGTCCTAGGTAAACGTACTCGTCCACAACTTCGAACGTAGCGCCGCCGATCGTAATGAGAGTGGGTGTTACATGGCCATTTGACATGACCTTTGTCTTGTCCATGTTCATTTTAAGACCCACTCTTTCGGAAGCTCTACTGAGGACATCGAGCATTGCACTGAGGTCCTCCATGGTCTCAGCCATGACAACTATATCATAGGCAAACCGAAGGTGAGTGATGTACCCGCCATTAATGTTGATGCCAGCCCCTTTCCAGTCCAGAACCTTGAAGACATCCTCCAGTGCAGCGGTGAACAGTTTCGAAAGGATAACGTCTCCATGTCTCACACCTCGCTGCAGAAGGATAGGTTTTGAAGTCTGGTCCTGGAATCGGACTGACATAGTGGCGTTTTCATACAGACAGTTCAGCACCTCGATGTACCGATAGTCGATCTGGCACCGTGGAAGGGACTACAGTACAGCCCATGTCTCGATCAAATCGAAGGCTTTTTCGTAGTCCACATACGCTAAGCAGAGGGGCAGGTTATACTCTTCGGTCTTCTGTATAACCTGCCGCAGCGTATTGTATGTGGTCTACGGTGCTAAGCCTTTACGGAATCCGGCTTGTTCGGGAGGCTGGAAGTCATCAAGCCTACGCGCGAGACGGTTCATGATGACTCTCGAAAACAGCTTGTAGACATGGCTCAGAAGTGAGATGGGCCTATAATTCTTAAGAAGGGTATTGTCAATATTCCTAAAGAAAAGTACCACCACACCTCTGTTCCATACCTGTGGCGTTTTGCCCTCGAGTATGACGGAATCAAACAGCTTCTGGAGGGCCTTAAGTACGGGTTTTCCGTCGGCCCTCAGGAGTTCGGCCGTAATTCTGTCATCACCCGGCGCCTTGTTGTTTTTAAGCTGTTTCAGAGCCATCTTAATCTCGTACAACTAACGTCCGGGATGTCTTCGGTGTAGTGTCGGGTCAATCTGGCTCTTGGGTCGTTTGCCAGATTCGTAACGGGGTTGCTTGTTGACGTGTATAACTGTCCCTAGAACATCTCGATCTCTCTCAACAGCTCAGGGTTGACGGATACGATCCTGCCATCATCCATCTTCAGTTCCACAAGCTGACTCTGCCCAATAGACAGATCTCTTGCAAAGACCTTGGAGTCCTTGTTCCGCTCTATTGCGTCCTTGATGCGTTCCGTATTAAAACGGCGAAGGTCGCTTTTCAAGGACTTAGAGATCCGTCTATTGAGCTATCGGTACTTTAGCGCGTCGTCTGAAGACTGCAGGATCTTTTCACGCCTCTCCTCCATTAGCTGCAGAGTAGGATCAGATCAGATTTTGCTATTAGTACGGCGGGTCTTGAAGACCTTAGACCCGACCGTATGGACAGTTTCCACGAACCCATCGTTATAATCGTCCACGGAGCTCCCTAGGCACTCGAAACGATTCTGGAGTTCGAGCTGAAAGCTTTCCGGGTTTTGGACTTGGATCGGTGCTGCACAGAGCGTAGACTTCATCAGCCGACATCTTTCCAGCTTGATGTTGATATGCAATGTGCCTTAAGAGGCACAGAGATCGATCACCTCATGGTAAGCCATGAGGTGATCGCTTCCAGTTTTCACCGCGTTGATCACAGAGACATCATTGAATATTTGCTTCTTCGTCTACATAATGAAGGCAATCTCGTTTTTAGTACATCAAGCTACCCCAAACTGCCAAATTTTCCCAATTGAACATGAACCTTTAACTTATGTAATAAAGATGAAAATCTATCAAAGAAATTTGACAGATTGGAGTAGCTTGATGTGCTGGCGTATGTACATTATAATGATTAAGGCACCCTCTCGAGTAGAGGGTGCCATAATCAAATTGATATTTTATGTCCTCTAGAGTCTAGAGGACAGTGGATTATTTTTTGTATTACGAAGTTTGTTTTAGAACATGTCACTCATGTAGATATTAGTAATAAATTTTTGATCTTTAAGTTCTTTTCGACAAATGCAAAAATTGTTAATGAACTAAATAAAGTTTATTCCAAAAAAATATTTTTATTGTTGTGTAATCCATTCCATAATAATCGACTATTAAAATACTGGCAACACTAGATTCCTCAGTAAGGCAGCAGTCCCCTCCCTACTCTTCAGTTCTATCAAAGTCCCAAGTTCTACGATAGGGACGCGCAAGTGAAAAAATATCGATATTTATCAAATCGATATTTTTAAACATTTAAGACTTAGACTTAAAAACATCCATATATCGTTAGTTTTCGCATGATTATTCATATGTATTCCTAAAACATTACAATCTGAGTCGTTACTGTCTTTTATTTGGAAGAAGTTCTAAACACAAGACATGATTTATGCTTTTTGTTTACAAAACTCATCTGACATCTCATCTAGGTAGGTAATAAGCAAGATTGGGTTGGTACCATCTGATGGCCAACTCCACCACCACGCGTGCTCATTGGTTCAATCTAATAGCGCGCGCTTTCACGGCTTCCTGTTAAACACTCCGACCCTTTTCTCGAAATAACTCCCATAGATTGCAGGAAAGCTAGAGGAACCATGTCATACATCAACAAAAGCAAATGAATGCTATTGTTTTATCTATAGTCTTAGATTTTATGAATATTGTTGCGGGTTTTTTTAAGTAAACGATGCGCAAGGTGCATCCAGTATTACTGGACTGGTAACATTGGATACGAAACTAACGTTGCACGTCCGGGAGGGCACGCATGCGTGCCCACTGCCCACACAATAGAAAATTAATTGTTAGCTCATTAGCTGGGAATGACATGTCATACATAATTTTAAAGAAATTGACACGAATTTGATACTCTGAGATAAATATCGAATATCTTCTTAACGCGATGAAAAATATCGACGATACATATCGATAATGCACGGAAAGACATCGATACTTTTTGTCCAAGCCTATTCTGCGAGAAATTTTCTACGTTGACTGATAGTTGCGCAGATCAGTGATAGTAGTGATTCAGTTTTCAGCGAGTTCAAGAAAATTACACTAGTCCATAAATAATCATGAATGTCTCACGACCTATTGTATCCAGGCTGTTCCAGCAATATGGTAAGTAACTTGCGCCATTCGAATTCTGTATTTGACTGTGGATCGATATTTATTATTTTTTGCAAACATTGTTACAGATAGGCTTTTGTTTCAATTAATTAAAGTTTCTTGTTTCTCTGAAAGCCTTGGATTTAATTCAGATTAGTTTGTGGCTAAATGTATAGATTATTTAAAGTTTAACGTTACATAACATCTGCAGAGATAACCTAACTCTGACAGTGGACACTACTTATTTTTCCCTGTTTTGGTATTTAGTTAATAATAGTACTTAACTGCTTGTTCCGTTTTAGGGAACAAAAACAAAGACAACTCACTGGCCACACTTCCATAGAGCTACATATTGTTTTGAGGATTATAATTCACCAAAGCAGACAAATACTAAATACACACACACAGTATTACCTAAACTACCTCATGAAATATAGATTTATTTGGTCAGTGGGCCATCTTACGGGCGGAGTTTTACCTGAAATAAGTAGTGATAAATGTTGGAAATAGATTGTGGGAACATTTAATTTCCCTTTTCAGGGTGCATTACTAACTTGAGGGAATATCTCATTCACTCTAACACCAGGCCCGTAACAAATGAGAATCTAATACTTACTAATATTTTATAAATCCATGTGGAATAAATAGGAATAGCAACTTATACCCCACTGTAATTGAATCCTGTAATCAGGCAAAATGTGCAACATGGGAGTGCTTTGGCTAGCGTATAATATTTGAGCACCCAACAACAAACATAAATTAATACACCTATTTAGTAAAGATGATGTTTATCTACTGGTTTAAGTAAACTTGTTGTTAATATTAAAGTTGGTCAATAAACAAAAATAGTAGCCCACTGGTATTGGGAACAGGGTCCAAGCTTCTGGCGGTCAGGGTCAGAGGGACCTCTTTCTTCTATTTCATTATTAATAACTTCTATTGACAGTTTGCACCATACAGACAAGTTATCGGTCAATACACATACATCATAAAATTATGTTATACTAGCTGACCTGACAGACGTTGTCTTGTCATAACTATGAATATTGAATTTGCATTTGTATATTATTAGAAAAGTTAATATGGTTGTTAAGTTTTCTTAAATTTTCTAATGTTACGTGCAAATTTCTTAATTATTTTCTTTCTTAAGAACCTTCTCCTGACAATAATAAACACAACAAAAACAGAATTAGCAAAATTGGACCAGCCGTACACGTGTGATGCTGTAACTAAGGGAAATAGGGATTCATTTTATAGATATATAAGATTATGTAAAACTTACATGGCAAAATTTTGTTAATATGGGTGAAAGCAAGGGATGGTTATGATGGACTGGTCTTCAGTGTTATAGTTCTGGTTTTAGGTCTTGGAATAGGGGTTGTTGGCGAGAGCGAAGTATGTGTAAAGGGTGATGGCATGATAAAGGAGATGTATTGTAGTAATGAAAAATTAGAGAGGGTACTACAATGAAGGCGGATGAAATATTTTACCAAACTTAAGATTTTTTTCTCACTACTTAACTTTAGAACCCCACAATACCTAGCACAAATGGTATAGTAACACTTTATATTTATTACTTATACAGTAATAAATATAAAGTGTTAAGAAGAGGTAGCAGAAAAAGATCAGTGTACTCGTTTTCATGGGTATACCACGTTGCACTGTTAGTCTCTAGCAAACTGCTGTAGAAGGAATTATACAGAATGGTTATGACTCGAAAATAAGTAAAGATTTTGGTTGACACAAGACAAACCCTAAGTTTTTGTGGGATCTGTTGCAGATCTGTATTATGTGCTGGTTAAATGTAAGGTGTGGATCAAAGAGAGCACCCAGATCGCGTACAGTCAAAACACGTTTCGGCAGCTCATTTATCATAGTGTAAATGTTGAGTTGCTTTTGAGTAGGTCATGACCACGCATTTACTAATAAATTTAATAATTGTCAAGCTCTCATAAGCCTGACTCATAACAGCGCTTGGAAGTCACGATTATATTGTTTATTTATAAGTTGGTTATTAATAAATAAACAAATAAATTGCGGCGTTGCAGTGCGTCGCTACCACAACGAGCACTTCAAGCCGCCCAGCATGGACGAGCTGCCCGTGCCGCGCGGTTCGTGGCAGGCGCACCACGATGCGCAGCAGCGCCGCTACAACCTGGCGCTTCTGTTCGGAGTCGTCTTCAGCGTTGGCAGCTTAATTGTTGTAAGTAGACGCTTAATCGATGTCACCCTCTAATATATAGTGGTCCTGTGGGCCTGTCCTCATACGATGACATTACTATTGTTTTTGTTACCCTTTGAATTGAATTTGACAATCATCATTTGGCTGCCCTTGTACCATGTTACTTGGGGTCGGTGCAACACATCCTACTATAATATTATAAATGTGAAAGTTTGTAAGTTTGTTACCCAGTCACGTAAGAACGGCTGAACGGATGGTACAGTCCCGTACGATAATTTTCGACCTCACGCGGGCGGAGCAGCTAACAAAAGCTAGCATTTCACATAATTATGGAAAACTAGCTTTTACCAAGCAAATCTCTCAAATTTAGCTTTTACAAATCCTTAAGGAATTTCAAAAGGAAAAAGTAGAATGTATTTTTAAATATAAATTGTTTGTTTCAGGCAAAGACTTCCGGACTAGTGTACCTGAACTACTCTCCCCCTAAGTCCCTGGACTAAATGTTGCAGTGTCTGGAAAGATCAAGATGTTCAGCTTTTGTAAAACCACAGTGTGTGGGATACTTATTACTTGCACAGCGTTCACGTCAAAGCTCCCTTCATAACATTGACAATTACAAAAACTGAGCAATATCAATGTGATAGTTTAATATAATCAATACAAATAGGTATTTTGTTTTTTTATTGTGTTACAACATCCTTGCAAAGGTAGAAACCTTTTCTAAAACTATCACAACACCAAGAGGTGTGCGCTAAAGTCATCCTTTACTTTTAAGATGATAGCTACCCATTTCTTATTTGCAAACACCTGACCTACCTGTATATACTTTCATCAATATCTCGGCCGTATGATAGCAGAATAACATACGGAAGTTTCAGGTTGCCATTTAGATACGAAAACCAAAACAAACCGGTGCACAAGAATGAATTACAATATCCGCAATCGGCCATATCTTGGTCAGTTAGAGTATGGAGAACGCTACATACTCAAGGCAATGCAGACGAAGGGAAAAAGGGGATTCAGTGGCTACGTTAACACGGCGTTGCGTATTGCGTTCGCGACTCAACTTCGAAACATGTTAACAATATGTATTTCTAAATCCCGCCCCGACGCAAAAAAGACGGGGTGTTATAAGTTTGACGTTTTTGTGTGTGTATGCGTGTCTGTCTGTGGCATCGTTAGCTTCCAAAAGGATGAACCGATTTTGATTATTTGTTTGAAAGGTGAATTAGTCGGGAGTGTTCTTAGACATGTTTAATCAAAATCGGTTCAGCCGTTTGAAGATTACCAGCTCTTTTCTGGTTGATGAAGGCATTTGAACATCTTCCACGGGTCTGATCAAGTCGATATTTGGTATTCTATCTTCGTCTAATATCATTGAAGTAATTCAATGATATTAGACGAACAAAGTAACCCTGTACTTATGCTGGAGCAACACCTGGAACTGCCAGGATACCCAAGTTACTCACCAACAAACAGCAGAAGTATCGTGTTTGGACTCATTAAAAATGTCTCGATGAATAGGTTATACATATAAATGGTGATCGAGTCGAGGAATGAGGATAAATTAGTAGGTAACAAACTTCACTGTGGGAACATACGCAACGCTGCGCAGATTTAAGCGAGACATTCAAGTTTAAAAAGCAGGAACTAAAAGTTAAATTCAAAAATTTTAAAAACCCCGACCCAAACAAAAATATTTTTTTTCTACTTTTTGTTTGGGTCGGAGTTTTTTTTTTTAATACGGCATTTGTTTAAACTGTAGAACAACAGAATGTTCCCGGGTGTTTCCAAGATTATTACTGTACTTAAGTAATATTATCGTACAGAACAACGCTATGTGAAGGTGTTAATAATATAAGAGGAAGTGAAAAAATAAACTATAATATATTATATGAGTATAATAAATTTTATAATACTATCAAAATATACAAATGTTAACAGCATACTATATAGTTACATTGCTGAAGTATCTAGGTATTAAATAAGTACCTAAACTATTTACAATAATATAATAAATAATATTTCTTACAATATTAGTTGTTCTTGATAAGAATTCAACATCAAACAATTGCTAATTGAATCGACTCTAATTCCTAGTAGGTACATAGATAGGGAACCTACTTACATAGGTACCCGTCGGTACAGACGCCAGCACATCAAGCTACCCCAAACTGTAAAATTTTCCCAATTGACCATGTGCTGATGCTACTAATATGTACGAACGAACGAACAGCCACAGACACGACGCATTGCACGAAGGCAGTCTACGTATAGGGCGACGTGTATTGTGTGACGTCAGCAGCAGTTTTTATGCTTATGTAATGAAGTTGAAAATCTATCAAAGAAATTTAACAGATTGGGGCCGCCCATATTGCTACGAAACAAAGGCGCAGCCGGAGCTCGTGGAGCGCGGCGCGGTCAGTGCTCGCGCGCGATGTCGGAGAAGGCGTCCAGGATGTGCTGCGTGGTCAGCGGCAGCGCCAGCCCCGCCGCCGGGTAGCACGCCGCGATGCGCGCCTGCACACACGTCACTGACTCAGTACCCCCGTGCCACACGCAGCCAGCGTATTTACGTTTCCGTGTGCAATATTATTAATAGCATTATTATTATAAGTTCCATGCATCGCCTTGATTGAACACGTGTTTGGAAGAAGAGTTTGCGTAACACGCGTGCGCGATTGGATGACGCGTGCCTTAAATTGAACACGGATTTGGAAACTGCGTTACCGTAACAAACCCGTGGGGGTTTCAAGGCGTACTGCCTCCTATTGCACACGGAAACGTTAATTCGTGCCCCGCCAGGCGCCACTGACCTGCAGCGCCACGTGCTGCGCGATGAACTCCTCCTGCATGGCGCGCCACACCACCTGCAGCAGGCCGCCCTCCTCGCTCAGGTGCTTCTCCACCGTGCGGTACAGCCGGTGCAGCGACTTGCGCACTGCCAACACATTGTCGTCATCAGCCCATAACAATCATTTCATATTGTTATTTACAATGATAATATTGAATAGGAAAAATAAACCTGATGTCAGATGTTCCGTCTAATTGGCCTTTTACTGAATTTTAAACGTTACTCCACACTATCACCTTCTCGTAGTTAAACTGTATGACTGGTAAATGTTTGCGTTGAAATCACTCGCACATATATTCGCGCAGTCCCGTGCAGGCGAATACGATCTTAAAAGTGCTACTGGATTTATGGCCCAAGACATACATAAAATTAGTTTCAGGCCCAAACTAAAAATGATGACAACACGACCCTACCAAAAAAAACATGTAAAGGGTTTTTTTTGTTTCACTCTATAATGGTCCAACTCTATAAACCTTACATCTTTGTCAAAATGCACAGCTTGGCCGTTTTGCGGCCGTCACCGCATCGCACAGACACTCCTATGTGCATATGGTAAGGAAATAAGTCACTGGTCTTTATGTTGTGTCATGCCATAGTTCATGGACCGGCCAAGCCATACATTTTGACCAAGATGTAAGCTTTTTAGAGGAGCAAGGCCTTATGTTGGCAACCTACTTTAAAGGTCTTGGTGGTATTTCTTTTCTTTTTGTAGGGTGCTGTATTTCTTTTTATTTCACCGCTAGTATTGTACTGACCTATTATTATCCGTAAGAAATATAGACTTGCCACTTTTTTTTTTGTTTGTTTGCAAATCCTACCCTGCATACCAAATTTCAGCTTTCTGGAAATTCGGGAAGTGCCCTAAAAGTTTGGATCAGTGAGTGAGTCAGTCAGTCAGTCAGTAAAAGACGAAATCGACGTATTTTAGGTATTAATAAATAAAAAAGTTTGGATCAGTGAGTGAGTCAGACGAAATCGACGTATTTTAGGTATTAATAAATCGAAAGTATAAAAACTAACAAATGACAATTAATGTGTTTTATTAATTAAACGGTTTTTAATTAAACGGTTTTATATATATTTTTTTTTTTTTTTTTTTTTTTTTTTTTTTTTTTTTTTTTTTTATATTTAGCTCACCCCGTTTGTTTTATTTATTATTCTTGGGTCAAATTTAGTAATTCAAATTTCACCCTCTTCCTGTCAACCGATTAATCTGAAATTTTGTATACACTTTGGATTTTGGTGACAATACAATTATGTTTATTCATTATCATTATAAATTCAAGATGGCCGCCGCTACAAAATGGCGGATAATTTATGTTTTATTAATCCCATCAATATGGGTATCAAATGAAAGGGCTCAACAAGCAGAATACAATATACTATAAAAAATTGAAATCCAAGATGGCAGCCGCTACAAAATGGCGGATAACGTAGGTTTTATCAATCCCATCAATATGGGTATCAAATGAAAGGGCTCAACAAGCAGAATACAATATACTATAAAAAATTGAAATACAAGATGGCGGCCGCTACAAAATGGCGGATAACGTAGGTTTTATCGATCCCATCAATATGGGTATCAAATGAAAGTGCTCAACCAGTATAATACAATGTACTATATAAAATTAAAATCCAAGATGGCGGCCTCTAGAAAATGGCGGATAACTTAGGTTTTATCAATCCCATCAACATGGGTATCAAATGAAAGGTCTCAACAAGTAGAATACAATTTACTATGCAAAATTGAAATCTAAGATGGCCGCCGCTACCAAATGGCTGATAACAATTTTTTATCAATCCCACCAATATGGGTATCAAATAAAAGGGCTTGACAAGAAGAATACAGTGCACTATACAACCTCAATATTTAAGATGGGCGCAGCCATCAGGGCAGCACTGTGGATCACGCAGTCGTATACTTAGGTGCGAAACTGTTTGAAGAAGGTCAAGCCTACGTGGCTCTTAGTAGAGTAAGATCTTTGCAGGGACTACGTATAGAGGAGTTGGACTGCAATAAACTAACGGGCAAGAAACCTTGCAATAATGAAGCACTAAATGAATTAAACCGAATGCGAAATAAAAACTAAAAACTAGAAAATAAAAAAATAGGTAAAAAAAACTTTTTTCAGTTAAACGGTTTTATGTTAAACATACATTGCAATGTTTAAGATAAATGTACTAAAAACCAAAAAATAATAAAATAGATACAGTCGTGGGAATTATAAACATATGCATAGACTAGACTAAAATAAAACCGTGGGGCACGTCAATTGTCTACAATTGTTGATTAAAATGTTTGTTTTGTAATGTTACACTATAATTAGGCAGTTGTTCAACCGACAACGATGGACGTGTGATAAGTAGGGCTACAATGTGGAAACAAGCTAGCAAGCTCGATTATAAGCGAGTTTTAGGGTTTCATAGTGGTGAGCGAGTAGTACTTTTATCATATGTTTTGTCGATTAAAGACAAACTACGAGCAGTGAAACGATTCCTCGCCAGCCAGCAGTGTGAATGTCCAACGATAAACTAGTTGAAACATCTCTTTTATTTACATGGAGTGTAAACTATTGGAATTTCCATGAGCAAGAAAATAGTAAGTAATTTCCTCACCGTCTGCGGGCCAACTGCCTATTTTAACGACGAATTAAACGATTCTTCTATCGCACATTAAGTCGATAATTTGTAGACAATTGACGTGCCCCACGGTTTTATTTTAGTCTAGTCTATGCATATGTTTATAATTCCCACGACTGTATCTATTTTATTATTTTTTGGTTTTTAGTACATTTATCTTAAACATTGCAATGTATGTTTAACATAAAACCGTTTAACTGAAAAAGTTTTTTTACCTATTTTTTTAAATCTGCTAACTTAGTATATCTTATCCTGAGACTTTGAGCTCTCTAGCATTAAACAGGCCGAAGCTGAGGCTGAGCTGCGGAAACGGTTCGCAAAAAGGTAGGTAGTACCCCTGCTTTTTGTTTTAGGCCCGTCTAGCTGTATCGATATGCGCTGTTTAGACGATGGTCCGCGTGTGTCACTGCGTCCATTGGCCCTTAGGCCTGAAATTGTGCTAAGCGGACGTCCGCACGGTTTCATACAAATGTGCTCCGTCACGGGGACACCGCGCGCGGGTCCGTCGCAGGGTAGTCTACTAGGTCGCGGTTGCAAGTCCCGTGGGATAATTTCCGACGTCCACGGTTCGGAGCCGCGGTTAGCAGTTGGCAGTAAATAAAATGGCCTCGCGACGGGGTCGTCACGATCCCACGGAGCCCACTCGCGTAGACACGCGAGGGGTGACTGTCGCGGGCGCCCGCATAACGCAGTTTCAGGCCTTACTTTAGTAGGACCGCGCGCTGTGATCAAGATGCGTATCTTCCACTTTTAAGTTTATTTAAGGTTTTAAGTTATGTTAAGTTAGCTGAGCCGCACTTAATGTGTGCCGCAATTAATGATCAACCCGCTCATTAGCGAGTGACGGAGGTTCAGTCGTTAGTTAATAAATAAAAAGCATTGCTTTGATGCAACAAACTGATTACGATAATCTAAGTGAATCAGCTACAACACCAAGAGTATGTAGGTGTCTTATCTATCGAGGTTATTAGCCAGATTGATGTAACCGAAGTGGTATGTTGCTTATCTGTAGAAAAAATATTTAAGGGTTTCGTGTCGGTGGACTCAATCGTGTTAAGTTTTTACTGTCTCGGGCAATTGGTAGCTGTCACGTGTCTATAGACACGGCGGTGACAATGATCTATAAAATGTCACCCAAATTAAGGTCGTAGTAGTTTTGCAGACGCTCTTAAGGGGAACCTAGTCGTTTTTTTTTTTTATATTTAGCTCACCCCGTTTGTTTTATTTATTATTCTTGGGTCAAATTTAGTAATTCAAATTTCACCCTCTTCCTGTCAACCGATTAATCTGAAATTTTGTATACACTTTGGATTTTGGTGACAATACAATTATGTTTATTCATTATCATTATAAATTCAAGATGGCCGCCGCTACAAAATGGCGGATAATTTATGTTTTATTAATCCCATCAATATGGGTATCAAATGAAAGGGCTCAACAAGCAGAATACAATATACTATAAAAAATTGAAATCCAAGATGGCAGCCGCTACAAAATGGCGGATAACGTAGGTTTTATCAATCCCATCAATATGGGTATCAAATGAAAGGGCTCAACAAGCAGAATACAATATACTATAAAAAATTGAAATACAAGATGGCGGCCGCTACAAAATGGCGGATAACGTAGGTTTTATCGATCCCATCAATATGGGTATCAAATGAAAGTGCTCAACCAGTATAATACAATGTACTATATAAAATTAAAATCCAAGATGGCGGCCTCTAGAAAATGGCGGATAACTTAGGTTTTATCAATCCCATCAACATGGGTATCAAATGAAAGGTCTCAACAAGTAGAATACAATTTACTATGCAAAATTGAAATCTAAGATGGCCGCCGCTACCAAATGGCTGATAACAATTTTTTATCAATCCCACCAATATGGGTATCAAATAAAAGGGCTTGACAAGAAGAATACAGTGCACTATACAACCTCAATATTTAAGATGGGCGCAGCCATCAGGGCAGCACTGTGGATCACGCAGTCGTATACTTAGGTGCGAAACTGTTTGAAGAAGGTCAAGCCTACGTGGCTCTTAGTAGAGTAAGATCTTTGCAGGGACTACGTATAGAGGAGTTGGACTGCAATAAACTAACGGGCAAGAAACCTTGCAATAATGAAGCACTAAATGAATTAAACCGAATGCGAAATAAAAACTAAAAACTAGAAAATAAAAAAATAGGTAAAAAAAACTTTTTTCAGTTAAACGGTTTTATGTTAAACATACATTGCAATGTTTAAGATAAATGTACTAAAAACCAAAAAATAATAAAATAGATACAGTCGTGGGAATTATAAACATATGCATAGACTAGACTAAAATAAAACCGTGGGGCACGTCAATTGTCTACAATTGTTGATTAAAATGTTTGTTTTGTAATGTTACACTATAATTAGGCAGTTGTTCAACCGACAACGATGGACGTGTGATAAGTAGGGCTACAATGTGGAAACAAGCTAGCAAGCTCGATTATAAGCGAGTTTTAGGGTTTCATAGTGGTGAGCGAGTAGTACTTTTATCATATGTTTTGTCGATTAAAGACAAACTACGAGCAGTGAAACGATTCCTCGCCAGCCAGCAGTGTGAATGTCCAACGATAAACTAGTTGAAACATCTCTTTTATTTACATGGAGTGTAAACTATTGGAATTTCCATGAGCAAGAAAATAGTAAGTAATTTCCTCACCGTCTGCGGGCCAACTGCCTATTTTAACGACGAATTAAACGATTCTTCTATCGCACATTAAGTCGATAATTTGTAGACAATTGACGTGCCCCACGGTTTTATTTTAGTCTAGTCTATGCATATGTTTATAATTCCCACGACTGTATCTATTTTATTATTTTTTGGTTTTTAGTACATTTATCTTAAACATTGCAATGTATGTTTAACATAAAACCGTTTAACTGAAAAAGTTTTTTTACCTATTTTTTTAAATCTGCTAACTTAGTATATCTTATCCTGAGACTTTGAGCTCTCTAGCATTAAACAGGCCGAAGCTGAGGCTGAGCTGCGGAAACGGTTCGCAAAAAGGTAGGTAGTACCCCTGCTTTTTGTTTTAGGCCCGTCTAGCTGTATCGATATGCGCTGTTTAGACGATGGTCCGCGTGTGTCACTGCGTCCATTGGCCCTTAGGCCTGAAATTGTGCTAAGCGGACGTCCGCACGGTTTCATACAAATGTGCTCCGTCACGGGGACACCGCGCGCGGGTCCGTCGCAGGGTAGTCTACTAGGTCGCGGTTGCAAGTCCCGTGGGATAATTTCCGACGTCCACGGTTCGGAGCCGCGGTTAGCAGTTGGCAGTAAATAAAATGGCCTCGCGACGGGGTCGTCACGATCCCACGGAGCCCACTCGCGTAGACACGCGAGGGGTGACTGTCGCGGGCGCCCGCATAACGCAGTTTCAGGCCTTACTTTAGTAGGACCGCGCGCTGTGATCAAGATGCGTATCTTCCACTTTTAAGTTTATTTAAGGTTTTAAGTTATGTTAAGTTAGCTGAGCCGCACTTAATGTGTGCCGCAATTAATGATCAACCCGCTCATTAGCGAGTGACGGAGGTTCAGTCGTTAGTTAATAAATAAAAAGCATTGCTTTGATGCAACAAACTGATTACGATAATCTAAGTGAATCAGCTACAACACCAAGAGTATGTAGGTGTCTTATCTATCGAGGTTATTAGCCAGATTGATGTAACCGAAGTGGTATGTTGCTTATCTGTAGAAAAAATATTTAAGGGTTTCGTGTCGGTGGACTCAATCGTGTTAAGTTTTTACTGTCTCGGGCAATTGGTAGCTGTCACGTGTCTATAGACACGGCGGTGACAATGATCTATAAAATGTCACCCAAATTAAGGTCGTAGTAGTTTTGCAGACGCTCTTAAGGGGAACCTAGTCGTGGTCTCGAACTCACTGGTGGCCCTGGCTAAAAAGCACGCTGTCTGACCAGGCATCGTGTCCGACAGAGGTAGTATCAGTGATGAGCAGTTAGAAGTTAGCCTACACGCACAACATTATTGAATGAGATGCAGGATCATTTATAGTACAACAGGCGCGTAAAAAATTAAGAACATTCCTTTGGAAGATCGGGTTTTATGAAAAAACCACTGCATAAATCAACCAATAAAGTTTATTTAACTTTTCGATATTTGAGCTTTGTCGGTACCGACTTGGTTTTTCAAATTTTATACTTCTTAAACACGCCCAAAGTTAGGTTAAATTAAAAAGAAAAACCAATCTTTGTTGGCTCCTAACTTTTTAATGGCATTTTATTTTAGTATTCTGTTTCCGTACAGACAATATTAATAAGACAAAACCATACCATGTTTAATTTTTAATGTACATTGCCGAACAGTGGAGTTACACTCCCGAAGTTTGTATGGGAAAAATGTGGACCTTAAGTGCCATGCCAGATATTATCGATCTCATTGATTGTTAATTACTGATTGATTTTTGATTGATTTTTACACAGTGGTACAGTAGTGCTGGTATACCTTCCTGCGCGGGGTACATGGCCAGCACGCGGCGCAGCTCGTGCTTGCTGAAGGCGGCGCGGTAGCACACCTCGTCCTCGCGCACGCCCTGCGCCACCGCCTCCGACACGCCCTGCACACACACGGCACCCAAATTTAAAATATTATTTTATTTCAACACTTATGAAACGTCAGAAACTAGGTGTACGATTCCATTTGGTCGTTTCCTATTACCTATCGAAGAATTTAAGTTACAATAGCACGGAAGTGTGTCCGTCAGTACAGAAACACGCACACGCACACACACACACACGCGCGCGCTAACTCACCTCGAAGAACTGCGTGAGCTTCTCGAGCGGCCGGCCGAAGTACTGCGTGACGTAGGCGCGCAGCGCGTCCGAGTAGCGCGTGCGGCACTCGCGCCGCAGCGCCTCCAGCGCCGGCACGCGCAGCGCCGACAGCACCCCGTGCAGCCGGTGGTAGTTCTCTAAGGGACATCATTTGAGAATACAATATGTTTGAGCAGAGCTCTATAAGTTTCGAACTTAACACACGGCGTGCATCATGGTGCCGGCCAGGATCCAGCATACACACTGGCTCACTCACCCATGTGCAGCACGGCGCGCGGTGTGCGCGGGTGCTCGGCATGCTGCACGGCATGCATCATGGCGCCGGCCAGCGCCACGTACCAGCGGTCCAGGTCCGCGCGGCGCCCGCTCGACACGAAGATGCGCTCGCACGCGGCACTCAGGGCCTCCAACTCCTGCAGGAAGCTCAGCAGACCGCACTTGGGTTTCTTGGCCGCCTGTGGGGCAGAAACTCTCGGAGTTCATTCAGTCCGTAGTTTTCAGAGTGGATCTGAGGACCTCAGAAACCGGGCATGTGTCCTCTAATGCAACTGTTTAAAAGCGAAAGTTGAATGAGATTAATAGTCGGCTCACCTGCTTGACGGCGTCGGGTAGAGCGGCCAGGCGCTCGGCCACGCTGCGGTCCGCGCCGCGCTTGGCCGCCACCGCCACGCCCGCCAGCGCCGCGCGCGCCCACCGCGCCTCGCCCGCGCCCGCCGCGCCGCCCGCGCCCGCCGCGCCCCCCGCGCCCTCGGCCGCGCCCAGCACGCGCCGCCCCACGCACGCCAGCGCGCGCATGGCTCCGCTGCACAGAGACACTCTCGTATAATGTCCGTGAGCGCGTACCCCGCGCGTCGCGCGCCACCGGTACATACTAGGGGTCGTGCCGCTCCACGTGCGCCACCAGTGCCACCAAGTCGCTCTCCAGCGACGGGAACAACTCGCACATGAAGCGCCGCGTCTCGCCCCCCGCGCGCTTTGCCTCGCCCCGTTCACCGCCCTCACTCCGCTCGCCGTCGCCGCCTTCACCCTGAAATGAAACTTTTGGCTTCATAGCACGTCGCAACTACCTATCTGCCGCTAAATGTTGACGCGAAACGCGATTTTACCTTGATGTCGATGTCCAAAAAGAAGAATTGCGCGCAGAAGTCTTGCTCGGCGTTGCACAAGCTTTCCACCAGACTCAGCACCTGCCGACAGACGGGGCATCGACTTGACCAGTGGCGAAACATATTTGTCGATTAGTACAGTCGTAGTGGCGCTTCACTCACGGTGTCAAGCGGCTCGTCGGCGCGGTCGGGCGATGCGCTGGCCAGCCCGGCGCGCGCCAGCTCGCACGCCGCGCGCACCTCGCGCTCGTACACGCGCGCCCACGTGCCCACGTACACCTGCACACAACGGGGTCAGTCAGCCTGTCCGCCAGGCACCCTGCTGCACAGCACACTGCACACATACCTTAGCCAGCGCGTCGAACGCCTTCTCGTCCATGTCCTTGAGCCAGCGCATGAAGGGCGCGTAGGGCAGCAGCTCGGCGTGGTGGCGGTGCGCGCGCGACTCGTGCGCCGCCTCGTTGCCGAGGTGGATGAGCGCATTGTTGAGGTGCCGCGCCAGCGCCGCCGCCAGCTGCGGGCATATTTATTATACCATGTCAAGAACCACCAAGCTTAGATACCGTGATTAGTTACTGGACCTATCAACGAGCTTCCTGTACTGGTGAAACTTGAACCTTTTCCATACAGTAAGCTTCTCTTATGGTTAAGAGAAGCTTACTGTATGGAAAAGGTTCAAGTTTCATGCGAGCTCTGTACTAGTCGCGCCTCACCTGGTCGCGCGCGCGGGTGAGGCGGCGCAGACGCTCTCTCACGGCGGCGAGGCGGCGGCGCGACGCAGGCGCGGTCGCCTCGGCGCGCAAGGCAGCGCGCAGGGCCTCGCCCGCGGCCAGCGCGCGCGCGCGGCCCTCCACCGACGTCAGCGACACCTCAGCCAGCGAGTCCAGATCCCGCAGCGGCGGCGCGTCCAGCCAGCTGTACACGTCGCCGAGCTCGGCCAGCAAGAGCCGCGCGTTGGCGTCGGCGCGCGCAGCGTCCGAGCGCGCATGCGGCGCAGCGGGCGCGGCGCGCGCCAGCTCGTCGTAGCGCCGCAGCCGCTGCGCCAGCGCGGCGCCGGCGCCCAGGCCCGCCTCCAGGCGCTCGGCCAGCGCGGCGCCGGCGCCGCCGCTCTCGGTGGCAGCGGCCAGCATGCCGGCCACGTTGAGCGCGTCGAGGCGCGCAAGGCGGCTGCCCAGACGCCGAACGCGCCGCTCTGCGTCGGCGTCGGCGGGCTCGGCGTCCTCCAGAAGCGCGCCGAGCGCCGCATCCGAGGGCGTCACACCGTCGCCACCCTGCCATACCCACTTTTATCATTGGAATAGGTCATCATTCCAGTATTTAAACCTTTTTTTTATTTTAAACTGTTATTCTCACTTAAATGGAGTAGTGGAACCTAATCCATATACATACCAATCCATACTAAATATCTTAATATAGGTAATGAATGCGAAACTAACCCTTCTTGTCTGTCTGTTACCTTTTGTTGTAGTTGTTACCTGATGCTGAACAAATGTCGGCGAAATCTAGCACATAAGTACAACATGACCTGGGTTAGGACATACTCACATTTCCGACATCCACTGGACCGAAAATGTGGGCAAATGCTAATAAAACAAAATAATAACCTGTGGCATAAACGCCATTCAGAATGGGCCACATTTTACAAGCTTTTATTTTGTTTCATCTGTCCCGGTGTCTAATGAGATCTTGCAAGTTTTTGACCCATTTCCCGGTTTCTGATTGAGCTGAAATTTTGCATGCATATGTATATCTCGTGACAATGCAATATTACGACGACATGTAGCTGATCAGATGCTGCAGCTGGAAGGTGGCTATAGGAACTCCGCAATAAAACGACAAACCCCCATCAATATTTAATTTAATAATTGGACTGATCAAAATCTGCTTAGCAGAAGCGATTTAGTTATGTCACTAAGACTTCGATCCGGTCACATCTCATCAAAAAAATTTGGTTTTCTGATAAAAAAGGTTACGTCACCCAACTGTGAAGAATGTGGAGTCGTTGAAGATGTACAACATGTTTTGATGGAGTGTGTGGGGAATGAGGCTTTGAGATTTGATTTAGTTGGTCCAAAAAATATTTACGATGTTGGAGAGTGTAATGCTATCCTTGCTTGTCCTTTATCGGAACAAGATAGGATACTGTACAAACTGGCTTTTTTTTATTTTAAAGTAAGTGTTAACTGTTTTTAGGTTTAGTTGATACTGCTGATGTTACAGGGCGACGTTATCTAAATAAATAAAGAAAAACTTCATCTGGTTTTAAAAATATTATTGAGCCGAGCAAATAGTTGAAAAGTCAGAAAGAACAGTCAGTGGGTCGTCTTAGGGGAACTCTGAGCGAAAATGAAATATAGCGCGGGCGGGAGAAGCTAGTACAATATAAAAGTCTTGCGCAAAATTTAATGTTCCATTGTTATCAGATATTTCATATAAATTATAAACAGAATAACAATAAATAGAATATACACGTAGATTATCGATAGACACCTCGGCATAGTCCTAACTCAAGTAATCGTAAGAATCCAGTAGTAAAAAGGGGGCAGTGCTAGCTCACCACGTCGGCACAAGGCTGCTCCTTACTGCTGTCCCATTCACGTTGCAGTGCTGTCTCTTCGTACTTCATGATTTAGACCCCGACGTTATATTTAGGAAGCTGTATTCACAAATGTTTGCTTGTGGGAGTTCCAATAACAAATAATACTGTGAAGAAAAACTTCAGTCTCAGGTGTAGATGCCGCTACTTATCAAATTGAACGTACTATTGTTTTCAAATTAACTTCGCTTATGAATTACATTAAAACACAGTGTAAACCAGACATAAACAATATTATATTGCAACAATTCAGTTTTTAGTTTACACAATCAACAAACTTTGTATTGTCAACAAATGTCATAACTTCAGCCGCTTTCCGAATTAGTAAAATAGCGCTGCTAGTCTAGTACCGATGGGCGTTGAATCAACGAACCACGGTGAATCAACTGTTCACCTCCTGTCAACGTGTTAACGTTAACTATTTATTATGAATCAACTAGTTGAATTTGTCAACGACGTTTAAGAATCAACTAAACTAAATTTGCAAACTTACTTAACGAAATGTGCAAAAAACTTACGTTGAAAATACCATCATAGATTCCGAGCGACGGTCATGTCGTATAATTTGAACTCTAAGTAACGTACACAATGAATAAAACCGTTCAATGAATGAACGGTTAACGTTACAAGTCAACAATAGTTGCACGTTAACTCGTGGACGAATTTAACTAGTTGATAAATGTGCGTTAACGGCAAAACCGTCAACGACCCATCACTAGCTGCTACAGCTCACATTAATAAGTACGTTCCGAGTTAGATATCACGATTATGACAGCTGAGAGTTGTCATTTTTATCAACATTATGGAACGCTCATGACCGCGCTAACAGTGCTTACTCAATGTCAAAACCTATTTACGCTAACTATTTTTAAACCTATTTATATAAAACTTGTATACACCACAGACTTCTTCTTCTTATTTGGTTAAGTGGCGACTCTAGCCAGAAGCACTATTTATAATAATAAATCTAAGTTATGATACGACTCAAAACAAAACAGCACAACTGTCATTTTTGATAGCGCTCACGGTGATATTAGTATCGTATGGTCGGCGTTATCGCAAGATGGCGCATGTCAATGACGATTCACGAGATATCGTTATCGCACTTACGCCACTTCGGCTCAAATCGATGATTTCGCAACTCGGAACGTAGCCTAAAATTGTCAGCTGTCACTGTGAATTAGTTGTTGTCTCTTTCTATTATTCTGATTTGTTCATGTCAATGGCAGTCAGGAGTAGCGTTGCCAACCATACTTTATAACGTATCTTACTTTATTTTTGGTATTTATACTTTATACTTTTGCATACAAATAAAGTATGTGAAAATACTTTATTTCCAACCTTTACTGTGATGCGTAAAACAAAACACTAATTATGGGTACTTATCTATTAAAAGGATGACGGAAACGATTTACTTATAATTACTGAACGAAATGTTAGATGTCAGATGTGATGACTGGACAGACTTCTATCAAATGTTAAAAAAAATATTTCTTTATTTTACATCCACTCCCGCCACTTCAGCTTTCACTGAAAGAGTTTTTGAGTAATGAATCTAAAGAAGAGAGAAATAAAGCGTCAATAAATTTAATTAACAACGATTTTTTTATTTAAGTACCTACTTATTTAAATTTAAATTTTGATTGTCAAACAAGCTTTAATTTTTTTAAACATAGCACAAAATTGTTAGCATGTGCTAAAACCACACAAAAATAATACGGCAATAAAAACATCAAATTTGAAAAATACTTTTTTTTTCCAAATGTTTTTTTTTTCCTATTCAAACCATTTTACACGTTTTTTGTCAAAAAAAGTTGGCAGCCCTAAGTAAGTTCAGTGCTATGCATTGTGTTGTAAACAGGCGCGGTCGCAGCCAAAGTTTGGGGGGGGGGGTGTCACAGGAAAGGACTACCTACATATTAATAAGAAAATGTATTACATTTTCGAAAAATTACTATTAAGCTTTACGTTTACGGTTTTGGGGGGCTCATGACCCCTAGGACCACCCCCCTCGGACCACGCCTGGTTGTAGAGAGCGTTTACTGTTTATATTGTTTTATTTCTGATTGCAAATTTCGTTTAAAAAGCAAAGAAACGAGCACGAAATAGAGAGAAAGAGAAGTATTGCCATTGCCCGGAAGATTTTGGAACCTAGAAGAAATTGTAAAGAGCGACATGTCGGTCAAAATTAAACAGAAAGATATGGATACCTGCATCCTTGCATCTTTAACCTACGCTAGCCAAACTTGGAAGTTCGCTTACCGGATAATATTCAAAATTAGATCATGTCAAAGAAATATGGAGAGAACTGTATTAAAAATTAAAAGAATTTAAAAAATACCCCATAGCATTAGGGTGAATCCAGACCTGGCGAATGCGCCGCTCGCGAGCCACTTGCGAACTGCGCGCGTGCATTTCCTGTTCGTAGGCTACGAACATGAGTTGCACGCGCGCAGTTCGCAAGCGGCTCGCGATTATAAAATAATGTACTGTTAGACAAATAAGAAGTTAGGTTCAAACTAGATATTGATTGCATTTATCTGTATATATTACTAGAAGTCTGAAGGAACAAAGTAAATAAAATACATTATATTATATATTAACATTCAAATCACACGTTTATTCTCATTATCAGGATTTCTCATAAACTTTTCACTTAAATTACTTACAATACTCATTACTATAACATGTACCTAATTGCTACGTAAATTATACTACTAGCAATAGCTACACTATAGGATCTAAAATTTAAAACAAAATAACGGCCACAGTTTAAATCATAGTATGATATTTTAAAGAATAGTTATTAAATCAGACTGACTTACAATAGGTCCTCCACTTGATACTATATGACTTGTTCTCTTGGTGGTCCGTGCTCGAATGCCCCCAGGGCTCCGATGATCTCAACCTCGTTAGTGAGCGTTGAAATCCACGGACAAAGAAAACAAACTATCGTTGTCAATTGACAGGCAAAGGAAATGTGGCTATTCAGCCAATATGATTTTAACAAAATAAAAATTATATAAACTAAATGTACTTCTTGTGGCGAAGTGATGAAATACAATCTTAATTCTCTAACAGACGGCCGTCCTGAGAAAGCAATGGCCCCATTGCTTTCCGGCCATTCGAATATATTTGTGTGTCTCTATACAAAGTAGCACTTATTTGATACAACTTAAAATACCTTAATAAATTTGTAGACAAGTTTAAAAACTAGTAACTAGTACAACGTAACAAATAAAGAGAGATAAAAAAAAGTTATTACTTGTAACTTAACAAAGATTATTCAAAATATAATAACGTAACTAATACATTGAGTTTAAAAACTAGTGACTAGTACAAAGTAACAAATAAAGAGATACAAAAAAGGAATTGATTACTTGTAACTTAACAAA
Organism: Polymixis lichenea; assembly: GCA_949091785.1. Taxonomy (NCBI): domain Eukaryota; kingdom Metazoa; phylum Arthropoda; class Insecta; order Lepidoptera; family Noctuidae; genus Polymixis; species Polymixis lichenea. The sequence goes on along the minus strand of OX420942.1, from coordinate 22,059,895 downwards.
GATCATTCAAAATATAATAACGTAACTAATACATTGAAAACTAGTGACTAGTACAAAGTAACTAATAAAGAGAGATACAAAAAAAAAGAAGTTATTACTTGTAACATAACAAAGATCATTCAAAATATAATAACGTAACTAATACATTGTTTAATCAGTTCCAAATAAGTATAATACTTAAAGTAATATGTACACAAACCGGGGTGATCCCGTTAAAGGTCTTAAAAATCATTAAAATAATAGACCAACTAAAACAATACCTTCTAACTTAATAACAAAAACCATGAAAATATCATAACTTAACTTATACATTACGTATTTATTCTTGAAGTAATTTTAAGGGGCATCGCACACATCAGCCTAGTATTGGAGCATCATCACCTCGCCTCCTCTGCTCCTTAGCAGCCAGGGGTCCATCAAATGTAGCGGCAATTCTCCGGAACAGCTTTCAGCGTCTCCCGAGGTATCGACGCGGTTACGCGACGTCGGCGACTTGAGCGTGACCACGCGCTTATGGCTGAACGTACGTGTGTGCAATGAGCCCTAACGTGATTCTGTAGGTTATGTAGATACCTGGAAAACAAAAATATATTAGTAGAGCTCTATTTGCATTCCTGCAAAACAACGATTCTAAGTTCAAATACAGATGAAAATAAACTAAATAAAGGAAAGATTAGTCAAAGTAAAAATCTTTTACATATACATAATGTATATTATGTAACGAGTATTTCAATATATTATTATTTATTTTTTTTTTTTTTTACGAGCACCGCTTGTACATCTTGTACTTGAACCTCGGCCATCGAAATAGAAAGGGTAAACACCGCTTGTACTTCGGCATCCGTCAATGTTACGGAGTACCGCTTGTACTTCGGCCTCGGTCCACTTAATAGGTGGCGTGAACACCGCTTGTACTTCAGCATCCGTCATTGTTACTGACACCCGCTTGTACTTCGGCCTCGGTCCACTTAATAGGGGGGCGTGAACACCGCTTGTACTTCAGCATCCGTCATTGTTAATGACACCCGCTTGTACTTCGGCCTCGGTCCACTTAATAGGGGGGCGTGAACACCGCTTGTACTTCAGCATCCGTCATTGTTAATGACACCCGCTTGTACTTCGGCCTCGGTCCACTTAATAGGGGGGCGTGAACACCGCTTGTACTTCAGCATCCGTCATTGTTAATGACACCCGCTTGTACTTCGGCCTCGGTCCACTTAATAGGGGGGCGTGAACACCGCTTGTACCTCAGCATCCGTCATTGTTACTGACACCAGCTTGTACTTCGGCCTCGGTCCACTACTAATACTTACAGGCAAGCAGCTCCAGAGTAGCTAGATGCAGCCCATTAGTCACGTAAGATTTATTCTGTAATCATGTAACTGGGAAGGATTTGGGAAGGAAAGTCAGTATTTGTCATGAGTCTAGCAACGAGAGTTTAATTAGGTAAGTATTAGTCATAATGTAAACATTGTATGCCTTAATTTGAATCGGAACAGTAATTATCGCTGTCAACAACCGCCTCATTTACAATGTCATTGTCTTCGCCGTCAGTGTAATTACTAGATGCGAAAGTTATCCAATGTTTTAACTGGTCTGCTGGATAAATACTTTTATATTTACGTTTTGAGTGTCCTGTAATGCTAGTGACTTCATACCGATCGTTTTCTAAAACTGCAGTTATTTTTAAGGGGCCCCGAAACTTAGGACATAACTTTTTACTTTTTCCATCTGCTGGATTGTGATGATTGGGAATCATTACCAAATCATCTTTTTGAAAGAATTTTGTTGGAGCCCTACCGCTATCAAATTTCTTTTTCATATATTGTTGACTCTTTTCGGTGTTCTCATGAGCAAAACTTAGGACATAACTTTTTACTTTTTCCATCTGCTGGATTGTGATGATTGGGAATCATTACCAAATCATCTTTTTGAAAGAATTTTGTTGGAGCCCTACCGCTATCAAATTTCTTTTTCATATATTGTTGACTCTTTTCGGTGTTCTCATGAGCAGCCAACCGTATTGCATCTCTAGATGAACCCGATTCAGAGGTATCGATTGAATCGGCTAGTTCGTTCAAAATAGGACCTTCCCCAGGACAGACTGTGCGACGTCCGAATACTATCTCAGAAGGAGATTTGCCTGTAGTTTTATTGATTATGTTATTTAAACTCCACTGCAATTTACCTACTCTGACATCCCAGTCGCGCTCCGCCTGATCATAATTGGTCGCAGCTAAAGAATCGAGAATTGTACGATTATATCGTTCAATTTGCCCATTGGCTCGTGGTGTTGCTACAGCATTCAGTACATGCTTAGCACCTATTAATTTAACAAAGCTTGTGAATGCCGCTGATGTAAAACTAGTACCACGATCGGTTATTACTACGTTTGGACTACCTATTACGTCAAATATTTCCTGCAAAGTTTTGATAGTAGTTTTTGTTTTTACATCTTTAACTGGTCTTATAAAAATAAATTTACTGAAACCGTCAATTACACCGAGTATGTAAGAATTCCCCCGTTTGCTCCTAACAAATGGTCCTAGATGGTCCATGTGAAGAGTGTGAAATGGGACGTTACCTTTGGGGATTGGATGTAAGTAACCAGTGGGTTTGGTAGTAGATGCTTTATTGTATGCACAATTAAGACATGCTTCCACGTATTTGCGAACGAATCGTTTCATTTTTGGGAACCAATAGTCTTGTTTTATTTTATCAAGAGTCTTTTCGACCGCAAAGTGCCCCATCTCATCATGGCATAACTGACAAATACGCCATCGTGCCCCATTAGGTACAACCCATTTTTTTTCATCCCCCACTATCCTGTAGATCTTGTCATCCTGAAGGAGGAAATTTGTGTGAATATCCTTAACCTCCTTTTTATTACTTTTTAAGATCAATTTGATGTGTTGCAGTTTAGGGTCAGTCATTTGAACAGTTTGGAGCCAGTCGGTGGTACTGATATGCATGATATCATACTCCCTACCATCTAACAGTTCCCGCGAGTCTCGATAAGCAATAGGATTTCGGCTTAACGCGTCAACATGTTTCATGTTGTCACCTGGTCTGTACTCAATGCTGAAATCATATTCTTGTAATAATAACCACCATCGAGCTATCCGTGGCATTAAATCACGCTTTGTTAGGGTAGTCCTCAATGCGTTGCAGTCCGTGAACACTTTGAACGATATACCAATTAAATAAATGCGAAACTTCTTCAGCGATAGGACAACCGCAAGAGTCTCCAATTCATAGGAATGTAGGTATTCTTCTTCTTTAGTGGTTTGTTTGCTAAAGTATGCTACCGGCCTGGGAGGAGATTTTTCGTCAGGCCTTTGAAGTAGAATTCCACCTACTCCTAATTTGCTAGCATCGCAATGTACCTCAGTTATGTACTTTGTATCATACAGAGCCAAAATGGGACGCTCGATTAACTTAGTTTTAATTGTATGGAATGCTTCCTCTTGGAGACTACTCCAAACCCAAGGGATATTTGCTTTTGTAAGAGAAGTTAAAGGTTTAGCTATACTTGCGAAGTTGGGAACAAATCGTCTAAAAAAACTAGCGAGGCCAACGAATTGACGGACCTGATGGACGCTGCTTGGTGTCGGGAATAAAGCTACTGCCTCAGTTTTTCTACTACCGGGCCGCAAGCCATCTGTAGAGATTTCATATCCTAAGTAATCTAGCTTCGTTTCAAAGAAGAAACATTTGTCAATATTTAAAGTCAATCCGGCTTTACGAAGGCAATTAAAGATCCTCCTTAACTTTTCCATACCTTCGTCTACGTCAGTACAGGGTGACAAGATGTCATCCATATAGGGCAAGGCTAGGTCGAATCTGTCCTTCCCTAGGGTTTTATTTATCATATGTTGAAATACAGCTGGTGCGTTGACCAAACCGAATGGCATTCGCGTATATTCGAAATGACCGTCAGGAGTTACGAACGCTGTTACATGAGTCGAATCTTGCGCCATAAGTCTATCTAGTTGGTCATCTATGACTGGCATAGGGTACGAATCTTTGACGGTCTTTTTGTTAAGTGCCCTATAATCTACGCATAAACGATAATCGTTATTCTTCTTTTTAACTAAAACTATAGGGCTTGCGTAAGAAGAATTAGATTCTTTAATAATATCGTTATCGAGAAGCTCATTTACAAGTTTTTGAACTACTATGCGTTCGCTATAAGGTAATCTGTATGGTTTGTATGAGACTGGAGAGTTATCAGTAAGTGTAATGTGCATTTCAGAAATAGTCGATGTTCCCAGCTCGCTCACGTTTAAAGCAAAACAATCACGATATTCATTAACCAACCTTAAAAGTTCTTGTTTTTGTTTGTCAGTAGTGTCAGAACCTATTTTTAACATATCTATTGTCAGGGGATCAGGATTGTTGTCGCTAGGTTTGTCAACAGTCAGTTTGTAGACTCCTAATTGGTCAGCCTTTTGGAAATCGGTATAAATGTCAAGTGAGATCGGTAACAAACTAGCCCTTGCAACAAGCTTTCCCTTATGCAACACATGTTTATCCCCAGATAAGTTTATAACTAATATTTTTCCCATGCCTTCTTTTACTAAATATAATCCTTGCGGAATTATAATTTCTTCCCCTTTCTTAAAACAAGTGTTTCCTGGTAAGTATACTAGCCCCGTGTGATTAGTTCCTAAATATATATCTACGCCGACTACCCCATTAATCTCAACATCTGATTTAATGTAAACTTCCGATTTAACTGCTTCGGCCACCGCTGAGTATAAAACCAAATTACTGTTTGTCTTATAAACTCTAACCTCAGGTAATTCAGTTAGAGTCTGACCAACAAGTACATCTGTGTTAAGGAACTCATTATGTACAATAAACACTTCTACTATGGCTGTAACAAAGTCCACGCTTATCTCGACGGATGTCTTCGCTAACGGTAATACTACACCAGTTGCAAAGCCTTTTAATACAGGTAGTCCCTCTGTCGAGGTATCTAGTTTTAATTCGTCTGCAGTGCTCTGTTTGATAAGCGTGCACTGGCTACCGAAATCGACAAATGCAGTTTTAGATATGCCGTTCAGTTATATTTTTTGTATAAATATTGTGACTATTTTTACTGGCTTCGATTAACTGTACCTTATTGACGGGATTCGAACTATTTTTAACTTTGTCTGCATCCTGCTTGCAATGTTCGGCTAAATGGCCCATTCTGTTGCATTTTGGACATTTTTGAAGAGCTTTCGGGCATTTCGGAACAGTATGTCCCAGCTCTGAACAATTGTAGCAACGGAGTTTAAACGAAGGGTGCTTATTGTTCCGTATGCTTTCTTTAGTTTGCATAGGGGTTTTCTTTATTTCTTTTAGACTTTTGCATGAGATATTGCGTAGATACTTGAGTAGCCTACTCGGTCGTCTTAAATCTGAGCCTAACGCATTCAGACGGATATTATTATCATATATGCCCTGTACTATGCAGTCTACTGCATCTTTCCCCTTGATACCGCAATGATTAACAAGCTTTGCTTTATCATAAAAGTACTCCTCTAGAGTTTCATCCCTCTTGCTCTTCCGGTCTAGCATTTCGATGAGTTTATCCGCATAATTTCGATCGTCTGGAAAACTTTTTAATAACTTGGCTTGCCATTCCTTCCAGTTAAGCTTAACCGACGATAAGCCTTCATACCATCTGCGTGAAAGACCGGCGAGCTTAGGTAATGCGTTATAAATAATTTCTCTATCATTCCAGTAATATATTTGAGCAGTTTCATTCACTTTCTTTAACCATGATGCCATAGTTTTTGGAATTACATCTTTGGCGCCTACGAAGTTACTTTCATTACGTTTATTTAGCGCATCTATTAACTTTTCTACTACACTACTTTCTTTAGGTTTAGGAGTAACGCTTTTCTTTCGGTATTTAGTTCGTTTCGATTTCACTGGGGACCGTCTACGCCTGCTGGTGTTAGATTCAGAAGAACTCGATTTTGCTGTAGTACTACTCGTTACTGAACTTCTGCTAGCATGCCGTATCTTTTCTACGAGTTTGCGTTCACGGCGCGAGCGTTTTTTGTTTTTACGCAGTCGTGAGCGCGAATATCCCCTGTATGCTCCGGATGATTGTGAATCTGTGCTACGTGCCCGCCCAATAGAACGAGAAAGTCTGGTGCGGTGTTTTCGCTTCAACGATCTTTTCCTATGACGTGAGTGTTCAGCATCGGAAGAGGCCAATTTTGAGCTCCAAGAGGTGTCCCTACGTATTGATCGCGAGCGTGTCCGTGGACGTTTGGATCCGCGAGACCGAACCCGCGTGTTCCTCTCCTGAGATCTACTCGCACGCTCGATTACATGTGGAGGTGTAAAGGCGTCTCTAGCAGATGTCCTATCCGACATTGTCACAATCTTTTATGATTATTGTCAAGTCAAGGTCAAATTGGGATCAGGTTAGTAGGAAAATATTGATATGATTAGAATAGTAATCATAATACCTTAGTAGATGTGAAATATGACACAAATTGTATAAGGACTAAAAGAACATCATGTAAGAAAATCAGCGAAACAACATTTTCAGCAAATCAATAAACAGTTATTCAATTAAATATCATTCAAGTAATCAATAATATCATTGTATTTTACTGTCTAATTTCCTCACGTTTCACTGTATGCTGTGCATAGGTGCATTCGCTCCATTGAGCACAAAATAAAACGAACAGCAAGATGCAGTAGAATACCCGTGCCTATAGGACACGGGGTATCGACACAATCTTTGTCGGATGTTTCCAAAACGAATGCACATTTAACCAAAGAAAATATCCACGCCCAGCCCGGAGGGTAGCCCCGGCAAGCTGAGAGTGGACACTTGGTCACCGCGGTGTTTCCACCTGTACTTCCATAGAGTAGCCATGGCAAAGTATATGCAGGAACACCCAGCAACGAATAATATGCATTTGTTCGATGACCCACATCTGCATCTCCGTAAAGTGAACATAGAGAGATGCTTGCATGGTGGAACACTACAATACCATCCCAGCGCCTACGTCTCCATAGAGTAGCCATGGCAAGACGCATGCACGCTGAAACATCATTATACCGCTCCGGAAAACAAGTGTACCCCGGAGTGTAGCCCCGGCAAGATACACAATGCCTTCACAATCCATGCCTACATCCCCCGTAATGATTTAAACAGGAATAAAGCACACAGTGAAACATTTTTTCGTTTATCAAACATGTGGCCGTTATTTTATTCAAATAGCAGGTAGAAAAATATTTAACTTTATCGTGGGCGATGAATTATCCCACTTCTGATTTGTTAGACAAATAAGAAGTTAGGTTCAAACTAGATATTGATTGCATTTATCTGTATATATTACTAGAAGTCTGAAGGAACAAAGTAAATAAAATACATTATATTATATATTAACATTCAAATCACACGTTTATTCTCATTATCAGGATTTCTCATAAACTCATTACTATAACATGTACCTAATTGCTACGTAAATTATACTACTAGCAATAGCTACACTATAGGATCTAAAATTTAAAACAAAATAACGGCCACAGTTTAAATCATAGTATGATATTTTAAAGAATAGTTATAAATCAGACTGACTTACAATAGGTCCTCCACTTGATACTATATGACTTGTTCTCTTGGTGGTCCGTGCTCGAATGCCCCCAGGGCTCCGATGATCTCAACCTCGTTAGTGAGCGTTGAAATCCACGGACAAAGAAAACAAACTATCGTTGTCAATTGACAGGCAAAGGAAATGTGGCTATTCAGCCAATATGATTTTAACAAAATAAAAATTATATAAACTAAATGTACTTCTTGTGGCGAAGTGATGAAATACAATCTTAATTCTCTAACAGTACTCTGTGGAGTGGCGCATTCGCCAGACCCTTTTAAGAAACAAGACAAAGGTTACCGATGCTCTGTGCCATTGTAAAAAAACTAAAGTGGCGCTGGGTTGGTCACGTAGCGTAGACAGAGGACGTCACGTAGCTAGGTGGACAGATAATCGATGGACTTTTAGACTAACATCTTGGAACGGACCAACAGGCACTAGGAAAAGAGGTCGACCAACTGCCCGGTGGGCAGACGACATAGTGCAAGTGGCCGGCGAACAGTGGATGAACACAGCAAATGAGAGGGAGGAATGGAAATCTCTGGAGGAGGCCTTCACCTTCAATTAAATGAGGGGTCCTTACTTGCGTAGAAAGTTTAAAATAAGCTTAAATTAAATTTAACGTCATAGAATTTAAGGAAATGTGGTTTATTTAGAATATAAGTTTCATAGTTATTTTATTTTTAAATATTTTTAGTAAGAAAACGCCTGTTTTTTTTCTGATTGACACTTATTTGAAATACAGTTTAAATAAAAGTATTACATTATTTTATGAAAAAATTATCTGACAAAAATGGGTTAAAAATGCTCTGTCTACGTTTAAACGTGTTTTTGTGCAAGTGGAGAAGTGATATAATAGGTACTTTTCCTACGGCTACGGTCTATGCTTCTCTCTCTGAACACCACAGATAAAGATTTGATAACCTAAAATCCCATCTGCCATCTGTCAAACGAATGGAACAAATGGTTAACTATTTACAATAAATTAATTAAATTCGCATAATTTAACTGCCGTTTCTTTGTGGAAGAATATTAGTTAGATCTAAATAGTATTATACTTGAAACAATGGCTCAAAAAGCAGCTGCCAAAAACCCTAAAGCGAAATCTAGCGAGGAGATTTTCTCTGGGTTTCAAACTCTTCGCGGTGAACAGCGACAACTCGCAAATAAGATTTCCGAGTTAGAAATGGATCTAAACGAGCATAAGTAAGTGTCCCCGCTGATGACCACCATGCACGCTACATTGATTTGACACTGCTTGTTCTCGTGCTGCTGATTTTTAACGACTTGTTTATGTTTCAGAATAGTAATAGAAACCCTACGAGGAGTGGATAAAACTCGTAAATGTTTTCGAATGGTGGGTGGTGTGTTAGTTGAACGCACGGTCGCAGAAGTTTTGCCCGAGCTAGAGAATAATAGTGAACAATTGCCTAAAGCTCTCAAAGCTCTGGAAGAACAACTCTCTAAAAAAGGCCGAGAGATTAATGAATACATAGAGTGTCATGATATCCGCCTGCAGCGCGTGGACCGCCCCCCTGCGGAAGTGGCACCGGAGCAGCCTGCTAAGTCTAATGTTCTGGTTGCTAGTGGTTAATATAGATTAGTTATTACACTATTTAGAATTTGTGTAACCCATACTGATTGCTTTCAAGCTTTTCTTCATTGTAAAAGCATTATGTGTAAATATTTTAACTTGATGATGTAAGTAGTATATTTAAATAATTCCAGCATCAAATACAACACTCTTGTAACAATACTCTTGTAAGTGTGGTGTTTGTTTGTTGATTGATGATGTGACGCATGTCTACGAATGCATACAGTATGTACCTATATACTATTTTGTTTTAATATACTATCATTTAAAGGTACAGACTGATTCAAACTTTGTTGGCTCAGAACAACAGCTGAGTCACAGTAACAGATTCAAGTGTCAGCATAGCGAGGGAGGGGTGAGGTATTGCGCAGCAAATAGTGCAGTAGAGCGACCATTAAGTTTGAATTGGGCTGTACAAAGCTCTTCACATATTTCTTTGCTTGTATTGTATGATCTGCTTGAGCACATAAAGCAGTAACATCTAAACAATTATTAGTTTCCTACAAATATAAATTAACATAATCACACAACAGCATATTTTCTATCCTTCCCTTCCCTCATCTGAAAACTTGTTCTAGTGTACACATGTAGTAATTTTAAATGTCCCAGAACAGTATGCAATGTTTGATAAATGATTTTGTTTCTGTAAGTTTGTTCATACACTTTTACACGTTAATAATATTTTTTAAACTAGATGAGGTTGGTGTTTTCTATCTGACTACTCTGAGAAGAAAGGCCGAAACAAACTCGAGGTCACAGTCTCTTTTAAAGTCCAGAGACAATCTTGGTCAGATCATGTGAAGATCATGAAGATTGGTGTTTAAAATGGTCTTTTGAGGAAAGAACCACACAGATTGAGTGGACATGTCCAGTCAGTGCGTAATCGTGCAGATCAACTCAAAACTTTAGCAGCTCAACAAACAATATTTTCACTTCAGATTCTACAAACAATACCAAAGAAAGGATAAGGTTTATAAATAAACCCCATTATATGACAGATAAATGTGTACTAGGATTCAATAAACTTTTAGATAAATGCAACTCATGGCACACTTCTAATACTCTTAGATAATAATGAGAAGTCAAATTCGTCTGTTCACTAGCAGGCTAGGTTGGTATGTCCAAAATATCGTATAGTCCCAGTCGCCCCCACATGGATTGCCACCAGGTGACAATTGGGAGAAAAAAATCCCAGTTGCCACCGGGTGGCGACTGGGACCTTATTGCCCCCACTTCAAATCGCTGTACATTGCGGCGTGGATCGCCAAACCCCCTCATCACTATATTTCTTACGGCCGCGATGACGGGGTTGGCGGTCACATTTCCAATGTGGTTTTATTAGTAGATAAGTGATATTTTTAGGGACATACAAACAAGATTTAAAGAACACCACAAAATATTATCAATAAAACCACACCAATACAAACAATGCACACAATAAACTACCCGACGGATTAAGTCATAAAACACGTGTTTCGTCAAAATGAAGGAGTTAGTTAAAACTTCATGAATGTGATTGTGGTAGGTATAACAATCCTTTTATTTTTGTGTAAACAATCGTAAAAGCTTGTAAAACGTTAGTTCACCTATTGCTATTTTTTGCCGCCTATAGTCGGTATTCATTTGTTTTGTTTGAAGCACTCCAAAACCGACTCAGCGATAAGGAGTACACAAATCACAATAGATGTGTCATTCCCTTCCCCTACCCTTTACCGGCTTTTGCATCTATGACATTGAAATGCAATTTAGTCTATCTATAATCATGTCAGAGCAAAGTGCGTCTTGCAGCTCCGGACAAAGTATACTATATATAAAAAGACGACATGGGACAATTATTCTTCGTGCAGGACATCAGTATAATTTGAAAAGAAAAAACAAAAGTGACGTAGAAACGTTTTACTTTTTTATACTTACAAAAATTTAAGAAACGTAGGTAACGATTGTTTTTTGTAAAACATGATTATTGTAAATATTTTGATTATCTGTGATACAAATTTACACCAAGTTTTTATGATTATGAGGAAATTTTTACGTTTAAGTAATTTGATTGATAAAACATAGTTATTGTAAATATGTAATTTGATTATCTGTGGCTGATGATGACTAGCTTTTGTTCCTAGTACTTATAATTATTGTAAAAACTAAGATTTTCTGTGATACGAATTTACACCAGGTTTTTATGATTATAATAATAAGTGATTAATAGCAACTACAATAAAGAAAATCTTGTTTGTATGTCCCTAAAAAATATCACATATCTACTAATAAAACCACATTGGAAATGTGACCGCCAACCGCGCCGGCCGTCATCGCGGCCGTAAGAAATATAGTGATGAGGGGGTTTGGCGATCCACGCCGCAATGTACAGCGATTTGAAGTGGGGGCAATAAGGTCCCAGTCGCCACCCGGTGGCAACTGGAATTTTTTTCTCCCAATTGCCACCTGGTGGCAATCCATGTGGGGGCGACTGGGACTATACGCAAAATATTTTCATGGCATATCATAATCAAGCAGAAAATAGTTTAATCTGATAAAACCATCATAATTTTAGCTGAATGACGTCCACTGCTGGACATAAGCCTTCCCCAAGCTCCGCCATTTCGACCCTGTTCTGTGCTTCCCGCATCCAGCGGATTTCTGCGGCCTTACGTATGGTACCTATGCGGGACGAGAAGATATTGCGTAGCGTCTCGAACGCTGCCCAGCCGAGTCGGATTCGACAATTGACCTCTCGAAGTTGGACCTACCTAACTGGACAGTTTGTCCTAGATAAACGTACCTACTCGTCCACAATCTCGAGTGTAGCGTCTACAATCGTCCTGAGAATGGGTGTACAAGGACATGGCCTTTGTCTTGTCCATGCTTATTTTAAGACCCACTCTTTCGGAAGCTCCACTGATGTCATAGAGCATTGTACTCAGGAGGATTCCAGTATCAGCCATGACAACTATATCATCGGCAAACCGAAGGTGAATGATGTCTCGCCATTGATGTTGATGCCAGTCCAGAACCTTGATGACATCCTCCAGTGCAGCGGTTAAAAGTTTCGGAGAGTTAAAAGTCTCCCTGTATAACACCTTGCTGCAGAAGGATAGGTTTTGAGGTCTGGTCCTGGAGTCGGACTGACATAGTGGCGTTTTCGTCAGCACCTCGGTCTACAGATCAGGCGCGGTCGCAGCCCTACTTTGGGGGGGTCACAGACAAAGTCTACCTACATATTAATAATAAAATTTATTATATTTTCGAAAAATTACAATTTTAAGCTTTACGTTTACGGCTTTGGGGGGGATCATGACCCCTAGGACCCGCCTCTCGGACCGCGCGTGGTACAGATAGTCGATCTGGCACCGTTGAAGGGACTGCAGTACAGCCCATGTCTCGATCGAATCGACGGCTTTTTCGTAGTCCACAAAGGCTAAGCAGAGAGGTATACTTTGCGGTCTCGTGTATAACCTGCCGCAGCGTATGTATATGGGCTACGGTGCTGAAGCGTTTACGGAACCCGGCTTGCTCGGGAAGCTGGAAGTCGTCAAATCTGTGCGCTAGACGGTTTGTGATGAATTTCACCAAATAGTCAAAATAAATCTCCTTAGAGAACAATCTAATGTGTGGGCAATTGTCTCATAATTTGTGTTTCAATAGTGCCTAAGTTTTTTTACTTCAAAATTGGTCCCATTATTATTGATTGTGTGAGTACGTTCTGGTTAATGAAATACGAGCGTGTGCGCGACTTCGTTTCTGTTGCTTTTACTGAACTGTATGGTGTAGTAGTGTCGCGTGGTGGGAGCAAACTGGAGACACGGGGTTCCGAAACATTTTTAATAACCGGGCATTATCTCCTTTCTATATCTATCATAGTACTTACCTAAAGTTTAGGGTTATTTATGTCAATGTTTATTGAAACTGCACTCGTTAAATTCATTGTAAAATATAATAAAAAAAATATAAACAATTTTATAACATGTCAATATAATAACCACAACAATATGATTTCCACCTCTCTTACAAAAATATACCTATGAACAGTTAAACTGTTTCTATGTACTTACTTTATATTTTAACCATTTTATACCTATATATATTTTTCATAAATATATAGCACCAAAAAGCCATATACACTAACAAAGTTTTTACAATAATGATTCAACATGAACCTTATGCTTTTGTAATAAAGTTGAAACTCTCAAAGTTGCTGAAGCAGATTGGGGTAGCTTGATGTTTTGGCCTTTGTACCTTACTTCTACTCCACGAAGCTTTTGTTTGGTTCATTGTCTGACCCGTCAGATGAAAGGCAGCACTGAGCTCCTGTTACTTTCTGTCTCGAATAATTATTTTACATTGAATTATCATTAATATCTGGATGACGGAGCCTTGCTCGGTATTTTTTTTTTGGTTTGACGTTTTCTAAAAATGAAACCTAGCTAGATCGATTTATCGCCACTGATACCCCCTGCATACTAAATTTCAGGAAAATCGTTGGAGCCGATTCCGAGATTCAGATGATATATATTCATACAAGAATTGCTCGTTTAAAGGTATTAGATTCTGATGTATATGTCTTCCCTAAACATTGAATACAGCTACGACGTTCGTGTAACGATAAAAAAACAGTTGCTACAAGGTGAGACATAGCTTACTGCTTGCAGTTCGTCTAATATCCGAGGTAGGTATTACAAGTTTAGGTATTTTTTATATTTCTTTGAGTTACTTTTTTGTGTGGAAATGAAGATATACATTTTAATCAGAGGGTTACTGTTAATACTTCGCATACATTCAGACCTGTTATATATTTCAGTACAATTATCAGCTGTAACAATAGGTCATTATTATGTAGAAATTAGGTACTACACTTATTCATAAATCAGTTTCGTGACTGAAAAATAACAGTCTAAATCACTAAGGACTGATTTTTCAATAGTCAGATAAATCTTATCTGAGGAATAAATTTGTCGGTCTGACATCTTTTGTATAGGAAATATGCCAAACTGTCAGATTTATTCTTCAGATAAAAGTTATCTGACTATTGATAAATCAGCCCTTAAGATGAAACATTATTCGCATGCCTAGAACCTTAAAACTTTGTATAAACACAATACTTACTTAACAGACTATGAATTAAAGGTATATAAAATTTTCATAACATCTAACAAGGATTGCAAAGGCAATGTTAGGATTCTCACAATGTTGTTGTGTGTTGTCATAACCTCTATTGGTTCGTAGACCGTTATTACTTTATTATCCCTATGTGCTTACTTCTTAATGATTGTTGTACCTACTTTGTAGGAGTTGAAGGAATGCCAAGGCACGTGCTTTTAGCACTTGCCGCACGTAATCTATTGGAGTACCGAGATTCACTGATAGTAGCCCGTATCCGACCAGCGCCAGGCGTATTTATAACCATGTTGTATGTATATACAATTGTACAGTCAGCCTCAAAAAATATAAATACACAATATGAATTCTCGTGTCGATGATATACATCTTTTTGAGGCTGACAATACCTATTAAGTTGTATGTTTCTTCTGATCCTATTCTAGGTTGACGACGGCGCCAAGCGTTCAGAAATGTTCATCGGGTTAAAGGGCGAATTCATCAGGGGCACGGGCCCCCGTCAAACGGTTTAAGTAAAATAACATCGAAACGTCTGAATGCATATCCATCGAGACGTTGCTTCAATGAGGAACGCTGAAGAAGCACCTACTATATCTTCAGCAGCAGTGGCGTAACTATTAAGGTTCAAAGTGGTGCAGTCAGTTGGTACTCGGACACAGAGGTCTGCTGTGCCAACAATGCACCGCCTAGAGTCGGTCAGAGGATTGCAGGATAACATTAACATTAAAAAGATGGAGCGGTCTGAAGGGCCTCGCGTGTCTGAAGTTCGTACAGCTTTCCTCGACTCATGATTTTTTTTAAAGCTAATAATGTAAATAGTCAAAAGAAAAACTAATCTAACCAATTCGAGGTCGGGTGCTAAATTTATTAGTTCGCTTTGCTTGCTGTTGCAACCCAGGTTCTCGCAGTTTTTCTTTGTGTCTCTTTCTATTATAAACGAGTGTGTTTGCGTGCAAGTATCAAGTGAGGAACTTTGTTACTGACGAGGGTCCCCCGACCGCACGCGGTTTTTTTTTTTTTTCATAGATTCCTTAATGTCATTGAAAAAGAAAAATAGCATAACAGCAAATACTAAATTTGCGAGACATTTCTTAAATGTCTAGTCCATAAGCCTCACCCAGAAATAAATCTTGGATCCGCACTTGATCGTCGCCCCCGTTAATATGCTTTACTATCACGTATTCACTAAACAGAAGGAATGCTAATAAAATACAACACTATAGTATGTAAAACTTACACGACTAGAGCTGGACTACCTATAACTCGCTACCTTCATTCATTTTGGTATACATGAATATCTAGATAAAGTCAGTCGTAGACCCGGCGCATCATCAGCTAGAAGTGCATGACGTTAGTGGGCGCGTAGGTCTCGCCCTCGCCCAGCGGCGACTGGTCGGGCGCGCGCAGGGGCGGCGGCGGCGGCGGCGTGACGTCACTGCGGCCGCCCGTCTTGCGCAGCACGCGCAGGTCCGTGATGCGCATGCCGCGGTCCACCGACTTGCACATGTCGTACAGCGCCAGCGCCGCCACCGCGCAGCCCGTCAGCGCCTCCATCTCCACGCCCGTGCGGCCCGTGGCGCGCGCCTCGCACGTCACGGTGAGCGCGCCGCCGCCCGCGCACTCGCCGGGCGGCAGGCGCACGCGCACGCGCACCACGTCCAGCGCCAGCGGGTGGCACAGCGGGATGAGCTCGGCCGTGCGCTTGGCGCCCATGGCGCCCGCCAGCTGCGCCACGGTGAGCGCGTCGCCCTTGGGCAGGCGCGCGTCGCGCAGCAGGCGCAGCAGGCGCCCGCTCACGTGCAGCGAGCACGCGGCCTCGGCCGCGCGCGCCGACACCGGCTTGCCGCCCACGTCCACCATGCGCGCGCGGCCCTGCGCGTCCAGGTGCGAGAACGGGCCGCCGGCCTCCTCGTCGTCCTCGGGCGGCGGCCGCGAGCTGTAGGCGCGCGCGCCGGGGCGGCTGGCGGGGCCCGGCGGGCGCGCCAGGCCCGTCAGCCCCGCCAGCCCCGCCGGCACCCACAGCGGCAGGCGCGGCGTCGCCGAGCTCCGCGCTGTGAACGTGTCCACATCACTAGGAGGCGCGCGGGGCAGGGCGCGGGGAGCGCTAGCCGCCGATGAGGATCATCGGTCGGTTCTCCATGGTGGCCAGATTCTCCATGCCTAAAAATACACGTCGAACGAGGAACTCACCGAGCTGGCTACCGGCGCCTAGCGCATATCGACCCCGATAGGTGACGCCTGGGATTCCGCGCTACGAGTCAACATGACACTAAATAAGACATAGGCTTCTCCTTAAAGTGAAAGGTCCAGGGTAACCCGACAAATATTTACATTTTATTACGTTTATTGCAATTTGCAGGTCAGTGTCAAGCTGGCAATCAACCAACTCAGCCTATACCAGTCCACTGCTAGCCATAGGCCACTCCCAGGCTGCGCTACAATACCCTGTTCTCCGCTTTCCGCATCCAGTCTGTCCCGGCCATTTTCTTTAAATCCTCGGTCCATCTAGCTGAGGGCCATTCCACGTTACGCTTGCCGATACGCGTTCTCCACTCCAGGACTCGTCTTCTCAACCGGACATCGGTCCTTCAACAGACATAGTCAGCTCACTGCCACTTCAGTGTGTTTACTCTGCAAGCTATGTCGGTAATTCCGGTTTTTTTTTCTCGGATAATTTCATTTCTGATTTTATCCTTCAAAGAAACTCCGAGCCAGGCGCGGTCGCAGCCAAAGACTGGGGGGGGAGGGGCACAGACAACGACTAACTGTCAGTGTTCCCATTTCGGCACCGTATGTCATAACGGGTAGCACGCCACTGGATGAAGACCTTAGTCTTCAAACATTGTGGGATAGACGACGAGAAGACTTGACGAAATTTCGTCATCCCTAAAGATGTCCGTAAAAATCCTCGACTTCCTCGGGTGTCTCGGACTTCGAAGTAGCAATTCTGCCATCTTCTGTTCAAAGTTTCGTCAGAAGGGACCTCCCTAATTGCTGAGCGAACACTTTCGACCCTCGGTTCTGCTCAATCGCGACCTCAATGTCAGCGATGTTGGAGCATCGAAAATCACGACGCGTCAGCTTTCTATTCTTTAGGTTTGGCCCTCTTATTTGAAGACGACTGCGTGGATGGGAACTCTCGTCTTTCTCCTATAAGTCCGAGGCTCCGAGGGAAAGTTAGGACACCTTACTATTTCGCTGCGACGGAAAAGTTAGCGGGACACGTCGTATAGTATTTTGACCACCTCGTCGGCATTTTCGTCAACAGTGCCTGTGGTTTCCAGCAGGGTGAATCGACGTTGAAGCCTATGATCGCTTCCGGTAATAAACCTACTAATACTTACGTGTTTCTTATCTGTTGTCTATCTCGTTCCTTCTCACGTTCGGGGCTCTGCTAGGTCCATCTTCTTTAGGGTTTATTTTTAAAGAATGAATTCGTCAAGAAGAGCGACTTTAAAAAGTTAACCAGCATATGCTCACTGTGATTCCCGCGCCCCGCACCGAACCTTCCTTTCGCCAAGTTCCTATAAACCCACCTTGGTATTGAAGTCCCCCATAACAAAGTTTTGGTGGGCCTTAGTCGTACTGTGCATTGCCTTGGCAACATCCTCGGACATGGCCTCGGCTGGCATGACAGAGAATCACAATTTCATGAAAAAGTAATTTAATATACATAGATACGTGTACGGTCACGAATCTTATTTTGCTCAAAATATAGCCTGACACTGACTGACCTGCAAATTGCTAAAACCTAAGAAAATGTCAGTCTCGCGGGCTACGCTGGGGTTTTACCAACGTGCGAGCAGTGTTCGAAGTCTTTCTGCCATAATAGTGTATAACAGAAGGGTTTTGGGCTCGACCTGTGATGATTTACTGAAATTTTGTTCACTGCTTTGTAATTATTGTAGTACCGTGACGCGATCGTCCACCTCTATCGTGTTATTCATGACAAGCAATAATATATGCTAGGGTTTAGATTTTGTGTATATAGTTCATGTGCGTGTTAACTGAGACTACACTGGGAATTCACGAAGTAAAAATCCTACTTAAACACAGCCCTTAAAGTGTGGCCCTTCAAATTTCACAGACCATCAGCCAGATCTTGGAAAGTACCTTAAAAATGAAGGTTTTGCCAAGAATGTGTAAAGATGTTTTCTAAATAACAGACCACAAAACATTTAACGATAAAAAAAATATAACGACATTATATCCTGCTTTGTGCTGGATTATGTAGTGCAAAATTTTTCCAGCGTGTGATTTCTTGACGCCTCCAAGAGCCAATGCATTTCATTCATTTATTTTGTGAATTGCCAGTGTGGTCCTCGGGTACGTCCTCAGTTCACATTAACACAGTTCATATTTCGACTTTTAAATCGATTTAGTAACCTGACAGTTATATCAGTTTTTGACAAAACACTTTACAAGGACTGCAAAAATAAAATAATTTTTATAGCACGTCTTAAAAAACTGAAAAAGAAAGTTATTTCTGTACAATGTTTGTAGTACGTGTTACCCAAAATGATAGTTTTCTGAATAGAATTCTGCTATAGGTGTTCTAATGTGTATTAGAACAGCTATGCAGGAGAGGTGTGTGTGTGCGGGGAGATACCTGCATGGCGGGCCTTCTTGTTGGCGAGCGCCTCTCGTATCAGCTGCAGCAGCTCCGCGTCCGAGGCGCCGCCGCGCAGCCGGTCGCGCAGCGACACCTCCGCCGCGCCGAACAGGCACACCTGCGCACACGCACTCACGTCATAGCCTCGTCCTGGCGCGAGGGCTAGCCGCTCATTGAACATGTCATTCAGTGTTGGCAAAAAGTTAATCTGATTAACGATTAAAAAATTAATCGTGGCTTTTCGATTAAAATTAATTTAATCAGAATCAAATGTTGCTGATTATGATTAATAATCGTAATTATTAATCGTCAATCACGATTAAAAATGTATGATTAATATGGTAGGAACAAGTTTGAAAAAAAAAAACAGATAACCAGATTTTTTATTTGATTATTTAAAAAAAAATCACTGGAAATGAACAGTCATTAGAATAGATACATAAATTTAGTATTTAAAACTTTAAAAAAATATGTTTTAAAGTTTTAAGTACTAAATTTATATTTATGTTTTAAATACTAAAATGAAATTTCTTCATAACATCACGACTGTATTCTATCAAAGGGTTGGGCAGGGATGTAGCAGACTAGAAACAAACCGTTCAAAAATCCAAGATGACGGAAATTCAAAAATTTTCTTGGCCGTCATCTTGGATTTTGATTTTGACCCCATCATCGGCTTTAGATACCCCAAAAATCTTGAAAACGACACCCATGAAGGAAAATTCGTAAATATAGGTACCTAATAAAGACAGGAAAAAGTTTGCTGTAAACAAACTCGACGATCACTATTGACGTCTTATTGGACAGTTTATTTCTAGTCTGCTACATCCCTGCCCAACCCTTTGATTGAATACAGGCGTGATGTTATGAAGAAATTTCATTTCCGCAACTTTTTCGCGCAACTGTCCGTTCGCGCATGTGGATTCGCGTAATTGTCTTTCGCGCAAGTGTCCTTCGCGCATAATTATGTCCGTTCGCGCAAAAATACAGTCGCGCAAAAGTCCAGTCGCGCAAACGTCCATTCGCGGAAATGTCCTTCACGCAAAAGTCCATTCGCGGAAATGTCCTTCACGCAAAAGTGTCCCTTCGCGCAAAAGTCCATGCGCCATCTAATGAATTTGTTATAGACCGCATTGATTACTTTGGTTTGTCGTTTGTCTGTGAAGTACCGCCATCTAGCATCTACTTTAGGTTAAAATAATTATATGAGCTACGTAAATTTTTTGCTTGTTTTTAAAAGTACTCTAATCTGTTTTATCAAATTAACGATTATTGATTAATTTTATTCATCGCGATTACGATTATTATTTTAATTGAGATTAATTTAGTTACGATTAAGTTCAATCCGATTAAAATTAATCAAATTTAGTAATCAATTGAAAAATTCATCGATTTATGCCAACACTGATGCCATTATACCTACTTGGACTCTTATTTGTATTCAGTAACTTAACAGTTCGAAGAAATATAATGTTACCAAACTAAAACTAATAGTGTTGGGGTCATATACGCTTTTGCGTAAAGAGCGAATGATAAAAATGGTTCAATTATAATTTCGTTACAAAATTTTCAAAATTCGTTCGTTACATGTGGAATATAAGAATATATAACAAATTCTACTATTTTTATTAATAGTGCATATCATGTTTTTGAGACAAGTTATTAATTATTATTTTTTGCATGTAAGTACATTATTTTAAGTTTATTCGATTTCATTCATTGTTACACTACCTTACTATCTCTTTTTTGTCATAATCTGGTAACCCTTCAATTGTTAAGTTACTGAATACGATTATGAGTCCAAGCGTAGTTAGTGTAGTGGTATCAGTACTGGTCGAAAGTAGCCACAGATTGGCTTCGGAACTGCACAAACCGGCGTCGCGGTAGGCCCAAAAGAAGATGACATGACGAGTTACTCTTACCTAAAGAGTTGGGCTCAAATTAAAAGAGAGGAAAAGACGGAAGTCGAAGGCCTTTGCCCTGCAATGGGACGCGACAGGTTCATTGATATAATAGGTTGGGGAAAAAGTTTCTTCGCATTTTTTAAGAAAATTCAAAACATTTTTTAATAAAGTTTATTTACATTTAACTAAAGTATGTAGGTACCATTTTGTTCGATAACTTTTTGCCATCTTGTAGGTAGGGACATGATCCCATTGCTATAGAAATTTTGGGACTTCTGGTCAAAATACCGCGACAAGTGGTTTTGGCAGTCCTCTCGTGATGTTAACCTGACACTGCCTAAAGAATTCTGAAGAGACCGAAACAGGTGGAAATCTGAAGGTGCAAGGTCAGGACTATACGGCGGATGCATTAACACCTCCCAGCCAAACTCTCTTAAGATGTGTGAGGTCTAGCGTTACCATGATGAAAAACCACACCCCTTCTGTTGATTAATTCCGGCCGCTTTCTCTCAACTTCTTGCTTTAATCTCATCAGTTGTCCGCAGTAGAGTTCAGAATCGATGGTCCTGCCTGGTGGTAACAGCTCATAATGAATAATGCCCTTCCAATCCCACCACACACACAGCATCACCTTGTTGCGAGTTAACCCGGGTTTCGCCACAGTCTGTGAAGCCTGACCGGCCTTTGACCACGACCTTTTTCGCATGTTCTTGTCATACGTGATCCACTTTTCATCACCAGTTATCAGCTTCTTCAAAAATGGTTCGGTTTCATTACGTCGTAATAAAGAATCACAAATGAGTACACGGTTCATTAGGTTTCTTTCAGTGAGCTCGTGAGGTACCCAAATGTCGAGCTTTTTTGTGTACCCAGTTTTTTTCAAATGCGCCAAAACTGTTTTGTGGTCAATTTCCAGGTCTTCAGCTACGTCGTAACTACTGGTATGCCGATCTTGCTCCACTTTTTCAAAAATGGCATCCATTTTATCAGTAATAGGGCGACCAGAGCGACGTGCATCTTTGACATCAAAATTTCCGGATTGAAAACGCTTAAACCAAATTTGTGCTACTCTCACAGACACTACACTAGGTCCATAAACATCGCAAATTTTTTTCGCGGCTTGCGTTGCATTTTTACCTTTTTTGTAGTAAAATTTTAAAATGTATCGAATTTCTTCATTAGATTCACTCATCTTGACGGTACGAAAAACAAATGAAAATCACACATTTTCCTAATTTGAATTTGGAATTATGTTCTTTAAAATTTAAACTTTCAATGATACCAAAACCAGCCAGATACAAATAGTATAGCCAAAGAGATTTTATTACAAGTTCATACATACTATAATGCGAAAAGACTTTTTCCCCAACCTAATATAACACAGTACAAGAGCATGCACACGATGCAGTTGTTCAGATGGCCGAGTCACGCTCACCTTGAGGTTTCCGTCAGCAGTGAGGCGCAGGCGGTTGCAGGAGGCGCAGAAGTGTTCCGTCATTGACGAGATGAAGCCTACGCTGCCGCGGTAGCCTGGCGCGCGCCACACCTGTGGAGCGAGCGGGGTCAGTTCATCAGTTCTTCTTTCCTTCTGTCTAATTTCGTACGTCATTGAAAAATCATTTACGATTTTATTTGTGTAACGTTGATGACATGACCTTGTTGAAAACCAGCCCATCGAGCAGGCCAGCTGTCGCAGCGGATATTCGACCATCGACCATATCCACACGATAAGGCGACTGATGGAGAAGTGCTAAGAATACAACCGACCCCAGTGCATGTCTTTCGTCGATTACGAGAAGGCCTTCGACAGTGTCGAGCATTAGGCCGTATTCCAAGCTCCCCATCGCAGTCACATCGATTCCCGTTAGGTGGATGTGCTGCGGAACTTAAACACTTCAACCACTCTGCAGGTCCGCATGTAGGTATCTAAACCCGTAATAATCAAGCGGGCAGTGAAATAAAAAAGTCGTGCGAAGGTCTTCAATATCGGAAAGCGTATTCTGGAACTCAAATGGAGTTGGTCAGGGGCCCGGCCAGGCGCAATGATGATAGGTGGAGTAAGGCTGGTGGCGTTATGGGCGGACGGCATTGTTGCCATCGTGGGTAAAACCTGGATAAGGCTAGCACAGAAGTGTGGTTGGCATAAGAAAAGAGAGGTCTATGCCTGATTGCCTAGCAGTGGGTGCGCGCGTGAGGTATACGTACGGTGGCGGTGTCGTTGGGGCGGGGCGGCGCGGGCTCGAGCGCGTGCTCGGCGGCGGCAGCGCGCAGGGCGGCGCGGTAGGGCACCAGCTTGGAGCCGTCCCACTTGTTGCCCGAGAAAGGCATGAACTCGATGAACCTGCCGACACACACCACGTTACCGACGTCACGACCACGCATTCTAGCTCATTCTAATTGCATCTCCCTTACCTCACTTCTACGTCACGGTCTCTTGTATATTCCACAAAATCACATATTTCGTCATCGTTGAAACCTGAAATAAAGTAGGTACAAATTATTTTTATGGCACCAGTAAAATCTCTGTACCAAATATGACGAGGAAGATACGTTCGAACAGTTTTTGTTTGCTGACGATGGGTACCTTTCATGAGCACAACGTTGATCTTCACAGGCGAGTAGCCCAGCTGCAACGCCAGGTCCACACCCGCTAGCACACGCGACAGCCCCTGCACAAAATGAAAAAATCTATTGTTTTTGTAATCTTTTTATTACGGACGCTTTAAAAGTTTAAACATTCTGAGTGCATTCGTTCTCATACGAATCACTTGAACATGAATGATGTAACCAAGATTTTATAACCATAATTTTGATTAATTAAAAGAGTGTTCGTGGAGTTTCTTGCCCGATCGTTTCCATAGGTATAGTAAGTAAAAGTTGTCTGCAAAAAACGACCTTATTATGTACAGGCTGGTGATAAAACAAATTTTAAACACATTCGAACATTTGAGCGTTTTTAGAATAAGTTTTCAAATTAATTAGAATTTCTTTTTTATTTCGAAAAGACGGTGTACTATGGCAGGCGCGTGGCTGTGAACATGAAAGCTTGGAATAAATGTAATAATTTGCTGATCGGTGTATTAATTCTGCTACGTCCCACAACACAAGAATTAATACAGGGAGCTCAGTACCTGTAGAATCCTGTTGTTTCTGTATTTAAATTGATAATATTTGATCTCTTTATTGAACTTTGTATAAGTACTATATTTCTTGTAGAAATAGATGTGAACCCCAGATAAAAAGGTAAACTAATAAACTTGGGCGCCAATAATTATGAAAGATTTAATGGCGTCTACATATTAAGTTTTATTCTGAGCTTTTTATCCTATCGCACACTCATAAGATTCGATGTGCAGCACAATAAATAAATAAAGTGTAATAAGGTCAATTTGAGGTGTCGCATGGTCATTCTGGGTTCCACTTGAAGCCACTACCGAACAGGCGGAGGTTCATGTGTTCGGGGACAATAGGAGGCGCTTTCGAATTATACGGTTAGTGGGAGACCTACCGGACGGCGCGCCATGCTCTCGTAGCGCTCGGGGCGCAGCGAGTCGAGCGACACGTTGAGTGCAGCCAGGCCGGCGCGCTGCAGCGCAGGCAGGCGCCGCGTCAACACCAGCCCGTTGGTCGTGATGGACACCGAGCGCACGCCTGCTTCCTCGCGTAGCCCCTCTGCACACACAACAAACACGTGCTCACTCTGCACCCTAATTACGTAACGCACGATCAATCATAATCCATTTCTTCATATGTTCCGAAAAATGTTTCTGCTCAGCAACGTAATTAACGCAATGAAAATTGTTGAACTGTCAAAATGAAACAGATTATGATTGATCCTGTGTTACGCAATTAGTGTGCTGCAGGCTTAGCACGAGAGCCGTAGACAAGCGTTTTGGTTTTGTCGTCGGAAGTGTAGACAAAAATGACGTTTCCGTATAGACAGTTGACAGTTTTTCACCGAGAAATGTAGACAAGCGATTTCTATTCTACTGTAGAGTAGAATTAGAAAGCGTCATGCTAAGCCTGCTGCACGATATATATGTACATGTCACCGTATGATTGCCAACACCGCTGGTCCACGTGGGCACGGACGTAAAAATATCGTCGCGGGATTATTCACGCACTGGATCTTCAACGCACTGCCTAGCGCCTAGAGTTGAATATCGAACAGTGTGTTTTATCGTCGCGCTGGGCTGCACTACATTGAATTCAATCATTGAATCGGTCGGAGCGACTAAGCCAGGGCACCCCGACCAAATGGGTTAGGTTATGTCAGAACTATGACCAATTGCGTGCGAGCCGAACCCAACGATGTTAGTAATTCTATGTAATTGTTCTATTGTTGAATGTTTCTTTTTGAAACCAAACTGGTGCTCAGGGCTCATCATCAGGGATCATGATAAGGTTTCTCTTGTTTGTGATAGGTTTCGTAATAAATTTTTGTATGCGGTTTAGGTGTGCCAGTGTTATTTTGTGATAATACTATGTACATAGAGACATAAATACGTAGGTAAGTACTAAGTTGAGTTTATATTAGATACTTATATATTATTATGTACCGAGGTACATAGTAAAACGGTAACTATTATATTATTTCAATTGTTTCTGTAAATTCTTATTTGAACGATTGATTTCGGTTGAACACTCAACTCCTTCACTCAACTCTGTGTTCACGAAGTTCTCCATTGCCTGCTAGATGGCGTTAATTCAAGTAACGGCACGGCAAAATATCTGATATACGGAGTCTCCTGAAGCTACCTACGCTTACATTAGTAACTATTGGGAAACATTTAATTCTTATTATGTAATAAAACGTAGGTTACCTACTTCATCCTTACAATATTTATTTTACTCTGCATTCTTGCTGCGCTAGTATTCCTTCCAAACGAAGTATTCTTTGAATATTTCCGTATTATTGCGAATACTTCCGAAGTTTTGCAACGCTACTCACCACACAAACAATAATCAGTGTACGACAATCACTAATAACTCATCGACATGTGTACCTATCCTGCCCATCCTAACCTACGGTGCTCAGACCTGGTCGCAAATGTTCCGCCTTGGAGATTGCTAAAGAGCAATGAAACGCAGCATTTTGGTTGTAAAAAGACAGAAAGAAAATGGGAATACTACGCTGCGTTCCAAAACGGGTATAATCGACGTAGGCAAGTGAGCTGCCAGGGTCAAAGGGGATTGGGCGGGTCACATCAGCCGCATGAAAAATTACCGCTGGGCAAGTCTCCCCACAATGGGTGCCTGATAAAGGACGGCGCCGCCGATGCCGCGATCCGCCCAGAAAGCGGCGGCAGGGTGACCAGAACACGCACTGCGAGGGCTGGTTCGAAGTGGCGCGGGAAATGAGTTCCTGGAAGGACTTGGGGGAGGCCTTTACCTTGTTGGTAAGTGCAGGTTCTTCCACAATTTTCCGATTTGACATGAACACATCATAACGTTCAAAAATTAATTTATATTGTATCCAGTATGGTACAGTTCACAATTCTCGCGAGATAGGTTCTAAACTAACAGTGTCCACAATCATACGGTGACATATAATACGTTTCAACTCAACTAAGCATTCTTTCAGGAAGATTATACAGCAATAGGTGTGTTCATGTGAAATGTCTGCAGCCGTGTGAAGTTGTAAACGGTCGCTGTATAAACAAGAACTGATATGCGGAGATCTTAATTATATTGAATCAGGGAATTGAAATAATGGCGGCTTGTTCGTGCGTGTGGGCGGGCAGGCGGTCGATGCAGAACAGCGGTGCTTACGTATGATGTCGGCAAGGTCCTTGCGCAGCGTGGGCTCGCCGCCCGTGAGACGCACCTTGTCCACGCCGGCCGCCACGAACACGCGCGCCAGCCGCAGCAGCTCCTCGCGGGATAGCAGCGCGCCGCGCGCCGACAGCGGCACGCCCTCCGCCGGCATGCAGTACTGACCTGTGGCACACAACGAAAGACCGCTCTTATCAGTACTAGCTGGGTGCAAGACTCTACCCGTGTGGAATGAGGAACTCACCAACATCTCCATCACTCAATAGTCACTTATCAGTCATCGCGGCCGTTGACATGCACACCTATTAGAATCCAGAACTCATTACTATTGTCAATTACTTACATCATGACTGTATGACATAAATAACAAATTATCAGGAGAAGGGTCAGGGGTTACGGCTAGCAGCGTCCCAGCAATCAGTACGTCGACAATAACACAATGCAAACTGTGATAGTGTTTGGTTATTACACCATTTTTACACATACGTATTGTAGACGCAATACCACATTGTCTGAGGTATTCAACTACAGGCCGGCTGTTTCGTTGGTGACAGTCGCATATTCTGTTCTCGCGGGCGACAGGGGACGTCATACGGGCGGTGGTGATGGCAGCAGTGGCGGAACCGCCTGACAACACGGGCTTTCGGATACGAATACGACGTGTCTCAAAATGCACATGATATCACTATCCAAAGATGACAAAAGTATTACAATGTACCTAGGGATAAAAAAAAAACACTTGAGAGGTGTCAAGGGACACCCGGATGGAACGAAGTTCCTTTCGATTAATTAGTGAAGGAATTGTAATAAAATTTTAAAAATTGTACATATACATACACACTCAATCAATCAATCAATCAATCAATCACTCACTCACCCACTCACTCACTCACTCACTCAGTGTCTCTGTCTGCTGAGAAACATGCGCACGCCGCACGGGTTACAACAATGTAGCAAAAAGTGTCGTTACAACTTTTGGTCGTAATTTTTTCCGTCTACCCCCTTTCGCAACGCGCGATAAGGAACTTCGTTCCAAAACTAAAATATCGGTGCTCATTTCAAAATAGCAGTCTTTCTCAAAGTGGGCGATAAGCCCCCTTGGGGCACTGGAGGCCTAGATGGGGCGGTAAGGCGCCCAGAAAAAAATGGGGGTATTGAAGTGGTTTAGGGGGCGATGGCTGACCGATACAAAATGAGAAAACATGATGTTGAGAAAGAAATTCCCTTGAAAACTAAATTCTAAATTCCAAGTAAAAAACTAAATTTCAGATATGCTCGCTGTACATTGTCATTCATCGACAAAAAAATTTTAGTGAACAACTGTTTCAATCACTGCAATATGTCATCAAAGCAGTCAATAAAATCCGAAACAGCTATAAAATGATATATTATTTAATCAGCTTTGTATTGTTTCACACAGAAGTGCGTTGGCTTTCATGAGGCAATTGTTTGACTCGGTTCTACAGTCTGTTTGACTTTGTGATAGGGTTCTTGTGAAACACAGACACAATTGCACGATAACCTCATCACATCAAAGATTGATACCGCGTACTTGACAGATCTGTATAAATTGTTTAATGATAGAAATCTCCAACTTCAAGGTAATGACTTGAACTTGACAGCCTGTCAATACCGGCTAATGAGACACAATTGATTTTCTATTGTAACGTGCCACCTGTGGCACGCGCCGGGCTTAAGCGATGGACTTTTGTACTGTACTCAGCCCCGGATCTACGCCAAGGCTCTCATCTAGGTCTAGGGGCCCAATCAGCCTAGGGACTCCACTCACCTAGCTATCCCGACCAGGTAGCTTGCCAGCAGGTGAACAAGGCCTAATAACTACGTAGCAGTAGCAAATGCTGCAGGCATGCTTTGGGGGACTCCGCGCTCATATCTTGATACCTATATCACCCGTAGGTCCAATGGAACTTTATCTATGAATGGTCAAAAATATCTGACCCATCACAGGTGCTAAAATTTTCAAGCTCTCTTCGCTCGCTCTTGCATCCAAAGATGTCTTAGAAAGACTAATCGTTAAATCACTGTCAGCACCATCTATGTGTAAAATCAGCCTTGTAGTTTTCACAAAAATACTAACCTAAGTTTTAAGAAACTTGATGAAAATAACGTCTTTGTTTAGAAACGTCGATTTATGACCAACGTAGATTTAACTATGATAACATACACAGCATAGACTGCAATGTTTCTGATGAAATTTCCAAAATTGCTTTGGGATGGGGGAGCCTCAAATGTCATGTACCTTGGGGCCCTGGGCTTCTAAGTACGGGCCTGACTATACTTGACCGTAGTATTGCGATAGCATAGCCCAAACCTTTTTGGGTGCCTCCCGTGACTTAGCTTTAAGGCCTAATAAGGTCTTTTTTTCTAAGATATAGGTACCCACAGGTTTACGGGCGTATTCTTATATATATGGGCGTATCCAAAAAAAACTTCTTCTATCTTCGTCTTGTTGCGTTTTGATGTGAAACATCTAATGCGGCGGTCATGTCGGTTGTTTCGCCACCCGAACTCTTCAATTCTCATCAAATAAACTAGTAATATATCTAGATGACATGTGAAGTGGCTTAGAACTTGACATTGCTATGGACTCAAACAATTTTGTTCCCCAAACTGATAAACAGTAGCTATATTAAATATACTAAATATAATATTTGTATATACCATCGACTGTACACTGCCAGCATCTGTTCACCTGCATACACAGGCACTCCTCGTTAATACACCTATACTTACATATAATTGATCAATGATTAACAACTTTACTTATTAAACACTCCAAGGTCAGACAAATGTTCCACTTCAGTGAATCAGCACTTTCGAATTCGTTCCACACTAATGAAGCCACATTAATTCGCCAAAAGATGTATTTTTTTAATGTTTGTTCACATGGTTTTAGGAAATCCTTGAAATTATAAGACAAAGTAATTTACAGGTATATGATGAATTATTCGCTCTAAACTGCATGCATAGCTTTGCAATGGTGGCCCAGTGGTAGTGCCCCCGACTTACGGCCGGGTTGCGGGTTCGCACCCACAGAGCACCATTAAAACCTTGCCTTGCCAGCCATGAGACTAGCTTCTATGTGAACCGTGAAAGGATAATTTGACAAGTTTTAATAATGTTATTAAATTTGTCAATTTTTCCTTTCACTGTTTGAGATAAAATTAGAGATAGGCCGACTATGACTTTGGCTGACTAATCATTGATTTCGGGTGATATCGGCTATGTTTAAAATGGCAAACCTACTTATTGCCAAATGTTTGCTATAGAGTTTCTCCTTTTTTTTAGAAGTATTGATTAATTTTACTTTCGGTATTTAATTTCTGGATCTCCATCATCATCATCATCATTTCAGCCAAAAGACGTCAACTGCTGGACGTAGGCCTCCCCAGGCTCCTCCACTTCGACCGGTCTTGTGCTTCTCACATCCGGCGGATTCCCACGGCCTTCACAAGGTCATCGGTCCACCTTGTGGGGACGCTCTCCCAATCTACGTCTTCCGGTACGCGGTCGCCACTCCAGAACTTTTCGGCCCCATCTGCCATCTATTCTGCAAGCCATCTGCCGT
This sequence comes from Polymixis lichenea, assembly GCA_949091785.1. NCBI lineage: Eukaryota > Metazoa > Arthropoda > Insecta > Lepidoptera > Noctuidae > Polymixis > Polymixis lichenea. The sequence continues at coordinate 22,029,696 of OX420942.1, read as the reverse complement.
GCCCACTACCACTTAAGTTTGGCAATTCTTCGGGCTATGTCGGTTGCCTTGGTTTTCCTGCGGATCTCTTCAATCCTGATTGGATCACGTAGGGAAACTTTGAGCATCGCCCTCTCCATTGCCCTTTAGTTGACTTTTAGCCTTCTGATAAGGCCCCCTGTGAGTGACCACATTTCTGTGGCATAGGTCACCACTGGCAACACACACTGGTCAAAGACTTTCGTCTTGAGACACTGCGTTATTTGGGATGAGAAGATATTGCGAAGGCTCCCGAACGCTACCCAGCCGAGTCGGATTCCACGATTGACCTCTTTCTCGAAGTTGGACCTACGTAACTAGATAGTTTGTCCTAGGTAAACGTACTCGTCCACAACTTCGAGTGAAGCACCTCCAATCGTCATGAGAGTGGGTCCATATTCATTTTAAGACCCACTCTTTCGCTGTAGTGTCGGGTCAATCTGGCTCTTGGGTCGCTCTAGTCGGATTTACCGACTAGTCGGCGAATAGTCGGTATATCACTAGAAAAAATCCATGACACACATTCATGAACACATTGTAATTAAAAGACGGTTGTAGCCGAGGATCCCTAGAAGTCCACATTAGATATGAAGATTTGGGCACGCCGCGATTGCGGCGGTAAGTCCCCTCTTTGAGGAGTGGCTTGAGAGGTGGCATGGCGTCCTCACCTTCCGCCTGACACAGGTCCTCACCGGACATGGCTGTTTCGGGAGGTTCCTGTTTCGGATAGGGCGGGAGGAAACGCCCGGGTGTTTCTATTGCGAAGATCGCCCAGAGGACACGGTGGAGCATACGATGGAGGTCTGCCCAGCTTGGGCGGAGCAACGCCGTGTCCTCGTGGAGGTGATCGGCGGCGGCGATCTCTCGCGTCCGACCCTGGTCCAGGCCATGGTACGGAGCGAGAGGGCATGGCTGGCAGTCGCCTCCTTCAGCGAAGCAGTTATGCTCGCAAAGAGGGAGGCGGCGCACGTGAGGGAGATGCAGTACATGCGCCCTCACAGCCGTGGCCTTCGCAGGAGACGCCCTGGGCGTCGGGAATCCCAGGCTGATTCCCGGCCACCGTAGGCACGGGCTTGCGGACGGCGAGTAATAGGTACCTCGCTGTCCGGTAAGGACCAAGCCCGGGTCGACGGCGCGTTGTGTTCCACGCGCGCCTCAAAGAGATGTCAGCAGCAACAGATGGGGCCCGCAAGGGCCGATGCCTGCCAGGGGTGCGGGTTGTTCGAAAGAGATACCGCCGCCCCTGGCACACAGGAACACGGGTGGGTTTTAGTCAGTAAAAGTCTGACACGCCCTCCCGCTCCACCCAGAGCGGGAGAAGTTATTTGATGATTTCCCATCCAGAAAAAAAATAAAAAAAAAGATATGAAGATTGACTAATGGTTTCAGCCAACTTCTATGAACAATGCTGTTTAGTATACTTTCGGTGCTCACTATTTACAACACCTTAAGTGACCTTATCTTGGCATTTCTAGTTAATTAAAACCAGTATTTAATTACTGATAGATTAAATGTAGCAATTTTTTTTTCTATTTGTCCATTTTAAATCGCTTCATGATTAATTAGGAGTGTCTATGGAGTTTCTAGCCCGTTCTTTTCCATAGATACCTCTACAACGATTTGGAATGAGGAACTTGCTCCGTCTTTCTGACTGACCAACTTTTGACAATTTCAAAAGTACCTGTAATTAGTTAATATAATATATACAAATTAAATAAATGGAAGTCTCTGTTTGTACTTAATTCGGAAATAAGATAAGTATAAAAGTATCCTACGGTATTCATAAAAATAAATTAATTTTTAAATGTTAATAATATCACACTATTATCTATCACATAATGTATAATGATTCAAATTCATCATCAAGAGGCTACTTACCAAGTTTATTGAGTAAACTAACCCATCCCTAAGATGACTCTTTGACTCTTTTTTTTACCCAAGGACCACCTACCCGAACAGAACATGTATTGGGTAGGTACAATAAACTAGTATGTAATTGAATAAAAACTTACATCGTAAATTACATCGTTCGGTCAACGAAATACGCAGGTAGTTATGACGTCGTCCAAACGAGTCCACGAGCGGCGCCGCTGCGTCCTGCGCCAGCGCTGGCGCCTCTCTCGCGGTGTCAGCCTCCTGTACATAATATTATGCTGTAAACTGCATTCCATGCAAGTGGGTAATGTTAAATTTTATTAACTGCATAATAACTTTTCTATTTGCCTTGCAGTGGGACAATACAGGTTAGTTAGAAAGTTAAAGTTAGAATAGTTAAAACTTTTATTTACTGTTCGTACTTACATTAGTATACGATCTGTAAAACTCTTCCACACGTCGTTTTGATGCTAGAAATGATACTTCTTGATTGTTAACTCGTGTAAGAGAAATAATTTTATTTATATTGTATCTCATCATAACTTAGTCTGTCTACGGTCACGATCAATTAAATAAAAGTAAAAAGTATCAGTACCTATCTAAAACAACCAGCGGTGTCAACACACAGTGTTGCCAGGCCTGGTTTTAACTTTACCCCAGGTTTAATCGCCCAGATTCACTATTCATTTGAAAAAAACCCTAAACTAATCCGATACATTTTTTTTCTTACTTTACAAATAAAACAACGAACTGATTTTTTTATATTTTTTTACTCTCACATCACAAATGTGCCCCTTGCATCGACAGCTTAGTTAACGTTGTTTATGTAAATACCATTGTTAAATTTATCTATGATTATTTTTGACGATGTGAAGTTAACGCAAGATTACTGTTTAATGACTGCAAATTATACTCTGCCCAAGATAGCCTATTACCTACAGGGCTCGGTCTTGACCCCTGAATACAGAATAAAACTCTCTCTACGGCTGCACATTATTTATAGGTGCTGATAAAAAAGATATTACTACCTTAGAAAAGTTATGGAATCGTTTATTACCACCAGTATCTAAGCTCCACTGAACCACGGCCTAAATCTAAACACAACGCGACGTATTTCTTTTCTGCTAATTAGTTTAATATTATAGTAGTCTCGCAATCGAAACTGTCCTTGCCCTAAAAATACTCTAAAAACATTATTACCCTATAACTTACCCTGCCGTATTAGTTTCACCCTAAATCTAGGGAAAATTACCCTAAGTTGGCATCACTGTCAACACAATACCCACAGAATACCCTTTTGTGCAGGAACGAAGACAGAGGCCGCTTTCCGAATTAGAAAATTATCGCTGTGAGCGCTCACATCAATAATTCACAACTGTCATATTTGACAGCGCTTACGGTGATATTAGGCCACATTGCGAATAACAGTATTATCGATTTGAGCTCGCTAGCACCCGTACCGAATTAGCGTGAACGTGATAACGATGTCCCGTGAATCGTCATTAGATGACGTCATGACATGCGCCATCTTGCGATAACGCCGACCATGCGTTACACTATTATCACTGTTAACGCTGTCAAAAATGACAGTTATGCTGTTTTTTTTGAGCCGTATCATATCTTTAGCTAACTTACATGTTTATAAAAACACCTTCGCAAATAATGCATCATTTTAGAACAAATTTGTTTAGCATAAAAAAGGTTATAGTGAGCCAACCCTAAAAGATAGACATATGCTGTCGCGGACGTTTTTAGAAATTTTAAAGGGGAACAATTCTGTCATACATGATTTTTGCGAAACTTTAACCGTTTACACAGCGCAAGCAGCGGAAACTCTCAAAAGGGAAAAATTCCCCCGATTTTGAAACATTCTTCATTGGAGCTCCGCTCCTTTTAATCTCAGCGTAATGATATGCCGTCGCGTCGCGTCGCGCGAGCGGCACGGCTCTGTGTGGCGTCATCCGTAATATCTAGTACATTATAACTGCACAGCGTCACGTTGCCATCCCGTCCGCCGCGCCCGCTGTGTGCGTTTATAATTCGGAAAGCGGCCTAGTCCGCACGGCTACACATCAAGCTATACATTTCCAGTATAAGGTGATCTCGCATTGTATAGGATTTCCGTATAATGCGAGATCAGCGTAAACTGTAAAGGTACAGCTTGATGTGTAGCCGTGTGTACCTCTTTCCAGATTAGGAAATTATCGCTCACAGCGCTCACATCAATAAATAATTTTGTCAACAATACGGAACACTTGTGTACGCCATAACAGTGCTCATTCAACGTTAAAACATATTGACCATATTACATAGAATGCTTGTTTAGGGTGGGTCGTTGTTGAATTTTTGACGAACGAAACGCAACCGTTTTCCCTCAGACTAAGGAAACGTTTTCCTGACGACGATAACGGTTGCAGAAAACGGTCGTCCTTGCAACTGGTTTCGAGACGGCTTAAAGGACGAAACTTGTCCAACATGGAATAGAATTGCGTTTTCGAGGTTTTCGTCGATTGAAATAGTTGCAGTTTGTTAGTTCTTACAACTATCATCGATTTAAAATCTATGAAATGGTTAACTAAATACATAATTCGTTTTATCGATCGACTTTACTAAGTATACGATGAAATTAACTTTCCTTCATTCTTTTCCAGGCTTAGGACTGGCTGGGATAAACTTTTATCTTTTTACCCGGTGTATTTAAATTTACAACTATTTGCAAACAAGACAACAACAAAAACACAATTACTAAAGTTCTCTGCGCGTGCTCAATAACAACCAACTGGCTCAAAAAAATTTAAACAAATGTTATGAAATAATAACCACGCGACGCGCTTGCCAGCGCGAATTCCAGGAAATTTGGCGATTATCCCAATTTATCGTTCATGCGAGTCGACTTTGAACTTTAAGTCAAGATACATAAGGTTGCACGCGCTTGACCGTCCCATGACGAACAACAGCATTGGTAATAGATTATCGACTGTATTTTAGTGACGAAAAGTTCATTTTTTATTGTAAGGACTGCTTTGTAAACGAACGCGAAAAGTTAAGGACGACGCGACGACGTGACAAGACGAGCGAGTGTGATAGATAATTGAACCATTGCGTTCTCGACTGTATTTTCATAGGCGTAAAATAAAAAATTGCACCAAGTAATTCGAGAACTGGTTTGTGCAACGAAGACTGTTTGAACCAGGACGTAAAACAGTTTCATAGTCGCAGAACACAAAACGGTCTTTGGAAACGGTTCGTCGCCGCAAGGCTAACACCTAGACCACACATTGATAGCGCTTACGGTGATGGTTGGCGTTATCGCAAGATGGCGCATGTCATGACGTCATCTAAGACGATTCACGGGACATAGTTATCGCGCTTAGGGCAATTCGGAACGGTGTAACTGGTGTAAGCGCGCTCAAATCATACTATCGCTACTCGGAAGGTAGCCTGAGTGAGGCGGCTTTCCCAGACAGAAGCCAGACTGTCACTGTCACTTGTCACTCCTGTCAGACGTCGACGTCAACGTCAGTCATGGCGATCTTTGCGTCAATCATTGTTGTTATTCTTTCTTGACTGCTCTTGAGGTGTATTTTTCATGAAATTGTCGGTTTTCCAATAACGACATTATATGGAGAGGCACAAAATAAAAATAACAAAGCATAATTTATTCAAGATCAATGTCGTAGATTACTTTAACGTAATACTGCTGAGTAATAAAATTATATCGAATAATACCACTGTTTAGAAGGAAGAACTAAGATGTCTTTATTTCCGGCTTATGCACAAGATCCAAGTGAAAATAAAACCGAAAATGAAGGTGATTGTTAAAAACAAGTAGTTCTTACAAAATACTGGCCTAATGTAAATACATATTGACAAGTTTGAGTATTCATTGCGCTGCAGAGGAGCTATGCAGTGAGTCGTTAGCATTGGAGGCGCAGCTGCTGGCCAGCGACAACGATGAGGAGCGCGAGTCTCCCGGGGTGGCTGGAGCGGGCGTCGCCTCCGGCAGCTACGAGCTCAGCCTGACCGACCAGCAGGAATACTACCTGGACCGCAAGTTAGATGTTGGCAACTTGCGAGTCTCCACCCTATACTATCCTGGAAGACCACAGTAAGTGAATCCGCACCTAAGACGACCATAATTTGTGTTCTAATTAAAAAGAGGCAAAGCAAATAAAATTAACCTACTAAATTGAACCCCGAAATTAATAACAGATTTTTAGTTCATAAAATTGGCTTCACCACTTTTGACAACAACTAGTAAATTAAAAAAGTATTTATTGTTCTTGTGGTTTACCTGTGATGCATAGAGCTTGTTTACTGGGAGTTAGAATTTCAGATTGTGTAAGGCATACTGTGTTCCTTGACTAAAATTGTCTAAATGGGGGAAAAGGCAGTCATATTTCCAAAATGGGACTGTGCATGCCTAACATTTATATCCATTACTTAAATTATAAAATTTAGAGCCAGTTTTGAATAGTCAAAGAGTCAGTCAGTCAGAAAGTTGAAGTAATTTACCCATTCCAAAACATATGTAGATATCTGAATGAATCGATGGAGAAGAACGGGCAAGAAACTACAAGGACACTCAATTAAATTAGGAAATTACAAAATCCAGGGTACATCATCCTTGTTGCTTCTATATGTGAGAACAATATTGTAACAAAAATTAAGTGAAGAAACAAATCAAAATTTAAGATTAAGCTGTGGATTAAGTGATGGCCTGTCTCAACCGACGACACCCATTCACTAACATCAAGCATCTGTTAGCAGAGCTTCATCCAGCCCAACCATTTTGTAGGGATCAGGTCTACGATAGTAATGATATAAATATACAGGATACATTTTTTACTAGTGCACAAACTGTAAGCATAAATTCAGCATATCATTCAGTTCTAGACCCCCCAGCGCGTAAATTTTTCATCAGTTAGGTATACAAAAAACATTTGCTGTTTCATAGAAAAGTGCAATACCTATGCGGTCAAAATGTATGGAACCGCTGATTTCTTGAGGTTGAAAGTTACTCACGTTTACAAAATAGAAAAAAAAAACAAGAAAATAAATTATATAAATCAGAATCAAATCGAATCATTTTTTATTTGTGTAACATAGGTAGTGAATACAGTTATTAAATTAAGGTCACTATGTTATGCCAAGATGTTCAAATTGTGTTTGAATGCAAAGTAAAATACGGATCATGCGAGAGGCAAAAACATAAATTATTTGGTAGGTATGTCAAAATAAATACCCATCATCATGCAATGAGTTTTATAATTAAAGTAGTTTTTACTGGAAAGGCTAATATAGAAATCCGCGTAGGAAGCGTCGAACGGATATAATATTAGTGAGGTGTGAATGTGTATAATTACAATTGTGTAGTAAGGTGTGAATGTGATGCACACTTGTACAGGTACAACTCCGTGGCGCCGCGCGCGGCGTTGGGCTCGGCGGCGCATGGCGGCGGGGTGAGACAGCGCGCGCGCCGCTACTACGCCGCACCCGCACCCGCGCCCGACGCGCTCGCCGATGCTGAGCTGGCGCAGCGTACGCGCGCTTTTCGCGACATGCTCGCTGAAAACCCTACGGACGAAACTTTGTGGCTACGGTTTATCGAATTCCAAGTATGTTTGTTTTGGGCTTGAGCAGTTCGATTATCTTATAATAAGGCTCAGCGCAAACGGGCAACCGACCACAGTCACTGATGGCCAGCGGCAGCGACTTAACACACTTTTTCATATATTTTGTTTAGACGCGCCGCATACGTGTAGCCGGTGGCGGGCACTCGCTACAGCAGTGTCCGCGACGCGTCACTTGTGGTCGCTACGGGCCACACAAAACGCCGCCACCCGCCGCTGTCGCACTGCTCCACCCCCAGCGCAGTTAACCGTGACGTTCTACGTATCGCACGTGTTAGATTGTAATTTTTTATAGGAAACTAGCTGACCCAGCAAACGTTGTTTTGCCTTATAAATTATTTAGGGGTGGACTACCCCTAACATTTAGGGGGATGAAAAATAGATGTTGGCCGATTCTCATAGATACCGAATAAGCACAAAAAATTTCATCAAAATCGGTCAAGCCGTTTCGGAGGAGTATGGCAACGAAAACTGTGACACGAGAATTTTATATATTAGATTAACTGTTAAATTAACTTAACTTATTTAGATATCTTTGTAGAATATCGAAATGCAAGTTATGTTTTACTGTAGGACCAGTTAAAATTGGATGTACCCAATATAGCTAAGGCGACGGCGTTGTCAACGTTGTCTGCGTATTAACAATAGCGCGAGCAAACTTTCCGTGTCGGAGTCCATCGTAAAACTGCGCAGCAGAGAGCGGGTTATCTAATGTGGCGGCTTCCGAACACCGGTGGCTGTCGCTCGCTTCTGACACTGTTACAAATGTGGCGGTAGCGCGCGACAGCCACCGGTGGCTGTGGTTGGTGGCCCGTTTTTGCCGAGCCTTAATTATTTAGCGGACCCGCTGTCGCTCGTTGTCACATTCGCAGTCATATTTATACCCAATTGAAACAGGAGCTGTCGCGCGACGCCGACGCGGCTCTTTCGGCGGCGGGCGAGGCGGCGGCGCGGCTGCGCGGCTCGCGGCGCTTGCGCGCGGCGCTGCACCGCGCGCGCGACTTGGCGCTGGCGCCGCACGCGCACCTCGACCTGCTGCGCCAGGACCTCGCCGCTGCCGGTCAGTACACGCTGCCACCATGCCGAGGCCGCATCTATTAAACCAAGGATGACTAAGGGATGATTTATACAAGAACATCAGGGCTGCGTCCGTATCTGCTCAATTTGTAGAACCAAGACTTGGACGGGACACGGACGCTGCACGGTGTAGCATGGAATGTTTGTGAAATCCGGCACGGTTTGCTCTCGCCACATAGGTACAATATACGGGATGTTTGTTTGAGGCCATCTTTCGTACCGACCAGGTTCTTTTGGGACAAGGGACCATTTTCTGTGTTGTGTCGTGAACTGACCAAACTGAGAGTAAGCAAGAGATGATTTAGGCGCAGATACAAAGTATGAGGTGTTCGGCAGGTGGGACGGGCGCGTCAGGCGACGAGCTGACGGAGCTGTGGCTGCGCGTGCTGGAGGGCGCGGCGCGCGCCGGCGAGCTGGACGCGGCCGCCGGAGCCGCGCTGGGCGCCACGCGCGCGCACGCGCTGGCCTACCCGCACATACTGTACGAGTACGGTGAGTGCCTGCCCTGAGGAGCCTGCCAGGCCCCGCGGCCCCTACAGTGCAAACAAGAAAAACAACTTGAAATTAAGGTCGACAGCAAATTACTTCATAAGGAAGCTGACGTAGCACAGGCATTTAATGAGTTTTTTGCCAACATACCTGTACAGTAACCGGCATGAGTCGTGAGCACAAACTGACACCTGCGCAGTAGTTGATTTTTCGGTCTCTTTGGTGGAATGAAGAGGGCAGGGGGCGCCGAGACTGCACGCGATTGGTTCGTCAGTCGATGCTCGTCGTCTATTGGACTCTCGCGTGTCATTCGGCTACTGTACACTTTCGCGCAATTTTAGTGACTTACGTTTTCGATTTTAAAATAGTTTATTTTTGTTATTTCTTATGTGTTTTGTTTTAATAATAGTTTATTTTTGGTACCTCGTTTCATAAAATTGTTGTGTTAATGTAATTATTGGTTTTAAAATCGTAGTCACACGAATCGTCAATAATGCCGAGGAGAAAAAATACAGTTTTAAATAGACAAGCAAGGCAAATGGTGTATTCAGTGTATTGTTTCATAAAGAGCAACGCTGAGTTAGGTATTGGCAAAAGTATGCTAGAAATTTATAAACACACGGCGGAGGCGACCAACACGTCCGTAGCAACTGTACGGCGGATCGTTAAAGAAGCCAATGATTCAGAATTTCTGACCGTTTTCAGAACGCCAGGAAAGAAAAGAAGTAAAAAAAAAAAAAAAAAGTACCTTTCAATAATTTGAGCAAAAGCGGTACTAAATAAATTTGGCCGAAAGTGTACATGCGCGAGCTTGCCCCCACTACTGCCAATCTGTGCTCACGACTCGTGCCGGTTACTGTAACTACGACTTGCTCCCTAAATTCGTCCCCGTCTGAAGCTGAAAACCTTTTGCATAGTAGTGTGCCTAAATGTAGCGACCTATTCAGTTTCGAACATGTAACGTCTCTTGATGTAGTTAATGTTTTTAACACACTTAAGTCTAAAAACAATGGAGATTTCTGGGGTATTTCCATTAAGCTTTTAAGTAATATAATAGACACCGTAGCCCCCTATCTAGCTGTCACTTTCAATAAATGTGTTGATTCAGGGACTTTTCCTGACCTCATGAAGTGTAGTAAAGTCATACCATTATTTAAATCAGGTAATAAAAATGACATTCGTAATTTCAAGCCTATTTCTATCTTACCTGCTTTTAGCAAAATATTCGTTAAGTTGTCGTAAGTTGATACTCAAGCAGTTGCTAAGACATTTTAATTTAAATAGCCTCCTTCATAATGAGCAATATGGTTTTATAAAAGGTCGTTCGACTACAGATGCGGGTGTTGCTCTGATGAAACACATATTTAACGCATGCGAGAAATCGCAGAATGCTATTGGAGTCTTCTGTGATCTCTCCAAAGCCTTTGATTGCGTGCACCATGAGACGCTCTTGCGTAAGCTGCGTTATTACGGTATCCATAACGAAGCTTTAAACGTAATAAATTCTTATTTACGTAATAGGTTGCAATGTGTAGAAGTTAATGGAGTAAAATCGTCCGGGCTACCAGTTCAATTAGGTGTACCTCAAGGCTCAATACTCGGCCCATTCTTGTTTTTAGTGTATATCAATGACTTACCATTTTATTTAAAGGATATTTGTGATGTTGTACTGTTTGCAGATGATACTTCTCTTATTTTTAAAGTAGACAGGAATAGACAAGATTTTGACGACGTAAACAGTGCACTCTCAATGGTTACAGATTGGTTTACGGCAAATAACCTAGTTCTCAATGCCAAGAAAACAAAATGTGTAAAGTTTGCCTTACCGAATGTTAGAAATCTAGGTCCCAACATTGTCTTAAATAAAGAGGTGCTTGAGACCGTAGACTCGGCAGTTTTTCTGGGCATAACAGTAGATGCCAAACTTCAGTGGGGATTACACATATCAAGCCTAGCAGGAAGGCTCAGTTCAGCTGCCTACGCCGTCAGAAAAATAAGACAATAAACTGACGTCGATACAGGTCGGTTAGTCTACTTTAGTTATTTTCACAGCGTTATGTCTTACGGTATTTTGCTGTGGGGCAAAGCTGCTGATATTCAAAATATATTTGTGCTTCAAAAACGTGCTGTTCGAGCAATTTACCAGCTAGGTGCCAGAGTTTCGTTGAGGGACTTTTTTTAAACAAATTGGTATTCTCACGGTAGCATCACAATTCATTTTTGCCAATATCTTATATATTAGACAAAATATACACTTGTACACTAAAAACAGTGATATTCACACCGTAAACACTAGAAATAAGGACAAACTACGTGCTCCTTTTCACCGGCTTCATAAGGTTCATAATTCATTTGTTGGGCTTGGTATAAACTTTTATAACAAGCTTCCCTCTGCTTTGCTAGATTTGCCTTTTGATGCGTTTAAAGCTCAAATAAAATCCAACCTGTGTTTAAAGGCTTACTATTCCATCAACGACTATTTAAATGACAAAAATAGTTGGTCACTGTGATTAACTCAAGACAATGTTAATGTTCTTTCTCCAGAATCGTACCTAGAGACAGGTTATATGGGTTCATATAATTATTGATATATATATTTTTATTGACTAAGTAATTTTTTAAATTATAATCTGTTTTTTCATTAGTTACTGACATGTTCTACTCATAATTTTTTTTTTAATGAAGAGTTGTATGGCATTATGGTTAGCTAGCGACCTCGACAATTGATAATTCTATTCTTGCCTGAGTAACCGGCAGCAAGTTCGTCATGCTCCCGTAGATGTCACTGCTTGCGGTAGCGTTGGGGATCGGGTTACCTCATTCCCTCAAATATGGCGAGGGGGGTAATGGCTGATCTTTGCGTTATGCTCGTGAACGGGTGCTGCTTGTGGTGACTGGTCGTCTTGCTGACCATGATTTTGTTATTGTTGCTAATAATTACCTACTTGTTTATTTATTTTGCGTTGACTGGTCGTCTTGCTGACCATGATTTTGTTATTGTTGCTAATAATTACCTACTTGTTTATTTATTTTGCGTCGATGGTCCTAGGTTATCATTTGTAAACATAATCCAGCTTGCTTATGTAAGCTATCACGCCATTTATACCAGGAGACTTTTATTTTGGTATATGCTTTGTTTACTTTTTATTTTTTGTGCTTGAGTTAATTTTTCATTTTATTTGTTGGTATATTGGCATGGCTAGCTGACATAAATGACTAATTTTTAAGTTCTGTGTCTCGTAATGTTGATTACTTTGCCTATGTATGTATAGAATCAAGTCTATCCGGCTGAACAGACAGCTGTGCTGCTGGGGAGTTTGTTCCGCCACTTCTTCTTCCCAGCTAAAGCACTAGGAAGTGGTGAAGGGTGGGCGTTTTGGGGGACTGTCTCATGTACTTTGACGTTCGAAAAGTGCTGATTCTCAGCCTAATTTGAATAAATGACTTGATTTTTGATTTTGATTTTGAGTGCTGACCTGTGCAGGCGGCTACCTGCGCGCGGCCGGGCTGTGGGAGCGGCTGGTGCTGCTGCTGGAGCTGGTGTGCAGTATGAACTTCCCGCCGGCCGCCTTCCCGCCGCGCGAGTCGCCGGAGCGGCTCGAGGAGCAGGAGCTACAGTTGCAGACCTTTGAGGACAAGGTACTGGCCGTCGCATAAAGTTGAAAAGTGATTACTGCTAAGGTTACTAACGCCATAGCGGAATTGCTTTTGCTAAATTGCTAATTGATTAATTATTTGTTGTCGGAGTAAAAAATCCGTTGCAAGGTCAAAGTTTGAAGATAATAAAAATGTAGGTAATTCAGATAAGCCGTACTCGCAAGGGGGCATGTGTTAGTTCTTACCTTAACAAGCATTTGCTTATTCATCGACTACTTGTTTAAATTCGCTGAATAAGCTATTGCGCCCACCAAAAACATTAAAATATATACACATAGAGTAGGTGACTTACCTACTTTATGTGTATATATTTTAATGTTTTTCCTAATAAATCGGTCAATCTATAACGGACAAAAAACAGTGATTTTATTTCCTGTAAACATCCTGTGTGATTCGTACCCATCAACAATTTACATACTACATCTCAGTGTACGGACAAACTGCCGGTACATTTTTGGTCCTACGAGCCGGATCGCCACTACTAGATCAAACAGCCCTGCAAGCCTCATAGGCCACACCTCATATTTAATTTACGAAAGCGAATCGGTTTGTCTGGTCTTCCACAAACGGATCATCCGAGTCAGATTAAGAAAGCGCACAATATCGTCAATATGCGGCTCGAAGAACCAAAAATGTACGGACAGTTTGTCCGTAAACTGAGATGTAGTATGTAGTTTGTTGACAGGTTGGTGGGGACCGAGGACCTAAAGACAGACGGGATGCGGAAGACGGAGGACAGGGTGATGTGGCGCAGCCTGGTAGAGGCCTACGTCTAGCAGTAGACTGCGATAGACTGAGTTGATTGATTGTTAAGGCCAGATTGTAGTAATTTGTAACTTTCTTAAACCTCTGTAAATTAAGCAAAAAACTAATTTAGGAAAAAAAAATATTTTAGGAAAATTGAACATTGTTAAGCGCTTCGTAAAGATAGAAACGTGAATTAAAATATTTGGCTTGATAAAAAAATAAAATAAAGATGACACTAAAACGCTATTGAAAACGTGTGCCCTGAAGAGATTCCATCTTCAAACAATGTCAAAGTTATACCAAAAGATAGGGCTTATTATTTTTTATGGATTGTAAAAAACACATTTTTATTTCCTTATAATTTTTTTCTACGAAACAAAAAATTAAATCTATAAGTTCCAGCGCTCGCAACCAGTGTGACCGTTTTTGGTATTTTTAGTACTAAATTGGTATATTTGAGGCTCCGAAGAATGACGACAGCATATTTTTGGTATTACTAAATATCGGTACAATTTCAACTGTCATGGTATTTTTTTGGTTTATTCACCTGGCAACCCTGAAAAGGAAAATACATAAATCAAGACCGGAGTTCTTTGTAGCAATCTTACTCTTTTACACACGGAATGGATGAAATTTAATGAATGTTTGTCAGTTTTATTTTAGGGGATTCCCCCGTAGTAGTATTAAATGTGATTGTCTATGCTGTCCGAAGATTTTGCCTTATTTGGTATATTTTAAGTTTGAAAACTTTTTGTTTGTGTTTACAATTTTTAAATAAAAAGTGAGAATAATTGAAATTAAAAAGTAACATGATTGTCAAGATTGAGCATTCATATTACAATTAGTTAATAAAATACAAATAATAATTATTTCACATTTCGACTGTGAGCTGGCAACCGGTAACTATCTCAATTTTGAAAACTTTACAGGATGAAGAAATAAATGCTCGCATTCACTGCGCGTCAAAGTTAGTACAAGTTGAATGAAGTCGATTCTGGCGCCAAATTTAAATGTATCGGTGATGGGATTTCTTGCAACGCTGCGGAGTATGAAATAGTATAAAATGGTATTAAAAAGTGAAAACTTCCAAAAATTGAGATAGGACCGGTGGCCTGTTCACAGTCGATTTGTTGACTATTGGAAAGAACTGTATTTAGTTGTTTTTAGGTGGTTAAATTCTTAATGTATTTAGAAGTGGGGAGTGTGAGAGTTATGTTCAGGTGACATAGGTATATGGATGTGTATTTGTTATTTGATAACATAACAATAATACAAACCAAGCAGAAAGCAATTTAATTTTCTCTTCTGTCAATGACCCGAACCCGATAAACCTTCTTTATCTATTGCATTAATACTGTATTGTGGCATGTCCAAACGGCATCGGCTGGCTCGGCGCCCGGCGCCCGCTCGTTGCGTCTATACGCTCGATAATAACGATTACTGCGGGGAGTGAGGAAGCGTTTTTGTTTTCTTTACAAGAGAGCCTTAATTGATTAGGGACTGCGGGGTCTCGGATCCCGTCATCATCGTAAACGAGGTATGCTCGCCCTCGCACACGTCCTAGGTTCTTTTTGTGACGGAGGCATCCACCAAGCGAGGATTTTTTGAAAATTCCTCTAAGGAGGTGAAAAGGGTTTTTTTTTAAATCTTATCTCGGGTATTTTTTTATAATTCTGCACTGAAATAATGATTTTTACGTTATTCAATAAACCCGGGGCAGGTCATTGGCAGCGGTCTTCCGCTAAGCACGATATGGACGCGTGTGGAGCGCGCGCGCGCCGCCGCGCACTGGCGCGCGCCCGCGCCGGCGCCGGGCGCGGCGCTGGCCGACCCGCAGCGCGCGCCGCTGCCGGCCGACGTGGCCGAGCTGCTGCGGCCGGCGGCCGGGCCGCGCGCCGCCGCGCTGCTGCTGGTGCAGGCGCTGCGCCTGGCCAAGGTGCCGCTGCTGCCCTGCAGCGGCTACGCGCTGGCGCCGGCGCACGGCGCCAACTGCGCGCTGGGCGACGCGCGCGAGGCGGAGGGCGGCGAGGGGCTGCTGGCGCTGCTGCGCGCGGCGCGGCGCCTGCCGGCCGCGCACGCCGCGCGCCCCACGCCCGCGCGCGCGCAGGCGCTCGTGGCGCTGTTCCTGGACCCGCCGCACTACTTCACGAACGACGCCGGTGACTATAGGCCGACGATCACCTACAGTGTAGGCTGGCTGAAAATTAACGATAGTACATTATGAAACGAGTGTGCTATGTTGATCATTACGCTCGAGGCGGTGTCAAAAATCAAAATCAAAATCAAAATATTTTATTTCACATAAACCTGCAAGGGCACTTATGAAACGTCAGAAGCTAGGTGCACGGTTCCAATTTGTCGGGATAAGAGACGGTGTTATTCGGGATAAGAGAGCCGAATGTGGACGTAAGGCCTACCGCGCATTGCCTTGCCGAAGAACGCGGTGAGTTTATTCTACCGTACGGTAAAATAAACGCATTCACGGGGCCGCGTACTGCGGCGAAAAAAACGCACGTTTTGTCATTCGAACTCCAGTGATGCACACATGTCATCGTTATGGACTACCATACAAGAGTCACTATCCGCGTATATATATAGGGCTAACGTGCACTGCGGTGCGGCGGAATGCGGTGCATTACTTCTGCCGTACGGTATGGCAAACACAATCACAGGTCCGCGCACTGGCAGTGAAAAGAGGCATGTTTTTCAACAAAAATTGAGTTTACCGAACAGTTTATGGAGCATCCCTAGACAGACTTATTGCCTCTTAAAATCTACTTTTTCGCAACATACACGGTGAAATTTTAATGGTTGTTTTCCCGCAGCGAAATGGTTTTGTCTTGGTAATACAATCGTTTTATAAACAAATAAAATATTAGAAGCAAAAACTGGCAGATTAATCATTGTGAAAAACAAAACTCGAAAGTGACCACGAACCAATAGTTCCGATACCTACACTCGGCGCAAGCCAGACGCCGCCGCCGCCGAGCGGCCGCGCGGCCGTTGACCCGCGTGCTTTTCAATCAGCTGATAACTTATTCTTGATAATAATAAGCTTTACCCAACAAGATATTCAAATTTTCCTTTCATACTTTTACGGGCGTAGGACCGTCATAAATACTTTTTTAGATGCAATCTACTGAACAAGAAATTAAATAAAAACAAGTTTATCATAATTTTAAGAATTAGATACCTAAAAAAGTATTTGAGGCGTATTTAAAAAAAATAATCAACTTATTTATAATAATTTTAATGAATTTGAAAATGAATTTACATAAGTACGAGTAGGTACTTGCACTTCCCGGTAACGCAGTAATTGTCCGAAGTGCAAGCCACTGCGTTAAATGCACAATCGAGCACGTTTTAATTGATTGTCTTTCAATTTTAATAAGGTGTCTCTGTCACATCTTACGATATTGAAAGCGTCCACTATCGCAGTTATTAACGCGTCGCGAGTTTCGTGTTCCTCACGATACACCAGGTGCTTGACCTCAAGTAAAAGTCTAACGGAGTTAGGTCTTAGGGGCTTCTTGCTGGCCAAGGCACTGGCCCGCCGCGTCCGACTCAGCACTGTGAAAACACTGAGTCCAGGTGCTCTCGCACGGCGCGGTGATAGTGAGCCGGGCACCACTCTGCTCCATAGCGACGTACTCCAAATTGCAATAATTGTAATGACGATCCATTGCACTGATAACGCGTGCTGCGCGTACGACATTTGCGGGAAAACTAAGTACGCCGCTGCCGGCCCGCCCAATAGGAAGATGGCGCGCTGCTGGTTTGTAATTGTTGTTAGCTTGTAGTTTATCCCGTAGCACAACACGCGAGAGCTTATTTTGCTTTGAACATTTTTATAAAGCGGTCTTTTCTTTGTCGGCTTCGCGGCTGTTTTGTGTTGTTGCGTGCAAACTAGTTTATGCCGTATCACCACGTGCGAGAGTTTATTTTACTTTGGACATTTATGCATCACTGATCCCTTTGTCCTGCATCTACGTTGTACCTACCATCTAAGTTACCTCCAGTGTTACTATTAAATCTCACGTTTTCGAGTTGATGAATATTTTTTTAATTTTTTTAAAACAAAAATATCTTTATTTTTTCATTTTTACTCTATGGTTTGAAAGGACTCCTTATGGCAAGTTGTTCTGCCGCGGGAAAACAACCATTAAAATTTCACCGTGTATAAATATTTACTACGGGCGAAGCTGAAAACAAATTAGGATAGCACTGCTTGGTCAGTTTCTCGTTGCGTTTTTTTCACCACAGTGCGCGGTACTTCATAATTATATCTCTATGCGACACAAAATACATGCGGTGGACTCGCCGCAAATTTGCAGCTGGAGGCCAATGATATTATAATAAACAGATCATACGTTATTCACTCACAAAACAACCGAAAAAAGTGTTCCCCGCAACAGCGGCAGCACACATACCCATATTTCATTAATTTTACATTTCAGTACAAGTCAAAACGAAAAAAGAGATGGCTTGATAAAACCAACAAGAAAAAAAGAGACAGCTAGTGTTGTCAATTGCGCGTGAATGTAAACAAACATTATTCTGGCCACCAATTACCGCATGTTGGCATCACAGACTAACAAATTTAACGAGACAGCAGGTACAAACCGCGCGTACTTTTGTACACACGGTTTGTACCTATAACAACTAATAAACAGTATTAAAGGTAGGTAGGTGAGAAATAAAACACGATGTAAAAGGAAAAAAAAAATATTTTGTAATAAAAACAATCATACACCTTTGAAAAGATTCATGTTATTGGATAAATAATACAAGGTTAGAAAAAAGGAAAACAGAACTGTGGGTAACGATGACTTTACTGCCTACGATATTCGCATCTGTACTTTTATTCTATGTCCGGAGTGAATGCGTCCTTGTCGTCCTCACGACAGAAAAGTATTTCTATTTCTTTATTTTTTCTAACCTCCAAATATCAGAATATTTGGAAAATAATTGAAATATATGAGTAAATCGAAGTATATTGCTTGTATATTGTTTTTTTTTAACTTTGGTATCATAATTTGTACACTTTCTAAATACACACGATGGCATTTTTTAAATTTTTTAGCTGCTTCAACTAAGCGTATTACTCGTCGCCATACGTATCGCAGACTAAAGTCAATACGTCCCAATTAGGACGTTTTCGAGTCTTCACGATTACGCGCTCACAACATATCTGTTTAATATTATATCATTTCTGGAGGCCCACTATGAATCAAAGGCATGCGTGTTTTTCACCGCAGTGCGCGCACTTCTGTGACATTTCATACTTCACAGAATATGCGGTAAAAATACGCACGGCAGTGCGCACTAGGCCTAATGATCAATGCGCACGCGTTTCATACGACTTTTTTCAACACACTTGTGAGGAAAAATAAACAGATTTGTATTGTTAATAGCTCGTCTTCTCTGCGTGAAGTCGACATTTCTGATAATGATTTACCGTACAACCAAAACGTTAGCAAATATTTATTGTATTTTCCGCGGTACACGCATTTACGCGTGTCATGGCAAAACCGTTAAACAGCCTATATAAAAAATCTTTGGGGAGATTGAAAAAAAAATGTATGTAAAGTAAAAAACACTTGTGTGGTAAGGTAAAGTAAAAAAAAGCAAGAGTGTATAATAAGCTGAATTACTAACCCAATTACGTTGTCATAAGAGTAACTTTACAAGCAAATCTGTTGACAAAAATGTAAACTTCTAATTTCGAAAGAATCACAATACACATTAGTTTATTGGCAAAAACAAAATTTCGGAAAAAAAAAAACTCCTTGAATTTTGAATATCTTGTATATTTAGTATTTTATAAGCAAACTTTGATGCGATTTCCCATTTATAGTATTTCATGTTGCGCGTTAGACTTATGGAAATGCAGTATTTTACCTGTAAAATTCGTCTTTAAAATCAAGCAAATAAGCGAAATCGACATAATTTCGTATACGACCTCTTAAAATTACATAATTATAACCTTATTAGCATTAAGAAATAGTCATATCCGTCACCCGGGTTGGAATTGTAATGCCAAATGACGCTCCCACCGCCCACTTGTAACTTGCAACCTCGGCCATACGCGCCCCGTCGCCGATGATACTTTCGGCCTGCGCTCCCAGGCTCACGCCCGGCCTGTCGGCAGGTTACCTGAGCTGGCTGACGGCGCTGTGGGACGCGTGCTGCGACTGGCTGGCGGCCGAGCGGCGCGTGGCGCTGCTGTGCTGGCGCCTGCGCTGGCTGCACGCGCTGCTGCTGCTGCTGGACCCGCAGGTGGCGCACGGCCCTGCCGGTGGCGGAGCCCAGCGCTCGTTCTCTTTAAAATGTTTTTATTTTAATGGCAGGAGGAGTCAGGGCGTAGGGAGACACGGCGCATGCGCGGCGAGGCTCGCGCCGCTCTGAAGAAGTTTGCGGGCACGTCACCGCTGCCGTTCGCTCACTTCGCACGCATCGAGCACGCGGCCGGTGACGTGCCAGCCGCGCGCCGCGCTGCGCTACACGCGCTACGTGCTGCCCTGCGCGACCCGGCCTGCGCGCCGCACCAGCGTCTCTACGTAGCGCGCGTGTGCGGCGAGCTGTGCGACGACGAGCTGGGCGCCTGGGCCAGCGCCAGCGCCGCGCTGGGCCTGGCGCTGCCGCCCGACGACTGCCTGGCCGCGCCGCCGCCGCGCGGTCTGCTGCAGCGCGCGCTGCAGGCGTGCGAGGCGCGCTGCGACGCGCTGGAGCGGCAGGAGGACGACGGCGGTGACGCGCATGTGCTGGACGCGCTGCTGCCTGCGCCGGCCGAGTGGGCGTCGGCGCGCGCGCGTCTGGCCGGGCCCGCGCGCCGCGCCGAGCTCGTGCGCCGCGTGCGCGCTGCGCCTCCCTGTCAGGTGAGTACTGCACGTGTTGTTACCGGCGCCGGCCGAGTGATGTGATGCAGCTGATTATCAGAATCGTATATGGAGTGACTGCCTACTCTCAACCACAACTATCTTACTGGGTACTACCCCGTAATTTAGAAGTGTAACGTCGTCCCGTTCGATCGTGTCACAGGGTGCGGCAGCGCGCTACTGGGAGCAGAGTGCGTGCGCGCTGGTGACGGCGGGCGCGCGCGAGCACTGCCTGGCGCAGTACGCGCGCGCGCTGGCGCCGCTGTTCCCGCACAACGGCTTGCTCGCGCTAGGTACGTAGCACGCGCACGAACTGCATGCAGGGCCGGGCACGAAGTGAACCGCACGTCCGTCCGCAGCTTGCAGCGGCGCGCCGCTGTGGGCCTGGCAGCAGGACGGCACGGCGGAGGAGCGCCTGCGCGCCATGGCGGGCGGCGCGCGCTCGCACCGCGCGGCGCTGGCGCACGCGCTGCCGCCGCTGCTGCGCGCGGCGCCGGCCTGGGCGCCGGGCGCCGCGGCGCGCGTGGCGGCGGCGTGCGCGCGCGCCGGGCGCGGCGGCGCGGGCGGCGCGCTGCTGCAGGCCGTGCGCCTGGAGAGCGAGGCGCGCGCCGTGCGCCCGCGCGCCGCCGCCGCGCTCTACGCCGCGCTGGACCGCCACCCGCAGGACAAGGTGAGTGCGCCAGGCCGGCCCGGGCGGGGCACACTGCTCCCGATTTAATAAAAACGGACATTGATCCTAGACCGCTGATTTTTTTCTAATATTGTGGCAGTGATAACAAACAAGACAAAAAAATATTATTGTCGGACCTCAAATAATGTTTAGTATTTTTTTTTTTTTGTATGGGAATTATTACATTTTATTTAATTTCTCAAAAACGTTGAACGATGTCGAGATGGCAATCATATATATTAGAAAACTAACCATTCTGAGTAATTCGCTCGAAGAAACTATTTGCTTATCTCTGCGTACTTTGAAGATAATGAGCATCTTAAATAATGTATTCTTACTGCTCAAACTGTAGTTTGGTACGATTTGAACGTTAAAAATAGAATCTCTATTGATAATTAACAACGTAGTTAACAACTCACACTTAATTAAGAAATTATTCGTCCACTAGCGCCACCACTTAATTTTCATGAATAGTGGTGAATTTAGGACTTCTAGGCAAAAATTGTTTTGTAGAAAGGTAAAGATTATCGGATAACAACATGTTAATTACAATTTTTAAAACAAATCTGTTTGTAGACGCAAAACATGCTACACTTTTATATACAATACGTCCGTTGGCCAGCAAACTGAAGCTTTGACGCTAGTTTGCCGTTTTGATTAAAATAAAAACTGAAAATATGGCAATAGCTTCACAAAAACGCGCACCTAAAATTAGGTTCGTTCAGACAATTGACTTTAGCTATCCGACGAATTATACGTGCTAATAGAGCCTAAATGCCGAGAAATTTCGTGGCTAAATAAACGTTCCCTCGATTGACATGAGATGCGTATCTTTATTTATAAATATGTGTGAGTGGCGTCACATATGTAGTTTAGTGGGACTGTTTTTTGAACTAAGATAGTACGGGCATGTCATATCTTCAGATTTTATTTTCATCAAAAGTTTGCCAGTCAAGATAGCTGCAATTAATGACGTATCACGATACGCCGAAGAAATATTTGGGCTAATGATCAATATTTGGGTCAATATTTTCTTTAGGAATCTCTATATCCTCGCTTCCGTTAGCCTCAGCGTTCACTAGCCTCAGGGAATAACTGTTTATGTAAACGTGTAAACTTTGTTTTAATGTAGCTGATGTAGGGATCTAAGCTTATTAGAAAGTTGTGGATAATGTCCAAATTAGTCTGAACTCTACCGATTTTTCTTGTATGTGCCATTCTAACATTCCGGAAATCTTTATTCCTCGCTTCGGAAGCTTCTTCAGAAAGCAGTGTCACAACTGTCAACACCGTGTATCAGCAATTTGTGAACACTTGAAGGCATGTGATACCATGGATACAAGTTGACATAGAGCACAGCTGTTCCTCTACAATATTCTCTAAAAAGATAAGTGTTAATCAGTTGCCCAGATGAAATTGTAAGTTAACTGAAAATCTCTTAATTAAATCAGGGTGTATGCCCGTTGGTTGTGCCAAATCCTTGTTACACTATGTCAATCAACAAACCAGTTCCCTCTCGGAATTCTTCTTGGGTCATATTTTTTTTAATTTCCTTTAACAATTTATCCTCATTTCGTGCAGCCCACTTTTTGAAATCTAAGTTGTACGAAATGTGTAAAATACATTCCATACTCTTATCCACATATGAAGCGAAGACAACCCGTATTTATACATATCTTCTCTAATGGGTCTATTGGATACAAAGTCCAAGTCATTCATTTTGCTAGGAGGAGTATTGCAAATATTACAAACAGCTGCTGAAGAAGTATTGGAAATCACATTGGAAATTTTCCCATCAATCATAGTCATGTACAAAACATGGCTTATATTGAAATTATCAACAATTGTGGGAACGAGATTTCGGATTTCTTCCTCCAAGGAAGCACTCTCCTTATTAATCAAATCATTCGTTTCTTTTGCAAATATGAAACCAATTGGACGACAGTAGTTGAAGAGGGAGCAGGATTTTCCCATAAGACATTACCACACTCTTCTTCTAAACGAAGCTGAACCAGACTAATAATGAAAACTGAAGAATCGTCAATTACTGTACCGGATTGTGACTTTTGCTTGTAGTTACTTTGAGAAGATGACCCATCAAAACCCCATTTGCTTATCAGTTTTAACGATTTATTTTTTGTCTGTGGAGCTGTCCTGAATTATTTTTAATATCCTGTTGGTGGTCAAATCAAGGAGAGATTGTAGTCTTATCTTAACATCAGATACAGTTACAGTTATGTCTGTCTCTGGAGGATAACAAGTTTTTTTAGCGTCCAGAAGTTTACGATAGGACGGAAGACAAAAAATATTCTCTGAAGCAAGAATGAATCTCAAATTTCGGTATTGCCATTTTGACAGATTTGTTGACGTGAGAAGCGCCAATGCTTTATTGTCAGGTAAACACGGATTTACAGTTTTTACAGCGAATAATACATTATTTACAATTTCACATTTTTCCTCATTTTGACTGAGGTCGTTTATTATAGCTGTTTGCTCTTTTAATGCTCTTTTAATTTTGCACATAATGCATAAACTAGTTCCTCTTCAGTATGATCTAGAAGAGTAGAAGAACGCCTCTTCTTAAAAGATAAGTCAACAAAAGGTTTTTTACTAGTACCACAACTTGATGAAGGAGTATTTTGAGTAACTTGGGTAGTAATAGTTAGAATATCTTCTTCGGTAATTGTAAAAATGTTGTTTGAATCGATATTTTGACATTTTGGCCACGGTATTTGGGATTCTAACCAATCTGAATTTTTGTGTAAAAATGTCTTTGGGGCTCTACTGGAAGCAGACCATCTTTTAGAGATATTTCTTGAAAAATTACGACAAAATAACTTAATTGTACTCAAATCTTCGGGAGACAATTGAACACCAATACGTTCGATAAGGGCATTAAATAAAAAAACAATATTTTTTAAGCCACTACCTGATTTAAGAGCGACATACGAGTCTAAGTTGGTGACAAATGAAGACATATTCTATATTTTTTAAGGAAAGTCTACAACAAAACGGAAACTAAAAGATCTTTTACGTAAACAGAAAAAGACAAGGTCAAAATAGACCTGAAAATAAAAAAATACAAAAACGAATTCGATGAAACAAAACAAAACAACAACAACAAGACATACAAACGAAATATTGGATTTGAAAATCCAAAGATTTAAAAGACAGAAAAAGTAGTTTAGCAACGAAGTATTTATGCAAGCGTACAGTAAACGACGTCTAATCGCAACCAAATTTAGCTGTAAACTGAGGGTATATTCTAATGTACTCTGTGCACTGAGGTGTTCGCGAGGCGAGCGTAGGTATCTTGATACGTCATGAATGGCGCCCATCTTGTTAGTCTGGCAAACTCGCATCGAAGTTTCATTTTGCTGGCCAGAGGACCTATTGTATATAAAAGTGTAGCATGTTTTGCGTCTACAAACAGATTTGTTAATTAACTTGTGGTTATCCGATAACCTTTACCTTTCTACAAAACAGTGTTTGCCTAGAAGTCCCTAAATTCACCACAATTCATGAAGATTAAGTGGTGGCGCTAGTGGACGAATAACTTCCTATTATGTGTCAGTTGTTATCTACGTTGTTAATTATCAACAGAGATCCTATTCTAACGCTCAACTCGTACCAAACTACAGTTTGAGCAGTAAGAATACACTATTTAAGATGCTCATTATCTCCAAAGTACGCAGAGATAAGCGAATAGTTTCTTCGAGCGAATTACTCAGGATGATTCGTTTTCTAACACATATGGTTGCCATCTCGACATCGTTTAACGTTTAATTGAATGATAATATCGTTGAATTAATAATAATGAAACATGAAAAAATATCAGCGCTCTAGGATCAATGTCCATTTTTATTAAATCGGGAGCAGTGTTTGTGGCGCGGCCGGGCCCTGACGCGTGGCTTGCCGCAGTGGCTGCTGGTGCGCGGCGCGGCGTGCTGCCCGGCGCAGACGGCGGCGCTGGCCGACGTGCTGCTGGAGCGCCAGCTGCGCGCGCACACGCTGCTGGACGAGCTGGCGCCGCACGCGCCCTGATCTGCTACAATAAATATATCGAACATCAACGCTCCTTTCATTTGCCGCCCCTGTTTCAAGTATTTCTGTTTTACGCGCCATTGAAACATACGTTTAGCACTATGTTACAATGCTGTATTTTAAATATCGACGACGTTGTTCTTCAGTAGATACACTTCTGTACCTTGAAAATATTAGATTTCTCAATAAGGAGGATCCGGATTGACTCGAATTTATACTAACAAAAAACGTAACAATTGTCATTATTCCGTTCGCATACACGCAAGCTCAGACAAATCATAATAATTTATTTGCAATTATCGTGACTTCGTCTTCGAGATTTTAATCTTGACCATGTAGTTCGCTTGCCTGAGTTACGAAATGTCGCACAAGTCTTTAGTGTATATAATAATTATTGTACTCTGTGCTTTAGTTTATCAGAAAGGGAAAAATCATGCTCTGGAGTTCTGGACCAAAAAGCTTATACATAAAAGTGGAGGCAACACTCTAAATACCTAAGTGAAGACGACTGTGGGCTGACGCTCTCTTTTTAAATATATACATAAGAACGAGATAGTGATACGTGTTTTCTCTCTCTTATGTATGTATTCAGAAAGAGAGCGCTAGCCCACAAGTTGTCTTCACTTTTTTATTTGGAGTGTGGGCTCCACTTTTATCTATAAGCTTCTTGTTCTGGACCCACAAGGTGACATTGAAAAATAATGTACTCTGTGCATTGAAATCGCCGGCATCCAGTCGCTGCGTGTGTACACAGCATAATATCTAATCTTCTTTTTCATAAATTCCTAAATACAATAAGTACTTCTTTCACATTCTCTCGATACAGACATGATGAAAAATGACAATTACAGATGTGTGATTGCTATTGACATAAGAATTTTGGAGTTTTTATAGGCCATTCGTAATAATATGTTTGATACGTGTTTATATTAGGAAGTAGTTTCGATTCCAAGCGTTGCAGGGAGAAGATGTCATGAAGAACGCATTGTTGGCGGCTCTGCTGGTGTCGGCCGCAGCACTCGCCGCCTGCGGTTAGTCCTGCAATATACACTGTTACACTCCTCGGCAGTAGTTTCGCTACATTATATTCTATTCATATTCGTTTAATTGCATTCTACACGATGTAATTTAAATAAGTGAAAACCACGTAAGGTATAATCAGTACGAGTCATCATAATGAACAACCATGGGACCACCAACAAAATCGCGAGATCAGCAGTTCCCTACATCTGGTCGAGTTATAGGAACATAAATGTATGGAGCAGCAGATTTATTGTTCCGTAGCCAAATGGCAAAAAACGGTTGCCTTGTAATTTCATCATGCCCGGCAGTCTGTCCGTGTTCCCAGATAGACACAACCATTTTACTAAGACTTTTTACACTACGTACACCTATCGGTGAAAATTGTGAAGACAGTGTATTCTGGACACCGCTAAACAATATGGATGTTCTGCCTAGTTGTTTCCCAACATGTTGAGGCACCTGAATACTATTATTTTATATGGAGCAACTGCTTGTTTGACCTTCGCAACCTAGTAACTGGTTCATATGATACCCCTTGGTCAGACTGGTTGTCAAAACTCCTGTTTCGTTGTTGGTTTGTCAAAGATCCACGAATGACTGCCGGGACCAACGACATAATTTATATGCCATATCCCTTCTCCATATCCCAGAGAAGGAAAGAAGAGTAGGTACGCTTAGGGCGCCTATTACACTATCAAATTTGTAGGAAATCAAAAGATGTAATCGAAGTTAGAACAGTTGGATTCCGATTTAGTGCGATTCAAGTGCGATTGGACTGTCCCGACCGCACTAATTCCTAAATTTGCTAATAGGATATTTTACTATACACGGTTAATTTTAGGTCGTTCTGGAAGCGAAAGCCATGAACTCAATCATCGAACTCGAATCGATTGGGACAATTTTTTTCAATAAATAACAATAAAAAAATCACAGAAAATTAAATTTATTGATTTTTTTTGTGAAATAATGTGAACTCGAAGTAACGCTTCCTTGCGATCAATGCATTTAAGCGTATGTCATGTGTGTAAAAATATGAAAAGCGAATTCAGGCTTTATTTCTTAACAGTAAATGGTAAAAATAGAAATTTCACCAAACTAGGTAAGTAGGTCCACAGTTTACTAAAATTATTCTTAGAAACCTATTGTCTCGTGTTCGACCGGACTTTACAAGAATGCACAACCGAATTTCGCGGTTAAACTATAAAAATAAGGTCTTAATTCGGTTCAATATTTTCATAGAAAAGGGCACCTCCAACTAATAATGAACTCTATGTGACAGATTAAACGATTC
Organism: Polymixis lichenea; assembly: GCA_949091785.1. NCBI lineage: Eukaryota > Metazoa > Arthropoda > Insecta > Lepidoptera > Noctuidae > Polymixis > Polymixis lichenea. The sequence goes on along the minus strand of OX420942.1, from coordinate 22,002,294 downwards.
ATTTTTCTGTTTGAATTGCCTGCCTTTGTAGAAGCCGCCGCAAGCATTGTCGCATAAAAATTGTTTTAGGCATAATTAGTTTTTATCCTATGGTAGATAGGTACTTATGCTTATTAGGTACCTATTAGCGCGATTGGTCGACACTCGATTCAAGGCCTTAAATACAACTCCCAAGCCTACTCGTCGTGTCTAGTTGAATAGGTACGAGTACCTACTAGGTGATTCGTGATGCGAGAGTGGTGAATTAAATGTCAATTAATTTCTCTCGTTTACGAGGAGATGTGATAGTGGTAAACATCGTGCCGTGCTTTCGATACAACGAGATGATGGAGGTAAATGAACTTACACCAACCTAAATCGTACCTGAAATGAAATACCTACTTGTAGGTACACATGGCTACACCTCAAGTTATAAATTTCCAGTATAAGCTGATCTCACATTGAATAGGATTTCCGTACAGTGCGAGATCAGCGTAAACTGGAAATGTATAGCTTTATGTTTAGCCGTGCGTACTTACTTGCAGCCGGTTATTCGTCCGACGTTCATTGACCCACCGCGGGCGCGCTAAACTGACGCACACGCACAGCTGTGCCGCGCTACGTCATCACCGAGCGGATCGCGTACGATCTTGCGTTTATGAATGAAATAGTGGAAGCGCTACTAAAATTTAACTCGAATGACAGAAAAAAGTGATAAATTTCTAACTTCTATAATAGAAGTCTTTAAAAAAAACTAACAATGCCAACAGAGACTGTTACTCGTCTGGAGTTACTGTGTTTCGGCTCCAGAACGGTGTAAAATTAACCGTGTATAGAGAAAAAATCTAAAAATATATTATTGAGAAAGCTTAGGCAAAACCCAGTCGGAAACTTGGTGAATTCATGAAATAACAAAATAAATTGTAAAATTCAATTCAAAGATTCCAGTTTTTTAATCTGTTTTTGAGCACCATGAAATAGTAGTCGCCATGTTATTACGTCATACCGCAGTTTTATCTAATCAACTTTGCACTTTTATTATTTTCGTAACCTAAGTCATTTTTATTGAAATAATATCCCATAACGTACATTCAGGAACAGCAAACCAACGATAAGTAGAATAAAAACTAATTATTTTAAAAATAAACAATTATCATACAAAATATCAACGCATTTGTTTATACAGAAAACTGACGTCATACCCACAGAGCAATAAGGTGTCCACTGTGTCCAGCGTTTTTAAATTACGCGCGAAATATGAAAATGTAAAATTTTAATGCATTTTTATGGCACTAATAGGTTCTTTTTTGTGGTTTATTAGCATTTTAGAATCGAATTAATACACTTTTCAAAAATGGGTGATGATGAATGGATGGTAATACACTATTAGTTTCTACAAATTGGTTAGTGTAATAATCAATTTAGTGCTTAAAATAAGGAACTGGTTATTTTTGACATAGACATTAGAAGATTATCGCACTGTTTCATACACACGTTTACATGTTATCTTGCATGAAACCAGCGCAAACAATTGTTAGTGAACCAATAAAAATAAGTAAATGACTCTGGCCCAGGGTCTTAACCTCGTAAGGCCCAACCTAAATTTAGGTCGATTATAAACTACGACCCAATGTACAGACGCCAGCACATCAAGCTACTCCAATCTGTCAAATTTCTTTGATAGATTTCAAACTTTTTAACAAATGAGTAAGGTTCATGTTCAATTGGGAAAATTTGACAGTTTGGGGTAGCTTGATGTGCGCGTCTATACTTAAAATAAGTGAAAGTAGTTGCGTAGTGGTGTAAAAGAAATTGGTGTGGTGGTAAAGGAAATTCCTAATCCAGTTTATCTACACTGGATTAGGAATTTCCTACAAAATCTTTCTGTGATTTGTTAAGAAGTATCATTGGCTGGCTGTGTTTCTGACTATTTGTTTTGTACTTTTGCATTTCTAAGTGACTTCACCTTTCTTGGACTATGGATCTTTGCATTGTAGAGTACCTCGGCTGGTTCGCTACCTATGACTCGCATTTGCGTAAAAATATCGCGCGAGATTTTATTGCGCGCTGGATTTTTAATTCTGCTTGGCGCCGCGAGTTGAAAATTGGTGTATTTTTTCGACGATTTGGTATGCACTCTGTTAGATTCTAAACGCTCGGCTTAACACCGAAAATCCAGTGCGTGATAAAACCCCGCCGCGATTTTTTTACGTCCGTGCGTCCGTCACGTTGGGTTTATTGCTTGTGACAGTACACCGCTACAAGGTTCTTTTGGCGAGTGGCTTAAATAAGAATAAACGCATTCTTGTTTAAACAATACAATTTTATTTCTGTGACAATTTCACAACTAACGGGGGGGCGGGATGTCATTTCGACTCCAAAAGACCCTTGCAGCTCTCTCTAAGAGTCTAAGTATACGTACGTGAACGTCTTTGTGTACCAGAGAGCAGTGCGGTGACAGCGCCGGCGGCGGGAGAGGAGCGCGAGCCCGAGCAAGAAGAGAGTGACTCTGCACCTTTCATGGTATCATTACTTACCATTATATTACCAGGGCCCGATGTAGCTATTTTGCCGGCCCTAATTTTTGCCGCTCTGGGCATTTCATTTACCCGGCTTGCCCCCCCTTAGATCGGGCCCTAACTGGCGGCCTACACAATCAGAGGGTTGCGATGGTTTACGGCTTGGAATTGCGTTTCATGAATTGACGGATAGTGGGGATTTTGAGATCGAGGTGGAGGATTTCGTTCCGAACTAACCAAGGGGATCCCGTAGCCTTTCGGATGAATCGGTTCTGGAGGGTCTGCATACTATGGATATGGTGACGTTTAGCGTGCGTAAAGACTGTACATTTTACATCGGCCACCTCTACCTCACAGAGGCTCACGAGGCTCACTTTCGAGGCATCGATTTGCATGTATGTTCTGAAAACCGAAATCTTTGGAAACTTTATTTATTTATTTATTATTTTTCGCTTGATCCTTAAAATGTTTGCTTAAATCTATTCCTTATTTATTCTGATTTGGATAAAAAGTAAAACTGGAATCAACTCATCTAGTCTACTGCTGGACATGGACCTACCCCACAATATCCGGCCCTCCGCCTTCCGTAACCAGTGTGTCCCAGCAGCCACCTTTTTTAGGTCGTCTCCTTCACCGGTTATCGGTCCTGCGAAACATGGGATGCCCATTGAACCGTCACTTTAGTTCTCTCTCTGTGTACCTTCAGTTAGCTTAGTCTTAGTTTTCCGTATCAGTGCCGCGTCGAGGGTAATTTTAGGATGGCACGAGATCCAAATATGGCGTCCTTTTTAGAAGAAACTACGAGTATAGCCCGCGCTATAGCGCAGTGAGCGAAGTTAGGCAACAATTAGATGTACGGGTGCGCAGATCGTAGTGGAGCATGCAAGTGGGCGGCGCTGCGGTGGGTCACTGGTGTCGCTGCGCACCGCACTCACGTCGGCGTCGTGCGTGACCGGCGAAGATGGCGCCGTGCCGAGCGAGCTGTGGGCGCTGGCGCCAGGTGCAGGCGCGGCGCGACGCGTGGCGCGCGTAGCACTGGCGGCGGGTGCGGACGTCACGCGCGCCGATAGCGCCTGGAGTGGCGCCGCCATGGATATAGCCGTGCTGGAGTTGGAGGCGCCCTTCGGAGGCGGCGCGCGCTCGCGGCCTATCCTTATGGCCACGCAGCCGTCCGAGTGCGCGGCTAGCGCCACCTGCCACGTGGTGCGCGCGCTGGGCCGCACGCCGCGCCTACGCATCGTGGACGCCACGCTGGTGTCGGGGGATGCGTGTGCCGAGCGCTCATCAGGCTGGCTCAGCCTGAGCGAGTCGGCACTGTGCCTCGTGGGACCTACGCTTTGCTCGGTAGGTGTGCCTGTCCGCCGCGGCCCGAAGGCGTCCCTGTCAGTCAGAGATTGACGGGTATCTGTCCGCAGAGTGACTGGGGCACCGGCGTGGTGTGCGAGGGCAAGCTGTGCGGAGTGCTGAGTCGCTCGTCGCGTGCGCCCGACGGCAGCACGGAGGCAGGCGCCACGAGCGAGGCGCTGGAGCTGAGGGACGACACGTGCGGCGACACGCACGTGGCGCAGAGCGTCGCGCGCTGGCGCCGTTTCCTACATTGCGCCCACACGTTACGCGCGTGCGGAAGGTGAAGTTTGCTTTTATTTCGAGAACTAGAAAATCAAAATCAAAAGTCATTTATTCAAACTAGGCTGAGAGTCAGCACTTTTTGAACGTCAAAATTACATAAGACAGTCCCCCAAAACGCCCACCCTTCACCACTTCCTAGTGCTTTAGCTCGGAAGAAGAAGTGGCGCAACAAACTCCCCAGCAGCACAGCTGTCTGTTATGTTGGAAGAACTTGATTCTACACAATAATAGCATATAATTAACATTCAACAATAAATGAAAATTTAATTGATAAAAATTAAAAAAAAAATGGTTTATGCAGTAAAGTTAAATAAACAATGATATGAAGTAATTCATATGACCTGTCAGTAGTAAAGCTAATTCTGGTGAAAGAACACAAACGTTGTCTTGAGTTAATCACAGCGACCAACAATTATTATCGTTTAAGTAGTCGTTGATAGAATAGTATGCCTTCGAACAAAGATTTGATTTTACTTTCGCTTTAAACGCATTAAAATGTAAATCTAAGAAGAGGGAAGCTTGTTATAAAAGGTTATACCAAGCCCAGCAAATGAGTTATGAGCAGCAAATGAGAGTAGCCCTATTGGCGGTGATTATGGCTAGGCATGTGGATATTGGCTGAGTGTGAGTTTTGTGTCGCAGCGGAGGTGACTGCGCGTTGCTGTGCAGTGAGCGGCGGCTTCTGGACGCGGACAGCACGGACAGCACGACGACGCTCCAAGCCACCGAAGCGACCTCCATGGAAAATGTCGACACTACCGCCGACACCGAAACACCGTTCGTCCAGCCCCCCACCAACATGCTGCCTACGCATACTGAATCTGGTACCTACCTAAACGCTTGTATCCCTGCCTACTAACTACAGCTAAAGTATTTACAGTCCGACCCTCCAGGTCACGACAAATCTAGTAAAGTGCATTTGGAATTTCTAGAAATTGCGGCAATATTATTTGCTCTAGCAATATTCACCTAGCCATCTTAGTAAGCTTTAGTAAGTTCCCGCGCTTCAGTTGGTTGGTTTGGTTGGTTCAGTAGCTAATGAGCGAGCGTTGATTTGTAAAGCGACATTTTTGTGAAAGAGGACCCCTCTTTCACAAAAATGTCGCTTTTTTGGCGTTTAGCGCGTTTTTTGGATTTTCGGATTCTCCCTAAAATCTTTAACTAATAATTCTGGTAAGTAAGTAATATAACTGACTGTTTTTCAATTAAATAGATTTTTGTTTTATTGCACTCTTGCAGTATACAATACAGGATAAGTTTTTATCCAGTGCGCAAACTGCAACCATGAATGCAGCATATCATTCTAGACCCCCAGCGCCGAAATTTTTCGTCGGTAATACAAAAAAGAAATCAGCTGTTCCATACATTTGGACCGCTTAGGTATTGCAATTTTCTATGAAACAGCTGATTTTCCAACATAAAATTTCTGCGGTAGTGGGTCTAGAATGAAATGCTGAATTCATGGTTACAGTTTGCGCATTGGTTAAAAAATTATCCTGTGTACTTGCAAAACCGTATGTACGACTTGTTTAGGTAATTTTTATTCACTACATTGTTCACCACTTTTGTAGCGCAGACTCACGCCAGCCGGCAGTACTGAGTACTGAAAGGGTTCCATACACCTAACCTAACCTGCCTAAAACTGTCTTGGCGCCTTGCTTTGTTTAGCAATTAAGTTAGATATAATTAGGTAAAGTTTTAGTGCCAAGCCGTCATTGCCTATTAGGCCCTAGTTATCTTATAGTCATACTTTTAATAAACTTGTGTGAAATTATATACATAAAGCATAAATATTTGGGCATGTCAGAAGCGTTGGACATCAATGTTACTGACAAGCCCATATAGCACTTTTCGGTCACAGAATCATTAAAGCAGTAACAAGTTGTCGCAGTTTCGTAACTGCTACGAAACATGGTGATTGTGTGGAGTTTGGTCTCTATGTGTAGTAATAGTTCGCACACAATTTGACCGAAAAATATTTCAGTAACTATAAGTAGTCTTTGTGTTGACACGTAACGTAATCATTTGTGTAGACTTATTTTTAAACACTCAAGTGTTCAGTTTGTAACATGCGTACACCCGAGTAAAAATGTGTAGTAGCAGAGTGGTCACTATGTTACAAAAATAATAACTTAAAATTTTTATTCACACGAGGTGTCGTAATGTTACGTCAATATTACTGAACAATTTATTGCTAAAATGTGAATTAAAAAGTTACCTTAAAGCACTGTTTCTCAAATTGTTTCGAAAACTGATAAAATAATTGTAGTTGAAAATGAGTAATAACCGAAACAATTCCGTCTCACATCAACTTCTACAGAAAAGTATTAGTTCCACAAAATCTATATCCAAGTAAGTACATATTTTTTCAGGTAATTAACAGATATTAAAATTATTCAGTATAAATTGTGTTTGTTATGCGAAATCTTACATTGTTTACTTGAAATTTTATTAAAATTAACTATTTCCATCATTTTTTCATGTATCCGCTTGATATACATTTTTAATCGCAGCCTATATGATCAAATATAGGTCTTTGCTAGAAATTTACGGTCATGACTCAGCAGCATGTGAGCAGTAGATAATATTAATAGTTTTTGTCACATTGTAAATGATGTCTCAAGGTTCGGCTCTCTACCTTTTTTAAGCCGTAGCCGTAGCCTATAGCAGTATTACCGTCCATATCTAAAATTTTAGAACGCATTATTAACAACAGACTTATTCATTACCTAGAGGACAAAGGGTTGTTGTCTCCAAATTCAACCAGACAGACTTCAACCAGTGGTGCTGTATTGGAGCTAACTTCTCAGGTAGTTAACCAAATTGATTCCAAGAAAAAAGTTCTGTCTATTTTCCTAGATCTTAAAAAAGCATTTGACACAGTTTCTATTCCCATACTTATTTCCAAGCTTGAGGGGCTGGGCGTTCGTGGAGTTGCGCTTGACATTTTTAAAGACTACCTACATAACAGGACACAATGTGTTAAAATACTAAACGCTACCACCTAACCAATGACCTTCCCGTGCCATTCGGTGTGCCCCAGGGAAGTGTAGTTGGCCTCTCTCTCTTCCTGGTGTATATCAACCAACTATGCAACCTAGCCCTGAAAAATGGGAAAATAACCGTTTTTGCCGACGACACTGTCCTTACTTACCTTCTTAGGTGCTTCCTGGCACGAAACTTTTGAGGCAGCACATTCAGGGATCAACTCTGTAGTCGATTGGCTTAATAAACACCTCCTTACTCTAAATACGGATAAAAAGAAAAATACTGACCTTTGCTTTACACCAATCCACACAACCCCCAGATTCCTTTGCACTTATAGCGCATTCGTGCCACTCACCGGAGTCCGTTGCGTGCAGTTGTCCTGAGCTTCAACGTGTTCGATCTATAAAATACCTTGGGGTAACACTCGACAACGGTCTTACCTTCTCCTTGCACATAGGCCTGTTGACATCAAGAATCAGGAAACTGATTTTTGTTTTTAAAACGCTCCGCCATGTCGCTGAGGGAAGGATTGTCAAGAGAGTAGTGTTACAGTATCTAAACACCCCTTCATCACCCATGCATTCACTAAGAGATTCTTCTGCTTTCAAGGCCCACATTTATATAACAGACTCAATAAAGATCTGCAATTCTACTCATATCCAAGTAACACCATAAAAAAACTGTTACAAACTGGCTACTTGAACACAATTATATTGACACAGAGCGGCTTCTTCTTTCTGGAGAAAAGTCTTACTAAATAAATGCAACTATTCCCCACATTCTGAACACATACACTTCACACACATCTCTAACACCTCTCATCACGACACATTACACTTTTTCGTTTGTATTTTAGCTTTTGTGCAGAATTCTGAATTTTGGATTCTGATGCGACTATCTCGATTTTGCAGTGCCTCGGGCATGTTTGCCGATGCGAGGGTGGATGACTTTTACGCTATAATGCGCAAAAAGTCAGCCTCACTCATTCGCCGAATGCGAGGGAGTGGCAACAGAATCCTAAGGATGATTGCAGACAGGCCAGTATCGGTAGCTGTGGGAAGGCTGATCAGGCTGCATGTTACCTGATTCTTTGTTTTACATTTTAATTTAATCATTTATTTTAATTTTTGTTTAGCTTATGTACAATTAACTATTTCAATTTTATCTTAATTTATTTCAGTTTAATTTATTTAATTTTAAATTATTTCAATTTGTTTTTATTTAATTCTAATTTATTTTAATTTAATTCGAATTTATTTTAATTTAATTTTGATTAACTTATTTCAATTTAAATACAATTGATCTTGTGGAGTCCTACTGCAGAGGTGTGATGTGTGCCGGGAATTTTATGTGAAATGTGGAAGAAAACACCGACGTGTGTATTCACCAAGCAGCTTTATTGAACTCAAGTAATAAAACAGTAGTTCGCATGTAATATTATGTAACGTTAGTACATGTGATCGCGGGCGTCAGCATAAATGGTCGAGTGTGCTCGTACATGCTCCCAAATCACAAAAAAAACAAACAAATGAAAATAGCAGACCTTATGTAAGATAATGTAAATACAGTTTAAGAAATAATAAAGTAAACAGTAAATGAAACAATGTAAATAAAAAATATAAAGTCCCAAGCTTATTTCTAAAACTAACAGCTTGCCGGCGAGGTTGCTCTGTCAACCTTGTGCGCGCAGCAAGTGTCATGGCTCGCCCGTGGTCGTGGTTCGCTGGTGCCTCGCTCCTGGTCCGAGTTATCAGGTCTGTTGGTAACTCGAAGAACTGCACAATAGCGTTTCCTCAATTTGAAACTGATCCATAGACAAGCCCCAACAACACCGATGAGCATAATGCTATACAAGATATAGCGATGTGTGTCGTGGGAAGTTGTCACCTCGTTTAGGGTCTCTTGGTCCATTTTCACCTGTTCAATCCTGGATTTCAATGTCTTCATCATCACTTCATGATGCTTAGCTTCAAAAGTGTAGTTGCTGTCTGCTATAAGGTGATTTATGCTCGATTCTCTCAAGTAAAGCTCGTCTTCAGTCACGCTTATTTCACTGTGGAAGTTGTTATGAGAGCGAAGTATAATGTGATCTCCTTTTAGCATGCACCCAGGATCGAGTGTGATAATACCAGTAGCACTTAATTGTTTCGCAAATGTGCCAGATGGACAGAAAATGCGTGTTAAGCATTGTTTGCAACATGAGTAGAGCCACGCGCCATCATTATGTAACTGTATCCACTTATCGCTGCAACTTGATACAGTTGTGTGACACGCTGATAAGTTCTTATTGTTTACTATAATTTGTGCCTCACACATCGTCGCGGCTTGCTTTATGTCATAAAGAGGCAAACTCAGTGCACATAGTAACTGCTGTTTTCTCAGTTGTATACACGTGCTTAAGTCGTTGTAAGTTAGTGGCATCATCACATCCTTCTTGAGATTTATTGCCAAATATTCAGATGATATGCTTCTCTGTGTGTCCTTGTATGTAAGGAATAGGTATGACTCGGCTTAGCTCGTACTGTTCGTTGTTCACCAAAGGTAGCTTGACTTAAAAAATGAAGAAATCTCTCGTCAGCTTGACGTGTACTCGTGACAATTTATACATTTGTCGAATGCACTGATGGCTGTTTGTGCAGGGTAGCGACAGGTCACTAGCTATGCGCTCGTTTGTTTCTTGGAAGCGTTTATTTATTAGCGTAAATTGTTTGTTCATGATATCCTCGTTTCTTTTCAAAATGTTGTACTCGCCTTCCACAATCGATGTTTGTTCCTTGTAGAGGTTGAGTAAATTCGTTTGTCTGTATGAGGTTAATGTCACTATCGTATTTTTTGGCAAAGTCTTCGTCTAGCACTCCAAATAGATAATTTGCTGCATAACCAATTCCATTTATCAGACCCCTTTTCTTGCGCGGTCCGTGTTCCGATCGCAAAACATCGTTGTAGTGCTGTATTTCTTTGATTTCGTGTTCTAGTTGTGAGGCGATTGATATCAAGGTTGTCTCTTCCTTAGTTAGACCTTTCAAGTGTGTGACGTAGTCTGCTGCGTTTTGTAAACTTCGCCAATATGTTGTCATATTGTAATACACAACCATTTTCCAGTCGTCTTGTCGTATTTGCATGTCAGCAATTTTGTCGAAGTAGACTAATTTAGCTGACGATAACGTGGTAACATTCACTAAAGTATGTTGCAGTGACGTAGCTATGCATAAGGCAAACGTGAAAAATATGCAAACGTTACTGTATAGGGACCTTTTGGCAGGTTTCTTCCGCTTCGATCTCTCAGTTTTCTGTGGTTCGATAGGCGTTGTGTCACGTTCACTCTCTACGCACCTTGTATCACTGTGTTCGACAGGTAGTCGAGATAATTTTATGATAGGGCGTTTTAGAGTGCCATTTTTTGTTTTCAGTGTCACCACTCGAACGTGTCCATCCTTACCAGGATGTGTCTCCATAACCCTTCCTAAGAGCCATTTAGAGGGCGGCAAGTGATCATCTTTTATCAAAGCGATGTCGTTGATCTCAAGATTCTTTGTTGCAGAATGCCACTTGCTGCGTGTTTGAAGTGTTTGAAGGTATTCAGATGACCATCTCTTCCAGAAATCCTTGTGCATTTTTTCCAGTAGCTGCCATCTAGTTTTAATGTTTCTAATGTCCTCGTAAGGTGAGAGTGGGCTTGACAGTATTGGCCCTCCCACTAAGAAATGTGCAGGCGTTAGGCAGTCCAGATCGTCAATGTCGTCTGTAAGAGGAATCAACGGCCTAGAGTTGAGACACGCTTCAATCTGGGCTATCAGTGTGGAAAACTCCTCGAATGTCACCTTTTGTTCGCCGATGACGCGTTTCAGATGGTACTTCATGCTTTTGACTGCGGCCTCCCATAGTCCTCCTGCTGACGGCCAAACTGGAGCGTTGAACTGCCACTCAACTCCAAGGTTTGCTAACTCACTCAAGACTTCTTCGTTGATGTAGTGAATTAACGCTTCTTTGTGTTCCTCTTTAAGTCTTTTGGCAGCGCCCACAAAATTCGTACCGTTGTCTGAGTACATACCCTCCGGGCACAGAAACGTTTGAACGCGCCGAGAAAGGCTGCAGTACTCAAGTCTGAGACCAATTCTAAATGAATGGCCTTTGTTGCCAGGCAGACAAATATTGATATGTAGGCCTTGGACGTCTTAATCCCTCTGCCCTTGTTGGCCTTGACTTCCACTTGTCCCGTAAAGTCAACGCCTGTTTGCGTAAATGGACGCGATGGAGTGACCCGAGGCTTTGTTAAGCTTCCCATCAGCTGTTTGCTCGTAGATGTCTTGAAGCGATGACATTTGATACACTTGAGAATGTGTCCTTTTACTGTCCTCACACCTCTGAGTATCCAGTAGTTGTGGCGCAAATGTGTCAAGGTGAGTCTTGCTCCCCCGTGGAGCGTCGAAATATGTGACTTGTCGATCAAAAGTTCTGTGAACCGATCTTTGTGTGGCAAAATAATTGGATGTTTTTGTGAACTTTTCAAGGCTGATTCTGTTAAACGTCCCCCGACTCTCAAGACACCTTGTTTGTCCAAAAATGGATTTAAATTAAGCAGACAACTCTTGGTATGCACCTTGCCATGTTTCTGCAAATGTGCAATATCTTCGCCAAAGTGTTTATTTTGCACTGCCTTGATAACGACATTCAATGCGTTCTCAAGTTCCACTGTTGTTAAGTAAGGAGATCGCACATTGTCATTGGTTGTATTAACTCGTAAAATCCAACCTAGTACTCTGACAACACGTGTAACAGAGTTATGTTTGCATAGTAGCTTTTCAATAATCGAAGATGATGTTTGTGATGCACAGAATTGCTTCTTGTTCTTATGTTCCAATGTAGGAGCTTTGAATTCTGTCGGTTGATCTGAGATGTTGTTTTGCATCAGCCACGTAGGTCCCTCCCACCAAAGTTCGTGTCTGACTAGTTGTGACGGTAATAAGCCACGACTAGCGCAATCCGCCGGGTTTTCCTCGGATTTAACATGTCCCCAACACGATGGCGGCAAAATGTTTGTAATTTTTGTAACTCTGTTTGCTACAAATGTCTTCCAGCGGGACACGTCGCCATGTAGCCATCCCAGAACGACCATAGAGTCAGTCCAAGCTTTTATTGTTACTGTCTGTTCGTTTAACGACTCTATGACCTTTTTCATAAGTCTTGATAGTAAGTGAGCGCCGCACAGTTCGAGTCTGGGCAGTGTCATTAACTTTTTAATCGGTGCGAGTTTCGTTTTCGCTGCAACTATTCGAGTCATGTATTCCCCATCGTCTTTGATGCTTCGGCAGTAAATTACACATGAGTATGCCTTCTCCGATGCATCGCAGAAGCCATGTAATTCAACTGGGTTGTTTGTAGCTCCCATCCATCGTGGAATAGCGATCTGACCTATGTATTTGAGGTCGTACCTGAATTCTTCCCATTGTTTTTGTACATGTTGTGGTACGGGATCGTCCCAGTTGAGGTTTGTAGTCCACAGTTGCTGGAAAATAAGTTTTGCTTTTATAGTAGCAGGTGAAAGCCAACCTATTGGGTCATATAGTTTCGACAGTTGAGATAGCAACGATCTTTTTGTAATGACAGCGCATGTGTTTGTTGTTTCCAGTGGATGATGGAATGTAAATTGATCCGTAGAGGGATTCCACATAACTCCCAATGTCTTGTTTGTTTCAGCGTGCTTAAAGTCAATCATGTTTTGACTAATTTGATCGGGTTTTAGATCTTCTAAGATTCGTCCGTCGTTGCTCGCCCACTTGCGCAGGTTGAAGCCGCCTTGTTTAAGAAGGTCGATTAATTGCTTTTGAGTGGTTTTGGCCTTTTGTATGTCATTGCTTCCGCCAAGAAGATCGTCGACGTACAGTTGACTGTCCAATGTTTCTGCAGCAAGTGGGTATTGAGAACCGTCGTCGTTAATTAGTTGTTTTATTGTGCGCATCGCTAAAAATGGGGCAGCTTTTGTACCGTATGTTACGGTACACAGCTGGTACTCTTGAATGTTGTCTGCTTTGGAATCTCTCCACAGAATCTTCTGTAGATGCTGATCATGTTCCTGTATTCCGACTTGTCTATAAAATTTTTCAATGTCGGCGGTATAAACAAATTGGAAACCCCTCCATCGTAGGATTAATGCCTGTAAGTCCTGTTGCAGGTTTGGCCCGCATTCCATTAGCTCGTTAAGACTGTGTCCCGTGCTTGTTTTGTTTGAGGCATTAAACACAACTCGGAGTTTTGTAGTAGTGGAGTCCATTTTCATGACACCGTGGTGTGGTAGATAGCTTCTCGGTTCCACTGAATTTGAACTTTGTTTCATGTGATTGAGACGTATGTAGTCAGCCATGAATGCCTTGTAACTTTCAGCAATTGACTGGTCTCTGGCTAGTCGTTTCTCCAATTGTCGGAATTGTGCCATTGCCTGCGACCTTGAAGAACCTAACTGTGTCTCGAATCCCTCTTTCATGGGTATTCTAACCTCATATCTACCGTCAGACTTCCTTCTGGTTGTAGTTGCATATAATGTTTCGCAATATTGTTCGTCTGACGTCAGCGTTGTAGACTGTTCAGTTATTTCTTCTGTTTCCCAGAAACGTGTAATATCTTCTAGGTTGTTAAGCACTGCATGGCATTGAAATGTTGTGGTGTTGCCCAATAGAACCCATCCTACTTTAGTCTGTTGAGCTATTGGCGCATGTATAGGGCCTCGTAGAATCCCATCCATGATTATTTGTGCGTAAACTCCAGCGTCCAGTAAAATGTCTACTGGCCTGGAAATGTTGTAGTTAGGATCCGCGAGGCTGATGTTTTCTAAATGTGGCCACTGTTGGCGCTCAAACGTGTAATTGGGTAAATTGTTCAGCATTCTTGTCATGACAAGCGCCTCAATGGTGAAGTTGTAGTTTTGTTGTATGGACTCGCAAGTAAGTAGTACGGTTCCATGGCTTTTGTTGTTCGTGATTCCAACACCTGAGACGATTGCATCTTGTTTACGCCTGTGAAGTCCCAATCGCTGAGCAGCTGATTCCGTAATCAAATTGATTTGGGAACCTTGGTCAAGTAGAGCCCTAAGTTTTGTAGGCGTTCCATCTACCGCCCTAACATATAGTTCTACTGTGGCAAGTAGAACTTCGTTCACATTCCCAGCTACGTGATGTGATTTATGTTGCGCTACCGTGGGAACGCTTTTAGGTGTCAAGTTATTAGCAGGAACTGTATTCTGAGCCCTTTGTTGTATAGCATCATGTAACGTCGTATGATGCTTGTTATTGCACACCTTACATGTTTTCGCGGAATTGCATTGTTTTTCATTATGGTAGTACATACAATTTTCACAGACTTTCAATTCTGCAATAGTATTTATTTTATCTTCGGGTGCCATACTTTGGAATGTTTTACAAGAAACCAATATGTGATCCGACTTGCATAACGGACATTTTCTTTCAGATCGAGCATGATAAACCTTTGCCCTGTTGTTAAACTTCTTGGGTCGGTATTTGTTCGAAAATTCCTTGACCTTACTGTTGTCCTTGTCCTTGGTCGCGTGCCTCGTGGAACCAGTCTTGTTATCTTCTCTGTTGACTGGCTCGAGAGCTGTAAATTTGCTCTCCAAAAATGTCATAAGCTCGTCGAACGATGGCAAATTTTGTGGAGCTTTTCGGCTCTCCATGTACGAACTGTAGGTTTCTGCATCCATTTTTTCTGTGATTATGTGTACCAATAACGGATCCCATGTAGTAGTATCGACTCCGAGATTGTTTATGGCGTGAATCGTTTCCAAGGTCGTGTCGTGGAGGCTTTTTAATTCTTGTGCAGAATGTTTGTGCGCAGTCGGCTGGCTTAAGAATACTTGTATTTGCTTCGTAAACAGCAGCTGCATGTTGTTGTACCTTCGTGTGAGTATATCCCAGCATGCGTCATAGTTTTCTGCTGAGACGTTGAGATGCTGCACTAGTCGCTCTGCCTCACCTTTCAGTTTGCCCTTGAGGTGCTGCATTTTTTGTGTCTTGCTCAGCATGGGATTGTTGTGGATGGCTTCTGCGTAGAGGTCCATAAAAGTTTGCCAATGAGCGTAGTTGCCATTAAATGCCGGTATCTCCAATTTCGGCATAGTTTGTTGTTGGTGAGATGAATGGCTAAGTTTTTGGTTAAGTTGTCTCTTCATGCCTTCGTAAATATTTTCATGCTCAGCGTACTCTTGTTCATAATCCACTTCTGTGCCGATCAGTAGATTATCTATTTGCCAGTGTAGATCGTCAATAGTTTTCCAGCGCGCCTGTATCATCTGCAGTTTGTCTTGTAGTTCCCATTTTTCTGAGATATTATTTATGTTGCTACCTCGAACGACTCGTGAAAAGGCTCGAAAATTCGTTCGTTGCTGATTAATCAGCTCATCAGTTTTGGACAACATACCTTTCTCTTCCGTGCGGTCAATGTGTTGTTGGTCACCTTGATCCTGACTACTTGTACCTTGTTTCGCCAGGATTTCGGTCTGTGTAATGTCCATCAGCAGAGCCCATGTAGCTGTGTAGAGCTCTTTCACGGAATGGTAAGCACGAGACTGGATGTAGTCATGTTTGTTATCACAAAGCACTATAAGTTTTGTGTGATTGTTGTCGAACTCGTTCCACAATTCTTCAAGAGACACAAGCCGTGTTTTTGCGTATTCGGCAGTTTTTCGAATTGCAGAATCTTTTCTGATGTTTGTTGAAATCTTCTGTATAGCTTCAGCAATGATTTCTTGACGCTGTAGTAGCCCTTCCATTGTGGTAGATGTGTAGAAGAAACTAGTTGTCTGTTGAAATCACTGTCACTGATAGAAGAGTATGTAGTAGACTTGTGTGTCCACTGGTTCTGTTGGTTCCGCGTGAGTAGATGCCCGTCACCAATTGTGCGCTTTCTCAACTTGACTGGTGAGACCCGCTTGTGGGAGGCCAGCCGAGCCGATTCGCTATTGATGAAGACACCTTCTCTCACACTTCACTTAAAGTCTCGAAGGACCATAAAGATGTGGAGTCCTACTGCAGAGGTGTGATGTGTGCCGGGAATTCTATGTGAAATGTGGAAGAAAACACCGACGTGTGTATTCACCAAGCAGCTTTATTGAACTCCAGTAATAAAACAGTAGTTCGCATGTAATATTATGTAACGTTAGTACATGTGATCGCGGGCGTCAGCATAAATGGTCGAGTGTGCTCGTACAGATCTCCTCACGACTAACATAGTTTTTAAGATAACGTTATAACAAAATATGGATAATTTAATAGTCTTTTTTTTTAAACCATCCAGATCATACATGAAACAACCCCGCCAATTTCATAAAAAATATAATTTCAAATTTAAATCTACTATGTTAACGACAATAGTCGCGTCTTTATCGAGTCGCTAGGTACTTCATAGCTCAGTGGCGACTCGACACGTGCAAGCCAAATGCATGCGGTTTTGCACTTAATAAAAAGCCCCGATAGTCCAAATTACATCGATTGGACACTGAAAGTGTTACCCTGTTACAAGGTTAAAGGGGTAACCCGTTCGGAATGGCTTACTGTTAAATAGTATAACCCACTAAGAATGGATTTTTGAATATGCCGCCCATAAACAAGTCTTATTGCAAACCTTTTGAATAGGTTACCATAATGAAAAGTTTTTGAGGGGGTTGTCCATTGAAACGGGTTATCGTTAAAATGTGTAACAAATATGTTAAAGGTTTTCTAACAATACTTTACAAAAACCTTGTTGAAAAGTCTTTCAACAGGTAACCGAAATGGTCCCTTTCAGGAAGGCATTCTGTCTCCAGCCGGGCTGTAGGTAAATTATCTCTTCTATGCTTCAGTTAGGTACCTATAGTACGCACCTACAAGCTTGTATCTTTTATAAGATTAGATTTGTGCGGGACAAGTGATAGAATAGTGTACATAATAGAATAGTGCATATAAAGTGATACATAGACACTCATAAGACAGTACAAAGTGAATAAGTTTACTATAGTTTAATAATTCGTATTAGTTGTGTAATTGAGTACTAGGGGTAAGCAGTAGTTCAAGTGTTTATGTTATATTTTATATTGTCTTAGTTGATTTTATATTTTTCATAGATAGTTCTTATTACATTGAGTCCGATTATATATAGTTTTACCTATGTAAATGTAATAAAGTTAGCAAAAAACGCAAATAATGTAGCGCGGTCCTCGTTACGGTTTTTTTTTTTTTTTTTTTTTCTGTTTGGGAAATCATCAAATAACTTCTCCCGCTCTGGGTGGAGCAGGAGGGCGTGTCAGACTTTTACTGACTAAAACCCACCCGTGTTCCCTCAGTTGCCTGTGTGCCAGGGGCGACGGTATGTCCTCGTTACGGTAAAGGGTCGAGGTAAAATTTTCAATATTGTGCCTCGCTCTGATGCTGATGGCTGATGGTTTACGCGCGTTTTTTTAAAATAATATTGTGCCTTTCTCTAATTAGCTGACGCCTTTACCCGCACTTTTTTATAATTATGATTGGTCAAATCGATATTTGAAATCCTTGCAAAATTGAATAAAAATAGGAACATTTTTGTCATTCGACACATTCAGCGGCGAGCTACCTAGAATAAAGTACTCCAAATATAGAAGCAAGAAGTCTCCAGTGGTTTCATTCCCCGCCAACCCAGCACACAAATGCGGCTATAGGCCACAGGATTGATTTGACTTTCGTACTTCGAATTTTTTTAAGCTTATGTCCCTAATGGTTTGTTTTGCGCTAGTGGTGCGTCCGGTGCGGCTGTCAAGTATGAAGCCGCCTACGCGTAGCGGGCCCACGCAGGCCAGCACGGAGCCGGCGCCGCAGTCGTCGCCGCAAGTCTCGCCGCGGCCCGCATTCGAGTTCGAGCCCAACCGGCCCGACTTTAAGGTAAAGTATAAGCTGCGCGTCCGCCGCGAGACGCCCCGTCTCGGGCGCCGCAGTGCCGCGACCGGGTGTTTCTAGGGTGGACCCGCGCGAACTTCACGCGTGTACTTGAAGGCGGGCGAGTACGGCGACAACGCTGCAGAGTACGGCGGCGAGGAGGCGCTTCTGCCAACGAGTCCCAAAACGGTGGAGAGCAGCCTGCCGCCCACGCCCACCGCAACCGTGCCCAGCGGCCCCGCCGGACCTGACGACCCCGGCGCCCCCACAGCCCGCACCGGCGACATGCAGGCGCGCGTATCGCCCGCCTCGGGCCGCTCGCGCGCTGCCCCGCGACCTGCCCTGGCGGCTTACTTCATTTACGTTCTTGTAGCGATTACAAACTTGGTGAATTAATTTATGAGTTTTTTTTTTTTTATATTCAGCCCCAGAATACAGGGTCAAATTAAATTAGCTAGTGACATCTATCCAACGTTTTGTAATCTACAGTCAACTAGATTCGATTGCCGAGTAAATTCCGCTACTCGACCATAGATGGCAGTATTCTCAGTGGTCGCAATTTTAGACTTAATTGTGATAACGATAAGGTTGACATTCGTGTCGTAGGTCGATATCTAGTGCTACTCAACCAAGGTCACACCAGTGTAGAATACATTGAATTTTGAATGACATTATCGATATCGATAGACACTTTTTTCGAATTAAACCAGAAATCGGGCAAGTCTTGTTGGGAGTTCAGTGATAAAACTGTAGGAAGAATGACGTAGTATTATTTGAAAATAAAATGATTATACTAATCATGTTATTATGTAAAAGTTTGATTACATTTTTGCTATAAAGCATCTATGCAACCTAATACGCTTCTTGAATTAAATTTCGTGTATGAAAGTTAAGCAACCTATATTTGTATCGTAATGTTATTTTGTAATAAATATTAAATGACTATTTTTTATCGATATCCATCGTTAAAACCAACATCCGACCCGACTAAGTACATCACTAATTGAGTAGCGAAGTACTTTCCAGAACGAAATAGTGAATACAATCAATCCCATTAAAGTTTACGCGATGTTAGAACACGACTGAGACCAATTAAGCATAACAACGCTTATTTGTGGCACGCGTGCCACGCCTACTTTGCACTACCACCTGTTTTTTCTTTTCTGTGTGCGTTTGAACTATCGCTGACAATCGTAGTGTGCGTTGTCGTATATTGAAGCAGGAAGAAATAATCTTGATCCATAACCGACATTATCATCACTATAGTTTTTACTTACTAGATTCAGTAATATTGGATAGATGTTATTGTGATTATGACGTGTTACGTATCCTATATAAATATATTTACCTAGTATGGTATTCACTCCTACTATAAAGTGTGACCAGCGCTTATGCGCTGGTCACACTTGATAGTTACAGAAGTAGGTACAATATAACACGTGTAATTATTTTTAATTACACGTGTTATAATGTGTACCTACTCCTGTATTATTTACCTACGACAGAACGCCAGGTAGGTTTGTAGATAACCGAGACTCCTGCGTGCCTTTATTTCCTTCGCTATAAGGTCGCAGACCGCAGATGAGAGTATAGAATAGCGAGCCAACTTTTCGTATTGCAAAGCTAATACATTTATTTGAATACAATGTGGAAAAAACGAGCGGGACACGGAGGAAAAATACTTTAAGATTGAAGACATACATATAGCAAACTAGCTTTTGCCAGCGGCTTCGCCCGCGTGGAGGTCGAAAACTATCCCACGGGAACGTAGTACCGGGATAAAAAGTATCCTATGTGTTATTCCAGGTTACAAACTACCTGTGTACCAAATTTCATTCAAATCCGTTCAGCAGTTTTTGCGTGAAAGAGTAACAAACATCCATACAGACATCCATACTCACAAACTTTCATATTTATAATATTAGTAGGATTTTACTCAATCGACACAATCTTTTGTTTTTCGTTTTTAGTCCATTCCAAACTAATAAAAAAAAATGATTCTCTTTTTTTTTTTTTTTTTTTCTTCATTTTGGCTTCACACGGTTTGTGCATTTAGCCAGTGTCAAGTAATTTTTCTTTTAGATCAAGTAAATGGCCCGATATCGGGCACGAAGTTACAAAACAGTCATAGTCGTCTTTAGTCAGTCAAGTCAAAGTTATTGTAAAGCGGTAGTAACTTTACAACAACATAATAGGAGTTTTTGGGGGGAACACGAAAAGTCCACGTTAGTCACTTATTTTCACCTTCACTACACTTGTGCACTCACACGTAACTAAATTGAATAATTCACTATCAAAATTATACAATTTAATTCGCTATTTCACTAAATTCCATGAAAATGAAAATTCGTGCGACATGTTCCAACGCGATCCCGCCAAAAACTCATGATTCTCTTTATTTATGTTTTCATTTCAGGAGTAGCATCAGCGTGAAAATAAACACAAGATACTTTTTATTCGTTTCTTTATTATAACAGGTATATCATATATACTACAATTTTATCGTTTTAGAGTTTAGTACGAGGTGTTTCGAAGAACCATAGAACGTGTTTTTCTAGAGTCGTAAATTTCGGGTAGTATCTCGATACTACCCGAACACACAAACAAACACACAAACACACAACACACCCTCGGATCGAGTGTTTTGAAATTTACGATAGAGTTGGTCAAAAAAGAAATGATAGTCAATAATTATTCTTTTTCCTTCAATTCGTGCTGGAGTAGCTGGAGCAGACTGAAGAAATATTAATTGTTTGATATTTATTAATTGAAATAAACAGAAAGGTGTGGTCAGACATTATGAGGAGTACCTAGCCATATGTAAAACATTTACTATGAGACCAACTTTATAGTTCCAAAAACTGAACGAACGATGAGCAAGCAACTATAGACTCCGTTCCCAATTTTTTTAATAAAGCGAATGGATTTTATTATACACCGTGAAACTGGTTGGCTGGTTGTTTTCCCGCAGCGAAATGGTTTTGTCTTGATAATACAATCGCTTTATAAACAAATAAAATATTAGAAACAAAAAATGGCAGATTAACCATTGTGAAAAATCACCACGTGCGAGAGTTTATTTTGCTTTGAACATTTATGCATCGCATCGCTGTTCCCTTTGTCGGCGGTGCGTGCGATTCGAGTAGTACCTAAAAGTTACCTCGAGAGTTACTATTGAGTAGTGTTTTACCGAATTGATGAATATTTTTTTAATTATTTTAAAACAAAAAAATCTTTATTTTTTTACTTTTAGTCTATGCTTCGAAAGTACTCCTTATGGCAAGTTATTCTGCCGCGGGAAAACAACCATTAAAATTTCACGGCGTATAGCGTAGCAGATCGTTTACTAAATTGCATACTGGCAAACAAAGTCCTTGTCCTAGGGATATTTAATATCATATCTTTCCTTCTTTTTGTCAGAATGCCAGCATCTTAAGAGACTTGTTTTTTTTTTTTGGTGGACATGGATGGTGAACAGCTCAGTCGATAAATATTATTATTTTTGAAATCAAGTGTTTATATATATATACTTATTCTAATACATACTTACGATTTACAGAAAGTATAATTAAGAATTGCTATGTTATACCACTAACCCGATTTTGAAAATTATTTTATTGATAGAAAGATACATCCTGTGGTGTTTCTTTCTATTTTATGCGATAGATTATACTATGCGATTACATAATTCGGGTACACTACTTCCTACTGACATTGGAAGCCTACGCTTTCGCCTGCGGATACACTCGTATTAAAACTCGTATTAAATGATTAAATTTGGTATATTATATAGATCTTAGATGTCAGACTAACACATATGCCACTTTATACTTAAAAAAGAAGGAGGTTCTATGTTCATTTTTTTATTTTTCGCATGGTCGAAACTTAAGTAAAATTAGAAAGCACTTTGTATGACCAATTAACGGAAATGTGTTCGATTACTAATACTACAGAAATAAACCGCACGCAAGGTCAATGTTTCCCTATATATCATAGGAGCCAGAGAACATTGTAAGTTTAAAATATCGATAAATCATTATCGATAACGGTAATCTCTAATTGAGTAGCAGACTGTGACGTGTACATAGTTGGAATCTTCGCGAACAATATGTTTTTAAAAGAAAGTAGACTTTAACTTAGATACCTTATAGGCAACTTTTCCTTGTCTTATTTAATAAAACATTGTTTTTAAAAATTTTATCGAAATAAAATCAGTTAAGACTTACCGATGGTATGATATACCTCCATTTGATACATTTTTAGTTCTGCTATCATGTTTACATTGTAAAACAGCACAATAAGGCATGTTTGTATTTTTTTTGTCAAGTTCTTTTCTCCGTGGCGGCTGTAACAAGACTGATGTGCGCGGTGTGTATGCGGAAACAGACCTATGCAAAACTCCGCAAAGCTCGGGGTACGTGGACCCCGCCTACTTGCGACTTCTACGTGTTTTTTTTATTCTATGATTATAACCATACTGGGCCTGAATTCACCTTCTAAGGGAATCGTTAAGTGGTCATACCACTTAACGATTCTTTAGGTACTCATAACCACGTCAATCACATACGAATTCTGCTAATATCTTATTGTTACGAGCTTGGGGTTCGTGACAATTAAAAACTGCCAATATATATTACCAAAAATGACACTTTAATTAAATAATCTAATAACAACTCAAACACACTAATTACAAAACACAATTGCACTACTGATCACTCTAAGTCGCACTTGAAGCTCGCTTTAGATGTTTTTCGCTTGTATCGCTTGACCAATGCTGCCCGGGTCACGAACCATCCCGGCCTTTTATAGGGCCCTCGTATAGTTCCAGAACCTTCTACTGTAGAAGCATCAAGAATGTTCGAGTACATCGGGGCCCCGACTGAACAGATGTCAGTAGTTCTAAAAAGTTCTAGCATCCAGATTTCTAGAAAGTTCTAGCATCGATATTTCTAGAAAGATCTTGACTATTAATTCTGCTAATCGATACTAGATGCCGCTAGTGGTAACTGTTGTTACCAGACATTAATTGTGGCGCGCAACAGCATTAATACCAGCTAGTCTAGAATAAAATTCTAACAATGTTGCAATATTTGTCCTTGCTTGGACGAAACAAGAAATTCAATCTCCTTTCTTGTGTGTAGGTACTAAACTAAAACATACTACATAATTATCGCGTTTTGCAGCAGAACAAGTTCCAACACGACTATGGAAATATTTGTCTATGGGTGAGTAATTAATGTTCAGACTGACTTCAGTGCAGTGATGCCAATTTAGCCCATTTGGGGCTAGATCTAGCCCTTTTTCTTCTTGTTCAGCCCCGATTATAATGATTTAGCTTCTAGCTCGTAATCTAGCCCATAATATTATCGCCTGTCAAAACCTTACACTGAGAGCAAAATGAAACCTTTCGGGAGGAATTAAATATAGACTGCTATAATTTAGATACCTACGTAGTTTTATGATTAAACGATATTTTACTGACGCATTTTTATTAATAATTTACGCAGTAGTATTTCATGCAATCCATTATTCTAAAGAATCTGTTTTTATTTCCCGTTATTTAGAAATGTAGTCCTATTTAAAACAAAATGTGCTAATCTAGCCCTTTTTAGAACTCGATTTAGCCCCAAAACCTGACGCCCAATTGGCAACACTGCTTAGGTGGAGTGATTCAATTTGGCGGGAATTATTTTTCTTTCTAAGATTTTTTTCCTATAAGTTAATTACTAAAAATGGACGTAACTGATATTGGGAGAGTCGCTAGCAGAAAAAGAATGAACACAGATGCCGAAAAGCTACGAGAAAAAGTGTCGCGTGAAACCGCTAAAATTATTAAACTGAAGGTTTGTTTTTTACATTTTCTGTAAGTAAAAAATTCTGGGTTGCTCCGTGCTTTTCGAACGTCTAAATTACATCAAAACCTGTGCCCTTCACCGCTTCGTAATGCTTTAGCTGGGAAGAAGAAGTGGTGCCACGAACTGTCCAGCAGCATAGCTATCTGTTTAATTATCTAAACTTGATTCTATACAATCGTAACTATGAAAAGTAATTATCATAACGAGACAGAACTTGAAATTAAATCATTTTCCAAATGTCAGCTAGCCATGCCAGCCAATAAATACAATGAAAACTATACTGAAGCATTAAAAAAATGTAAATAAAGCATATTACCTAAAAAGTCCTAAGACGACCCACTGACCGAGTCTTCAGTCTTAATGGGTGTGACATAGGCAATGTTGGTTTAAGTTCACATAGTTGTTAAAACCTCAGTTACAACTCGATGCCACAAATGATAAATTAAGACCATTAAAGTAAAATAACCATTACAACAATGATTGATAATAGTAACAAGACAATGGTCAGCAAGACAACCAGTCACGCAGCAGCACCCATTCATGAGCATAACACATAGATCAGCCAATACCCCTCACCATATTCGAGCGAAAGAGGCAACTCGACACTACCGCAAGCAGTGACATCTAAGGGAGCATGACGAACATTCTGCTGAAAGCTCAGGCAAGAATACTATGATCAATTGTCAAGGTTGATAGTTAACCACAAAGTGCAATACAACTTATCATAAAAAAAACATTGTAATGGACGATGGAATGAATCAAACATTGTAATGGTGGTGGAATAACTAATCTATGTATATAAAAATGAATCCCTATTTCCCTTGGTCACGGCATCACACGTGAACGGCTGGAGCAATTTTGTAAATTCTTTTTTTTGTTGGGTTTTTTATTGTCTGGAGAAGGTTCTTATGAAAGAAAAAAAAAGAAAGTTGAGCGTAACACTAAAAAATTTAAGAAAATCTACCACCATTTTAACTTTTCTAATAGGTATATATGCAAATTCAATTTAAATAGTTAAGACAGGACAACGTCTGTCAGGTCAGCTAGTGAAATAATAATATAAATGGCTAATACAATAAACCAAAATATAAGCAATTATATGTACACCATTATCCTATCAGTAGGTATGCTAATTCTGGAGAAAGTACATGAACATTGTCTTCAGTTAGTCACTGCGACCAACTATTCTTATAGTTTATGTAGTTGTTGATGAAATAGTATAAACAAAGGTTAGATTTTACTTGTGCGTTAAACACATTATAAGGTAAATCTAGCAAAGAAGAGGGTAGATTGTTATAAAAGTTTATATCAAGCCCAACATATGACTCCTGAACCTTATGAAGCTGGTTTAAAGGAGCACATATTTTGCCCTTATTTCTAGTGTGAATATTACAATAACAATATTACAATATTATGGTATAGTGTATAAATGTATATTTTGTCTAATTTAATAAGATGTTGGCGAAAAAAATTGTGATGCCACAGTGAGAATACTAACATTTAAAAAAGTGTCACAGCAAGTATTATAAAATTTGTTAAGAGCTATTTATTGGTAGATTCACTGTTTGACTGAAAGTCAGAACAATGCTGACTTGCTGGTTGAAATCAACTAGCTTTAGTTATCACACTATAGCACTGCAGCTTGAGTTTCAAGGTAGGTACCATTTAAAAATTTTTAATACATAAGCAATATATTGGTTCAAAATCAAAGTGCTTAGTTATTTCAGAACTTAGTCATAATAATTTTGGTTGATCACATAAATCCTGTAACTAAGATAGTCGTTATGTTGGGTACTTATTGCATCGTGATTACATTAAAATATATGGGTGTGCGTGCGGTCAGGTGGCGCAGGACACGGCGTACTGGGACTTGAAGGAGCGGTTGCAGCAACTGCAGGGCGCGCACGAGCGCCTGCAGCAGAACATGGTGGACGTGCAGATGCAGCACGAGGCCGCGTCCGCGCACTACGCGCAGGAGCTGCGCCTGCGCCCCGACACGCTCAACAAGTACGTGGCCAGGCTGGGCGCGCACGCGTCGCGCAGCAGGTAGTGTAAGTCGGTGTTGCAGGGCGGCAGGCACGCGCGGCGTGTGCGACGTGCTGGAGCAGTATGGCGCGCGCCTTCGCCAGAGCGTGGCGCGCTGCCGGGCCGACCGCGGCGCGCTGCAGGCTGCCTACGCGCAGTGCGGCGCGCGCGTGCGGCGCCTGGCAGCCGAGCTGGCACGCGCGCACGCCGCCGCCGCCGCGCGCCGTGATGCCGGTACGTAACGTGGACTGGTTATAATCATGTACTGATATTGGTAGAAATTCACAGTCATTACAGGCATTCAGTTCAGCCTCCACGAGGACACGGCGGTTCAACGCCCAAGCCGAGCAGACCTCCACCGTATGCTCCACCGTGTCCTCAGGGTGATCTTCAAAAATCAAAAAATCAAAATCAAAATATTTTATTTCACATAAACCTGCAAGGGCAGGGCACTTATGAAACGTCAGAAGCTAGGTGCACGGTTCCAATTTGTCGCTTCCTATGGAGAAGAGCCGGCAAGAAACCCCACGGTTACTCTTTTAAAAATAATTGGGTTTTACAACTTCGCAGTGGAAAACCCAGGCGTTTCCTCCCTCCTTATCTGAAACTCGACCAACACCTCAGGAGGCTCTCATTGCGCGGCTGGATCAAGGGCTTGATTCAGAAAGCAGTACTCCTAGACACGTCACGTATAGTCAGGAGGTTCCTTTCTCAAGAGCCCTGACCACCGACATCTTGGACCCCCTGCTCCTGATGCCGATGGGCTACTATTTTTACTTTATACGTTTTTGTATGATTTTTGTAAAAATATTTAAAAATATAGGTACTTAATGGTGCCGATTCTCTTGTCACAAAATTCTCTAAACTAAACTAAAAATCACTAAAATTTAGTTTATTCCTGTCAAACGACGAATTCCTATTCTGAAATTGACTAAAGTGACACAACTTATCTATATTTTAGTTTGACAGCACTAAGATTGTACTGAGTTTTTAATTTAGTGAAAATGGTAATTTTGCTATTCTGCTGTTGTCAAACTAATTATTCTATTCAATACAAAATTTCGATTGTCTAACTAAATCTGACTATTATTAATCGCGATTAAAAAGGTGTGGAATAAAATTAGTTGTCAAGAACTAAAATTCACACTGACACCTCGACTTCGGGCGCAAATACAGTACTGTATCTTTTTTTTCTTTTCTTTTGCTTATATCTCGAAATTGGTGTGTCCTATCGTAAAAATAATGAAAATTTCGACCCCCTTTATGAAGCCCCATACACCACCACTAAAACTCAACATGTAGGTAATAATTTTTCATATTTTCGATACAAAAACTAAAAAAATCCATTTAAAACACGTTGAGGCTGCCCCCCCTGCGCGATTCCGGCTCTAAAAAAGATCACGGGGTAGGGCAAACGTGGAGTCGCGTTTGTCAAATTCGATTTTAGTTGCGTCAAAATTATTTTTAAATTTAGAGATCTTTTTTTGCAGAATAGCTTTAAGATTCTCATAGCCAAAAGTAAGGAATT
Organism: Polymixis lichenea; assembly: GCA_949091785.1. Lineage (NCBI taxonomy): Eukaryota > Metazoa > Arthropoda > Insecta > Lepidoptera > Noctuidae > Polymixis > Polymixis lichenea. Next base: position 21,974,879 of record OX420942.1, on the reverse strand, counting down.
TTAGTGATAGTTTAGTTAGTTTAGTTCGGTGTACAACAGAATCGGCACCAGTATGTAGGAAAGAAAATAAACGAAAATAACAATTTATTTAATAAAACGTATACAAAAAGAGTACGTGTACTAGGCAGTATAATTGTATAGGAAAATAGTAAATTTCCCGTACAATTACACTGCCTAAAAATAAACTATTTCTAAAATATTTTTATTACAAGTACAAGTGATAATTTAATTTAAATTAGGTAGCGACCGGCCCAATCTAGGTTTATTCAAACCTGTGTTTCGGGCCATCGCGTTACATTTCAATTAAATTGGGACATTAACATTTAAAATTAAATTGATAGAAAAATAATCTATCAACAACTATGAGATAAAGCATATTGGTAATTAAACAGTAATACCTACAGCTAAGCCAATGTAAATACTACAAAAATAAATACTTACGAGGGAGTAAATTTTTTCAGAGTCTGAGTAATGGAGTAACGCTAGGTATTTTGATAACATAGTACCTACTACATTTTTTATAACTTAAACTATATTTGTTCAGAAAAAGACCTAAAAGACATAAAATCCATTATGTGCGTAGATGTTTAGATTAGTAAGCGGTACGTTAGTATTTTTCATTGCAAATAAAATGTATTTTGTTTTACCTATTTGCATTCATGTTAGGATGTTATTATGGAGCCAATTGGACACTATGTTAAAACCATTTTGAGCATGATCATAGATCTCAACTCTTGATTTAGCTGTGAACAGTAGAGCGGTGTCATCAGCATAAGACATTATGACACCATTTTGAAGTGGCAGGCTGCACAGTTCATTTACATAGATTAAAAATAATATGGGGTCCAAAATGCTGCCTTGTTGAATTCCAAAACCACTATTTTTAAGTTCAGAACTTGTATATCTACTGACCTATTTTTACACATTGATGACGCTTGCTGAAATAATCAGCAAATAGTAGAACTTGTGGTCCTCTTATCCCTAGTGTTTCAAGCTTGCGCAAAAGTAAAGTACAAGAAATAGTGTCGAAGGCCTTGGCAAGGTCTAGAAAGATACCAATTGTGTGCATACCATTATCTTTACTGCCTGGCCAGTTGATCTTCTGGGCCTAAATCCAAATTGATTATCTGAAAGTAGTTTGTTATCTTTCAGATATTTTATCAACCTACAGTTAAACACATTTCTGTTAGCGTTCACGCCAAACGCTACGCCAAAATGTACGGGAATGACATTACCTGCGGAAAGATTACGTCGTGTCCTTTCCGCAGGTAATGTCATTCCCATACATTTTGGCGTAGCGTTTGGCGTGACCGCTAACAGAAATGTGTTTTGTCTCAGAGCCCTGTTAACACTGAAATGGGTCTGTAGTTATTCACACAGTTTTTGTCTCCAGCATTGAATACAGGAGTGACCATAGCTTTTTTAAGGAGTTTGGGGACTATTCCTTTAGATAAACATCACTGAAAAATGTGGGTTAGCCGAGGGCAAGTATGTATTTGAATCTTTTAAGTATATTATTGGATATGTTATCCCACCCAGTAGCACATACATCTTTTAACCCGAATTAAATAATCTTACAACTTCGTTAAAGTCGGTATCTAATAAATCTAAAGAATTTGCTTTATAGGATGTCGCAGTCATGTTTTGAGGGCATAAAGTATTTACATTTAACGATTTTTCAGCCAAGTTTTTACCAACGTTAGCAAAGAAGTTGTTCACTTTATTCATTGCTTCGGATGGATTTATCTCTGAAGACAGTAAACCAACCGGAGGCTCGGGATTTTCCGTTCTAAATGTATTCGTTTTTATAAATTTCCACACAAGTTGACTATTCTTTCCCGCCTTCTGTAATTCGTTTTTGTCATACTGATTTTTTTGGTTTTTCAAAAGATTATTGCAGACGTTGGGAAAAGGCTAGATAGATGATTCTGTGACGATCAAGCATTCAGACTCCAGCAATGACGTAGGATAATCGTACAGTACGCGGATCTCTCTCGCAGACCTGGGATCGTAGCAAGATCAAAAAATTCTTAGATGCTTGGTGCGTAAGTTCCGTGTGGTATGTGTGGCAGCGCGGGAGAGTGCCGCGCGCGCCATGGAGCAGGTGCGCCAGCTGGAGGCCGCGCGCGAGCAGCTCGGCGCCGCGCGCGCCCGCGCCGACGAGCGCGCCGCCGCCCGCGACCAGCTCGCTGCGCGCCTGCGACAGGTGAGTACAGCGCGCAGTGAGGCAGGCGGGAGAGTGCCGCTGGAGGCCGCGTGCTACTGGTACTACGCGACAGGTAAGTACCACACGCACAGTCCTCACACTCACCGAGCGCGTGTTGCAGGCGGACGAGGCGGCGGCTGCCATGCGGGACGAGGTGGCGCGCCTGGTGCGGCAGTTCGACGCGCAGACCGCGCACATGCAGCAAACCATCACTCGCCAGGAGGACGAGTCAGTACCTATTGACTAGCTCTAATACACTGCGCGGGCCCAATGCGCTAGCAGTGGCCCGCAGTAACGCACGCCGTGTGTGCAGGGCGCGCGCCGCGGGCGCGGAGTGCGCGCAGCTGCGGCGCGAGGCGGGCGCGCTGGCGGACGACTTGCGGCGCGCGCGCGACCAGCTGGCGGTACGTCGCCGGTCACCCAGCGACACGAGCGCTGTTATTATTTATCACTACCTGCTCCAAACTGACTAAACCGTACATATGTCGTTTCTTCAAATCATAGTAAACCAAATAATTTCAACAATCACAGCTCTTCTTCCCTCAGTTTGCAGTTAACAAAGAAGTCACTTGCAAGCATGTTCTTGTTACAATACATATCTAAGAGTCTAAATCTCATTAAAAATGTTTTATATGCCATTAGGACGCTATGAATACAATTGACCACATAAAACAGAAAGAGGCGACGCTTGTTGACGAGATTAAAAACCTGGAGAAAGTAATTAATGACAAAACCCAAGTAAGTACCGGTAGTCAGTAGTTATAAGAATTCTGAATAAAAAGTAAAAACAAAATTTTTATGATTGTGAATATTTTAGGATTTTCGGTTAAAAATACTACCAATCGTATATTAATATTCAGTTTTGCCATTTTAGCACGAGCAAGAAATGGAGACAAAAATAAATTCTATTAATCTATGTGTGCGTCAACTGGAAACGGAGAAGCTGGAATCGAATGAAAAACTGAACAAGAGCGAGCAAGAGTCTGGCGCGCTGCGCACAGCGCTCGACGAGCTCACGCGCGCCGCCGAGCTGCTGCGCGCGCGGCTGGCCGAGCAGCAGGCCGCGCATCTGGCGCAGCGGTGCGTGTCTGCGCAGTGCCACCCGAGCGCGCCGGCCCGCCCTCACGCACGCCTCTTGCAGGGACGCCGACGCCGCGCAGCGCGCCGAGCTCGGCGCCGCGGCCGCCGCCAAGGACCGCGAGCTGGACGCCAACACTGGCACCATCGCGCGCCTCATGACCGACCTCAAGGCCGAGAGCGACGCGCGCGCACGCGCAGACTCGGCGCTGGCCTGTGCGCGGCGCCAGCACGACGCCGAGCTGCAGGCCGCGCGCGCCCTGGAGCAGCAGCTGCGCGACGCGGCCGCGCGTCTGGAGGCTGCCGTGCAGGTGCGCGCGCCCGCGCCCCGCCCGCGCTCGTGACCCTCCCACTCACCGCCCCTCTGCTTGCAGGCCAAGGACGACGAGCTGGGCGCGCAGATGACCATCATCCTCGACATGAGGGGCGAGAAGGTAAGCATGCGCGATCGCCGGCGCCGAGCGCGGTGAGTCACATGCGGTAAGGACGAATCGGTTCCCAGGAGCGGCTGCAGGAGCGGATCCAGGGGATGCAGAACACGATCGACAATATCCAGAAGGAGCTGACGGGCCGCCTCGCAGCGCCCAAGGGCGCCGCAGACGCGGGCGAGCCGCCCGAGCTGGACGCCGGGCCGCACGAAGAGGGGCTGCGCGAGGAGGGGCCGCGTAAGACGAGGCCGCTCATGGCCGACCCGCGCAAGCCGGAGCCACGCCAGGCTGAGCTGTACAGCTTCCTCAGCGACGGCAGCGTGGACGGCGACACGCTGGATGTGAGTACAATAGCGCACGCGCGGGGGCCCGCAGGGCAGCTACTGACGCCTGTTGTGTTGCAGCCGCGCGAGGTGGGGCGGCGTTTCGAGGCGCTGCGCGGCCACGTGCGCGGCGTGCGGCTGGCGGCGCAGGTACGTGCCACACGAGCCGACGTCACGCACGTGTCCTGGCACAGCAGCAGCACTGCTGTGCCAGGACACGTGCGTGACACGAACCAGCACCCTAATTGCGTAACACACGCAATTAGGGTGCAGCTACTCCTGTTGTACAATTTGAGCCGGCTGCTTCTGCAGTGCAAGAGCTCCTGCGTGACGAGAGCTGCTCTTACTGTGCACTGCCACTCCTACCGTGCACTATCCTTTTCGTACATCCACCCTTCTCTCAGTCCTCTCTGGTGTGCATGAATTGACGTATTTAACATAGCTTTGCCACTGTCGCTAGTGCGTTATAGGTTATACTTATAGTTCCAGAAGTTCGTTTCACTCTTAACGAACTTAAAAAAAAGGTTTTTTTTTTTTTAAATTAAGCTTTCAATTTGTTGTTGTTTTATCGGAGGTGACATCTGTCATTCACCTCCGTTTCGAAATTCCTTTACATTATAGTGTATAATTTGGGAGTCCGCTATGTGATTTGGAAATATGCTATGCCGAATAATGCAGCGCGGAAAGTTTGCAATAACAAATAATGTAATAACGGAAGCACGAAGCGACGAATTTCGTTACAACGAAAACATTTGATAGCGAATGCACTTAACAACGAAAACATTTGATAGCGAATGCACTTTACAACGGAAAACTTCACACCTAACTACGCGGCCTCGATATTTTTTTTATCCGTGATCCCGCCGAGAAATATAATGCTGCCGAATTAAAATGTTAGTCCCTCCCGTAGCCCCTGGAAAGGTACCGCCCCTCCTAGAAATACAATCAAAATTGGAATAATAAAAATGAGAGAGAGAGAGAGTTGCTTGACCTTTATGTTCATTTGTTTTTGTCACTAGTCTCTTCTGAAACGTACATAATTCAACCACCTTATGCAAAATCAAATATACTGTCTACAATTTTAACAATTTTAGTTTTCTAAACAAGCTTCCCCCAGGTTTTCCCATTTCATCCCGTAGGTGTCGTAGAAGGCGACTAAGGGACTTACTAGAGAATGGGCAGCAGCGTTCTCTATGCATTTTTACAACCATACTGCGATCGCCAAGCCGCCTGCCTAAGCATGGCGATTATAGCAAAACCCCCCTTTTGGGGAGGCCTATGTCTAGTAGTGGATGTCTTTCGGCTGATATGATGATGAAACAAACTTTAATTGCCGATTTTTTATGCAGTGACAACTACATCAATGGCATTCTTACGAGCCCAAACTCGTTGAAGTTACGTCGTTTCGTTACAGAATTCCTTTGGCTACCTTCCGGCTCCATCATTAGACATGCTCTATGACGTCAATTGCAAAACTTGAAATCAAGATTTATCGAAAATTTCCCTCCCGTAGTCGTAAAGAGTCTTGACTTGGGTGTATCCAAGTCAAATCCGTATTGTATTTATCGGAGGGACTGTACCTTCCAGGCACTACGGGAGGGACTACCATTTTAATTCGGCACCATTATAATATATTTCTTGGCAGGTAAAGAATGTTTTTTTTGACAGGGGTCTATTTCGCTGTCGCAGGTGAAAGATGATTTAAAGATAAAGAGTCGAACGTTTTTTAAAAACAAACGGTTCGATAGTAAACCGAAGAAGCTCAAGTAGACTAGCAACCACCGCCAGAGCCACCGCGACCACGTGTCATTTCTTCAGTACTGGATTGTTTGTGTTTTTAATTTCTTACCTATAGATCTCATTCATTATAAGTATAATATAATTTGAATAGATACGTACAGTTGTGTTTGATTACCCTATTGAACTAAGCCGCGGAACTAACCTACCGTAATAATATCTAAGGCAAAGGTTATCTGTATAAAGTGGGCAGGGTCTTGCTTGTCCACGGATATCTTGTCGAATTGCCCGGCTCATGTAAAACAGAACCGTTCCAGTTACCTAGACACCTAATGGACTGCCGAGTTTTTGTTTACCTATTTATTTAGCTATTTTTTATGTAAAAAGCCCGAAGAGAACTCGTTTCGAAATCTAACCGCCCTGGCAGGACCGGCTGTAGATGCGCGCCGGGTCGCCACACCGTCAAAGCTGGCGCGGCCCGGTATCCACTAAAGCGGAGAGGCGAGGAGATGTGTTTTGAATAACCAATCAGATTTCGTTATTTGCACATCTCTCTGTTTAGCTTTCTGTGGAAATGTATCAAGCGGAGAAGAGAGGGGATGTCTCATTTTTCTATAGAATTTTGTGCCGCGAGCGCGCAAGCAGCGCGGCAGAGCGGAGATGTGTGTAGTCGGGCGCAGGCGCTCGCGCGCCCCGTTCTCCGCTGCCTTCTCCCCGCGCCTTGCACGCCCGAAAGCGTCATTCAATCAGCACGACTGATTTCGAGCTCTCACAGCACGGCTCACATCTCCGAAGCGCATAGCTCACATCTCCTCTCCGCTACGCATCTCTTCTCCGCTTTGGTGGATACCAGGCCTTATACGTGTTTTCTCCGCAACAGCCACGGTGATCGCCATTTATTTTTAACCGACTTCAAAAAGGAAAAGTTTATTAATTCGACATTTTTATATTTTTTGTTTTTGCTACGAAGCTACGAAAAGCTCAATCATGCATTGGGATAAGGTAAGCCTTAAAACTACTTACTCAATGAACACAGCTTACACAAAAAAATATAAATTCGATAAACGTTGTTAAATATTTTTATTGCACTTAGTCTTTTTTTTTAGATGGGAAATCATCAAATGACTTCTCCTGGTCTGGGCGGAGCGGGAGAGCGTGTCAGACTTTTAGTGACTAAAACCCACCCGTATTTCTTCAGTTGCCTGTGTCAGGGCCAAGGTACATCTTTCGAATAAATCCGCGACTCTGGCAGGCATCGGCCCTAGCGGACCCCTTCAATTGTTGCTGACATCTCTGTGAGGCGCGCGTGGGAGACGACGCGCTGTCGACCCGGGCCTGGTCCTTACCGGACGGCTAGCTATCCATTGCTCGCCGTCCACAAGTCCGCGCCTACGGTGGCCGGGAGTCCACTATGGACTCACGACGCCCAGGGCGTCTCCTGCGGCGCCTAGGGGCGTGAGGGCGCAATCCTTGCCTCTCCCTCACGCTCTCCGCCTCCACCTTCGCGAGCAGTACTGTTTCGCAAAAGGAGGTGACGGCTTATCCCATGCACTCTCGCTACGTACTAGCGGCGTCAGCGTGGTTTGCTACTCTGACGACACGCTGGTCTTGGCATAGGAGAGCTCGCACCAGGCGGCGGCCGGACTGGCGACACGCGGGGTTGCGACTATCGTCGAAAGGATCCGGCAATTGGGACTCGAAGTGGCCCGGCACAAGTGCGAGGCCATGTGTTTTCATGGTCCTCGGAACGCGCCACAGTCGAGTTCCCAAATAACGACGGTGTAGTACCTGGCACTTGCCCTCGACAGTTGGCGGAACTTCGTGGAGCATTACCGACATTTGGCTTCCAGACTGGAGCTGGGGCTGCCTTAAAGCGGCTCCTGCTAAATCTAGGGGGTCCAAACGCCTCCTGTAGGAGGCTCTATACGGAGGCGTGCGGTCCACGGCACTTCTTTTAGGGGTGGCGACCAGCCAGCCGGTTGAACGGGTTCCAGAGGGTCATGGCCATCCCCACTGGTATCCCCACCACGCGGTCTCCGGTGACGTGGCGAACCTCCTTGCCGGATTGCCGCCATGGGATCAGGAGGCAAAAGTCCTCGCATATGTGGGAGTGGCGCGAGGAGGCAAAACGCAAGGCGTAACTCCGCTGCCGCGAGAAATCACGGCAAAGCGGACAGAGCTCCGGCGGGATCTCATGGCGTCATGGAGACTGCGATTGTCGCAACCCAGTGCTGGGCACGCTACAAATTGCGGCGGTAAGTCCCCTCTTTGAGGAGTGGCTGGAGAGGCGCCACAGCGTTCTCACCTTCCACCTTACGCAGGTCCTCAACGGACACGGCTGTTTCGGCAGGTTGCTATTCCAGATAAGGCGGGAGGAAACTCCAGGGTGTCACCATTGTGTGGATTACCTGGAGGACACGGTGGAGCATACGGTGGAGGTCTGCCCTGCCTAGGTGGTGCACCGCTGCAGTACTGACTCTGCATAAAAGAGCTAAAGCGTTCAGCTTTTCTTGACTTAAACTTGATCGTAGAAAGTTTTTCATGCAAGAAAAGCTTCTCTCACCCGAAAAAATTGTTGCTGGTGTACATAGAGCCATGCGAAGTGCTATATCGAAGTTTAGATAAATGTTTTCCAAATTCTGTTTTCGCAGGAACGATGATACTTTTTAATGATCCAGAATCTGGTTTTATTGATGACATTGAAAGTGTACGCATTCCTGAACTGAGTCACTTTCTAAATCATTAGGATAAACTGTTTCCAAGAAAATGGCTTTTTCCGTCTAAATAAATCTAAATATTGAAACGCTATTTAAAACAAAATCAAATTCACAATTAAAGTATACTTTACAAATAATTAGTTTAGTAATTTTTCATGTACAAACGTTGGAGTACTCGGTATACTGTATAGTACAAAAATATTGCAATTTTGAAATTTTAAATTTTTGACTCTTTTTTTTTTCATTTTTAAAATAATGTTTGTTTTTTCTGTTAATACGGAACACATCCAAATTGATCATAAATCATCAGTAGCTAGTAGTGCTATCACGTCAAGCAAATGTCAATGTGTGTGTGATCGTACTGCTCACTGTAGGTGTGTATCGCTCGGACAGGCTCTAACACTAGCCCAACGTGACAGTATTCACTTGGCTATAAACTTGTGATTTGGTATTGAGTAACCTACATTCTTACGAACTTTGCTTTGTTTCCGGACTTGGATATACAGGGTGGCAGGGACATCGACGCGAACCTGTGATTCAGTACATGATTCTAATCCTCCCGCGTTTAATTTTTTGTAGGACTGCTGGCTTATGAAAAAAATAAAAAATAATATGTAGAGTGGCAGGGACATCGACGTGCAAAGTGTGACCAAGAATTCGGTACATGATTTTAGAACCCCTGCGTTCATATTTTTCTTCGGTTGTTTAAAAAAATAGCTATTACACACATTTTGACCGCGTAGGTAGTTTTCTATGAAACAACAGATTTTTTTTGGTGACCGACAAGTAATTTCTACGTTAGGGTGCTTAGAATCATGTGCTGAATTCATCGTAACAGTTTGCGCGTCGATGTCCCTGCCACCCATAGATATTTTTGTTCTACTATGCCCTATAAAGTAGTAAGTAAGTCCTATAAAGAATATGCGGATTGTTATTTTGTAATATTGTCCTTGTACCTGCCCAAGGGGGGTGAAGCCAATGGTAAGGTCAAAATATTTTTTTTTTCCATCATAGGTGTCGTTTTACATGGTTTTCGGGGATGCTAAACCCAATGATTTTTTTCGAATTTTCCATCTTGGGTGTCGTTTTCATGGTTTTCAAGGGTTCTGAGTCCGGTGCTAAACTAAATTCGAACTTTACATTTGTAGTTGAAGGTAAGCGTAAGGAACTTCGTTCCTGACGGGCGACATCCCGACCCATCCATTTATGATGTGTAACATCTTTCCTTTCCTTGAGTGATTTCGTGAAAACAACCGACGAAATTAAAAATATTTTTCACTTTTAATGTTTTTGAAGTGAAAACTTTAAGCGCGTTAGGCATTTTTTGAGATGGGAAAAAACAATTGAACTCGCGACTGTTAAAAAAATACGTATTTGTTCAAGTTTTCACCTTTGTCGGCACTCCCGGAGTTCCACTGTTTTTTTTAGTCGATTTCACCTTTCAGTTGTGGGACCTACCCCACACAAAATTTTATACGTCTTGCAAAGTAAATGACAGCGACAGGGGATTATTAAAACATCCATCCAAATAAATAAAGTTGTAGTTCACTTTGTAATGTCAACATAACAGCTTTTTACTAAATGCATATGAAAGTAAGTATATTAGGTATACGGTACTTATTGCAAAATTCATCTTTTTAGGGTTCCGTTCCTCAAAAGGTAAAAAAGGAACCCTTATAAGATCACTCTCTTGTCCGTCTGTCTGTCCGTGTGTCACCACTGATTTTATCAGGAACGGGTGAACTTAGCAAGTTGAAATTTATACCAGATACCGAGGTCTATAGTCTCTATTAGGTGTATAAAAATCAAGGTCCTGAGTCAACGCGGTAAAAAGATATGGGCAAATTTAGTTTTACACGAAAACTTGTAAGTACCAAAATTTAGCTTAATTTTCAACTTTTTTTGTTTTTCGGAATTTTCTCTTAACGTGTGCTATAAGACCTTAATATACTTGGTGAGGAAGGTCCGGCTATATCCTCAGGAGAAGACATGATTATCACAATTATTATATCGAAAATTGTAATTATGAAAACAATTAAACTACCCGTTATTGATCTCACGCAACTGACAATGTCAGCAGCAACTGATGGGGCCCGCTAGGTCCGATGCCTGCCAGGGTTGCGGGTTGTTCGAAAGAGATACCGCGGCCCCTGGCACATAGGTGTGCGTTACCCAGGCCAGATGTTGTCGAAAATGGTCATTTGAATCTTATAGATAATTAGTTTTGCGGCTTCTGTAATTGTTGCGCACATTTTTAAATTTGTTGCGCTTATAGTTTTTTAATTATTTCACAAAAACATTTCCTGCTGGCGTAACGTTACCCCAGCCAGACCTTTTTCTTTCTAATGGGAATATTTAAATAATTACTAGCTATAAAATTAGTTGTCTAGATGAAGTAAATGTTGTGCCTTATTTTGTATTTGTTCTTTCATCGGTTGCGAAGTTATTCGAGATTTTGCTGGGGTAACGTTTTTGGTTTTGCTAGATCTTTGAAACGGTTAAGCGGATTCTTATCATATTTTGTACATGGCTTCTTGGGAATTAGTTTAAATTTGTTCTGCAATAAAAAAACCAAAATAATACATAGCTTAAAGGTTATTTCATTAAATAGAAAAACACTTCAATTGGTCCCAGCACTCTCAATAAGAGCTCTAAAGACTTACTTTAAACGTTATTTTAAAGCTTGTAACTGCCTTCAAATGTACGTGAAGTTTCATTAGTATCCTGTAAGTATTTAACAAGTTATGATGATATTGAGTTCTTCACGAGCACGGTCTTGATGCGCGCGGTGTTATTTGGCCACTGGATTGGATATATGAACTGAATGTTATGTCAATTATTAGTTTTTTAGTTCAGTTGTATATCAGTAAAATTTCAGCTCAGTACATTGGATAATTAATGAGATAATACGATTAAAGTCATTAGGAAGTGAATGACCGTGGTAACCCGACCAAGTTTAGGTGGTTACGAAAAAGCGAAAACGCAAAACATTATGGTACCTTTAAAATATGTAGGATAGTGTTACAAATTTAGTACAGACATGTACACAAGTTTAAAAAAAACTACGTGATTATTAAATAATTTTTATTGACAGGTAATATAACCATTTCAATTGAACTTTTAAAGTATTATTAAACTTGTATAGATATACAGACGTAGAGGAGAACGTCAAACGATATTTTTTATAACTTCACCACGCAGCCATAGTCGCCACCACACTCATACGTAGGTATTATGTCGCCATCACCGCGTCCATCATCGCGGCCCACGGCTATTGCTATGTTGCCATTCTGTTTATGCCTACAATAAAAACAAAGAGTACATTTTTTTTGTCTAAATCCTTAATGGGGTTTCAATTGTAGTTTTGCTACCTACATATTTGAAACTCGAATCGTCATCTATTTGCGAGTTTATATCAACGCGAGTGTCGCAACAAGGTAATTATGGATTTCTTAAAGTCTACGTGTCCAAGGAGTTTGTGGAAATAAATAAATACCTACCTGTTGCGGTAGTCCCGACTCCCTACATTGATAACGATAAAAATCGGTCGCTAAGTCATGAATTTCATTAATCAAGTTTCAAGTCATATTTTGACAATATACCTATACACAAAAACCTTCCACTTGAATCAATCTATCTATTTTTAAAAAACTGCTTCAGAATCCGTTGCGTAGTTTTAAAGATCTAAGCAAACAGGGACAGACAAACGGGAAGCGACTTTGTTTTATAGGTACTATGTAGCGAAGGATAAATATGTCGTTATCATTGTTGAGAATTCCAGTCTAGGTAATAATTAAGTACGAAAGAAAAGAAAATAATAAGTTCCTAAATTTAAATATTTAAGCCTTAAAAAAATATAGTTTTAGATAAATACCTAACAACATGTAGGTACATATTAACAATAATTTTGCTACTATTTCTGTAGTTACATTATACAAGCTTATCTTGTTCGTGAATTCATCAAGCAGCCTGCACCATAACTATGATCATCAATAGAAGCACTCCACATTAGCAGTAATTCGCCACACTTATTATTTTATATTAGCTCTCACGCACTCTATAAATATTTGCAAAAACAGGAAACGGAACTGCCGAAACGCATGCGCACTCTACAAAATGAATTATGTGATTACGGAGCATGTTTAGTGCGATATGCAAACAATGCGCCCCTTCACCCCACCCCTTCCGCGTCCCACCGAACGACATGTTATATCAGTGATTTTTGATAAGTTTGTGCAACTGGAAGATAATAATAATGTTTTCATAGTACAGATATTATTATATTATTAATGTATTTAACAGTGTACGCGTCTGTACCGAAATTGTAAGGTGTATTATACTAAACATTTCAAAAGATAGTATAATGTTCTGCGTTTTCGCTTTTTCGTAACCACCTAAACTTGGTCGGGTTACCACGGTCATTCACTTCCTGATGACTTTAATCGTATTATCTCATTAATTATCCAATGTACTGAGTTGAAATTTTACTGATATACAACTGAACTAAAAAACTAATAATTGACATAACATTCAGTTCATATATCCAATCCAGTGGCCAAATAACACCGCGCGCATCAAGACCGTGCTCGTGAAGAACTCAATATCATCATAACTTGTTAAATACTTACAGGATACTAATGAAACTTCACGTACATTTGAAGGCAGTTACAAGCTTTAAAATAACGTTTAAAGTAAGTCTTTAGAGCTCTTATTGAGAGTGCTGGGACCAATTGAAGTGTTTTTCTATTTAATGAAATAACCTTTAAGCTATGTATTATTTTGGTTTTTTTTATTGCAGAACAAATTTAAACTAATTCCCAAGAAGCCATGTACAAAATATGATAAGAATCCACTTAACCATTTCAAAGATCTAGCAAAACCAAAAACGTTACCCCAGCAAAATCTCGAATAACTTCGCAACCGATGAAAGAACAAATACAAAATAAGGCACAACATTTACTTCATCTAGACAACTAATTTTATAGCTAGTAATTATTTAAATATTCCCATTAGAAAGTAAAAGGTCTGGCTGGGGTAACGTTACCCCAGCAGGAAATGTTTTTGTGAAATAATTAAAAAACTAAATTTAAAAATGTGCGCAACAATTACAGAAGCCGCAAAACTAATTATCTATAAGATTCAAATGACCATTTTCGACAACATCTGGCCTGGGTAACGCACACGGCACATAGGCAACTGAGGGAACACGGGTGGGTTTTAGTCAGTAAAAGTCTGACACGCCCTTCCGCTCCACCCAGAGCGGGAGAAGTTATTTGATGATTTCCCACCCAAAAAAAAGCAACTATCAAAAAGAAAATAAATGATTGGACAATAAATGACTTACATTACGTTATTTATCACAGACTAAATCGACTAAATCAGATTACTGTACTACCATCATTTCTCAAACGTAAGAATCTGGCAACGTTTTGATCGAGCGAGACAGCACGACGCGGCGGAGCATATGGCGGCTTAGCATAATGCGGCCCGTCGACTCATAGTTCTTAACCGTTTAAAAATAACGATAAAAATCAACGTTATTAAACAACGGTTATAAAGATTAACGATAAAATGTTGCGAAAATAATGTTAAATATGTTAACGTTATTTTAATATTAACGGTAACTCCGCCAAATGAGGGAACGTGCTTTTTTATCCAAGTCCGGTAACGTTATACAAGATCGGGCAACCCGGCTGGCAACACTGAGCATAACATCAAAATCAGTGATGCCAATTTAGTCCCTTCGGGGCTAGATCTAGTCCTTTTTCTTGTTCAGCCCCGAATATAATGATTTAGTCCCTAGCCCCAAATATCGCCCTTCAAAACCATATAAACATAAATTACGAGACAGGATGAATTGAAGTCCCTAAATTCTGTACCATAAAAATACGAACTAGCCTTACGAAGTTAAACCAAACTTACTACATATAGCTAATGCCATAGGATTAAAAAAAAAAACCAATTTATATTTATATTAATATAAATATCCAATTTATAATATTAATTTATACTGAACAAGGCTGCCAAGCCAAACCATCAACGTCGTCAGCGCAAAGTGAAACCCTTCGAGAGAAATTGGATAAAGACTGCTATTTAGATCGTATTTTGTGATTAAACAACATTTCATAATCCAGAATGATGTATTTTATTGAAATCCATTTTACTAAAGAATCTTATTTTCATTTTTCGTTATTTAGTCATTTCGCTCTATTTTTTTTTAAATGTGCTGATTTAGCCCTTTTTAAACTCATTTTAGCCCCAAAACCTGACACCCAGTTGGCAACACTGATCAAAATCGACTTTGATAGTTTTGTATTTTTTTTTGTCTGATTCAGAATTTCTTTTGTCAATCGGTAATTCGATAAAAATTTCTTCAAAAATTATGGCGGATATTCAAGTAGTTACCCCGGATTTTGTTAACGTGCATATCACGAAGTCGGACAGTGAAGATGCTGCGCCCGTCGAGAGAAGATTTAGCAAAGCGATTACCATCCTGGAGTTTAAGGTAACAATGATTCACAGATATTTTTTATCTTTCTATCAGTAAAGCGAGATGTTCGTCTACACTAAGTTCCTACATATGATCATACGTATGCGGGTTTAAAACAACTGTTCAAACTTTAAATTATCATCCTCATATTTGGTTTTTCATATTAAACAGAGAACCAGGTACCATCAAAATATTATTTTCCTTTTTTAAATAAAATTCATGCCTCACGCGCCAAATAAAAGATGGATTTTGCTTTGTTGGTAACCAACAAATGTATTTGAGGGACCTTCTTCTTAACCATTGTCTCAGCAAAAGCAGGCTTGACAAAAAAACATGTATCTTGTCACAGACTAAACTGGAACTCGTCACCGGCGCTTCTGCTACCACAATGAAGCTGAAGCTCTATGACAAGAAGAACACCTTTGTAGGCGACATAGACAACGATGAAGCCCTACTTGGCTCATACCCCATTGATGACGGCATGAGGATACATGTTGTCGACAAGTTTGCTCTGCTAACTGCTTTAGGACCTGCTGATAGCGCTGAGAGGTAAATATCATGAATATTATGCATATTTTAAGCTCAGCTATGTGCTCAGACAATATAATCTTAGTACTGTTTCTTAAACTAGTTTTATACACTTTAGCTATTTTCATAGTGTAATGTCATGTATTCTGTTGCGGGGAAATGCCGCCGACATTCAGACTACCAAGTCCGAGACATCTCTCAGAGAGAAATTTAAGGAGATTAATGTAATGACTGTGCCTTCACAGTGTATTTTTGAAAAAAAATTATATGGCCCATAAAAATATTAAATTGTTTAAAAAATACAGTGATATCCATAGTATAAATACTAAGAACAAACACAAATTTGTTGTACCATCAACAAGGCTCTAGAAAATAGGTGGGTCATTCAGATGTCAATGTATACGCTTTTATAATAAACTTCCAAGCCATGTTCAAGATCTAAGTATCAATCAATTTAAATCCTTCATTAAACGTAAGTTGTGCCTGAAAGCCTTTTATACCGTTAAAGATTATATTGAGGACAAAAAAGTTTGGGATTGACCTGCTCCAATTTTTGCATACTAAATGTTGTTTTTGTTTTTGCAAACTTATACTCTTTGACATTTGATAATTATTTTATACACTTTGACATGAATATTTACTTTTAGAAGTATAATATTATTTTTGGTTTAATTATTGTGAATGTGGTGAGGACTGTCGGTCATATTTTGTTTTTTTTTTGTGTTTTGTGTTTCATCTCTTTCTTAGTTAGTTTTAATATTAATCTGGCAGTTTGAGTATTTTATGCGGCCTACCCAAATGTCCTGTCTTTGGTATTGTTCGTCAAATCCTATAGTTCTGAGTTGAGCTGTATGATTACTGATAGATGCGTGCACTGAATGGACAGGTCCACTCAATTTGTGTGGTTCTTTCCTCAATGAGACCATTTCAGACACCGATCCACATGGTCTTCACAAATGATCTGACTTTTCTGATGATCTGACCAAGATTACGTCTGGACTTTAACAGAGACTGTGACCTCTGAGTTTGTTTCAGCCTTTCTTCTCAGAGTAGTCAGATAGGAAACGCCGACCTCATCTAGTTTAAAAAAAATATGATTGACATGTAGAAGTGTCTGTAGAAACCTACTTACAGAAATAAAATCATTTATCATTTATCATATGTTCCGTGTGGTGTCGGACGGAAAGAATAAAACCATCCCATTTTGTTCCCTTGGGTGTCATAGGAGGCGACTAAGGGACTTACTAGAGAATGGGCAGCAGCGTTCTCTATGCACTTTACCATCATACTGCAATCGCCAACCTACCAGCCAAGCGTGGCGATTATGGCAAATCCCCCCAATTGGGGGAGGCCTATGTCCAGCAGTAGATATCTTTCGGCTGAAAGTATGAATGATGACTGTTTTATATCAAAACAAATAGTGAATTTTCTAGGTGTTATTTAGCTAACTACAATACCTAATCAGCCAATGTTCCCACTGCTCACAGGCCTCCTCTGTGAGAGGGAGTGGGCAATAATCCACCACGCGCACACAGTGCGGGTTGGTAGATGTCACATGTTTTGAATTTTTTGTGTCTGGGGCATGCCAGTTACCTCACGATGTTTAGTTCACTAATGACTACTAAATTACTGAATGCCTTGATAAAGTCTCTTACAATCCTTGATCCAGCAGTGGATCAAATTATATATTAGCCAATGGCTCCAATGGTAATTAATATATATTAGTATCTATAGTTGCAGGAATAGGAATTGTATTTAACAACCAACCCGTTAGTTTGGCCTTCTATACAATTATATTTTGTCAATAACTTAAGACGACCCACTGACCACGAAACTACAGTCTGGCTGTCGAGATACTCGACACCCTGTTTGTAAAATCAAATAAAAAACTTCTTTTGCGAATTTATCTATAATCGTTACTAGAATGGTCACACTGCTATGTGACAGGAACGCGTTCTGTCACTGGCTTATCTGTAGTCTAAACAAAAATAAAAAAATAGGGTTTTTTGAAACATTAGCCTTGAACTAGTAGCATGAAATATGTCACCATTGTGTGCTACTAATACTATGCTTATGTTTTCAGCCATATCTCAACATTATATTTTTATTTTTTTCGCTTTTGTTTTAGATTCCGTTTATCTGAAGAAGAGTATGAGAAGAAAGGCGATACCGTTCGCTCATTCCTGCAACGCAACCGCCTCGGCAAGTACAATGAAGAGGAGATGAAAAAACTCAAGGAGCAGCAGCAGAAGGAGCTTGAAGATGAGGCTAAGTAATTAAGAATTACAATTAGTAATGCTTTTTAAGCTGAAGAAATTCCTTGAGATTGTCATCAATACAACATTTAAGAAGATACTTTAAAAAAAAACCCTTTATTCTTATGAACAACAATTGGAATAATATCTGGATGACCGAGCTTTGCTTGATTTCTTTTTGGTTTGACGTTTTCTAAAAATGAAACCTAGCTAGATCGATTTATCGCCCCGGAAAACCCCCTGCATAATAAATTTCATGAAAATCGTTGGAGCCGTTTCTGAGATTCAGATTATGATATAGGTATATATAGGGTAAACATACCGGTTATCGGCCGTTTAAGCGGCTTGTTGACTGTAGAGTTGATTTCTATCATAATGCTGTACTCCAAGATTTTTCAAAAATTAAATATTTTATTCTACAATAGTGTAGTTTCATAAAACCTAACGTTTATAGACGTATCAGTGATACATAATTAATAAAAAATATATATTCGTAAAAATAGCAAATATACCGGCTATCGGCCTTTTCACTGAG
The DNA here is from genome assembly GCA_949091785.1 of Polymixis lichenea. NCBI lineage: Eukaryota > Metazoa > Arthropoda > Insecta > Lepidoptera > Noctuidae > Polymixis > Polymixis lichenea. The sequence goes on along the minus strand of OX420942.1, from coordinate 21,956,583 downwards.
TTATCGTCCACTAGTGCACTAGTTATCGGCCACCTAATTCACGGTAGAAAAACGACTCTTATTCAGTAGCACATAGGGTTTATAATAGTATGAAAGTAAAACAATGAATAAATTCTCAAAAAGCGGTATATTTTTACTCTTTTCTACGACTTATAGCTACTTTTGGATTTAGCATCATTAAAAAATCTCTTAACACAATCATATAAAAATAAAATTAAAAAAACATGAAATTTCATGAAAATTCGCCAACTCAATTATCCAATTAACGATTTTCATTTCTCCATCAAAACCAAATATAGGATCTGGGCCAATTTTTCTCCTTAAATCAGCAACACGACTGGAAAGCCTGTCCTGTATAGTGAACTCCGTCCTACCGGCTCGCTTTCCTGATGCCGCGAATATTGCCGCGTATATCTAAAAGAGCGCTTGTCAGTGCTTCTTCACTAAGCAATCCTTCGGGAAAGCTTTTCATTTTTTTTTCTTTCCTTTACTGACAGGTGCCATCTGAAAAAAAAGCACAATTCCAACACCAAGCACATCAACCAAAAATTTATCCATTATCACATATAACACATAAGCTTCCTCGACTCCGCGGTTAAAAAGTAGCCTATGTATTAATTCAGAGTAAGGCTATGCCAAATTTAATTCAAACCCATGCACAGTGGTTCCGCGCCCTAAGAGAGGCGGTCATAGGGTTTCGCGAAGGTAATGACTGTCGTTATAAATACTAAATATTATCATTATGCTTTTTTGTAATACTTCATGTTATAATAAAATGAAAAAACCGAATTAATGTTAAAAAACTTATTTTATTAGAATAAATAATGCATTTATTGTACTTGACGAAATACTTACTAAAATACAATAAAGGAATTGGAACTTAATAACTAATAAACTTAAATATATACATTTTTATAATAAAAATAAAGTAAATACCTAATTATTACCTAACTACAAATACAGAAATGGACAAAAAATATATTATTTACATGTTAATAGTTACATAATAGGAGCTGTATCTAAAATAATGTAAATCTAGTGTTTATTATATAACTATATACATTTTATTCTATACCGACAACAAATTCAACACCTCTTTAGATAGAATAGACTTCTTCTTCCGTGGTAACCTTCTCAAACCAGAAATATAAGGATCCGAATTAAGAAGAAGTCTATGTATCAAGTCGGTGTTTGTGACAACCCGGGACATTTTCCTCGTGTTGTCACGCCTAAACTGTTTAACTAACTTATTGCAAGATTCGGCGGCCTCTTCCGAAAGCTCACCTATTGACAATAATGCGTGGTCAATTACTTCCGAACCATGAATGAGGACCTTATGTACAGATGAGGGCAGGTTGTACCATGGATAGGTAGCAACAAGCTTACGTGCTGTGTCTAGAGCATACTCTTTAAAAGCCACGTTATTAATTTGTGCTGATGCTGTTGAGTGCTCGTCGAAGCCTCAGCTGCTGGCCGTTGAGTGTCGTGGCTCCCTGCTGCTGCACAATTTGACAGAACGCAAACTTCAATTTCGTTCAGCCAGTCTCCGTACTTAGATACCATGCGAGATTGATTGCGAGAGACTTGCTTCCAAATAGCTACAAATCTAGTACAAAGATTAGCAACTCTTTTTTCTAAGTCATCAGCCACCAAATTCTCAACGTCAGGCAGTAACTGTATCAGGGCTTGAAAAACTCGACGCCACCGTTGCAGTTCGGAATTGCTGTCCTTCATAGACAGCCAAGTATCTAGTAACAAGCATTCTTTTAAAAGAACACTCAATACTAGTACCTAAAACAAAACAACAAACAGTTAAATGCGGATCAAAAACAATACATATTTCGTAGCAAGTGCTACGCGCCCAGCCGCTCGGCGTAGACCCTGGCTGCACCTTACAGATGCAGCATGCCGCAAGTACCTTTTTTAAATTCTAGTAGTAGAGATTTTAAGCGACATTTTTATACCTAATTCAATGGCACAAGTAGATACAAACATAAGTAAAAGCTTCAATATAAAAAAAATACAGAAATAAATACGCAAGAAATACTGCGGCGTAGCACTCTATTTAAAAAAAAATGGTGTATTAAATATGAAAAATAGTAAAGTAAATTAATAATACATACCTGTAACTTGAATGTCCATTGCAAAATAACAGGTCACAAACAAGTTCGATCTTGAAAACACGCGTCGCGTCTTAGGGTAATTAGCGCTTGGTGATAACACGGTTGATGACTAATTACATGTGTTTACTTCCGATGCCAAAAAAGGAATGTTGCGAACAATAGATTGCAAAACTTTTTATACCCTCAGGTAGTATGACAACTAGTGGGTAACTGAACCAGATATAATGGCTTAGCTCAGTCATTGCCATTGGAAGCCTATGACCTACTAACGGGACCACTGTGCCATGTAGCCGTTTCAGCATAAAGGGGTAACAAACATGAAATCAGAAACAAATATTACGGCCAGAAATAGATTTACTTTTTACTAATTATCGAGCGTTCTTTTTTCGAAAGGCCGGAATCAGGTGTAGTTTTTACTAATTTTCGGCCGTCCTTTATTTTAAACGGCCGGAGACAGGTTATTTTTTTACCAGTTATCGGCCGCTAAACGTTCGGTATTTTTGAGGGTCATATCTTTGAAAATATGAGGTATACTGGCGGCCGGAATCTAGTTGTAAATTTCCAAAATTCTAGCAACAAATATAATGGAATCTATGTTGGTGAATTTAAGGTTTCTCCAATAAAGGCAAAGTGAAATGACATGAATTGTTGTGCAAAGACTGCACTAGCGTAGGTCATGATTGGCCTTATGCACGCCGTGTATATTCGCAACTTGCACTTCAGTGACAACTTGCTGCGTGCGTTCAGAACAGAATGCAGCCTTCGTAGAGTGAAGGCGGCGCGCGAGCGCGCCTTCTTGATGTGCTCATAGAAGGAGAGGTGCTGATCCATGATCACTCCTAGGTATTTAGCTTGCTTCTCCCAAGGGATAGGGCCAAACATGGAGATGGGCCGGGGGGGTCAGGTCTGTGTCGCGGTTTCGAAAAGAGAACCGCTTGACTTTTGTCCGGATTTACTTCAATCCTCCATTTTCTAAACCAAGAACATTGACTGCGGTCTGGAGCCTGGAGGCTATCGCGTCCTGACTGATCCCAGCTTAGTAAATGGCTGTGTCGTCTACGAACAGTGCCAACTTTGCCAGTCTACGTTTTGGGATATCGCTAGTAAATAGCGTGAAAATGAGAGGGGCACGGCGCCTTGAGGGACGCCGGCGCGTAAGGGGTGGGGGGAGGAAATCGCTCCCTCTATGCGGTAACGAAAGGTGCAGTTCGACAAGAAGTCTCGAAGGATGAGTACGAGACGGTCGGGCACACCGAGTTTGTACAGCTTATATAATAAGCCGTTGTGCCAGACTTTGTCGAAAGCTTTCGCTATATCGAAGAATACTGCACCGGTCATAGAACCGCGCTGGAAACCAGCGCTTATGTCCTCTACGATGCGGTGGACCTGTTGCACGCACGAGTGTTGGGTTCTAAAACCAAACTGCTCGTCGGGAATGAGGACTTTCGTCTCGGCAAAATTTCTGAGTCGCTTATAAGTCTCTCGTAGATTTTACCGAGCGAATTCAGTAAACTGATGGGGCGGTAGCTCGTGGGCTCGGACTTGGGCTTGCCAAGTTTTGGAATGCCGATGACCGTGGCTTGCTTCCATGCTTGCGGGAAGATGTTATTGCTCAAGGCACCATTGAAGATGGTGGTCAAGAGCATGATCAAGTGGGCGGGCAGCATCTGGAGCACCCTATTGGTGATTCCGTCAGCGCCGGGGGCCTTGCGGGGTTTCAGACCTTTGATAATCTCGTGAACTTCGTCCGGGGTGACGAGACCGGGGGTCCTTCGTGATCATCACGGTCTTCGACGGGCGGGAGGGAATCTCTGCGTTCGACTTCGGCGTCCACCTCATCGAGGTGTGCCTGGTCTACTGGTAGAGAACTGGGCGTGCACTGGGCTTCGAGGCTCTCGGCAAGGCATTCATCCTTTTCGATGTCGTCGAACGCGACTGTGCCGTCGGGCCTGGTCAGGGGGGGCATGGAGGAGACTTCTCGGGATTTGAGATTCCTCTGAAGTTGCCAGAAGGCTAGATGAGTCGGCTCTAACTCGCTCAGCATCTTGTCCCAGCTAGCGTCACGAAGCTCTTGCATGCGTGTCTTTACAGACCTCTGCAAATAGCGCATGTGAGCCTTGTTCGCATCGCAAGGAAAGTTGCTGTAGGCACGAACATCTGCGTTCTTCTCATTTAGCAGTTCGCGTACATCGTCCGGCAACTTCCATCGGTGGTCTTCCACCTCAGGAATTTCCCCTGAACGAGTGCGTTCAGGACAGATTGTACGTGACCCGTGAATGAGTCGATCGCAGCCGTTGTGTCGGCGACAGAGTCGAAGTGATCGGGTATGGAAAGGGGCGGCCTATAACACTGTCTATAAGGACAAATAACGTGCGAAGTGGCCGAAAAGGGGTAGTGGTCGGTTAACCGGTATGTTTATCCTACATATATACAAGAATTGCTCGCGTATAGGTATTAGATAATACCAAAATCTTTAATTTGCACTTAATATATGTCTATGTTTGTATAATAAGCGTAAAGAAACCGTGTTCTGGTTTACCCTTGCTTTAGCAATTTATGGTAAATTAGTTTTAGCCTGCGGAGAAGTCAGAAATCAGTAATTCCGACGGAAATGTGCTGCCATGATGAAAAGTACCCTATGTCCTAACCCAAGTCACAGATAATATAAGATCACGTACAGATACCCAATTCCATACAAAGAAATGACACATCCCTAAATCTGGCTATTGAGCTGGCTATTTTTCTTCCTCCATTTTTTAACAGATGGCAGCATCAGCGACTCACTAATTGACAGAGACTGTAGTTTTACACCGCCATCAAGACTAGTTGGCGGAATAGTTTCATTTGTGTAAGTGAGCTAGCAATTCTTACGCTACTGCGAATGCCTCTTCATATTTAAAAACATGAGTACTTATCCGTAAAATTCGCCATACAATGCGACCTAGGCATGTTTTCAGTTTTAGAGTTTTAGCAATAATAAAATTAAAAAAATAATAATAATAGTAACGATTGTGGTTACAGCAGGACAAATTTAGTAAAACGCCATCATTGCAAAGAGCTCTAAAGAAAATGATTAACAGATGGCTGCTTATAAACACTACCATTTTAGGGGTTCAAATTGAAGTAAAAGGCTTCATTTATCTTTTGTTGTTGAAAATACGTGATTTATGAGTGAAAATCGATAAGTCAGCATTAAACAAGGAAGTCTTGATTTTTACTAATCTTACTTCAGCCAAAATCTACCGTTTAACGCTTTTTAGTGGTTGTTAATTTCATAATTGTTACCTATGCTGCCATCTATGATTTTTTTCAAGACTAATTATATTTTGTTCGAGTTGAGACCCCATGCCCAGGTCATAGGTAACCCAGGTTTACCTGTGTGCCAAATTGAATCAAAATGGATTTCGCCGTTAAGGCGTGAAAAGACAGGATGACTGTCCTTTAAACTTCAGGTATTTCATTTAATATTAGGACTTAGGACCAAAACCGAATTTGGTTTTGGTCGTAAGTCCTAATAATACGTCTGTTCCATACAGGATAGCAGCGGCAGTGTTAGTGGGCGCTCGCTGCGAGGTGCGCGTGCCGCAGCAGGCCGTGCGGCGCGGCAGCGTGCGCTACAACGGGCCGCTGCACGGCGCTAAGGGGCTGTGGATCGGAGTGCAGTATGACGAGCCGCTCGGGAAGAATGATGGAACGTACGTATTCATATTGTTAGATGACCTTTCTTGAACTACTTTCCAGTGGCGAGGGGTGGAATAATGGCCAGGGTAAACCATTCCAAAGAAAAACACTCACCGCGTGTTTTAACCTAAAATTTTCTTAAGGAGATAACCTCACTTTCACTGATACTGAGTTGGAATTACAGAATTTTGTACAGAAAGTTTACTTTTTCAGTACCTAATACTAGATACACATCAAAATAATTGCATACCTTGAAATGATGAATGGTGGATCGATGGGATTTCTTAAAGGTAAGCCAATGGGAATCAACTTGTATTGACCCGTCGCCACTGCTACTTTCAACTGCATAGCTATTGACAACCGTTCGATACGCTTCCGTACCAAATCGAACATCAATCAATGTTATTGTAGGAGTCCTAACCCCTGTTCACAAATCCGAAACCCGAAAATGTTATCAGTTTAAATCAAATGGACGATCGACAGCTGTTTGCTGTGGGGCAAGGCAAATCAGGTTATCGAAATGTGTAATTTTCCATACGGTAGCCGGTCGAATTGTTTCTGCTGCTGCAGTTTTCTCTTGCTGGAATTAATTACACCATTTAGCAAGGTGTAACGCAAAAAGTTGTACTACATCCATATACTTTACAATGAAGTATATTGCATTGTCTAAAGTTATCATCGCCAATTTAAAATTACCGGTATCAACGATAACACATCGTTAGTTGACCGCAGTCTAATTATCCGACCAATGATATTATGTACCTGCCCGGGGGGGCGGGTTGTTCGAAAGAAATACCGCGGCCCCTGGCACACAGGCAACTGAGGGAACACGGGTGGGGTTTAGTCAGTAAAAGTCTGACACGCCCTCCTGTGGCTCCACCCAGAGCGGGAGAAGTCATTAGATGATTTCCCACACAGAAAAAAAATAATAATTTACTACTGTGAAAAATAACATCATGCTTGTAATCCGAATGGATAGAGGTTTAATACATAATTATACATTTACAAAAAACGACAAAAAATTGTGATATTTTTAGATGTTTGGCAGGACTATTTCTATCGCCGTTAAAACATAGCATAGGTAACAACATCGAACCTCGTTTCCCTGAATAGTTGGGCAGAGGTGTATCTTCAACGTTAAAATTGTTGATAAATGGATCGTTATTTTCTGTCCACAGTATAGACAACAAGCGCTACTTCACATGTCTTCCAAATTATGGCGGCTTCGTGAAACCAATATACGTGACTGTCGGCGACTTCCCTGTAGAAAATTTCGATCTGGACGACGAGATATAACCACTGAACACACGCAGGCATATGTAGACCGTGGGATTAAGGAGGCTCATGCATTATTGTGTTCTAGAACGGTAATTTTAATGTGTGAAGGTTTGTTATTTCATCGCTTGCAGTTTTCGATGTGTCTATTCAGTTTTATCTACTGTTAAGACTAATAACAGTAGAATTCACGCAAATTAAATTCTTAACCTTATCTAGTCGGGGCTTTGAACTTGTCACCAAGGACAATGAATAATAAACAAATAGTATTGCACGCATGCATTCAAGCCAAATGAATTGTAAAGAACATTTATAATTTCTAAAATGTCTCCGAAGCATAAGAGACACAGTGAATGCTTGAATGTTTTTTTTAGAGAACCTAGCACGGTGCTGTGAAAAATCTTTCAACCACGAGTTTTTCAGCTAAGAAACATAATTGTTGTATGGAACCTCCTTGCTATTATATTTTTGTATTATGCTTGCTGGCGGGCTAAATATAAACAGGCTCTAATGTTATGATTAAAAAAAATCTAATAAATAATACTTGATTTACCTCTATTTATGTGGAGCAAGATTGTGAAAGAAATTAATAAGTAAGACTTTTTTCTAATATCTTTTATAAACATTTTGCGTTCTACATTAACGTGAAATAACTAGCACTAAAGATAGTAAGAAATATATGTTAAAAGAATAATAATTTGTATAAATGTCAAAGCGATCTCATGTGGGTGTTTCGTTTGTTTAAACTTTTTGATATTATAATAGCCGCATGGATATAGCTTAACGATTTTGTAACCATCTCACCGCGTGAAGTGAGCGTGGAGTGACGTGTCAGTGTCATCCCACTGATGCTAGGGATTGACCAAGCATTAGGTGAATTGACACTGACAGCTTACTCCACGCTCACTTCACGCGGTGAGATGGTTACAGAATGGCAATGCAGTCGTGCTATTCTGCAACGATCTCACCGCGTGAAGTGACCGTGGAGTGAGCTGTCAGTGTCATTCCACCTGATGCTTGGTCAATCCCTAGCATCAGAAGGATGACACTGACAGCTCGTTCCACGCTCACTTCACGCGGTGAGATGGTTACAGAATCGACTTGCAGGTTTAGCTACTCTTACCCCGGTCGGTCCGTGGACGTGTGACCATCTTTACATACCGAAACTCCCCCGTGCCTCGGAAAACACGTTGCGCCAATGGTGTCGGCTGTCATTCGTAGATCTACGATAGTCATTACGGGTAGTCGAGAAGCTCGAATATCTGGCAAGTCTTACCAAGGGGTACCATATTATCCAGTGACTGGATTGTGGAGGTGAAATAGGCAGTCGCTCTATGTAAAATAATGGTATTCAGCTGCATCCGGTTAGACTGGAAACCGACCCCAATATAATTGGGCTAGGCAGATTGATTATGAAAATATATATGGTATGTGTTCTTAGGTTTGGCCAGAAAGTAGTGATCGAAAATACTTAGTTGTCCTGCCATTTAGGTTCCTATTAATTAAAGCCATAAGATCAAAGATGCCAGTTCTAGGGATTCCAACTATATAGTAAAGTATTAAAAAAGCGCAATTATTTTGTAGCTGCTGCGTACAGAATGTTGTGTTTTGGACATTCCATGCGAGTGAGACTTATACTTACGATAGTCAATCATGTGTAACGGACACATACATATCTTTGCTTTGTAACTTTTTAGGTTCTAACATTTAATTATGATGTATGATTATATAATATTTTTTACCAATAAAAAGACTAAAAAGCACTGAATTCTGAAGTATTATTTTACTGAGACACGTCCAGATGGTGACTAATAGAGATGTATGATACATTGGAACAACAAATCACATGTTGGGTAGGGCAGGAGAATGACGATACGTCCAAAAGGAGCGGCGCACACTACCATGAAGATATCACTGTAAAAATTGTGGGCGAGCCGACATAAATGTGTAAGATGAATGATGCTTGTTACTCATAAACTGCTGAAAGGATGATAAACAACTAGACCATGTCCACGAGGCGTGAACAACCTAGTGTAAGTGTAAATTAGCATTATAAAGAAGTATATTTTGTTTGTAAGAGGTAATCTCAGGAAATACATAAACGATTTAAATTAATCTCTCACTGATAGAGAATTACGCTATTGCCAGTGTAGGTTGTTATATGTTACATCCTACTAATGTGAAAGTTTGTGAGTATGGATGTGTGGATATATGTATGGATGTCTGTTACTCTTTCACGGATAAACGGCTGAACGGGTTTGAATAAAATTTGGCACACAGGTAGTTTGTAACCTGGAATAACACATAGGCTACTTTTTATTCCGGTACTACATTCCCGTGGGATAGTTTTAGACCACGCGGGCGAAGCCGCTGGCACAAGCTAGTACATTATACTTGACTACAATGGCATCAAGCTAGTTTAAAATAAAATAAAACGTGTGGGGTCGGGGGGCCCCCGTCGGAACGAAGTTCCTTAAGCTTTTCCTTCAACTCCGAATGTAACGTATACTCAAACTTAATTTTGACTTCACTGTCGGCTATAGCACGAAAACGACGAAACAGTTATAACAGTGTACTTATTGTTGAGAAGCTTAATAAATAAATCATATTTGCATTTTTTTTTGCAGCCACCATCTTGGATTTTCGTTTTGACCTCACTATTGGCTTCATCCCTCCCGAAAATCTTGTAAACTATCTGTATCTTTCTATTAATCTTTTTATTGGAGGCGGCATAACGCTTTCCCGTATTTTTTTTTTTTTTTTTCTGGGTGGGAAATCATCAAATAACTTCTCCCGCTCTGGGTGGAGCGGGAGGGCGTGTCAGACTTTTACTGACTAAAACCCACCCGTGTTCCCTCAGTTGCCTGTGTGCCAGGGGCGGCGGTATCTCTTTCGAACAACCCGCACCCACGGCAGGCATCGGCCCTTGCGGGCCCCATCTGTTGCTGCTGACATCTCTTTGAGGCGCGCGTGGAACACAACGCGCCGTCGACCCGGGCTTGGTCCTTACCGGACAGCGAGCTACCCATTACTCGCCGTCCGCAAGCCCGTGCCTACGGTGGCCGGGAATCAGCCTGGGATTCCCGACGCCCAGGGCGTCTCCAGCGAAGGCCACGGCTGTGAGGGCGCATGTACTGCATCTCCCTCACGTGCGCCGCCTCCCTCTTTGCGAGCATAACTGCTTCGCTGAAGGAGGCGACTGCCAGCCATGCCCTCTCGCTCTGTACCATGGCCTGGACCAGGGTCGGACGCGAGAGATCGCCGCCGCCGATCACCTCCACGAGGACACGGCGTTGCTCCGCCCAAGCTGGGCAGACCTCCACCGTATGCTCCACCGTGTCCTCTGGGCGATCTTCGCAATGGAAACACCCGGGCGTTTCCTCCCGCCCTATCCCAAACAGGAACCTCCCTTAACAGTCATGTCCGGTGAGGACCTGTGTCAGGCGGAAGGTGAGGACGCCATGCCGCCTCTCAAGCCACGCCTCAAAGAGGGGACTTACCGCCGCAATCGTGGCGTGCCCAAACGCTTTCCCGTTACGTGGCGATTTCTACAAGTTTACTCCTATCGTAAGCAGCGTTAAAGAACGTTCTTTCCAATAAAAACACCGAAATCATTGTCAAAATTTTTCCATTTACTATCATCAAAACTATTTAAAACTTCCTCCTCTTCAGAATCTCTGGTCGCCAGTTGATAGGATGCGTTTCCTCGGACGCGGTGTCATCCTCGCGGTATATCTTGATGGTCTTGTCGGCTTCTGTCGTGATGAGACGGGACCCTGAGTTGTCGAACGTCATCGCGAAGATACCAGCCTCTGAGTCCATTGAGCCGGGTTGGACTGCCGCCTGGGGAGCAAAACATGTAGATTTATGTAAACGAATATTATAAAGAGGTAAGTTTGTTTGTTGGTTTGGAAGAGGTAATCTTGGGAAGTGCTGATCTGTTTACAAAATTTATTGTATTACAAGAAATCTACACTGTTGCCGTGAGCCGTAGGTTGTATTTTATGCTATAGTTGACCTTGAAAAAACTAGTAAATCACTTTCACTGCTTCTAATAGCGTAATGTACGCTACGTTTTGAATTAAGGGGAATCTAGTCGCGGGCACGAACTCGCTGGTATTTTATTTTTGAGTGTCTTCCGACACTTCTTCGATCTTCAAATAACTTCCCCCGCTCTGGGTGCAGCAGGAAGGCGTGTCTGACTTTTACTGACTAAAACCCACCCGTGTTCCCTCAGTTGCCTGTATGCCAGGGCCCATGGTACCTCTTTCGAACAACCTGCACTGGTGGGCTTGGCTAAAAAGCACGCTGTCTCACCAGGCATCGTGTCTGACAGAGGTAGGATCAGTGATGAGCAACGCTAGTCTACACGCACAACGTTATTGAGTGAGATGCAGGATCATTTATAGTAACACAGGCGCGTAAAAAATTAATAAAAGTCCTTCGGAAAATCGGTGTTTATGAAAAAAACCACTGCATAATTCAAATGACCAATAAAGTTTATTGAACATTTCGTTATTTGAGCAAAGTTAGGTTAAAGTAGCAAAAAAAAAAATCTTTGTTGGCTCCTAACTTTTTAATGGCTTTTTATAAAATAAAAAGCTATTTTGATATTCTGTATTCAGTTTCCGTACAGACAATATTAATATTGAGACAAAACCACACCATGTTTAATTTTTTATGTACATTGTCGAACAGTCGAGTAACACACTCCCGAAGTGCATGATTTTAGTCTTATTTAAATTAATTTTTAAATGATTATTATTTAACCATTCTATTATTGCAATTAGTGAGTTATTAATGTCAGTTTTATTCGTGTCTCGATTTTTACATGCAATTGTCACTACACTGTCATCGGCAAAAAGGCTCATAGGTTGATATTTGGACTTAGGCAAGTCATTTATATATAATGTAAACAGGGGAGGCCCCAAAACACTGAGGCACACCATACCAGTGAAAATTTAAATTGTAAAAGACGCTAAAATAAAGAAAGTGATATCAAAACTCACCTGTAATCTCTGGAAGTTATACCCGGTCCTCCAGTCCCAGAAGTACATGGTCCCGTTGTCTCCCCCACTGACCAGGACACCCTCGGGGTTCACCGCCATGCAGTTGACGATTGCGTTATGGCCCGACAAATTCTGTGTATAGAGATAGAACTCTCTAAAGAGATCTCATGTTCGTTTAGTTGTTGTGCAATTAATTGCACAACAATAAAGGAGAAAACAAACAATAATAATATAAATGGACTTTTGTAGTTGACCTCACAGGCTTGATGGGTATCATTTATCTAGCCCCTATATAGCCCCTTTTCCCCTCTCCCTTTTCTTCATATGTGTGCTTGTTCTTTCGTTGTGAGTCAAGTTCGGCCGTCCATCTTTGTCTAGATCTACCGTGATGTCGCCTCGTATTCAAAGGAACCAAATCAGTGGTACTTTTAGTTCACAGCTCTTACGGTATCATAAAACAACAAAATAAAAAAAAAAACCTAACGACAGTGAATTTTAAATAAATAAATAATATATGGGTGATACAATAGGCGATTTCTTCCACACAATCTTACCTGTATAAACTTTCCTTCTGGACACTTCCACTGTTTGATATTGTCGGGTGAAGCTGACGCAAACGTGTATAAAGATGGATGCACTACGATAGAACGAACTGATTTCTTGTGGTTTGTTAGTGTGCACATTGATTTGCCGGCTGCTAGATCCCAGAGGCGGATCGTTGAGTCGTGCGAGCCGGTTATTATCTGGAAAATAAGAGGTTTTGTTTGTTTGAATATAAGTTAGTGTTAGTTTAAATATATATTCAGTATTAAATTCTATTGGAAAATAATTTTAAGTAAGTAACAGTCAATTACAAAAACAAAAACTCTTGTAGTAGATTCGCACAAGGATTACAGTCTGTGACTCTGCTTGGCCATAAATATTGCTAACCTGGTAATGTTTTTTTTTCATTAAGTAAGTACTTTAATATTTTTTTATACTTACCATGTAATTTCAGATACAATTTATTGTTCCTGAATAAACAGACAAATACAAGACAGACAATACCTAAGTTAAAGATGCTAGATTCAAAAACTTAATTGCTTGAATAAGAGGTTATTTGCTACTACTTAGTAGCAAAAACACTCCTGTGTGTACTTTGTCGTTTTTTTTTGATAATGTGCGTTTTGTTTGTGCAGTAAACAATTTTTCTTTCTTTATGTTTGTCGATAGAGAGCGCCAGGCGGTTGAGTAAACAATGTATGGTGGTATGGTTGTTGGTCCAAGTTCTTCTACATGCTAGCGGGAATTTAACTTTCTATGCTACATACCTGTGGCTCAACAGCCTGGCACGCGAGCGAGGCGATGGTGTCCGTGTGTCCAGCCAGCGTGTGCACATTAGCCTTAGTGCGCATGTCCCACACGCGCGCGGTCGCGTCGCGTCCTGCTGTGACGAGCACGTCTATCGTGGGGTGGAGGGAGATCGTGTACACAGCTGATAAGTGGCCGTGGTAGTGGCGGATCACCTAGAATACACCGAAAATTAAGTAAAATTTTTACTTTTTTTATTTTTATTTTATTTATGATTACCTACATCTGCTGCTGGGCAGCTCCAGGATGATTTCCAACAGTGGATGTATTTCAGCTGATATGGTAATGATGGTTATAGGAATATGCCCGTGGCTTTGCCTGGACGGAGGTAACCAATTATCCCACAGGAGCATACTACTGGGGTAGAAGTCCTATATTCTACCCGGGTCACGGTCTACTTGTGTGCCCCTTGTTCAGCCGTTAAAGCGTAAAAGGTAACACACAGATAACGAGTTACAATCCAAAAAAAAAAAAGATTAATAAGTACCTATGGCGTATGGAAGTTTGAATAAAAAAAAATTACTTACCTTATTATATTCCAAGTCCCAGCATTTGACTTGTCTGTCTTCACCACAACTGAATAAGTAAGGATGCCTTGAAGATACTTCTAGACCTGAGAACAGAAATACCACAAATAATTTTAGTTTAGCATTTGATAACATTGTTCTTTAAGTAGTTATACAGGGTCGCAGGAATATCGATGCGCAAACTGCTACCTTGGATTCAGTACACGATTGAAAATTTTCGATGTTATTTAAAAAATACTGCTTTTCCATAGGAAACTCGGTAAAATGTATAGAACCGGGCTTTTTTTTTTAATTACTGTCGAAAAATTTCCATGCTTGGGGGTTTATCACATGCTGAATTCATGGTAACAGTTTGTGCGTTGATATCTCAGCCACCCTTTATTATGTGGCTTAGAAAGTTACAATAAGGTATACAAGTCAACTTGCCTCTAACTGTACTGACGTGTCCTGTGAGTGAAACTTTCAGTTTGCCACTTGCCAAATCCCAAATCTTTATCACTCTGTCTGCAGCACCTGCCAAATGAAGAGGATCGTGTTAATTTAATTGTTGGAGTCTTTTATTTAAGCCAGTTACGAATTTTGGGATGGTTGATAGACACTAAGGTTTCGTATACTCAGCCTATGGGGGTTTTTTTTTACTTTACACTTAGTTCAGCTATAATAATGTTGTGGTCTATTAAACTAAAAAAGCAACATAGCTTTTCATTCAGGGAGCACCTAATTGAAACCTTTGTGTTAACTTGTAATTTTTATAGGTATTCATTTGGTTGGATAATATTAATAAACGATTTTGACCAACTTCTTTCAATCTTATTATAAGATAAACTGTACCTGTAGCAAACCACTCATTGCCCGGTTCAACAGCCACACAACGCACCCAGCCCAGATGTCCAGAGATGACACGGAACAGCTTCCAAGGTGCGTGCCATTTGGGCTTGGGCATTGTAGGAGGTTTCCTGGGCACGGTCAAGGCGCCTGATGGAGGGGCAGCCACAGGAGTAGGACCCGTGAAAGGAACTATGGCAGCATCTGAACCGAGGGCTGCTGATTCTGCTAATTCTCCTTGGGAACATACAAGTTTGATGTTAGTAGAGGAAATTAAAATGATTTGGAAGGCATGCTTAAGATTTAAGGAAAAAATAATAAATTGCACTGTTTGTCTTTTTTAAGAACAATCAATCTACCTAAGTTTATGGATGTATAATATGGTTTAATTGAACCTTTTGTAGTAACTACGCTGTCTGACCCCGCATTTACAGCCATAATACAAGTTGTGATACAAACATGTTGTGTATATATCATGTATCATACAAGTATCAATGTTGTTTCAGACATGTATTATTAGATTATCTCGATTTGTAACCCTGCTTTGTCCCCTTAGAGGGACAGATTGGAAAAATGGATCGTAAGAATTAATATATTACAGTCTTAAAAGTAATGCCACGCATTATAAGCGACATTACATTAAATAAAAGGCTAGTGGTTTGGGTTTATAATCATCTGTCTTCGATCCGTTCCCCTCAAGGGGACAAAGCAGGGTGACAGATCGAAATAATCGGTATTATTGACTATTTCTTCACATTTATGACAAGTTTTGTATAGTTACAACTTGTTTAAGGTGTAAACACTGGGTGAGAAAGATTATGCGAAAGAGATTGCTGATTGGTTGCCAACCAGCAATATACATTTGAGAAAAAACTTACACATCTATAAGCATGATTACAAAAGCTTCTACATAAAAGTATGCACCACTTTAGCATGCAATAGCTCTAAATGTAAGAACTATTATACTTATTGTGAACTATACCCAAACCATCTGATGTGGATTCTTCCTTCGGTTCTGGGCTATCAGAGGCTTGCATATAAGAAAAATAATTGACAATTAAGTAGGATGTAATTAGGATGTAGTAAATAAACATGTACCTACATTAAGATTAAAAAACAAGAGAACAGGCTTGTCGCATGTTTATAAAATGAATTCAGAACAGTTAATAATTTGCCACAAGCTGACTTGCTCAAGGCTTTGAACTCACATTCCAAATTTTAAATATCGTAAGGGATGTTTCAATCCCGGTTAATCAATTATGACATTTGAAATTTCCACTGTCAATATAATGGGTAAACTTATAACAAAAGATTGTGTTGTAATCTTCCTGATGAAAAAAAAGGTCACATTATTGATTTTATTTCTCCTTCCCCTTTGATAAGTTATTTTAATTGGGTTAGTTTTGTGTTTGGTTAAGAGATGATCCGGTGAGTGGACGAATAGGAAAAGATAAGGCATAGTTATCAGAAGGTTCTATTAAAATTACCGTTTTCCATTATCATTGGTATGTCTGCCTGTGACCTGGTATCTTGTTGTTTGACGGCCTGTGCGAGCTGCACTGTGTCCAATACCTGTCCATAGCTGTCACGAGACTTCACACCTTTCAGAATTTTCTCTCTGAAAACAATAAGTTGAATACAGCGTGTTAGAATTATTAGTAAACCTTCAGGAAAAAGGATTTTATTGAAATGGTGTTCACATGTTGTGTAATGTAAGTTGTAATGTTAAAAATAATATTCGTTCTTGATCATAATAAAATTCGAGAAATAGTTCGTATGTTGTACAGTGAGTATGGATCATGGGTCAGAAGCATAGAACTAGCTTGAATAGTTCTTTGCTGTGCTATCAAACAGATTTGAAGTTGATTTGAAGTTGTTTTGAGTATGTTGTCAACGTCGTGTTACTGCCTTGATAATCATAGCCTACTTACGCTTTTTCATCAATTGGTGGCAACAGTCCTTGGTTAGATAGAAACATATCATGAGACCTCTTCAGAGATCTAAACACCAATGTGTGTACCGAATGTTTTATCACTTCTTCCGACATTTTGGTTAGCTGTTAGACGATATCTACTAAAATAAAGTAAGAACTATCTTTTAGTCACTATTAGATTCTCATGAATAGAATAGTTTCGTCATGTTTTTGGGAAAACTCAGTCAACAAACACTGCAACAGCATGCGATGGCGTCATGTCAGAGTCAATTGTCAATTCAATCAAAATCAACGTCAACGTCAAACAGAATGAAGTTTTGTTATTTATCATTTCGTTCGGAAACAAATATTTCTTTTTTTCAGACCCAGACCCTTCTACTATCATCGTTCAAGTCTATTCTTCATTGTTTGGCACGAATTTGCAATATCTTATGTATTCAGGAAGAGGCCCAACGGGGTTCTATCCAAACCAGGCCTCACATTTCTGGTACTGTCACTAGCCGCCAAGATCTGTCACCCAAGTCACGGTCACGCGATGTTTGCTGCTCTCGGCGTAAGCATCATCTCTATAAAACGCTCTAACGATAAAAACATTGAAGTTATCATAGTAGAACTCGGTAACTGCATAGTAACAACCGTGTATAAAACCTCCTGCACTCCTTTCCAATTCGATACACCTGATTTTAACATTCAACGCACAAAAATAGTAGTTGGTGACTTCTGGGTGACTCGTGGGCTATCGCTTCACGAACACGGATGGTCAAACTGCCGAAAAATGGGCAAAAGCTAAGGATTTGACTTTAATCCACCCCCAAAACAACTTGCATCATTTAATAGCACCGATCATGAGCTAATACCCAGTCCATCTAGTGGTAATACTATTCAAACATCGCTTCAACTAAGTAGGTACTTAAAAGCTGATTGGGGACAATTTTCAAAGTCTGTGGATGCCGAATGACCTACTTACCATCCCACCTACCCCACAAAATTATGACAAATTCGTGACCGTAGGTAGTCTCAGTAACTTCTCGAAAATGTATACCCCGCGGATGTCGCACATTATGCATCTCCTTATTCATTAGGCATATTCCAGGAATCTGGTGAACTTTTAAAGGCGTACGAACATCGCTACAATAATGATCTTTTCTCAGAGGACACCGCCGAAGTTGGTGAAAAACTACTTTCACTCATTAGTGAGCGACACAAAGAAAATAAAATGGATGTAAACGGTTACTAATGTCGACACGACTCCTCACTCATAGTAAACAAGCTTTGAGCACTATTCGAAAACTCACCTGCGAACCATCATTATCTCATACGCCTAGTACAGTAGCGGCTAATCAAGTGGCTCACCAACTCGTACTACTTACTAAATGGCAAACCACCAAAACGCCTGGGCAAAATTCGATTTAGGTACCTAACAAATAAGAAATAAACAGCCCCTTTTTTTTTTGGTGCGAAATCATCAAATTACTTCTCCCGCTCTGGGTGGAGCAGGAGGGCGTATCAGACTTTTACTGACTAAAATCCACCCGTGTTCCCTCAGTTGCCTGTGTGCCAGGAGCCGCGGTATGTCTTTCGAACAACCCGCACCCCTGGCAGGCATCGGCCCTTGCGGGCCCCATTAGTTGTTGCTGACATCTCAATAAAACAACCCCTCAGCTTTCGGTGAACCTGTGTGTGATCCATTCACATTATCGGACATTGTCTTGGCCATCCAACGACTGTGTTCTGATAAGGCCTCCGGAGTGGATGACATTATTCATCGACCAAATTAAATAAAATGCGTCGATGACAGGATTGAGTAGGTATTAGATAATAACAAAATATAATATACTCTGCCAGGCCATACGTACCATACGTACAGGACTAAAATCCCTTTTATATTCTATTTATCCAGGTATCAAAAGGCAGAAGAAATAATAATATTTTATTGGTAAGTACAAAAATTAAAAATACAAAATACATATGTACTTGCTTACTGTATAAAAAAGGTATTCTAACAGTTATTACAGATGCAGTTTATTGATTAAAATAGACATACAGTACCATGTCACATTGTGTGATAACTGATGAATGACTAGAAATTGTGACCGTAATATTAGAGTAGTTCTAAAGGCTTTATAGCATATACAATTGCACATTGAATAAATAAAATTCGTTATAAAACTATGATATTTACACGAAATAAACTAGAGACTACCGAGTTACAATTACGTTCGCATACACAGGCTATTATGGACACTGATGCACTTCGTAAGCTTGGTTCTAACACCTTCAGTACCTACAACATTATTGTAGTCTTCACACTTCTTTCAATAAGTTTGAATTAAACAGACACGCTCACCCACTCTACTAAACAACAGCAAGAGGTATCTACTTAAAAAATCTATTGTGTTCTATTGAAGTAAAATGTTGTTGCAATTTGTGAGTAACGTTATCGAAAGAAGTACGCAAACTATTAATTCTATTTCACTATATCTGTAATTGTCCCATTATGTGCTAGATGCAGATAAAAGCGTTCTACGTATAAAGTCCAGAGCTGATTTTAAAACTTTAGTTCGGGTTTCGAACTAATTGTGTCAGAAAAGAGTGGTCCTCAAACGAGACGATCAACATTCGAGTTCTCGATCGACTGCCAATCGTAATCGATATCGGTAGTATCGGCGACGGAGAATACCGCGCCACTCTCGGTTCAGATGGCCGACTTCTCCGGGTTATTTGCATCACTCACTCGGCGGGAGTGTGGGGCCCTCCTCAGAGTGCGGGGCTGGAGGTTTAGGGGAGGTAGGTTCGGGCGTTCGATCCTTGTGGGAGAGGAAACGAGAGGTCGTGTCCCACGGCGTAGAGTGTCCATGCCATTTCGAAAGTACTCTTCGGTCCTGTCACTGTAGCTTTCGATTAATGGCGCAGGATCTTCGTATTCTACGTTGAAGTGCCGAGGGATGGCCAAGTCTTCTGGTGGCCCGAGCTTGTATAGTGGGGGCTCGACGCACTCATAGTGGTGGTCTTCAGTCTCGTCGTGCGGGTAGGTGTCGGCCACGAAGTGCCGCGTGCCGCGCGGGGTCAGCGCGGCCCACAGCACGCGCGAATCGATGGCCGCACCTCCGTACAGGGCGTTGGAGCCGGAGGCTTTACCAGTGCCGCCCTTACATCCTCCTCGGGCCCTGTCGAGAAAAAACCCATGAGATTTTTTCCAACTGTAATAAAATAGAAGGTACAATGAGAATTAAGAAAAATGAAGTTCAAAGTGGACCCCGGTCTTGGGTCCCGAAGAAAGAAGAAATAGAGATGAAAGTTAGTAACTAGTTCGATTGTTTCGATCGTCGAATTAGTGGAACTAGTCGATAGTTAAAACTACTCACTCTCTACATTTGAGCAGGAACAGGGCCAGTAAGGCAGCGATGCAGAGAACAGCGATGCAGCAGGTGATCAGCACGAGGAACCATGTGTCGTCGTTAGAAGCAGGTTCTGAATCAGATTTTAGAGTAATATGTTAGCTAACAATTAGATACCTATTATTGTTAGTGGTGACAATGATTTGAAAGATTTTCTTTGAAAAAACCCACACTAAAACGCACCATTTAAATACAAAATGTACGAAGTAAATGTATGGGAATTCTCCGTCTGTCGATGGATCATAGAAAACTAATTGAAACTGTATCAAAAGCGCAATACCTACGTGGTCTTGCCTACAGGTAACTGGTGTGTGTAATTGAAAAAATTGCAATAACCCTGAAGACGGCATTGGGACTCATGAGATGACCATAGGTAATTGGATGTAAAATAATTACGTATCTACAGTTAGGTATAACACATTATTTTAGTGTTTGATTGTACTGATGTCAAATGATGGTGTTCTATGATCGTGCATAGGTTTGAATTATTTCGTGTGATCTCTTTTTGTTGCTAACTCAGTGTGAACTCTAAAAAGAGAGAAATAAACTACAAGCAGAAATATTTAATAAATTAAAAGACAACATACGTATCTCACCATGTCTGGGTAGCTCATGGTATTCCACTCCGGGGAACAGCGAGTTCTCCTCGTTGTTCCTGTTAGGGGGGCACTTGGAAGCCCTGCATGGTGGCGTCAGGTTGGCAGCACTGGCTAGGAAGGCTGGCAGTGGAGGAGGGGGCATGTGCAGAATGGAGTCCGGTGGTGGCCCGAGGGACAGACATTCCGCCCCGCATGACATGCTGGAAAAAAGATTAAAATAAATAAGGTGTGAACGTGAGAACTTCCAGGCATTACCTAACACAACATCGCTTAAAGTTAATTGAAAACTTTTATCAAAGTAGTTATGTTATACTTAGGTAGCTTGATAATCTTTTACCTACACAAGATTCTAGTTAGAAAGTTGAAGCAAGCTAACAAAAAGAAGGTGGAAAACAGAATACGCGTGAAATAAAAACGAGAAATAGGTAAAAACGAGAAATAGGTAAAAACGAGAAATAGGTAAAAACGAGAAATAGGTAAAAACGATGAATAGGTAAAAACGAGAAATCCAGCTCGATGGTATTTCTAGAATAGCATTTATTTTGATTAGTATCAGAATATTTTAAATGACTAGTAAAAAAACTAGATTTCAACTATCCGAAATAGGGTGTATCACCACCATCTAACTGACTGAATTAACGAATTCACATAAGAATAAAAGTTGTAGAGATTTGGTAAATTATTGGAGTCTCTCAAGGGACAATCTTCGGCTTTAATAATAGCCCAGGCAATTAATTCAATTGTGAGTAAAAATTCCACCGTAAACCATTTTCTTATACCTACGTAATAAGTACTTACTTTTACAGAAGTAAGTGTGTGTGTGTGTGTGTTAGCTTACTCAGTTTTAATAAAAAAAAATCATTTAAATTAATGTTAACTGGAAAATACGATGGACTACCCGTTAAGTTCGTTAATTAGGGCATTGAACTGCTGTTTTCTTTACATTAACAGTAACTAATATTCTAGCATAGCGGAATGGTCCAGTGAAGAAAATTAAAGCACAAGAAAATAATTATTTCACACAAAGAAAATGAACACACGAAAATCTTAAGCATATTCCAATAAATATCAATGAAACTCAATGTACACAACATGCAAATCACAACAATATCAACAAAACTCACTTTTTTATATTATTTATAGAATTTTCACACAAAAAGATGCACTTTACACCGTTCTCCTATTACACTTGCTAAAAATTTGGTCCATCGGATGCAGGGCGCAGGCGCGAACCTGTACCAGGACATTTACTAACCACTATAAACTCAACCATTCATTTGAACAAGTTAATAACATTGCTGGCTAACCACAACACACCAGTCATCACATAGGAACAAAACCACCGATGGACGTTAAAGTAGCAGCTTCATACGACTTTTGACATTTACAAGTAGTAGCACAATAACGGGTACATTATTGATTCACGCAAGCGCGGGAAGGGCTTCTGGACCCTCGAATTAAGGGTGGTAAATAAAAGCTTTTAAATCGAAAGCACTGATATAATGTTGTCTCTCTCTTTTGTAATAAATCTACAGTAAAGTAAAGAGTGTTATTAATATTTTTTTGTTTTTGGATTTTATAAAATTCGTTTTCGTATTTTAAGGTAAGTGACTTAATTATAGGGTATTTATAGTTGACTTCATCAAATCAAAGAAATGTTGGAAACAGGCTTTAAATAGAAGTTATTAAATCTCTACCACATTAATTTATTAAAGTTAATATATATATATTTGTGGACTTAAGCCCGACGACTCATGTCGACTAATATTTAAAAAACTTGGTTTGTTACCGCTACCGTCGCTTTACATTTACGAAATATGTGTGTTTGTTATGAAAAATAAGCAACTATTTAAGACTGCAAATGATGTCAATCCTCGGAACCGACGAGATCCATTTAAACTAGTATTAAATGATTTGCCTAGACTGTCTAAATACAATAGTAACTGCTTGGCAATGTGTGTGTGCATCTATAATAAAATACCAAGGCATTTCAAAGCTTTAAATACAAAATTATTTAAAATTAAATTTCATAAGTGGTTACTCGAGTGTAGTTTTTATAGTTTAAAAGAATTTATATATGAAAAATGTTAATGTTTTTTAAAAAAAAAAAACGATTGTTGTTGCTAAACTTATCTTTAAAATTTTGCATGCTATGTTTTATCCTAGCTAAACATGCTTGTGCCTCAATTTGTATTTAACACCATTGTATACCATGTTTTACGCAAATAAATATTCTATTCTATTCTATTCTATAAAAAAAACATATAATTATAACGCACCTTAGTACAATAACCTATTATTAATTTTAATAACAAGTGTTAGGACCCATAATATAGCACAAAAAGCTTTGAAATAATATACCTAGGTATCATAAATGTGATCGTTTATATGTTTGGATGTTTGTTACTCAATCACGCAAAAACGGCTGAACGGATTTGGATGAAATTTGGCAAACAGATATTTGTAACCTGGAATACCACAGAATTTTTTATCCCGGTACTACGTTCCCGTGGGATCATTTTCGACCTCCACGCGGCCGAAGCCGCTGGCCAAAGCTAGTTCTAAATAATAACGTTAACTTTCATTAACCTAGAGGTCAAAGTACCTACCATCAATATAAATGGCAGCAGCTTTTAAGTGAAGAAAATAATACAATTTAATTTTAATCCGTCAAATCTTGACTTGAGACTTGTTAATTAGCTACTGTTTGTTATGTTCCAGGGCAGCTGTAGTTAGATTAAAACTTCAGCTAACTATTTTAAGAGGAAAGCGCCAAGGTAACCCACGAAATACAAATTTTCTTACGGTTCTTGCAATTTACGGGTCAGTATCAGGTAGGAGTGGGTCGTTCACGTAATTACCGTCGACAAAACGAAACTGGTTTACCATTATACAATAAACTAGTTCATAAAACAGTTTAATTTTCGACTAGTTTACATAATAGACTGAACAGCATTTATGTTTACGTAGACTCATTGAATCTGATAACAATAGAAAATTAATTGTGTTAATTAATTGATACTTGATGGTATAACCCTATTGATTGATATTCCATGAAATTGTCAATTTCGTTAAAAAATCGGTAGAATAGTAAATTTCGCTACCCTGGCGCTTCTCCATATGAAGCAAGTTTCAGCTGCGTTTTGATTAGGTATTAATAAAACAAAACTTGTTAAAAAAAAATATATCGAAAAAATTGGCTCCAGGAAAAGCTCTAAGTAGGGTCAAGCTCATGGTGTTTTGGTCCCTCATTTTGGCGGTCACTAAAGATCTGCCCTTAAGATACCGCCAAAATGAGGGGTCAGAGGACTGATCTTTCATTCAATAATCCCAACCTTTATTAAGATCAGTTCAGCAGAGTCAGTAAAATTGTATTAAGAATAATACAATTTAAGACGTATGATATTAGAAAGAAAAGAAAGAAAGAAAGAAAAGAAAGAAAAAAGAAAGAAATAAATAAAAATGGATTTATTTGTCACAGAAACACGTGCATTTAAAAAAATACATAACGTAAAAAAACACCGCCAAGTGCGAGTCGGACTCGCGCACGAAGGGTTCCGTACAATTATCTATAAAAACAGCAAAAAAATCACGTTTGTTGTATGGGAACCCCCTTAAATATTTATTTTATTCTGTTTTTTTTGTATTTGTTGTACTAGCGGCAACAAAAATACATCCCCGTTTACCCTTTGGGTATGGAACCCTAAAAACATGATAACAACACAAATATTTATACATACACATATAGAACATAAGTAGTCGACAGCTGCACGCCGTGACTGTGACAAGAAGGCTTCTACTCAGCATGATGCTGTGCTATGGGACCAACAGCACAGCGCTGATTTTCAGTGGTCACCCGAAAACAACGTACGAAAATCAAGCCAGGATTTTTACAAAGTAGACAAAACAAGTAACAAAATAAAATAATTACCCTATAACAAATGGTATAAAAATGCTATAGAATAAAGCAATTAAATGCGTAGGTACCCAAAAACATAATAAGTACCTACACAAAAATGTACCGCGTTTTGTCTAGCTCCGACTCTCACCTTCACGTCGTCGCCTGCGCGCGCGCTCACAATAAAATACTTTGTTGAATTTATATTTAATTAGGTGCATTTCCTTACTGCGCCTATGAGTGTGATGACGTGCTGTGAGTCTATGAGTCTTGATTTTTTTTTTTTGTTTTTGTTTCTTTTTTTTTGGGTTTTGGCTTCGCACGGTTTGTGCATTTAGCCAGTGTCAAGTAATTTTTCTTTTTGATCAAGTAAATGGCCCGATATCGGGCACGAATTTACAAAACAGTCATAGTCGTCTTTAGTCAGTCAAGTCAAAGTTATTGTAAAGCGGTAGTAACTTTACAACAACCTATTAGGAGTTTTTGGGGGGAACACGAAAAGTCCACGTTAGTCACTTATTTTCACCTTCACTACACTTGTGCACTCACACGTAATTAAATTGCATAATTCACTACCAAAATTATACAATTTTATTCGCTACTTCACTAAATTTCATGAAAATAAAAAGTCGTGCGACATGTTCCAACGCGATCCCGCCAAAAACTCCTATGAGTCTTGTTATTGTCAGTATTAACACATGAGTAACCAAATGAGCTGTCATTTTATGTGCACAGCTGTCATTTTATGTGCACTGGCGTGTCAGCTGTGTAATAAGTATCAATTCAGTTTTCCTCCTTCTTGTCGTGCGTTATTCAAGAGCCTTGTCAACATACCATTAACTGCCAGTAAGCCCTAGTTCACAAGGGCGATTTTTCCTGAGGGGTTATTTTTTCACGCACAGGATTTTCAACGCACTGCTAACCGCCTAGAGTTGAAAATCCAACAGTGTGGATTTTGACGCAGTGGGATGCTCTCTGATGGATTCTCAATTCTTGGCTCAACACCGAGAGTTTAAAGTCTAGTGCTCTGTAAAATCTCGCCATGATAGTATTACGCCCTTGTGAATGTGGGCTAACCCGTAGGCGTTGTTATAACATACATAATATCACGGCTGTATTCCTTGAAGGGTGAGGCAGAGGTGCACCACGTACATAAGCCCCAAGTAATACGGAGCCAGCGGCACAAATGCAGACTCCGAGGTGATATTGCGAATTCCCAGATGGTAAAGAACGTGGAGTAAAGAAGTATTGTGAGTAATACCGATAAAAACGATATACTTAAATAAAAAAAGACTAAAAGTGAAAAATAACTTTAATTTCGGAAGACGGTTACAAAAAATTACAATACATTTCCAAAGTCACCGCCTTCCGAAATGAAAGTTATTTTTCACTTTTTAGTCTTTTTTTTTGGAAGTCGGTTGTTTTTTTTTGAAAAACGTATTTACATTTCATTTTTAGTGGTTCACATGTACTTACCTTTTCACAGCGTCCCGGCGTGATGTTATGTTACGAAGTGGTGTAAACAATAGACAGACATGAGATTTCTGCAATTCCAGTCCATTTGCTATCATTTATTGAGGAGTTCCGTTGCCTATCTCTGAAGTTCTTCATCAGATCTTCACCAAATTGAAATAGGACCACTCCTAGAAAGTACTCTTCCAAAAACTATCCAAATCGCTTCAAGTGTGCCTATAAAATTTGAAGAGTTCTCTCTATTTCTCCAGGATCCCATCATCAGATCCTGACTTGATGATCATGGGACCACTTGGGAAGTATACCCTTTCAAACAAAAAAAAAAAAATCAAAATCGGTCCAGCCATCTTCGAGTAATCGGGGAACATATATAAAAAAAAAAAAATGTTCCGACGAATTGAGAACCTCCTCCTTTTGGAAGTCGGTTAATAAAATAGAAATAGATACAATAAAGATTCAGTTAAAAATAAAGTAGGTAATAGTCTAACTAAAGTATGTTCAAAATATTTATTACTGTAATTACATAATTGTACAATTTAATTACTGTAACAGAAAAATTCACAAATCGAAACTTAGTCCACGCGCGCCTCAAAGAGATGTCAGCACTAACTGGTGGGGTCCGCAAGGGCCGATGCCTGCCAGGGGTGCTGGTTGTTCGAAATAGATACCATGGCCCCTGGCACACAGGCAACTGAAGGACCACGGGTGGGTTTTAGTCAGTAAAAGTCTGACACGCCCTCCTGCTCCACCCAGAACGGGAGAAGTTATTTGATGATTTTCCAGACTAAAAAAAAAGCCCTCATGCTCAGTAGTTGCGGCCACTTAACCAACAATGCAATACCCATTATTCAGTTCACTTTTTGACATCCAATTTCACAACTACCAAGCTTCATTAACAATCGAACAAGGTCAGCCAATGAAAACAGCCTAACTTACGGTATGTGCGTAAGTGATTTCCTATTGCTTTATTTTCCCATGAATTATAAGTAACATAACCAGTGGTAGTAGAGCAGTGGTAGCTAGCGATGGGCATTGAATCAACGAACTAGTTGAATCAACCGTTGATCTCCTGTCAACGTATTAACGTTAACTGTTTATGAATCAACTAGTTGAATTTGTCAACGACGTTTATGAGTATAACTCGTTTAAGAATCAACTAAACTAAATTTGCAAACGTACTTAACGAACTGAGCAAAAAACTTACGTTGAAAATACTATCATAGATTCCGAGCGACGGTCATGTCGTAGAATTTGAACTCTGAGTAACGTACACAAGAGTTGATTTTTGAAATATTTATTTTAAGAAAATTATACCAATACAAGAATCGTTGAACGTCGCATCCTTGAATAAAACCGTTCAATGAATGAACGATTAACGTTACAAGTCGACAATAGTTGCACGTTAACTCGTTGACGAATTTAACTAGTTGATGAACTAGTTGATATACGTAAATCAAGGTTAACGTAGCGTTAACAGAAAAACTGTCAACGACCCATCACTAGTGGTAACTGAAGCGACTTACGAGATTTAGGTCGTAGGTTTGAATCCAGACAGTTGCTTTACTTTGTGTTAATTATTTCATCACCACTGCTCTCAAAACGGTGAAGGAAAACATCGTGAGGAAACCGGCCATGTCTTAGAACCAAAAATTCGAAGACATGTGACACGTGGTGGTTTACGAACCACTCCCTCTCACCGCGAGGAGGCCTGTGTCCCAGCGGTCGAGATATTATTAGCTGATTATAAATCAAATAAATAAATAACTAGGTCGATACGTTTAGTCGCAAAGAAGATCAGAGTTTTTATAACAGCGCAGGGAATGTCTTTGTTCACTTTATATAAGTTCATAGTTCAAGAGTCGCCGAGGAAAGAGTATCTAATCAAATTATTTTTTTATTTGCTCTCATAGTGCAGGAAGTTCACTAAAACACACACTAATTACATTTCCGGAGCTCTTCGCATTTGTTTATATCGGCTTAATTCAATTGTCTTGTGCGTGGAGCGAAAAGGACGGCTAATTATACTGAGATAATAATACATTCCTTAAGCTTTATTAGATTAAGCTAAAATTTTTTGGGTCTTTCCTTGGCGCGCCCAAGCGCAGTAATGGCCTAATGGAAATGGTCGTGAGTTACAGGTTGGTAGGTCGTAGGTTCGGAAACAGACAGGCGTTTTACTTTGTGCATATAATTTCATAACCACTGCTCTTAAAGCGGCGAAGGAAAACATCGTAAGGAAACCGGCCTAATGTCCTAGAACCAAAATTTTGAAGACATGTGACATCTACCAACACGCACTGGGCCCGCGTGGTGGATTACGGCCCACTCCCTGTCACAAAGAGCATTATAGACTGATTATGCTCCTTGGCGCACCCTAGGTAGTCTGCCACTTTGTAATCTTTGTATGTTATGCTCTGTACCATAATGTAAAGGACATTTTTACAGGTAATATTATTATGTCAGGTATACCCTACGCAATTAACCTCCCCCCCTTTACTGATTGGCTAATATTCCTACCACAGGTATGAGCCAGATATTGAATAGTTTATTCCAATCCGAGAGCAGAAGGTGCCGCGTGAAACAGCGGGCTGTTGACTGATAGTCGGCCGGCTAATCTATCGATTCCACAGAATTATACTGCAAGTATGAAATACATACATACTTATGGTTCAGAACAAAAAAAGGCTTGTGTGCATCCATACATACGTATATAAAGATTTGAAACTTTCCATAACAAAGGAACTTCTTATTGTAACTTATGTTCATTTTGTGATGGAATGAGGTTAACCAAACGTAAGTCGATATCCATGTAAAAAAGATTTTCCGTAGGTAATAGTTTTGATAAATAACTGCTGAAAAATTAAGACGAAACTTTTTCTATATAAAAACTTAAAAAGGTATCTTTGACTGCACATATTATACTCTATAGGTAACAGCCGGCACAATGATTTCCTACTTTTCTTCACTTAATAACTTTTTTCAGTTAAATAATTTCCTTAAGAATTCCAATCCATAGAAATGCTGACATTTTTAATTAAAGTTTGTGGAAATAACCGCGAACAGCCGGTGTTCTCATAAATTGACCGGCATAAAGCCGCTATGGCATGACGTCAACAAGATGGCCGGTTCATTGATAACCGTCGCTTCGCGCGTCACATCCGCGCACACGGCGCATGCGCGCAGTTATACAACCATTGATAGAGAGTGGAGCACTTTGGAGCTTGCGAAAAGCTTTCGATACGACTTAGCTCCGATTGAAAATATTTAGGTCGCACGACTTTTTGAGTTAAATATTATCTTATCCCTCTTATCCAACTGCGGCGGAGCCCAAAAGAAAGGTACCTAATGTTATTTCAACTCTAATTTCTCTTCTATAATAGATAAACTTCATGGGCGGCAGTTACAACTAATAATATTTTCTTTCTTCGTCGTTTCCTTTGTCTGTATACAACATGTAATCCATATACCCAAAGCAAGTATTGAGTTAAAACCGTAAAACAATGACTAAGGGCTGATTTTTCAATAGTCAGATATCTTTTATCTGAAGAATGAATATGACGGTTTGACAGCTTTTGTATAGAAAATATGCCAAACTGTCAGATCGCCATTGATGTCATAGACTAACAAGGCAGAAGTTCGAAATTTTTATTTTTATTAATGGCATCTCGCAGGTCTATCTAGGAGGTTCTCAGGTGCATAACCGGGCATGCCTTTCCTGAATAAAATTACTCATTTTCTTTCCAGCCGGTGCTTAAGAAACTTTAAAACTATACCACCACACGCTTAGGGCAACCTCTGTGTGGAACGGGCTGGATCGGATTATGGAATTATTTATTTTATTGTTCAGCTATTAATCGTATCGCTGTCGTTCCATTTAAAAGAGCTTTTCAGTGCAAAAGCAGCCTCTTTCGGACATGAAATATAGGCTGTGTCGGCTGTATCAGATGCCGCCCTTGCCTCCGACCGAACGGACGAGCGCTCGCTACCGGGAATAAGCCGCGAACTTCATTTAAAATTTCGTATACCCAACGGTTTATTTTTGAAATTATTTGTTTTCTTTTTCTTTTTTAATTCGTTGCTGGTCTATCAACGAGTACCGAGACTGTTTATACTCTTTGGTGAACTTTGAAGATTATTTACGGAAAGCTCGGTAAGTTTAGTTTGTATTTATTTAGATACAATTATTATAGAGATTAAGATTGTTTTAAATTGAAAAAAATCAAATTAAAAAACAGAGTTACATACAAAACTTTAACCTAACTTAGTTAAGTAGATATAAGGTAAGTATAACGTTTGTAGAAACCGAAATAATTAAGATGAACTCAATTACCATTAACTTAATTTTCAATTACGTTTGTTCAAAAAGGTGCCGAAAATACTGACGAGCAAGTCAAAGCAATATAACACGTTTGTAGAACTTTTCGGAGTCACTTTTTAGCTTTTTACAGAGATTTCATGGTCTACGGCGCGTAGCAAATTAGCTACGCTTTCGGTGCTACACGCTACGCCACTCTCGTAGATATGCAGCGTTTTATTTTTGGCAAGAAATTGCCTGTAAAAAGTATTTTTAAATAGGTTACATTGCAGTTATTTTCAATAACATTGCCAATGCCTTTTTTATTTGAAAATTACTTGTTTGAATGTTTCCAGAAACAATTTCAGTGGCCGCCAAGCCCTAATGCTTTTTAAATTGTTACATATTTCTTTGAAGGTTGTACCCTTCCTTCTAAAAGCAATAACAAAAAGATTTCTTTAGTTTTTTCTTCAAGGTTCACGTCTAAATGGAATATGATGAATGAATAAGATATTAAACGTTTCTTTGTAAGGGGCGATGAAAAATATGAGCGATGATAGCTGCTTTTAACCCGTAATCGATTCTGTCATTACAACTAGGTACACGTTCGAGCAAATAGATGAGTGTCATTACGGAGCGATAAGGCTGCCAGCAAATATACTGCGTGACTTTTCTTTTTTTTACGAAGTACCGTACTTAGGCTTGTGGCTAAGTAATAATAGTAATATAATAATAATAATTCCCTACATTGGACCCCTTCGATACCACACGGAACAGATTTAAATAAATAATAGTTTAAAAAAAACACGCTTTAAAAACCAAACTAAAAACTAGAAAATAATTTAATTCTACTAAAAAGCGTGGGGTGCTTTTTGAGGTATTTTTATAATCAATTAATATCAAGCACCCCACGCTTTTTAATAGAATTAAATTATTTTCTATTTTTTAGTTTGATTTTTAAAGCGTGTTTTTTTAGTTTTTTTAAACTATTATTTATTTTCTATTTTTTAGTTTTGACAACTACAAAAGCGTGTTTTTTTCTATTTTTTTTTTAATTTATTGAATTGTCATAGGTCCTCGATAAGTCTACAAAGTTTAAATGAAATCTGACCGTTTAAAGTGGGTCATAATAGCGTCCAAAGGATTCGGTTACATACAAACATACAAACAAACAAACATACAAGTGAAGCTAATATAAAGCGTGTAAAAAGAGATTTGCCAAATCCTCCATCAAACGCCGGTAACTTAGCTAAATCAGTTGTGCCAGTTTAATCATACAGACACACATTTACAGCACCTACATCGCACAGATACACACACACTTTAAATATTAATAATTATGTCACTCTCTGTATGTTTCTTATTTTCTGTGTACTACGTAATTGGCGTAATGCTTAGAATAATTAAAAATGTATACTTACTGTCAGCTCTGAAGATACCTTATAGTAAATCAATAAATAATTAATCAGCCGCACAGGTCGATCGAAGGTTAAGCTACGCTTGCCGCAGTCGTTTTGTGGATTAACGACCATCCATCATATATCGAGACTTCTCCGTGCCGCGGATAGCACGTTTAGCCGTTGGTGTCAGCTGCTATTTGTTCATCTTTGACAGTCATTACGGGTAGTTATAAGCCCGAGGGTCTCACAACCAGTCTTACGAAGGGGTATCGTATCACCCAGTTACTGGGTTATGGAAGATAGACAGGCAGTAGCTTCATGAATAATATAATAAATAAAGAATCTGTAGAGAATAATTTGGAAAAAAATTATGTTTGTTTTAAATTTAAGGAATGCCATAGAATGCAAGAGTAGTTTTAACTGGCTGAAAAAGTGTCATTATAAAAAATTTAATGTTAATAATATTAGGTATGTACAAAAGTGGAGTTACGTCTGCCAACAAACTGCACGCTAATTGCGTAAAACACGATTAGAACATATGAAGCAATGGTTTAACAATCTGTTTCAAAACTAAACAGATTGTGATTAATCGTGAGTTACGCAATTAGGGTGCTGCTATGCAGTTTGGCGGAGGTAAATGTAACCTGCAGTTTTTTTTTCGTGGATTTATAAATATTTTTTTTTCATGTAAAGTATTGTGTTCAGCTGCATCCGGTTAGACTGGAAGCCGACCCCAACATAGTTGGGAAAGCCTAGACAGATTGACCGTACTTAAGTTCATGTTATTCTTTTTTGAGAGAAGTGGCCAGCTTTTATGGCATTCGCTGCTTAAGCAGACATGCATGTCAGAGGCTGCCAGGGCCTTATTGGTTGTAAGCAGTTCGTCTTTGCACTTAATTTTATTCCATAACAACATCCCGATGATAGCATTGAAATTAAGTGCATTTTGATCAGCATCTAAATTGTGGGACGTCCTCGTTTCTTCATCTAATAAAAATTTGTTGTTCATTTTAGAACCGAATTTCATTGAATACTTGTTGCCTATTAACATAAGCGAATACCTATGGGGTACTATATTTGTTCAGTTAAATGTTATTTGCGTTTATTTTCAATATAGTTCTGTTTGTTTTCCCTAATGACATAAAATAGTAATGTATTTACTTACTATTTTTTTATTTAAAAGGTCAATAATCAATCGTGAGCTAGTGAAGGAAACGATAGAACGCTAGAATGCACAACTTAGCGCAAATACCTATGTTAATATACCGTATCATAACTCAATTTCGCTTAGCCGGGGACCACTTGAAGTAAATTGATTAGGCATAACGCGATTTGTGTCCGATACAGACCGGAATTAGAATATGGTACGAAAAATATGTCTGTGTAGTTATAGTAGAGATTATGGCTATATAATAATAGCCATACGGGTCAATCGATGGGCTTGCGGACGGCGAGTAATGGGTAGCTCGCTGTCCGGTAAGGACCAAGCCCGGGTCGACGGCGCGTTGTGTTCCACGCGCGCCTCAAAGAGATATCAGCAGCACCAGATGGGGCCCGCAAGGGCCGATGCCTGCCAGGGGTGCGGGTTGTTCGAAAGAGATACAGCGGCCCCTGGCATACAGGCTACTGAGGGAACACGGGTGGGTTTTAGTCAGTAAAAGTCTGACACGCCCTCCCGCTCCGCCCAGAGCTTTCCCGGCTGTCATTCGTGGATCTTTGACAGTCGTTACAGGTCGTCTGACAACCAGTATTGCGACGGGGTACCGTACAGTACTAGGTTGTGGTGGTCAGATAGGGAGACATTTCATGTAAAATACTGGTATTCAACTGCAGCTGGTGAGACTGGAAGCAGACCACAAAAAAGGAAAAGGCGAGGCAGATGATTTTGACGTAGATATATGCATGATTGTCGTTTGTAGGGTGGGTAGAGTTATCATCCCCGGGTCCGTGTTGGTTCGATGTTACATCGGGATAGTTTTGTAGTTCCATGGAACATTTTAAACATTTGTCATTGTTTCCCGGGCAATGTTTAGGTACGTATTCTTATGTAATGTGTATAGGATAACATGCCGAGAACATGCTTGCTGCTGGGACACAATCCTCCTCTCTGCTAAGTGGAATGGCCCATAAGCCACCTTACGGGCAATGTTCGGGTTGGTGAATGTCATCTGTCTTCGAATTTTGGTGTATACAACATTATTTTTCCCGATGACGACAAACTAGCGTTCTGTCCTAATCCCAGAGGGGTTTGTTGTGTAAAGAACATTCACCTATAGACTTAGCAATGCTACGTGACCTTTTTACGTCGCTGTTAGTAAACCAATCTTTATATGGCGCATGAGCTTTGGACGTCATCGGAATTTCATACATTAGGTATAGCGTGACAATGTTACTTATTTTTTTACACAGTGTTATTGCGTTTCTCTGTAACTGGGACGATGAGGAGATAGGCAATTGCTCTATATAAAATACTCTGCATGATTGGAACTCCCAACATCGCTGGGATAAGGCTAAGCAGAAGAAAGAAAGAAAGAAGGAAGGCAGGAAAAATGCGTTAATTGGCATTACAGCTTATAGAACCTTAAAACTATAAATGGAACATAAAACAACGATCATCATTTCAGCCAAAAGGTCCACTCCTGGACACAGATTTTCCCTAAGCTCCTCAAAATAAAACAATGACAATAATGCCAAAAGGGGTTTAGCTCAGCATAATGTCAGATGACGACACAAAGTGTACCTGACGCTGGTTTTCAGATGCAACCCAGAAGAAAATGTGTCAGCACTTCAGGGGGGCAATTCTTGTAATTTTAAGAACGTTCACAGTCTGATCTTAGTGTCGATCTGTCAAAAATAACTCGATTTTTCATACATTTTTGACATTTGATTGTCGCTGAGATGAGACTGCGACTAGATTTTGAACGGTTTTAATTACGAGAATTGGCCTTCAGGTCCATTTCCTGATAACAAGAGTATCAACTAACAAGCTTGTCTCATTTTGCACACGTTATATACTCCATGGACTGTGACATAACTCACACCCAGCGTCACAAGAGTCACACCGACGCGACAGGTGGCACGACCTCGTTGTTGTCAAGGCACGTGCCGTTTTATTACGAACGTGTCGGCTTTCTCACGAGATTTCACTTCGCTGCCTTCATATTAAGACTTTTTGAAACGGGAAGGTATTTATAACTTATTTTTTCTTGTAATTCAGTCAGGCAAGGAAGATCGTACATTATTGACAGTGGGTATTTCAGGTTAACCTAGTGATCGCTTCACATACTGACATGTTTGGGAACTAACTTTTTAGTGGGTCACTTGTAATATTATACAAAGGGGACGGGCCGGGACCGTTCCATTCGGTTTTGAGTGGTCCGATGGACAATTCCGGAACAGAACATGTCTACGAGTTGGCAGTGTGGGAACTTTATATCGGGTCGAAAAAAATATAATTATGATGATATTTTTATTGAAAAACATTGAGCAGTGGTGGCACAGTGGTATCGGGCCCGACTTACGTGTTATAGGTCGTGAGTTCGAACCCAGCCAGGGACTTTACTATGTGTATTTAATTTCATCATCATTGCTTTTAAAAACGGTGAAGAAAAACATCGTGAGAACATCGGCATGTCCTAGAACCAAAACTTTGAAGACTTGTCAACATACACCCGTACCCGCCCCCCACTTGTGACTACCAACCCGCAGTGGGCCCGCGTGGTAGATTGCGGCCCACTACCTCTCACAGAGAGGCCTTTGTCCCAGCAGTGGGGACGTTATAGGCTAATTATTATTATTGGAAAGCATTAATTTATTAAAAGTTGTATGTACCTGCTTCTTTTCTATTATTATGCTTACGATAATTTTCAAATTATCATAATGATTTTTTTATTATGATTTTATTGTTGTTACATCTAGATCTTTTCTTATTTCCTATTTACTAAGACCAGTCCTTTGCCACCTGTATTGTCTGTGTTGTTTGGGGACTAGCTAAGCGTGAAGAACTACATTACATTTAAGTAGTTACCACTTAGGAGTTACACCGACTTCGACTTACACACTTTCTGAAAACATCGCATAATAATGTGTTTTTTAAGTAAAGTCTAGATGACAGTTAAATTGGCAAAGAGACATGAAAAGGTCAGGAGAAAGAATAAAAACAGTGAAAGCTTTTAGACAGCCTTGGTTTTTTTTAATGGATAATGACTAGGTCTTTCAGACCAGGAGGTTTTCGGCAACGTTTTGCAAACCTGCTCTTTACCCAGGGTTTTGTTAAAGATTTTCTGGTTCATTTGGTCTCTTCAAAATGGTAGAGCTAAGTGGTGCTGATCCAGAACGAGGAAGCAAGATGTTGGAACAATTAAACCATAATAAGGAGAATTATAATATTAATATTATTGTAGAGGAAGTTTCTACGGAAAATGTGAGTACTTATCTTTCCACTTACTTTGACTTCACCATTATTTGCCTATGTACATTTTACGAGATTATCTTTTTTTATCTCATTTCTTTGGTGGTGGTTTTGTGATCTAGGTATTTTATGTTGATAGAACTTACTACGGTCGGTCGGAAGGTCGTGAAAGGGCGCTGTCAGTTGGTAGGGGTCATCTCTTAGCTACCACCATGCTACGGGTTATTTTAATTACTAACTTTATTTTAGGATTCTTATTTTTTGGTTGAAAGGTCTGGCTCTTGACGCTTTTAACGTGCTCATCTATCTACATCGTTCTTACAATATGCAAGGTCTAAAATTTAAACATGGATGTGGGAATTTGTTGAGAATGTTTTGTAATAATATTTTAATTTAAAAAGTGTCCGTGGAACTTCTTGCACGTTCATCTTTTTGACTGACCGACTGCTTGAAAATTCACCTGTAAATGGTTTAAATAATATAAATGACTAACTTTTGCCCGCGGCTTTGCCCGCGTGGATGTCGAAAAAATTTCCCACGGGAACGTACTACCGGGATTAAAAGTACCCTATGTGTTAATCCAGGTAAACAATGTCTTCTCACATTGCTTATTATAGTGTCCAAGGCTCGGCACGCGGTTTTTCCTATACAAATTTTGCATCCCCTATTTTACCCACTTCTGGATGATTTTCCAAAAACGCTGATACATGTCATTATTAATTACCAACCAAAAGGCTAAATACAAATTTCCATGGTTTGAACTACTAAACTAACGGGTTTCCCATTTATACTTTCATCCCCTATTTTACGCCCTCAGGGGCTGATTTCCCAAATGACTGAAATACGTGGTTTTTATTTTTTAATCAGAATGATGATCACCAATTTATGGTTTAAACCATGGGGCTTAAACTACAAAAATTACGATTTTCAATACAAACTTTCATCCACTATTTAACTCCCATAGAGGTTCATTTCGAAAAATCCTTCCTTGTTCCTTTTTTTTTTTGGGTGGGAAATCATCAAATAACTTCTCCCGCTCTGGGTGGAGCGGGAGGGCGTGTCAGACTTTTACTGACTAAAACCTACCCGTGTTCCCTCAGTTGCCTGTGTGCCAGGGGCCACGCGAACAACCCCGCACCCCTGGCAGGCATCAGCCCTTACGGACCCCACCAGTTGTTGCTGACATCGTTCCTTGTCTACTTTATAAAAGGCACCTCTGTTCAAAATTTCAGCTTTCTAGGTCCAAGGGTTTGATGAGTCAGTCAGCCAGTCAGGACTTTTATTTTTATTTATATACTAGGTTCTGCCCGCGAGTTCGTTCGCGTCAAATTTCTTGCTCCCCGACCCACCTCGTCGCTCGCCTCACCTGCCCGTGCGAGTCCTTAGTATTTGTGACTTTTTTCTTTGCTCGGCTCCTAATAGTCTTAGCGTGATGATATATAACCTATAGCCTTCTTCAATAAATGGGCTATCTAACATTGAAATATTTTTTCAAATCGGACCAGTAGTTCCTGAGATTAGAAACAAACAAACAAACTCTTTAGCTTTATTATTAGTATATAGATAGAAGATTTGCGTTTGAGGACACGCAACTACTCATTACAGCCAAAATCAACGAAAAGTCACTTCTTTAGGGAAAAATTAAGATGAAGAAATAATTGCGATATAACTGTTTCGAATATAATTACATGTAGATTATTACAAGAGGTCGGAGTAGGTAGATTGATTTTATATACTTGCGTCAAGATATTATAATATGGACGTGCCATTTTATCCATAATGTGCGGGAAGTACCGGAAAAAGTTCCGGAATTGGAATTATGGGATAAAATAAAATAAATAACATACAGATAGGCTAACAAAAACATTTATTATATGAATGATTGATTGAAATCAATGAACAATTATTTTCACCATTAGCTAACACTGGTAGCGTAGATTGATATTATTAATACGTTTTTCACCTTAAACACAAATTCGTGCTAATTTCGAAATTCCGGAACAAATATCACAATAAATATGAAGTTCCGGTATTTTGGAGGCGTATCCATATTATCCTCTACGTTTGACGTCAACGACCTTAAATCAATCTACCTACTCCGACCTCTGATTATTACCAATTATTCTGCCTAGCCTATTTCCACCTATGTTGGGGTCAGTCCAATTTCTGTTAAAGTCCTGTCTAATGTCGGATGCAAGTTTCCAGGATCTGCAGAACTCAGTAACTTACTGAATAATGTAATACGATACCCCTTGGTAAACTGGTTGTCACACTTGCGGGCTACCCGTATCTAACGACTGTCAAAGATGTACAAATGATATCCGGGACCAACAACTTAACGTGATTTCCGAGGCACGGAGGAGTT
Source organism: Polymixis lichenea (assembly GCA_949091785.1). Taxonomy (NCBI): domain Eukaryota; kingdom Metazoa; phylum Arthropoda; class Insecta; order Lepidoptera; family Noctuidae; genus Polymixis; species Polymixis lichenea. The sequence goes on along the minus strand of OX420942.1, from coordinate 21,918,022 downwards.
TGGATAATTATATTATGACTGGTCACCCATGCACGAATCAACAGCCGCTAGTGTAGCTTAACCTCCCATCGACCCGTGCCGCTGTTATTATTTAATCACGAGCTCCTCTTAATTACATAGTTGATTAACGCGCTATACCAATATTTTACCGTCTCACATATTTCGTGTTCCAATTAAAAGCTGTTTTAATATACCTTCAAAATCAAATCAATGTCTGAATAGCGACCGGTACCAACAACGGCTATTCAATTATAACTTGTATGGCCAGGACGATCCATGAATAAACATAGATCGATCGTAAAACACACCCAAACAGTTTACTGAACATTAATTTCATAACTTTTCGATGTAAGCACGCGTTCACACTTTTACTTAGTTAATACTTAATAGGTAACTTAAATTTTGTTCAGAAAGCCGCGCAGACCTAATGTAATAGTACATTATAATATAAGTGCGGTAATTTTCAAAGCGCACGTATGTCATACGACGTTTTATAACATATTTGCGAGGAAATAAATAAAAGTCGGACTTTCTTAAACGAGTAAATCTTTAATCACTTGTTAAAGCAGTTAGAAAAATTTGAACAATTTGTAAAATTGATTATTACTTGTTCACAAATTGGCGATGCGCGCGCATCAGCGCTTTTTTTTAAAGGCAAAGGCACAAAAACAGCCAGTATAACTAATATAGTAAATTAATATGTTTTTTGTTTCTGTTTCTGATAAATGGTTGTAATTTATTGTCAAAACTAATTAAATTAAAGAATTAAATGTTTATTTTTTATATTTTATCTCTCAAAGTTAATTTTATTCATAAAATGTTGACCACTTTTCTGACATAAAAACTCTTTGCTAAGATTTAAAAAAAGTACCGTTCGTTTTAGACGGAGCATCTTGATAAACCGTGCGTTTTACATTACAATAACGCACAAGTGCGTAATGACATACATTACGATATTGAAATTGGTGTAATAAGAGACCCTTTACGAGCAAATATGTTATAAAAAAAAAATCTTTTACACAATAAAGTTTTGCTTACTTTTACGACTCAATTCATATTTATGGGTGATGTGATAATACTTCTTAATAAAAAAATTATATCTAAATTCTCCATGGTAGTATTTTCGAAAAAAAAATCGCTCGAAATTACAGAACCTACTTCAGAACTTTAGAAGGGCTGAAAGACAGACAGCTCTCAAATACTCTAGAAACTGAATAAACTTTAGGAAATGTAATACACTTTTAGTTTATGACACTTCTTCTCAAACTAGTCTCGTCATGCTTAGTCTGTCAATAAACTGTCTAGTTTTCTAGTACGTAACGGTAAAGACAAAAATATTGTTTCATGTTTTTTTTTAAATATTTTATGGGTAATAAATATGATAATGTACGGTGTCGCATTACGTTCCACACTTATGATAGGTATTGTGTTTTATTTTCGAGTATTAAATGTGTTCTACCCTACCCACACATGAAACTGACGTTCGTGGCTACCGCACTCTGAGTCACTCCATTGTTTTCTGCACTAATATTATAAAGAGGAAAGTTTTGATGTTAGTAAAATTGTTTGTAATGAATAAACTGAAAAACGTCTTAACAGATTTAAACAATTATTTCATCTATGGCAAGTTACATTATTCCGGAGTAACGGTGAGTTCCGGACGAAGTTGTGGGCGAAGTGCTAGTTACAAATACTGGTCGAAAGCAATGGTGGCCACGAACTTCTCATTCACATCTGGTACAGATTACAGGACAAATAAAGGTTAATGAGGTTTAATACTCATAGATTTTTATCGCTACGTTCTATATAAGTCACTATGCTAGTCTCAAATCTTACACTTAATGACCGACCAAGTCAATCATACCTAATCTATTTATAGGGTAAAATATAACTCCCTGGGCATTACCGAGGAGTCGTTTCCCCCCAATTTATTTGGAAGGGAATTACTTAACAGTATCATTTGCAATGCTAAACAGTCCGCTGGCAACATTAATGAAGATTTCGTTTTAATTCAATTAATTCGCGACTCGCAACAGATTTTGATGAACAACCTTGTATCAAAGGATTTGGAATACTCGTAAAACGTTTACTTGCACAATGATAAAATTGTTAATTGTATTATTTTCCGTTTGTTTGGATATTTGGGTAGATGTTAAATGAAAGGTTGCGTTAATGTAGTCTTTAGAACATAATGTCGCGACAATTACTTAGGCTTATATTTTATATTGGTGCACATTTTTGTAAAGTTGATAGATTTTGTCATTCTCGCGCAATGCTGCGGCCGAAATGTTTAAATATAGGTATGTATTTACAATTTTACAGGGTGTAAAAATACCCTGAACGAAGTCGAGAATCACTTGTTTTTCCCTTAATATGATCATTTGATCAGCTTGATGTTATAGGATAAATATGATTGCCTATAATTCATCCTCGAATCACAACCTGTCCCGGCCTACTAGTTTAGCATATTGGATTTTAATTTCCGATTGAAGTGTGTGAGTTGGTGTCGTAAATTCGTACCACTCAAAAACAAACATAAATAGGCACTCGCACCAATCTGAATAAAAAATGTTTGAAAAATAAATCTGCCTTCGATAACTTCTTGAACCTACAACTCCAAACTCCAGTCGCTGAAACTAAAATTTGCTGCCGCAGTACCGTCGCTCGTTAGCAGTCCCGAGGACCTCCTATCATCACAACTCACAGCCGATGAGACAGAACAAAATAATGGGAAAGAAAATATCCAACGATCCCATTACCTTCCTAACGAAGAGGTTCTGAGAAATATATTTCTGAAGGAAATGGCGGCAAGAGAAATGAGATGGTGCCTTGATTGAAATTGTGATAGCTTCACAGATTCGTTTCCGATTTGGTGTAATCTTATTCATACACTTCTAGATTAGCTGCCCACACCCTTTTCTTAATCATTGACAGGGCGATTTTGGTAAGCATTTTTGTGTTTTTTTTTTGCAATATTGTGAAACACATCATGTTAGTGTTGGTCACGTCTCAAAAGATTTCCTTGCACAACTTTATGTATACTCTTTATGGTTGTATTCACATTTTTCGTAGATACGTACAAATTCGTCACATCAATCACCGGAAGGTTTTTAAACAGCGTAGCAGGGAAATCGATGCACAACATGAGATCTTATATTCAGTAGTACATTCTGAATCCCTTTGCATCGGAATTCATGTCGGTAATTAAAATAAAATATCTCTGTCACTCATTTTGACCGTCTGACAGAGATTATTGCACTGTTGCACTTTTCTATGAAACAGTTGGGTTCTTTTTTGACAACCGACGAAAAATTTCTGCGCTAGGGGCTAGAATCTTGTGCTGAATTCATAGTTCCAGTTTGTGCGTCGATGTCCTTGCCACCTTGTTTTAAGGAACTAGCTACCTCTGCGGTAGTCATGTATATCACAACAAGCATTTCCCCCGCGACTTCGGCCGCGTGACATTTTTGCCCCCGACCTGCCACGTTGCGTACCATCTCCCGCACGCACTCAGGTTTTTTTATTTCTGCTCGGCTCCTAATGGTCGTAACGTGATGTTAAACAGCCTATAACCTTTCCCAAGAATTTAGCTATCAAATGCAAAAAGATTTTTTCGAATCCGTCTGGTAGTTCCAGAGATTACCTCTACATACAAACTCACAAACAAATTTTATCTCTTTATAATATTAGTATAGATAGGGTCACTACGTATGACTGTTACTCAGAGTTATATCATTTTATCCCGGACCGGCTTTGTATGTGGCAGAAGTCCGACACAAACTTTCATTCTCCAGTGACGATGGAATTCCTCGAAGTTCCTCTATATTGTTTTTAGTTTTTGGAACTACAGAACAAAAATTATTTACAAAATCTAAAAACCAGTTGCCAGAGGCAGTTTCTTAAATTTAACAATAAAGACCTTTATTGTCTCCGACTGCATGAGATTGCTTATTCAGTCTAATAGTCATCCTTTTAAAACAAGTTTCTTATTTCCATGTTTTTTAATTAAAGTTCACTTTTTAGGCAGTCGGGTTTTTGATCTTGTTAATATTTTTTTGTTTCACAGTTTTTAGTTAATATAATTATTTTTGATGTTAATGAGACCTATTTATGAAACCCTCTAATCTATACCTCACTCAATAGGTTTTGAAATGAAAAACATTTTTTTCGAAGACAATATGGCGCCAAAAATGGGCCATTTTTTCAATTTTGTAATACCCAGTGTCACACTCACAATTAAGACGAATCTAACGGCACTTCTCAAATTTAAATCGATCAAGCCGTTTAGGCTACAGAGCGTGCCAAAGAAATATATAAATACATACATACACTCGAAAAACATAACCCTCCTTCTGGCGCAGTCGGGTAATAAAGCCGGTATTCTTATAACATAGAGTGTTAGCTACAAAGTCAGAAAGTTCAAAACACCTAACAGTATTACATCAAGGGTTCGGAACTCGGGAGTTATGATCCAATTACTGAAAGAAAGTCATTAACCGAAGAGGTTGTAACTGGATTTAAAAAGGGAGGATTTTAATCCACCTAGGTTTTATTTTTACTAGCTTTTGCACCCGCTGAACGTACAAATCGGATATAAAGTATCCTATGTCTTTACCAAGGCCATAGTGTCATCTGTGAGTCAAATTAAAAAAAAAAAAAACGGACGCGTTACTATTGGTATGGTTATAAAAGTATGGATAAATACGAAATTCAAAATCAAAAATCCAATTTTAAGAAAAAAAAAACTTGATTATACGAAAAACGTGACGAAACGATATGGTCTTATTATATAAACAAACAAAGTTGCGTCTGTTTTAATTAAAAAAGAAACGTGATGAACTAACGCCTACGTTTTGCCTGCAGAGCTTCATTATAACAAACAACCTTAGATTAAAATAACGTTGTCAAATAACGTCGGTTAAAAATAAAAGCTAAATGGTAGACAGATTCGCAAAGGACGGCTTCCCTACCACCGTACAATATTTAATACTACAAAAAAATATATACTATGGTGAATAATTCGAAGACATGTGACACCCGCACTGGGCCCGCGTGGTGGATTGCGGCCCACTCCCTCTCACAGAGAGGAGGCCTGTGGTCTCAGCAGTGGGAACATTGTAGGCTGATTGTATAGGTTTTATTAAATAAAAAAACAACGAAACTAACTAACTAACTACTACTAATAACTATTAACTTTATTTAGTTTTTGTTATTTGTTGTTACCGACTTTAGTAGAACGTGCTATTTGAAAATTTCAACGGTTCAAAAGACAGCCAACACAAGACAAACAATCCTGAGACAGACGGACGGACGGACAGCAGAGCCTTAATAATAGGGTCTTGTTAGCACGTTGTGGGTACGGTACCCTAAAACTGGATTCTAAACTCTTTAGACGTTTTGTTAAAGGTCATATTTACTTTGTTGTTATTGTTGCTTAAGTTATCGTTGAAAGTTTTTGACTTCTGAAAGGTCAGAGAATACAAGCGGCTGTCTTTTGTTTTATTTAATAAGTTATTAGTATCATACAAACAATAAATACAATTGCTATAAACTTCGAAGGAAATTAATTGGTTGTTACCCATGGTTTCATTCATCTTAAGAACAACTATGGACGAAAAAACGAAACCAAGAGTTTAGTATTTTTTTCATCCACATTTGTTCGAAACAAAATACGCACTAAAAACATTTTTTAGAAACCAATGGTAAGGAAGGTAGGTAAGGAATCGAAATGTCATATTCTGTATGTTTCAAGACAATTTGTCGATATTATTAACACGATATTAGCAGAATTCGTGTGTATTTGACGTGGTTACGAGTAAATAATCGTTAAGTGGTCATAGTAAATTCAGGCTTTGCTGTTAGGAGTATTGGTTTGTTAAGGTAGGTGTCATACGAGCACGGTTTTCAGATGAGAATATTTTCTTGTTTTATGCTTTTTAGAGCGTAATTTTTTAATCGGGTTTTAGTTTTTGAACTTCCTTTTTATTTGATTTTTAAAATAAAATTATTGCATACATTGACCGGTGTCAATATTATACATAGCCCTCTTTTTTCTCTCGCCGTAGCCGGATAAAAAGTAGCCTATGAATTCGTACCGGACATGGTTACATATAATATAACTTATTTAGTCATCTAAGTACCTATCTCTGTGCGACCATTTAATCTTATCTTCACAAAGATTCACATTTGTAAAATCAGTGGGATTCAATAGAATGCCAAAGATAAAGACAGAAAACTATAGTGTGGGCAGTTTTTTTAACCGTAAATCTATCCAGCGTGGAGGTTCTATTATATTGATAAAAAATTGTCTAAAATCTAAGCAACGTAATGACATAGTTGGATTATCAGTGGAACATTGTATCGAACTGTCCTGTGTTGAGCTAGTTAAGCATGTTGTAGTGTGCGTGTACAGACCCCCTAATTATCAGAACTTTTCTTTATTTGAGTCAATAATGGAAGATGTCCTAGCGAAACTTGCATCCAGTAATAAAGCCGCAATTATCTGTGGTGATTTTAATATCAATATTTTGGAACATAATTCAATTAGCAGTCGATTACTAAGCCTTTTTAAATCGTTCAATTTAACTAATGTTTTTACAGAACCGACTAGAGTAACTCCAACTTCTGCTACTTGTATCGATAATATTTTCTGCGATTGTGAATATGTAGAAAAAGCCATCGTAAATTATCTGCCGTCTGATCATAGTGGACAAACGGTAAATTTTAAGTTTAGAGCACCTTTGCAAAAAGTGCAAATACAATTTAGACCAATAACGACGGCCAAATTAAATAAATTCAATAGTACCGTAAGCAATAAGTTAAATATTCTGGGCGTTCATAATATGGACGATGCAAATAAATTGTATGAGGATTTCTTTTCAGTAGTGCAGACTGAATTCAGTAAAACTTTAGAAAAGAAAACAAAAAATATTTGCCCTCATTTTGTATTTAGTGACTGGGCTACCAGAGGTATTAGGATAAGTAGGGAAAGACTGTTCGAGCTGTATGGCCTTAAGCCTTACATTAACACCGAAACTTTCAACAAGTATGTTGCTACATATTCCAAAATTTTTAGAAATACCTGCAAGTTAGCTAAAGCTAGCAACAAGATCAAATCAGCAGAGAATAAAATAAAAACAGTTTGGAAAGTTATAAATAACGAAACTAGTAGGAAAAAAATAAGAAATACGGATTATACATTGGAGACTTCGCGTGGTGCCATAAGCTCTAACATAGAAGTTGCTTAAGAATTTGTAAACTTCTTTACTGATATACCATTTAAAACGACGGAAGCTTTAAATTCGTCCCCCGATGTCTCAATTGATTTATTAAGAGCGAACGTTCCAGGCTGCCCTGTTGAATTTCAATTTAAGCACATAAACCCTATGATAGTTTTAAAATGTTTTCGGCAAATCAAAATCAAACTGACCGAAGATCTATGGGGAATGTCTATAAAAGTTTGTACATCTATAATCGAGACCATAGCACCATACTTAGCTTTGATATTTAATTTGTGTGTAGATCAAGGCGTCTTCCCGGATTTAATGAAATATAGTAAGGTTATACCTCCATTCAAATCTGGGGACAGCAATGACGCCAACAATTATAGACCAGTATCCGTGCTGCCGGTATTCAGCAAGGTGTTCGAAAAGATAATGCTCAATCAAATGCTTAATCATTTTAACACCAACAAAATCTTACACGATCAGCAATATGGTTTCACCAAAGGACGTTGTACGACTGACGCCGGTGTTACCTTATTAAAACACATATTTACTGCTTGGGAGGAGGCCCAGGATGCCATTGGTATCTTTTGTGACCTCTCCAAGGCATTTGATTGCGTTAATCACGAAACCTTGCTCTTAAAACTTGAGAATTACGGACTAGGTAAACTTGCGCTCAGTCTAGTAAAATCTTATTTAAATGATAGACAACAAAAAGTTCATATAAATGGAGTCAATTCACTTGGTTTAAAAATAAAAATGGGTGTTCCACAAGGCTCAATATTAGGTCCTTTCCTCTTTTTAGTATATATTAATGATCTACCCCATTTATTAAAAAAAACAACCACAAATGGTGTTATTTGCTGACGATACATCCTTAATTTTTAAAATAGATAGACGCGCATCAAATCTTGACGACGTAAATAACGCCCTACTGCTGGTGCAAAATTGGTTCACTGCTAATAATTTAGTATTAAATGGGAAAAAAACTAAATGCATAAGATTTGCTTTACCAAATGTTAAAAGTACTGATTGTGACATAGTATTGAATAAAGAGAAACTAGAATTCGTCGATAAAACTGTTTTCCTAGGGATCACGCTCGACTCAAGGCTACAGTGGAGTCCTCATTTAACAGCTCTTGCAGGACGGCTCAGTTCAGCAGCATATGCTGTAAGAAAAATCCGCCAATTCACTAATGTAGAAACCGCGAGGTTAGTCTATTTCAGTTACTTTCATAGTATCATGTCTTACGGTATTTTACTATGGGGACGGGCTGCAGATATCGAGTCTATTTTTATTCTGCAGAAAAGGGCCATCAGAGCAATATATGGCCTCCGTAGGCGAGATTCACTACGGGAACTTTTCAAAAATATTAATATCATGACGGTACCTTGTCAATATATCTATGAGAACATCAAGTACGTCAGGAAAAATTTAAATCTTTTCAGTAAAAGAGGTGAAAGACACACCGTTGGGACTAGAAATAGGAACCAATTAGTTCAACCAGGCTTCAGACTGGCTAAAGTAGACTCATCCTTCATGGGGTACTGTTTAAAATGTTACAATAAAATACCTCCCCACATACTCCAACTGAATGAAATGAAATTTAAATCTTGTTTAAAACGCACACTATGCAGCCATGCTTATTATAAGTTGGGAGATTACATCGCTGACAAAAATGCTTGGCTAAACGCTGCTTGTCCTGCTCCACAAGGTAGCTTAAACCAAATTGATTAGCATTTGAAAACGTTGTTGGAGCTGCTGAAGACTGTAAAAGACTAGATATCTTTGCATTGTATAAATTCAAACTTCTAGTATTGTATAATTGCATAGCATATGTGTGAGCACTATGTTCCTACTATAAAGCTACCATTTACAGGGTACGTCTTTCATTGACTTGAATGTGCCCTGGCAGCTGAGAGTATGTCATGCTCACTCAAATGTCTCGCTGGTGGTGGCGTGTGTGTTGGATCATTAAGTTCCCTTCAAAATGGTTGAGCTGAATGGTGCTGATCCACACGTCATGTTCGTGAACGGGCGCCGTCAGTAGGGACTGGTCATCTCCTAGCTCCCACGGCTTATTTTAATTTCTGAATTGGTATTTTATTTTTGTTTTAATTACGGACGCTTGAATGTGCACGTCTTTTTACATCGTTCTCACATTGATAATTTCAACATAATGATGTAACCAACTTTTTGTAACAATATCATGATTTTAAAAGAGTGTCCATGGAGTTTCTTGCCCGTTCTTCTCCATAGGTACCTACGCTTTGGAATGGGCAACTAGCTTCATCTTTCTAACTCACCGACCTTGACAATTCAAAAGTGCCTGTAATTGGTTTATTTGAAATAAATGCTTTGAGTTTGAGTTTTGACAGTCCCGCACGTCCATACATGGTCACAATTTGATTGTCATGATTTGACAACATATTTTTAGTAGTCGTAGCAGTAAGGGCGGTTTTCTTAGATCAAGAAGTGTTATTACGGACTTGTGGTTGATCGTAGAAAAAAAGAGTGAGTGGGTCAGTGTAAAATTGCTGCTTGCTTGTAATTATTTCACGCTGGCAACACTTGAGTCGCCCATTAGCCATAGATGAAAGTCTGGCTGTACAAAGTTGCATTTGACTGGACTCGTTCAAAAGGACCATTTGTTGTCGTCTAAATTGTCACTTGCATAATAAAAGGATATTTTCACCCTTGTGTTATGTTAATTACTATAACAGAGCATAGTTACGGCTTATTTTTTTTAATGATTGAAAATTAAAATAAGAATAAGGAGTCAAAAGCAATTAAAAAGTGTCGTAAGTAGGTAATACACGGCTTTTTTTTTGGGTGGGAAATCATCAAAAATCTTCTCCCGCTCTGGGTGGAGCAGGAGGGCGTGTCAGACTTTTACTGAATAAAACCCACCCGTTTTCCCTCAGTTGCCTGTGTGCCATCGCGGTATCTCTTTCGAACAACCTGCCCCCGTGGCAGGCATCGGCCTTTGCGGGCCCCACCAGTTGGTGCTGACATGTCTTTAAGGTGCGCGTGGAACACAACGCGCCATCGACTCGGGCTTGGTCCTTACCGGACAGCGAGCTACCCATTACTCGCCGTCCGCAATCCCGCAAGTACTACACGGTTGATACAGTTATTTGTGGTCAGTATTTTTAGTTCACGAAGCGGTCCGCGCTTTATTTGAGATACAGGGGAAAATCGTTGTAGAGTTTTACTAAATTCACTAAAATCCTTTTGGAAGTAACTGTGTGTGACAATCCTCGCATCTCCTACAAAGCTCACAGAGTATTAACTAATTAGTTTGACATTTATCTCACTCCGTATTAGTGCTGAAAGCCTTTTAACATAGTTTGTTGATATTAATCGGTCCTCCATTACGTTTCGTGTCGAATTAACTATGACAGACGAAATTAATATCAATCTGAAAACGATTATTCACTATTTGAGACTTCTAAAGTATTTCGTGACAGCAACTATGAAACTTTTAGGGTTAGTCAAATTTAAAAAAATGGTCTGGCACATGAAAACTATTCAATATCTTCTCTCTTCTATTCTGTCCATAATAGACATTTTAGCTTATTCAATAAAAACATATAAATAAATCTTTTCCATTATATTAAACTAATATTATCATGGGCTCTGACCACAGGCTCTGACATAGTTAGTTTTTAGACTTTTTCACATTTATATAATCCTATTAGACTAGCTTCTCTCTGAAAGAAAAGTCTCGTTTCGCCACACAAAAACACATTTAAAAAAGCCTTTTTATTATTCAGAATCCCACTTAAAAATCCATACAAAAAATCCTAAAAACGACTGCCACCGACAGTGATTAAGGCTAACTTTATTATGGACGTTTTTACCTTTACGTGTTTGAGTGACAGAATTAAAAAAAAAAAAACAGGATGGTTACCTATACAGTGGGTATAGAGACATACCTACTTATATTATTTTCATTTACATATCTTTGGACCAAGGCCTCACGTGATGAATATTACATGTACTTTTCATACGGATTTTCACTTCATTGAATTATGTAGGACGTGATGGAGGCGGATTATGAATTAGGCACGTAATGGAAAGCGAAACGAGTGATGTGAACATAATGTGTTGTGTGGTAAAAAGTAGGGGTTGTAGATGAGAAATAAATAAACGATTTGTGTCGCGAAATAGGGAAGGAAAGAAGGCTTACTCCTTGTCAAAGATAAAGGTTAAGAACTTACCTAAGTACATAAGTAACATAGCTATACATACATACAACCCCAAGGAGGTTTTATGGAAACCCTCGACACTGACCAAATAATACAGAAACCACGCCGAGCTTGATTTTAAACTATACAGGTTGGCGTCGACCTGCAAACTGAAACTATGAATTCAGCATATTATGATTCTAAACCTCCATGCGTTGAAATTTCGGGTCGTTTAGGAGTTGCACTTTTTTATGAAATAGTTGTTTATTTTTTTAATAACCGACGAAATTCTCCACGAAGGGGGCTTAGAATCATGACCTGAAGCCATGGTTACAGGATATGCGTCAATGTCCCTGCCACACTGTATGGTCCAAATTCATAATTTTGTAAATTACATTCATTTAAGAATTCTTTCAGAAGTGAGTATCAATAATTACTCCTCAGAGGCGGGTCTACGTTTTTATAAACGACACCCACAGCTACACATTTTTCAGTGGTTCTGTCTCTGTGGGAACCACACAGACGGCGTCGGTCAACCTTGTTGCCATGCGTACAAACAACACGAAACTTCTGTTGCTATGTAATTGTTGATATACATAGGTCGAAAGTGGAAAGCCGGCGGGTCAGGCCAGGCCGTGAATGATTGATGAGCTGGCCGCCTGTCTACAGTCTGCGCCGTGACATAATACTGTCACAAGCCTCATTTACACTTGACCTGCAAAGTCTGGATAAGATACCAGCTGTTGCTAAAGCTGGGAGTAGACTTGAGTTGAGACTGTCTTGAGATAGACTAGAAAGAGTTCTGGCACCGACATGCAGTAAGACCATCGTATGAACGTAAAAATATCGTGACAGGATGTCTTGGCGCACTGGATCTTCACCGCACTGCTTAGCACCGAGATTTCAAAATCGAACAGTGTGTTTTTTGACGAGGTGGTACGCCGGTTGAATTCCCAAAGTTCAATTCAACACCGAGAGTTGCAAATCCAGTGCGCGAAAAAATCCCGCTGCGATATTTTTACGTCTGTGCGAACGTGGTACACTATCTAACAGTTGAAGTTGTATGAATCTAATAGTTGAAGTTGTATGAATCTAATAGTTGAAGTTGTATGAATCTAATAGTGTAAGTTGTATGAATCTAATAGTTGAAGTTGTATGAATGTAATAGTTGAATTTGAGTGTTCTCTTTACGACAGATCAAGATAATTTGACTCTCTTTGAAGGGAAGAAGAGAAGAACTTTGTAACTGCGCGCAGTTGTGCACACAGCTTTAAATAACAAACTTAGAGTCCCTATTGATTAAAGTCCCTGGTCCGATCCGGAGTCGGTTTGAAAACTCCTTTCCTAGAGTGACCACTGACAACTATTTTTATATATGTAGGTACATTAAATAAGACGTGTACCCAGGAAACCGTACACAACCAAGTTGCGGCTGGTTTTGCCATTTTTGACTGCCATTTTACAATTTCTTATGCCCTACAGGAACATTTTTCAAGTGTCTTACCAAGGGGTGTATTACCCAGTAACTGTGTTGTGGAGGTCAGAGAGGTAGACGCTTCATGTAAACTACTGGTATTAAAGCCGACGCCAACTTAATACGGAAAAGGCTAGACAGATGATGATGATACAGGAACATTTTATGACATAAGGAGAAGCGCGTTTATTAAACATTGTAAAAGTACATAGGTTACATCAGTGGTTTCAAACTCTTAGTCAAGTATTGAAACCTAGATATATCGTGAACGAATTATAAATACTGGCACTCCATATCGTAAATTTGAAAGTGTAATCATGACTGCTACATGATAATGGCCACGTTTCAACGTAAACATTGTTTAATTCGTAAACAAATGTTGAATTATTGTAGTACTTGGCAATTTACTGATGGACATTGAACTATAGCCTACAATAACAGCATAAAAACACGTCAAAAATTCGCTTGGGGACCATACCATGACTGACCATACATGACATAACGCTTAGGAATATTAATGTGTTCCGGTTTGAAAGGTGCGGGTAAAATACACGCAAATGAAAATTTTCTTCTGTTTGTCAAAAGTTAAGTTATGATGGACAAACTCCTTGGTGTAGGAGGTGTCTTGCAACAACCTCTTTTGGTCAACTAAGAAGGCTGTTGACCAAATTGAATAGGTATTACACAAAATCAAAGATTGTGGGTAATTAAAGCCACCTAAAGGTGATAACAATCTACCTGAAAGAAGATTGGGTTATTCTACCCTGAAGCCCAAATAGCGTTACGATCACATCAAGGAGAATATTTCTTATTATGACGACTTAATTGATATAAGTAAGAGGCTACAGAGCTCTAAATGTGAGTAAATAAGTAGTATTGAAATTCTGGTATTTCGTCAATTAATTCTGTGCCTTGAAATCAATCTTTTAAGCCCATAAACAGACATTTTAAATCATTGGCCTCCTAGACGCCGCTTTGGAACAATGTTTTTGAGAGTCGGTCGGCCGATCTGCCGATCTGCTTGATAGTGTTAAGATATCTGCCAATGGAAATATCTCTTCGATGGGAATATTTCGTGATGTGACGACTTATCTGGTTTGTCCAATAATTCCTTAACTACGGTGCCCACTTTGTCACCTTTTTAGTTTCTCCGAACTGACTAATAATTCACAAAAGTCGCGTTAGTATCAAAGGTTCTCCATAAGTCATAAGTCATTTATTCATTTGTTTAACACAATAATGATGATATATAAAGATGTTAAAGAGAGCGCTATGTTATGTGTGTGCTCCTTGAAAAGTTCTTTGCATTGGTGTATACCTTAAGGCTATTGGGTGCCAAGAATTTCATAACTTAGGTGGACAATTTGTCACCTATTGAAGTCAATAACTCTGAACTGACCAACAGTTGGCAAAAGTCGAGTTAGTAGCAAAGGTTCTACTTGAAAAAATCTTTCCATTGGTATATCTTATGGCTATTGGGCTTTTTTTTGTGTGGGAAATCATCAAATAACTTCTCCCGCTCTGGGTGGAGCAGGAGGGCGTGTCAGAATTTTACTGACTAAAACCCACCCGTGTTCCCTCAGTTGTCTGTGTGCCAGGGGTCGCGGTATCTCTTTCGAATAACCCGTACCATGGCTATTGGGCTTCAGGGCAGAAACCGATAATTACATGCCCATTCTCCTTTCGTACAGTAAGTACATAATGTGGGATGTACATTTAAGCTTATTGTAAAACTGATGGATAGTGCCATCATAGTTTTAGTATTATTATTTTCATAAAGAAATACGCTAAGTACCAACTTGTACTTAGTGTTTCTAATTTTCTATATTTTAATCAGCTTAACCTCTGATTAAAGTATAGAAAATTAGAAACAAGCAACGACCTATCAAGTTTAAATCCTTTAATTCATCTTCTCCGCGGTGAAGTCATCAAAAACTAAAATCTCAAAGTTAAACAGAAAAATCGCTCTAACTTCGTCTATTTGCTAAAGAGAGTAACCGTGTAACCTAGAGAGTCACTAGTGCCAATTTAAACAAAAACTAATTACCGGTATGTTCTCAGAGGATTTGTGCGACCGAAAACTAGAGTCGCGAAGGTTGACGAATTTTTACGTGACAATTGCCGACTAGAAAGGTAGGGTATTGTTTATGTCTTTTTGTTGAACTACTGAGTTTTATTTTTCTGTCGCGCTAACTGTAATTATTATATTTATTTGTAATGTGTTAGCTATAACGTATTTGCACAGTTTTGTAGCTTAGATAAGACTTCTAATATTGAAGTCTGAGGGTGAGTTGAAGGATTAGTCCAGGTTTTAATTTTAATAGAATTTAATGTAATTATGGTTTCGTCTCATGTTTCAGTCAATCGGGTGTAAAATTCAGAACATAGTTCACACGAAATAGATTTTCTGGATATTTTGCCACACTTTCATTTCGTAGAATTTTAAAGATGCACGTGGACAAAACTGTGGTCCAAACTACTATCATTACACATTAACAAAGTACCTACTATGAAACTTTCGCTTCATAGTGAGACAACGCGTTAAGGAGCAATAAGGCCCGGGTACCACTATTCCACCAGACGGCTTAATTACTTTGTTAAAAGGTTTTACCTTTGTATGTACACACCCTTTGAACTGAAGACTATGGCAAAATACTCGAATACCAAAGTTACACGAAATGCTTCGAATTTCAATTTCGACGTCATGAACATAATGGTTGTTTACCTAATTGTTCACTGGAAACTCGGCAGACTCGTTACAACTTGACATAATTATGAAAAATGCACTTGCTCATTGATTCTAATTAAGATAACGTAAGTAGATATGACTTAACTATAGAAAGAGAGAATGAGACCTAGTTTTCATGGTTTTCAAGGGTACTGAAGCCAATAGTTAGGTCGAAATGCAAATTCAAGATGGCGGCTGCGATAATTTTCAAAATTTCCGCCATGGTTGTTGTCTTCGTGGTTTTCGAGGGTGCTGTAACCGAAGGTGAAGTCAAAATATAATTTGAGTACTACGTAAACGATGTTATATTCGAAGTTGAAGAAAAAGCGTAAGGAACTTCGTTCCTGACGGGGTCCTCCCGACTTTCCCCGATTTCGCAAAAAATTGCACTGAATGTGTACTAACAGCGCCACCATATCAGAAACGTAATTCGTGCATCAAAAGATACTTGTAGCACTATATCTTCCTAGATATTTCTATTTTAATGTGCCATAGTAGTACATAAATATCTTGACGTAAAAACAGGCCACGAGGTATACCAACCTTCGTCGAATTAAAAATAAAATTCGGCAAAGGTCGACACGGCCAAGCCTTTTAAAGGGCTGCCACAAAATTGAAAAAGTTTCCAGCGATAGGTAGCTATTTATTTTATTTTATTTTTATGTTTTTATTTTATCTTTCGCAGCCATGTCAACATTTCTAATAGATTGTGTGATCAATCAGACGGCACTGCAGCACGTTTGATGTTTTAATGGATCTCTTATATTGTACTAGCTTCTGCCTGCGACATTGTTCGCATGGAATTATCGCCCGTCCGCGGTCTACGCGCTTAGCGCTCTTTCTGAGTATTTTTGAGTGTAGGTCGGTGTCTAAGGGTCGAGGAAAGTAGCTCAGGGGTCGTAGCTCGTAGCATGATGTTAAATAGCCTATAATCTTCCTTAAGAATTGAGCTATAAAATTGAAAACTAATTTTTAAATCCGACAGGTGTCACCAACTAGCAAAAACTGTCGTACAAAAGTCAGCAGCACGTTTCTATTTCAGCTATTGGTGGTGAGATGGATCCTCAAATTGTCGAGCGAATGATCTGTGCACGTTCTCTCAACGCGATTTGGGCGCACTTCTCTCCGCATTAAGTGATGTTAATATCGTAAGATTATCGTGTGAATGGCCAAATAGTCGAAAGAATATAGAGTAAACGCAACTCGAATGTTACTAGTACTATAATAGACATCAGTATGCCATTATTCCACACACCAGCTTTACCAAAGTCGGTAGACTCTCTTTCATTCGACTTACATAAAGTAATTTAGCAGTGTGGTTGCAATCATTCGACTCGTTGGTCGTATGAATGCAATCAAGCAGCACTCTTAGACCATTTCATTTATCTTAAAATGATAGCGCGTTGCTGTTGTGTTTGTAACAATAAATTAAAATACTTTAAAGCATTTTGCCATACAATTTTACAGCCACAGTGACTATACGTGAACTATTATAGTTAGTTCTTAGGTCTTACTTTCATATGCGGAATAAATTTTTCGTCTATATTCCTTACATTTTAGTTAATATTTTCATGGCCCACTAGATTTCTTAGTAAATAATGAATCGCAAATAATATTAATTTAATAGTTAAAATCAATTCGCTATTAATAGCAACTCACTCATCATCACAAGGCATTCACTCTGCTTTTAGCCGAGAAATAGCAATGAGGTTTCCATTTTACGACTTCTAGGAGCACCATAGCAGTTAGTTTAGGGTTCCTTAGCGCAAAATGTTAAATCATTATTCGCTCTATCTTTTACTTTTTATAATTATTATTAGAACAAATACTGTCATTAATACTCTAGAGGAATGTAAAGTGATTTCATTTGATAGATTTTATTGTTAACAAACTATATTATATGACTGACTTTTACAAAAAATTTACTGACAAAATGGTAAAGTAGTCAAACGCCTAAACACAACACCTAGTAAATGAAACAAGCAGAAAATCAATTAAAAATCTGCCTACCGTCCAATTAATTTGAACTTCGGACTCTGAACTATCATTGTCTTTAAACCGTAATCTGTCATTGTCATTCATTATCGCTACTATCCATTATAATCAGATTTGCCATCAGAATCAGAATCTTGATCAGCGGAAATATTTTTGGAACGAGATCACGCTTTACTAGTAGATGGTTTACAAATTTCGTAATCAGTAGAAGCGTGAATATTTCCTACAGAACCCGCACGTATATTACTTGATCGTTCTTCATCCGTAGTTACAGTCAATGTAGATGTTGATTGTTTCAATCGTGTATACATCTTACTTACTTTCCGTTGGAAACCTCCAGTTCTTTTAATTTTTGGCCACCGTTTATAGTCCATTTTGTCAAAATTAAGCAAATACGGTTATTGTTATGACAGAATGGCGTTTACAGTGCTGTAAAAGATTTGATTGAACTTTCATATCACTATTACGCTGTATGGCTATCAAATAATGTTTAGAGCACCTTTAATAGATCTACTGCGGCTGTAATAGATAATTTTAAAGGGTTTTCTGAATTCCAATAGTTAAGTCGAATGAAAGTCTTGCAGTAAGCTATCATATGACATTAAGTGCTGTTATAGTAACCGAGACGCTATTTTGTTAAATGATCAGCGTTTACTCCACATTGTCGCTGTAATAATTAAATGTCGAAATTTCGTGCCATAAAAGCTAGTCTTACCACAAATGAGCAATTCAGATGCTTTCAAAGAGCTTTTATAAGATTCACGGTTGCATGAAGGCAATCGAGAGATATCTTTATATAATTATCGTGTAAATGCGATATGAATTCGTTGAGTCCGCGTTTACTCGACATGTTTATAGAGCCAAAAAGCGATGAGTGCTAAATAATCAAGAAAACTGCTTTTATACGGCTTTTTGAAATAATAGGATCTTTCATACGAGTGTTTTTCGATCCATAGTCGTGAGAGTAATTGCTTATACGGTCTTTTTGCTAGTTGGGTCGGAGTTTCAGAGGTTAGCGCTTTCAAACCACAACGCAAATAATTTATTCAGTTTAAAATACACTCCTGGACACTTGAATCGAGCTAACCTGCATATTTCTATTTAAAAGTCTGTATCTTTTTAAATAAGCTCATCCCAAAAGTGCTCTATTGTGTTCATATCAGGGCTTCTTGCTGGCTATTTCATTACTGCGATACTAACGTCATTCAGGTATGGTGCGCCTTTGCGATAGTTACGGGTTAAAGGAAGCCCGAAAGTCTGACCAACAGTCTTACTAAGGGTAACCCAATAACTGGGTTGTGGAGGTCAGATAGGCAGTCGCTCAGTCACTTTGAATACTGGTATTCCGCCGCATCCGGTTCGTCTGGAAGCCGAATAGGTGACACGTAAAAATGAACGGTGGCACTGGCTCGATTTAACAGTCCGGGAGTGTATAGATATGTGGTAAATGTTGATATATCATTAAACATTATTTAAAAGTTATAGTTGATACCAATATTAATGTTACCATGTCAACTGGATAATGTTATTTCGTGCCAGTGAATTAATAAATAATGATATAGTTCAAAATCCGACGGTCCATTCTACCATTTTATTATTTAACGATCTGACGGAAGGTTATATTCGGAAATAACTCCAATATTGTTTTTGGATATTACAATATTTAAGAACACTTACTTTACTGAATGAATAAATAATCATTTTCCTTGTAATGTACGATACAAAAGTGAGATCGATATTTTTGTTTACTTCTCGTTGGTACTTTCAATAGTTCAAATGCTTGTTTTGTTCTTCAGCTGAGCAATGAATCGCATTTAATTAGGTTATGTATGAGCAAATATTGGGTCAAGGCAGACATTCTAAGTCAGTCCGGAATTCCTCACCTACCGAGGAATGAGGACCGTCGCGAGACAGATATTTTTTAATTATCTTCTCACGCGCCGTTGTACTGTACAGGCTTTGTAGTAGAACACTCATCACTAATAAACTTTACCTGACATCCCAATAGGAGTTACGAAATCTCTCCCCTCATCATATGTATTAGCTGAATCTCTTCTTAAAGAAAACTTCAGTAAAGACATTCCAAGTTTTGAATTGAACCCATTTCTATTGCCACAATTAAAAAAGTATTTAAAAGTCTTAACATGAAGAACACTGAAACTTATGGGGGTTAAGCGTTAAGGTTGTTGAAGATATCATTGACACAATTGCCTCTATCCTAACAGGCATATTTAATCAATGTTTAGACAGCGGTACGTTTCCTGACTTAATGAAACATAGTAAAGTAGTACCAATTTTCAAATCGGGTAGTAAGAGTGATCTCTCTAATTATAGACCTATATCTGTGTGCTACCAGCATTAAGCAAAATATATGAAAAAAACATGCTAGACCAGATGTTGTCACATTTTAACTCAAATGGGATTTTACATATTTGACAGTTTGTTTTCACGAAAGGTAGGTCGACGACTGACGTGGGAGTAAAACTCATCGGTCACATTTTGGAATCCTGGGAGAAGTCCCAGAATGCAATTGGCGTTTTCTGTGACGTCTCAAAAGCGTTTGACTGCGTTGACCACAATACACTCATCTGCAAATTACACCACTACGGAATTCGTGGACGAGCTGCTGATCTTGTACTTTTTTATTTATCAAACAGGCAGCAAAAAGTAAATACGGGGTTAAGTAAGTAAGTTAACGGGGCAACGTCCTCTGGGTCTCTAGTTAAGATGGGCGTGACTCAAGGTTCAATTATTGGCCCTTTTTTATTTCTGGTATAAATTAATGACCTTCCTTACCTGGTGGCTAACTTCTGGGATATAATTTTATTCGCTGATGACACTTCTCTTATTTTTAGAATAGACTGAAAAGATACGGATGGATGTCTTACATGTCAACGATAGTCTAGCTATTCTCTCGAAAAGGTTTGCGGCTAATAATCTTTTACTGAATGCGAACGAAAAACTAAATGTCTTAGGTTTTCATTACCAAATATACCCCAAGTAGGTCTAAATTTAAAACTTGATGGCAAGAAACTAGATGCTATTTTGGAAACTGTATTTCTAGGAATTACTTTAGATTCAAAATTGCAATGGGGTGCCCACATTAGAGCTCTTTCAAGTAGATCAAGCTCAGCCTCGCGAGTCTCTTAGAAACAATTTCAACGAAATTGATATACTAACTCTGCCTTCACTTTATATCCTAGAAAATATCTTGTATGTTCGCAAAAACTTAGGTCTTTTCAAAAAAAGATGCGACTTCCATAATCTAAATACACGTAGTAAAGATGAAATTGTGATTCCAAAATTTACAATAACTAAAACGGAAGCGGATACTGTTTATTAGAATAATTTCTAATAAACAGTATATGCTTAGTATCAAGTTACTAAAGTCGGTTACAGAACTTAGCAATGGAAAGTTGAAAACTCACATTAAACGTGTCCTTATCAAAAAAACATGTCATTAGTTAAAAGACTACGTTCAAGACAAGGAAGTTTGGCATTAATTCCTTCTGCACATGTGGCTTCTCTGGTACCTCATTAACAGCGTAACTATGTGAGAGTCTATTAACTGCTCCTAAATTACAATGTTAATTTTTCTTCTTTTTATTTTTTACAATTTGTGACATATTCTCGTCATTATTTGACATTATACATCACTTGTAATATCGAGTATTTATTAGTGATTCTCATGGAAATCATGTCACTTGGTTTAAATAGGTTGATTTTACTTATGTAGATTCTTTTACATATTGTGAATGAGAGAACATTGTAGGTCTTACAGACTGTAGATTTATAGACGATTTTCTATTCTTTATTTTCATTTCTCTACGTACCTGGTACTTATTGACAGGCCTGCACTGTCTTCCCATACCTATTACCACTGTAATTTGAAAACATTGTAAAAGCCAATTATTTAAAAAAAAGTAACTGTGGAGTTTCTTGCTGGCTCTTCTCCATAGGAAGCGACAAATTGGAACCGTGCACCTAGCTTCTGACGTTTCATAAGTGGGTGCAGGCCCTTGCAGGTTTATGAGAAATAAAATATTTTGATTTTGATTTGATTTGACTAGTTCCTAGTAGTAGCTGAAGGTTGTAAGAATTTGTCGGTTCATCTTTAATCGGTGCCTTTGTAAGTTAAGTCCCATAGTTCGTTGTTTATGGATCAAAAACTTTGAAAATCTGGGCAGAAACTAGCCCAGACTTTACTACGTAGATTTAATTTGGCAAGTTTTTGATATTAATGCTTTCGGCATTTAATATAAAAAAAACTAGCAAACTGAAATCAGAAAAATGGATGTAACTCCTATGTAATAAAATATAATATGAATATCTACTCAATAAAAAAAAATCTGAAAGACAACGCACAGCCTTAGTAATTAAATGCACAGTAAAGAGGCATAATACTTTGTACAAGGGAATAAGATTTAATGAAGATGAGCACTATGGAAGATTTTGTTTTTAAATTCATCACCCGATGGGGTTAAATTTAGTATTAAATAAAGGTTTGGATGAAAGTTTCTCATTTTTGCCGATGGGAAATCCCATACGGTTTGCTTCGTTGCTTCATTATACTTTCCGCTACTTTTCGATCAAAAGTATTAAACATATATATTTCCCATTAAACAATGGTCATGACATTCATTTCGTTGCATGAGATACCTAAAACAGCACATTCACGATCATTTTTGACTGCGGATAGTAGTAAATCACTCTGCTTCAATCTCATTTATTCTTTACTAGCTGACCCTTGCCCACTTTGTTGGGCGGTAAAAAAAAATATATCACTCAATAGATTACGACACGGTCGCGGTTCCATACCTATGTCATATTATCTCTTTAACCATTCGTCCAAATTATATGCAGTAAAAGGGAAAAGTCTTTTGTTTTAAACACTTGAGGACGATAAATGTACTTATTTTGATAAGAATTCATAATTGTTGATATTATGACGAATAAACATGACCTAACGATTTAAATTAATTTTTATAATATAAAATCACTACTTTTAGCTGTCGCTGACTTTTTTGTAGGCATTATCAAGTTCTGCAACTTTTCTTTAGAACCCAATCATATATCCCTTGTCGTTAAGGCAGCGTTCGTAAGAAACGTTTTCGTTCGATCGTTTTTTTTCCGACTTCCTTTGCAAATCCGACTACGACGTAAAAGTTTTTTTTTTTATTTTTATTTTGCGGGTTAATATGATAATCTATGACACTCACAAATAACGTGGCTTTGTATTGGTAAAATAATTTTCAAAATCGGTTTAGTAGATCCAGAGATTACCCCCTACAACCTCACAAACTCACAAACTTTACTGTTTTATAATATTGGTATAGATTACAAAGAGGTAAGAGTTACATTGCAATTATTTACGTAAAAAAAATGGGCTTTACCGTTATAATTTTTATGAAATATATTGAACTCTTCATAATTCCATGTGACTTGAGAGTATCATTATTAATCTTACGCGAACGAACTCGTCCTTCGTTTATCTTTCGATTAACTTGATATTTCATAAAGTTGATTACTCCGAAATCCTCTCAAATAAATCCAGATACAAATAGAGTATTTACAGAGTTGTTTGAATTTAATTTTATGCTTCATTTAGCTGTCTTAAGTAATGGAGTTGTAATGTAAATTATTTGTCGTAGAAGACTTGATATAAAGTGGAACGTGCTTTTCGCGCAGATTGGCAAATGTGTGACGTCAGTCTCTTGGTACACTTTGGATTATTAGTCTCTTTGGATAGATACCTACTCTACTGATTATGAACATATTGGACCGTGAATGTTAGTACCGAGTAATATATACAATATTGAAAGCACCGTTTCTAGGTTCTCTAGATATCTTTTTAGAGCTATCCAAGGAGCCAATGCCTTGTCGTTTACCTTGTTAAAAGTTCAAGCTTTCAGGGAACTGTGAATGTGGTCATCTTCAATCTTACCTACCCTTGCCCCAATTTATTTGTGGTCGGCGCAACTTGTCTTTTCATCCACACTTCTCTTTAGTCGTCATCTCCGTAGTCACTTCCTTTCTAACCTTATCATCATTCACACAGTCCATCCATCGTTTCCTTGGTCTTCCTCTACTCTTATAGCCATCGATATTCATACTCAAAACTTTCTTCGCGACATTTTCCTCATTCCTCCGTATCACATGTCCATACCATGACAACCGTTTTCCATACACTTTCTGGCTTCCTCTTATGTACTCATTCCTTATTCTATCCCTCCGTGTAACACCACACATCTCTTTTAACATTCACATCTCAGTTACATGCAATAGCCTTTCATTCATCCCTTTTGTGGCCCAACATTCTGACCCATACAAGACGACCAGTCTTACCATGGTTATATATATATTATATTCCCCTTAAGGTTAGGGGGAATGTTCCCGTGACCTGCCGCCATTTCATCCATGCAATGCAATCTTGTGCTTAACCGTCCGATCTACTTCGCCATCGCTTTGCACGAGTGAACCAAGATACCGAAAGTCGGAGCAGACTGGGAGAAGCGACTCCAGAACTTGAGGGACCGCCGAAATCGCAGAACATATATTCAGTTTTGGTTCTGCTGATTTTCAAGCCAACATTCTCCAGCTTCTGTTGCCACTTCTCCATTCAGCTCTGGATCTCGGATACATCTTTACCGACAAGAACAATGTCATCGGTAAACAGCATGCACCAGGGTGCCTCTTCCTGTTTGTCCGACGTCAGAGCGTCCATGATCAACACGAAGAGGTCAGGACTTGAGGCGGATCCCTGGTGCAAGCCTACAGCCACATCGAACTCGTTGGTATTGCCAGCAGCCGACCGGACCTAGGTACGAGATTGACTGTAAATAGCACGAATTAACTCTATATACTTACCGGGCAACCCTCTCTTTTAAGGTCCACCACAACATGAATGTGGTATTATCAATAAATAGTGTTTAATTAAATCCTTTGCTTGGGACATCACTTGTTTGGCAATGGTTGCCTGGGCCTGTTTTCCCGTTTCATGTCCTCTTATTTTCCGATATTTTTATACCAAGATCAGAATTCTGTAACTTTTACAAACCATATAAATGAACAAAACTTTGATGTCAGACAAAATCTACCTCAATAACTGCAGTTACTTATGGTTTGATTATTACTTGTATCAAGTTTGTAAGTTCCATTTACGCAGACAGCGTTGTCATTTCTAGAGCCATAATTAGAAACTTCAATTTTGTAGCCTTCTCAGATTCTTTTTCAGTTGGGTGTGTTTCAACAAATAGCATAAGCATTAACAGCCTATAACGTTCCCACACTGCTCGAACACAGAGATAAACATCACAAACCTCCGTTTAAAAAGGCTACATCGGAATTGTATCATTTAAATGTAGTTACATCATTCGACCCGAGAAAGAAACTTTAAGAAAATTAAACTTCGACTTCGAAAGTAAATAGTTGCAGTACCTTTAACATTTTTATTATTTTGGTAAATTATGACAAAAATATCTGAAGTTCAAACCATAAATTGAGAATGTCGATAGAGCAATCTTTTTATAGTTCAACTGTGAAATAACAAATGAGTCAATATCGCTTGCGTACGTGCTCTTTATTCGAGAAAGCCTTTTAGGTAAAAAATGGAGGTAATTCAATAATAAAATAACATTTTTTTACACGAGTAACCTTTTAGGATTTGTTTGAAAATAATCGCGATGTTTAAAACTTCATACTTTTTGTTGGAGCGGGGTAAGTGAACTGTTGGTCTTCGTTTATCATTGAGAACTTCGAATCATTAATTATGAGGCTTAAGTTTGATACAAGCCGATGACTTATACCTAGAACAATTACTGTCAAAGCTGTGTTGAATAGAAAAGACAATCAGTAAGTGTATTTAGCAGTTAGATTCTGCCAGCTAAGGGTAGGCTCCAAAAGTCTAGACGGAATCGTTTAATAGTTTAAAAAACTTAATATATTTTGCAAGATTATGGTGATGGTAGAAAATGGTGGATTATTATTTAAAAAAAAGCGTACCACCGACAGGATATTGGCATACGGGCAATGGCTCCCCTTGGGCACACAGTACCTAATGGGGAGACAATGCCTGCACCCCAGGGTGCACCGTCTTGGAGACTGGCCTTTCCCCCGGACGCATCCAAGGGAAACTCCAGCCCACATTCACGGGGAGGTTTCCTGCCCAAGCACCCCGAAAGCAAAGGTGGCCTAGTTTTATCGGCCCCGAATTACGAGTTGTGGGTCGTGAGTTCGAACCTAAGCAGATTTTTCTAGTCTATCCAATTTCATTATCACTAATCTCAAAACGGTGAACAAAAACATCGTGAGGAAACTGGCATGTCTTAGAACCAGAAATTCGAAGACATGTAACATCTACCAACCCGCACTGGGCCCGCGTGGTGGATTACGGCCCACTCCCTCTCACAGAGAGGAGGCCTGTGTCCCAGCAGTGGGAATGATATAGGCTGATTACATTTATGTATTTTTTAAAGAATGAATGAATGAATAAAAATATTTTATTTGTTACACAGCACCGATCGATCGATCAGGTTAAGCTACGCCTGCCGCGGTTGGTCCGTGGATAGGTGACCATCTTAACATACCAAGACCTTTCCGTGCCTCGGAAAGCACGTTAAGCCGTTGGTCCCGGCTGTCATCTGTAGATCTTTGACAGTCGTTAGGGGTCGTCAGATGCCCGAAAGTCTGACAACCAGTCTATCCAAGGGGTATCGTATTGTAACTGGGTTGCGGAGGTCAGATAGGCAGTCGCTCCATGTAAAGTATTCAGCTGCATCCGGTTAGACTGGAAGCTGACCCAACATAGTTAGGAAAAGGCTAGGCAGATGATGATAATGACACAGCACACATGGTTTTCAGTGCCACGGTCCCATGTTTCGGAACTAATTTTATTAAATGAGTTGTTCTGCAAAAACCCATAGCAAACTATTCGAGAACGATTTATAATTGTGTGACTTATTTACTTTGCTGAAAGGTTGAAAAGGGCGAGTTTATCGCAATAAAAATAATTATAGATACCTAATCATTTAATTGAGTACCTAATGTAAATAGTCAGTTATGTTAAATGTTGTATAGAAAAATAAATAATAGTTATTGTAGATATAAAGTTAGTCATGTGTAGCTTGTTACCTGTTGAAGTATGGACGTAACTTCGCGTTGTGTTCAACTCGTTAGCAGTTTTCACTCGAGAGGTGCTACGAGGCTGAAATATTTCTTCAAGATCTTCAGAACTTTAAGGAAAGGATTTTATTTTATTTACCTACCTTTGTACAATTTAATAGATAGTAATAATAATGTGCAGAATTGTCGACATGTGGGACGTGGACTCAGCAATCATTGTATCGATAATCGTTATAGTAAATGGCCTAATAGCGAAGAGCCTCGACCAACACCTAAGGAGGCTCTCGTTGCACGGCTGGAGTTGGATTGATTCAGAAAGCAGTACTCCTAGACACGTCACGTATAGTCAGGAAGTTCCTTTCTCTAGAGCCCTGACCACCGACATCTTGGACCTTGCTCTTGATGCCAATGGGCCACATTTTTTTATATTTTGAAATGTTTTTGTATGATTATTGTAAAAATATTTAAATATAAACTTATATGTAATAAAAGAAAACAAACGAAAAAAATAATCTGCAGAATATAATGTGAAGATGGTAGTATTCTGTACACGACACTTTATGCACAAGTTTTGAGCAGTAACGAACGAAAACTACTAGGCTTGCATGAATTCGTGATAATATTTCAAAGTATTAGGTATTAAGTACTGTACCATTTGGAATAATGTACCTTTCAAATGGTGAAAGATTTTTTCAAATATGACTTGCGGTTCCGGAGATTACCCTCTAAATATTCTTCCACATTCAACAAAGTCACAAAATTCGCTGTTTAGAACATTAACATTGTGTTTAAATGACTCTCATTATTGGTTTTTAAGCTGTGTGATTTAATTGAGGGTTCAAATTGGTTTATTGTTTATCGGAAAGTTTGAAACAAAAGTGGTTAAATAACCGATAACTGAGGTCTAAAAACTATTTTTAATAGGATAACGATTTCATTTAATAAGTTGCATAATAGTTAAGTTATTGTACATAATATTATTTATTATCCATGATTATAGAAAATTCGATTAGGTAACTAACTACATAATACGATAAGCTTACTCTAACTTTTGCTTTTAAAATTAATCGCAAAACAAAATCTGACCTCTCACAAACAAACTTTTTTCGTAATCCTAAAAGATTAATCTCTTTCCTAAGCCCTAGCGAATTTTATCGCCGATAAAAAAAAAAGTATGAACATCGGCAACGCAATTTGTGACTTAATTGACTTTTTAATGAGACCGTGGAAGTTACACTGACTTCCCCGGCCCAGCTAATGGCGACCAAAAAAATAATTAACCGAACTCGGCCACGTAGACGTTATTAACCCGTTTTCTGTCAACAGGTTTTTTAACGTGTCTCACTTTTAATGGCCGTTCAATTTACCGTAGTTCGATTTGTTTTAATTGCCTATTTTATAGATAGCTCCAGCTTATAACACGCTTGCAATAAGCAAATAGATAGCATCTTCAGCCAATAATGTTCCTACTGCTGGGACACAGGCCTCCTCTCTGAGAGAAGAAGCCGGCCGTAATCCACCACGCGGGCCCAGTGCGGGTTGGTAGATGTCACATGTCTTCGATTTTTTATTCTAGGACATGCCGTTTTCCTGGCGATGTTAAGCAAATAGATGATTCATCTTTACTTCTACCCTATCAGGTCAAAAAATACACGACAGAAGCCCACATGAGTTTCAAGTTCAGTGACATTCCTAAATTCGGGGGCAGTGAGACATATATTTAACACAGCCATATATTTTAAAACCCACTTTCATAAATCTGCCAAAAAATGTAATTCATTTCTATAAAAAAATAATCTCAAGACGTTTCCCATAAATATCGGTACGTTGGCGTCGGGTGTCGGGCGTCAGGTGTCGGGTGGCGTTAAACAAATCGTCTGTCAGGACGAGTGCGTATCGATCGGACGACAAGGTCAGGGGCAAGGTATGCCACAGAATAAATAGGTGCAAAAGGCCGATTGTGTACGACGAGTGAAAAGGCAGCCATACATCTACGTAGGTCTAGGTATTCTAGGTAGAATAACTGTAAGACCTGCACGTTCTTGCAGTACCGGGACCAATAAAATGCATATTCAGTAATAATTATTCCTCGGAATGCTAGAATTAATAATAGTTATTTTACACCATAGCGGGGTCAGCTCTCCGAGCGGACTCCCTTCTCTTTTTTCTATTCTTCTAAATATAATAATTGTGTTTGCCAAACACCCAAATTTCGCCAGTTATATAATAGGGGCGAGCCTATTGCATCAACCGGGTACTCATCCAAACTCCGGGCTGCTACTGAGAAATTTCAGATATAAAAACTCAACAACACTGCCCGACTCATGCTGAGCAGTAGCGGTTGCAACCACTCTAGACCAACGAGACAGTAGTTATCTCTTAGTATGCCAGACGTTAGCGGAGTTCAGATCAGAACGCCCTCTACGTAGACCCTCCTCTACAAACTTCACCGCGAGACCGCGAGTTGTCACTACTTTGTTTGAGATTGCGGTATATATGCGTATAAGTGTGCGTGCACCTGTTTTCGCTCGTTGTATACAGTCGGCCTTCTGTACCTATGTATGCTGTGGTGTCTTATGCCGTGATAAATTGACTCCGTCTGTCTGTCGGGCGGTCTCGTCATGACGTGTGACGTCACGGGATACTTGCCAGCTGAGGTTTGACAGGCTACAATAGGGTGATGGATTAATTTGTTGATGTAAGAATAGAATAGAATACTTTTTTATGTAGGTAACCCATACGAAATGTGTGGAAATATAAATATTGGGAAGGGTGGAAAGTTGTATTCATCTTTAAAGCATGAAGTCAAATAGGTGCATGAAAAATTCACATTAAAATAGATTTGATTTTAGTCGCCTCGTCCAAAAGGCAGTTTCGTATGGAGAGGAATGAGTAAGAAACTCCACCGTTACTCATTTAAAATGTTTAAACAAAAGCTGTAGGTAAGTCCATGCCTTTTTTAAATAATTTCCGTTACTCATATCCATAAAGTAGGTAGTACATTATGATATAAGTGCGGTAAGTTGAAAATTAAAGCCGAGGCGATATTGCTAGCACGAGCCGTAGGCGAGGACTACAAGAAAGCAGAGGCTGTAATTTTCAAAGCGCACGTATGTCATACGACGTTTTATAACATATTTGCGAGGAAATAAATAAAAGTCGGACTTTCTTAAACGAGTAAATCTTTAATCACTTGTTAAAGCAGTTAGAAAAATTTGAACAATTTGTAAAATTGATTATTACTTGTTCACAAATTAGCGATGCGCGCGCATCAGCGCTTTTTTTAAAGCAAAGACACAAAAACAGCCAGTGTAACTAATAAAGTAAATTAATATTTTTTTGTTTTTGTTATAGATCAATGGTTGTAATTTATTGTCAAAACTAATTAAATTAAAGAATTAAGTGTTTATTTTTTCATATTTTATCTCTCAAAGTTAATTTTATTCATAAAATGTTGACCACTTTTCTGACATAAAAACTCTTTGCTAAGATTTTTAAAAGTATCGTTCGTTTTAGACGGAGCATCTTGTTAAACCGTGCGTTTTACATTACAATAACGCACAAGTGCGTAATGACATACATTACGATATTGAAATTGGTGTAATAAGAGAACCTTTACGAGCAAATGTGTTATAAAATATATTACATATCGGTAGCATTTAAAAGTAAATCTAGAAACGGCACCTGCCGTTTAAAGTAAAGTAAAGTACTTACGTAATTAAAATATTAAACTTGAATTACTTTTATATAAGAATACATACAATTATTTACAAAACTTTAACTATACAAGAACAAAACAATAAACTACAAGAATACTTTGTCAGCGACAGAACAGTCTCAATCCCTACTTTTGCAATCCTCTCCAGAGCTGCTTCACAAGTTTATTGGGAAAATATGCAGCTGTCACAATATATATTTTATTTCACGTTAGGGAGGGAATTTACATATAAAATACGTTCGGAAATTCTTATGTTGCAAAAGCTATTGTTAAAGTCAGTGAAAACCGAAAGATTGGACCGATTCTTGCCGTTGACTTTGCATTGGATTTGGATGGTTGGAGGAATTTGGAATTTTGACGAGATCAGAAATATACATTATAGAGATGTACACTTGCAAAGCATGCATTTTCGCAAATTGTACAAGTTGTGGTGACTTACGAGTTGTTGGTCGTAGGTTCGAACCCAGGCAGGTGCTTTTCTTTGTGTAAATTATTTCATTACCGCTGCTCTCAAAACGGTGAAGGAAAACGTCGTGAGGACACCGGCATGTTCTAGAACCAAAAAAAAATCGAAGAAATTTGACATCTACCAACTCGCACTGGGCCCGCGTGGTGGGTATACGGGCCGTCCCTCTCAGCGAGAGGTGACCCGCGTCCCAGCAGTGGGAACATTGTGCCCTTTTATAATTTCTAACGCGACGATATTATTGTGGACATCCGAATCCATGTCACTGCATAACGATAACATAGGAAAGTAAAATGTATGAAAATATAAGCCACTTTTAAACTTCCGTCCATAATAATTTAGACACAGATATTTTACAGTCGTTGATGTAGAAATTATACTTAAAAGCGCACGTACTCATGGTCATTCTCACGCCTTGACCTCGTTACAAAACTTTGCGTTGGTATCAATCGGTTTCAACCACAGGTTTCAAAGCATTATAGCATCATTTTTTTTTTCATTTCAGTAAAAAACTTATAATTCTTAGATTTATCATTTAAATAAAATTCTGCAAACGAAAGGGATTTGTCACCCGCTCCAGACCCCCCACACCTATCATTTAGGCTCGTCTTAATTGTTAGTCTAGACTGATCCTCTTGCTAATATTATATATAATCCAATTTCTAACCCTGAATTACATCAGACATTATGTCGTTAGGAGAGGAATATATAATTTGCACAATTCCACGATTCAGTTCAGTTTCGGAACTGAATTGGAAACAATTGTTAATACGCATAAATGAGTAAATTAATATATCATATTATGAATTCTGTGTTCCAAAAAGAATAGGCAGAGGTGCTTTTAACTGCTTTTAAGTCTCATAATATGCAATTGAGGGCGAGCCCAAAACCCATTAACCGGGTATAAATCCTGAAACCAGGCTGCTAGGAGAATTTCCTGCTGGAACAAACCCGATACCTAACACTTTACTCGAGCTGCGTAGCTATTCACGAGCATTGGACAGAGGCATTAGTGTGAGTTTAATTTAACCATCTCGATCAAACGCATCGAGCGCTTGACCCTGGATTGGTGAGCCAATCGGAGCGCCGAACGCGCTCGATGCGTTTGATCGAGATAGTTAAATGAAAGTCACACTAGGGCCACTGGTTATCGTTTCGAAAATGATACATTTCGATAACTTGATTTGCCTTGACCCCAACAGCAATCAGCTGTCGGAAGAATAGCGGTCGTCTAATTGATTCTAAGTGACCTTTGGATTTGTGATCAGCATTGTATAAGACTCCTACGAAAATGTTATTGATCTTCGATTCGGTACAGAAGCGTAACGAATGATTGTGAATAGCCATGCTACCGTCACCCTAAAGAAAAATTCAAATTATAATTACGTTAATAAATTAAACTTGTCTCGTGCAGCTTTCGCAAAGAAAATCAAAAACAAATGCAAGTGTTTAACCATCTACAATTCTAAAACCTAAAAACTTGAGAGATTTTGAATACATTTTCAGTGTTTTCTTCGTTTGTTTGTGCAGATGCTAATCTGACAGGTACCGGCTGTATTCGAAGTATTGTTATTCAACAATGAACAAGTAGAGATGAAAAGAAATGATTATACAAGGCTGATGGAAGCGGTATATTCAAACATTCACGTAAAAGGGTTTATAAGTCCTCAAACCCTTTTGTTATGGTTCAAGGTCAGACGATGAGAAGCTTTCGTTCGTATTGATAATGATTACATAATATGTGTTAGAATTTATGATGTGCAGTGATAAAATAGCCTTAAATTAAACAGATAAAAAGTGAAAAATAAAAAACTTTTTTCAAAAAAGTAAACAACCGACTTCCAAAAAAACACTAAAAAGAGAAAAATAACTTTAATTTCGGAAGTTGGTGACTTTGGATATGTATTTTAATTTTTTGTCACCGCCTTCCGAAATTAAAGTTATTTTTCTCTTTTTAGTGTTTTTTTGGAAGTCGGTTGTTTACTTTTTTGAAAAAAGTTTTTTATTTTTCACTTTTTAGTGGTTCACATGTGCTTACCCCTTCACAGCATACCAGCGTGATGTTATGTTATTAACTGGCGTAAACAATTGACAGACATGAGATTTCAGCAATCCCTGTCCATTTGCTATCATTTATTGAGGAGTTCCGTTGCCTATCTCCGAAGTTCTTCATCAGGTCTTCACCAAATTGAAATGGAACCACTCTGAGAAAGTACTCTTCCAAAAACTACACAAATTGCTTCAAGTGTGCCTATAAAATTTGAAGAGTTCTCTCTATTTCTCCAGGATCCCATCATCAGATCCTGACTTGATGATCATGGGACCACCTGGGAAGTATACCCTTTCAAACAAAAAAAAAAAAATCCAAATCGGTCCAGCCATCTTCGAGTAATCGGGGAACATACATAAAAAAAAAAAAAAAAAAAAAAAAAAAAGGTTCCGACGAATTGAGAACCTCCTCCTTTTGGAAGTCGGTTAAAAATGACAATTGTTTTATAAAACGCAACGACTTTCTGTCTGTCTCCGATAGTTTAAAACTATTGTGTTCTTTATTACTACATGGATCAAAATGTTCTTTGGATAGGTTTCATGAGGTATTTATAGTTTACTAGCTTTTCCCCGCTGCTACGCCCGCGTGGATGTCAGTTATCGGGTAAAAAAGTAGCCTATGTCCTTCTCCATATCCCAGGCTATATCTCTGCCAAATTTCATGACGATCGGTTTAGCGGTTTAGGCGTGAAAGCGTAACAGACAGAGAAACAGAGTTACTTTCGCATTTATAACATTAGTATGGATAATAACTATTTGCTTGTATTTTAACATTTTTTTTTATGTGTCCTAATGGAACAATCTGCCTAGCTTTTTGCCAACTATGTTGGAGTTGGCTTCCAATCTAACCAGATGCACTAGAATACTAGTATTTTACATAGAGGAACTGCCTATCTGACCGCCACAACCCAGTTACTGGGTAACACTATATCCCTTGGTAAGACTGGTTGCCATAAGGACTCAAAGATCTACGAATGACACCGGAACCAATGGCTTAACATGCTTCCCTAGCCACGAAAGGGTCTTGATATGTAATGGATTTTCATCCATCCACGAACCGACCGCGGCAAGTGTAGCATAACCTCCAATCGACTTGAAGGTTGTGTCATATAGAGATAGATTACGAAAACTGCCTGTTAAATTAAACCTAGTGTTCCACCAGAGTCTTTAGCTACATAAACAATAGGGATATTCCTGTTATTAAGTATTCACGTCATGTAGAATATTCTGCTGTATTAATGATTCTGTGAGCAACCGGATTGTGCTTTATTATGAAGAGAAATATCTATTATTTAAGCGTTTCTTCTTGAAAATACATACTTGATATTTCGGTTTGAAAGTTCGCACAAAAGGGAGGACCCCTATATTCAGCATTGGGTGGAACTAGGCTCTAAATTATGCTGATGACGAACATCACGTTCGCATCAGCAGTGGTGTACTAAAACTCCCTCATTTTGTCATGTTTGTGTCACAGAATATATAACTGGAGCGAGCTACCATCAACAAGGCTACGTCCAAGCTCCAGCACCCTAATGGCGAAACACACATTAATCCGAAACGTTTTATTTTGAAATTGCTAATCCATTGCTTCATTTGCTCAAAAAACTTGTCTACTCAACAACGTGTGTAACGCAATGAATGTTGTGGAACTGTTAACATGAAAGCCATTCCTACTATCTTTGTGAGTTACTGTGTGTAACACAACTACCTAATTTTATATATTTTTAAAATGAAAACTTCTTTATACGCGTTTGGCATTTTTTGTGATGGGGAAAAAACAATTGAACTCGCGACACCGTTACCGACACCTCTCTATATAGTTAGTTTTATAACTTAGTTTTAGTTGAGCTTGATCAGTATAAATTACGTGTAATAAAAGATTATCTATTTGATAAAATAGCTACCAAAATTGACTCAAACTATAAAAAAAATTGTTTTATTTTCTACCAAAAATGTAAAATCAGCTTTTATTTTTGCTGATCATGCTAAATCAACACACAACACACGTAATTGTTCATGTTTTCACTTCTGTCAGCACTCCCGGAGTGCCACTGTTTTTTTAATTTATTTATTATTTTAAATTCTACTTATGAAATAACTATAACCCTTAATGAGTTTGACACAGTAGATTTTATTTACGGTTCTTTGAAAAGTTCCTTGTTAAAAGTTGATTTTTTAAGCTTGCATGCTTACCGTCGTGATTAAGGAACAGCAAAACATTCCTGAATGTTTCCTTTTAATTTTGTCGAAAAATGGTTTCGGAGTTATTCAAACTAAATCGCTTAACATAAACTTGGTAAGGTATTAACATTACAATTCTCGCGAGATAACAGGCTTCTAAGTTTAAATTAACATCCGCCATATTGGATTGTTATTATGTCATCCGGAGAAGTTCTGCTGACGGACAAAGGTCCTTCATGAGGTAAACTGTTTTTCACAGTCTTTAAAATGTACCCGCTAGACATTTTATAGGTAGCTATTGATAATTATAATTGGATTAGTAATAATATGGCCAAATGTTACATCTTTAATTACAAATAAGTGAGTATCCGAACGCGATGCGACTTACCAACTTGCGCGTTATAAACGATGGTTCGTTTTCTAACCCAAGAAACGAATCTGTTTTTTTTTTAGTATAGGAGTTTGACATGAGTTTGACGTTAGGTACATCCGTCAAATTAGTATCTGGGTTTTAAAAAACTAAGTCTAAGGTGTTATTAGTTGCATCCTATACGGACCGCCATTGAAATAGTAGTGCAATGGCATTTTGGCAGTTCATTGCGGATTCCTGTTTGTAACAACGTGGACAACGGGCCTTAAAGTTCCAGTCACCAAATATTAACTATCAAATTTAACTCTAAAAAGTGACAGTATGTAACAACCAGTATTGGGGTCGACTTCCAGTTTAACCGAGTGCAGCTGAGTGCCATTCTTTAACATCGAGTAACTGCCTGACTGACGTCCCCAACCCAGTTACTGGGTAATACGATACCCGTAATGACTCACAAAGTTCCACGTATGACATACGGGACCAACGGCAAAGCAAATAGCAAAGCAATACCTTACGAGTCTCCCTCTGTAATACAAAAAGCCTCCTTCCAATCGTTGTTCCATAAAACATTTATCAGCTCACGCACGGTAATCTGAAAGGTAGCGAGTAGTACCAGCGAAGTACATAATGCAATAACATTACACGTGTTCCCGGAGGAGTGAGCAGAGGTGCATTAGTAAACGCACATTTTGCTAGTTATGTTTAAGATGGGTGCGCCATGGTAGCCAGCGTAATTCAAAATAAGAAAGATAAGATTAGATAAGATGTTATTTGTTTAAACATGGTGTACATGATACATTACATGCAGGATAACTATAACATATAGTACTAACCCCACAAGATCAACATTAAGCCCGACTATATCATCGAAGACTAGTATCGTTCTTCTTAATATATATTTTTTAATAATGCACAGATGCTTTTCCGATTCACTTTAGACATTGGCAGAATAGTTGACATCGGATTTTCTTGCCAGAAGAATAGAATAGAATAGTAGATCTATGAGATACAGAAAAAGTTATAGCTTGTTCAACCGCATATAGTGGCGTACAAATTGGTAGGAACAGATGGTGCATAAATCGTTCAAACTTTCTTACGTATTTTATATACGACCCTGTCATTTCATTTAATCCTATTGCATGATTTTTTCATGAAACAGTCATTCAGTGTGATTAGAGGGTTCTATTGATGATTGTTATGATGATCATTCTGTAAATACATAGTTACATATAACGTTCGCGAATCTTATTTTAATCAACATTGAATCTGACACTTACTTGCAAATTGCAACAAGCGTAAGAAAATTAGAATTTCGAGGGTTACCCTGACGCTTCGCGGGCTTGCGGACGGCTAGTAATGAGTAGGTTGCTGTCCGGTAAGGACCAAGCCCGGGGCGACGGCGCGTTGTGTTCCACGAGCGCCTCAAAGAGATGTCAGCACCAACTGGTGGGGTCCACAAGGGCCGATGCCTGCCAGGGGTGCGGGTTGTTCGAAAGAGATACCGTGGCCTCTTGCACACAGGCAACTGAAGGAACACTGGTGGGTCTTAGTCAGTAAAAGTCTGACACGCCCACCTGCTCCACTCAGAGCGGGAGAAGTTATTAGATGATTTCCCACCCTCAAAAAAAAAAAAACCCTGGTGCTCAATTCAATAGGAACTTTAAGTTCAATTCAATAGGAAGTAAGTTTATTGGTACTAACTTGGCACAAAAATGTTGTTTTCCTACTCAGAGTTTGTTCTGCTACTCAGATTAATCCCAACATCACTTTGCTTGACCTAGGAATTGAGTCCTGCTAGCTAGTTGCGTAACCCATAATCTGAATCATTTTGAAGTATATTGCTAATCCATTGCTTCATATACTCTTTTAAATTGTTTGCTCAACCACGTAAATAACGCAATGATTGCTGTTGAACTGTCAAAATGAAAGCCGTGTGTAACGTAATTACCCCGCAGGACCCTGCGCTCGTCAGTTGCCCTTTCGACTACTATACAATCAAGGCAGGCTAAGTAAATAAACAGTATGGCAGGGACGTCGACGCATAATCTGTTGCCATGGATTCAGAATATGATTCTGTGTGCCTCATCATCATCATTTCATCCGAAAACGTCCATTCCTGGACATAGGCCTCCCCCAAGCTCCGCCACTTTGACTGGTGCTGTGCTTCCCGCATCCAGTGGACTCCTGCGGCCCTCACAAGGTCATCGGTCCACTTTGTGAGAGGCCTTCCAATTTTACTTCTGTGTGTCAATAAAACAGTAAATGTTTTTTTTTTATAATCGACAAAAACCAAATATTTTACATTATGTGCGAATTCATAGTTAGTTATTGCACGTCGATGTCCCTACCACCCCGTATAAATTGACACAGGATTTCAAGTTGGAGCAATTGGTCAGTTAAAAAGCCTAAAGACAAACAACACTGGACATTGTCTGACGACCTCTCATTAATGACAATATCCCTTCAAAGACTAAAATGAAAAGACATTTTAGTCTTTGTTACTGAACTCTTTTTAATCTGTGAGGAGAATGGTTTCTTTACATTGTTGTTAACATGAGGTACAAAGTTAGTAATAAAACCAAGTAAGCTTTAAAACTTGTTCATTTAAAGAGGGATGAAGCGTGGCCTTATGATACAGTCGTTATGTAAAGTAGACTAAGTTTCAGCAACTATTAAAAGCTTTCAAAATAGTAAGCCCTTTAATGCCCTTCAATTATATTAATGGTCTTAAAACAAAAACCGAAGCACAATTAATATTTAAAAATGAAATATTTTCATATTTTTACATTTAATTGAATTTAATCTTAATGGTTGTTAAGACTTACAGTTATTATCTGAATTGTATTTTATAGTTATTGAATGTCTTAAAGAAAGAATAAAACAATAATTTATGAAAAAGTAATGAGTTGTATTTGAATTAGACAGCTTCGTAACAGCGTAGCCGCGTAGCCCGCCGCTACGAACCACGTAGCGGCGTAGACCGCGTAGCATGTAGCACGTAGCAACCATCCTAATGAATTAATAATATAAAGGCAGTCAACAGTCATCATATCAGCCGAAAGACGTCCACTGCTGAGCATAAGCCTCCCCCAAAACGGGGAGATTTCCCATAATCGCTACGCTTGGCAGGCGGCTTGGCGTTCGCAGTATGGTGATCAAATGCATAGAGAACGCTGCTGCCCATTCTCTAGTAAGTCCCTTAGTCGCCTTTTACGACACCCACGGGAAGAAATGGGATTGTGATATTCTTTAACGTCCAGCACCACACGGAACATAGTACCGGACATTATAAATCCCCCGACCCTTCCGGGCCTCCCCTTTTGGTGTGTAGGCACGTCTAGACCCTTATTACATATGTTATATTAAAATTATGAACTTTTATAGAATACGTAAGTTTATACTCACTTTTGGTACGTTTGAATTATTCCTCTTATTTGATAAATGCCAACAGTTTTTCATTTCCAAATTGGGTTATTACGTAAGCTCGTATGTTAATTTAAACTTTCGAGCCAGCACGCGTCAGTACAGCTAAGTATAGACTCTAATTTTAGCTTTAATGTTGTCTAGGTATTTGTAAATAGAACCTACGTAAATTGGGGCTTTATCCACCGACTAGCTGGTAAAACATTATAGAAATATTTACAGAAAACGCTTTCAAATGAAAAAAATCCGGCCAAGTGCGTGTCGGACCACGCACATTGAAGGGGTTTTTGGTGTGAATTTATCCCGAAACAAACTTAACATTGTAGTTGAAAAGCCTGTTTATACATCGCATATACGTCGCGGTCTTTTTTCCAACTGCAAATGTAAGTTTGTAATGGAACAAAACATATCTTTTTATGTGGTTCAACTACAAATTAACAATTTTCGGACATTTTCCTTTACTTGTGCTGTGAGAAAAGGGCTTCTTGACATAACATGATTCTAGGTCAACGGGAAGTACCGTAGGTTTTGAATTACTTTTGTGAGAATCAAAATATTTCACATATATAAATGGCTGCATTTTTTATTGCCTAGGTTCCTATAAACATTTTTTTCATTGATCAAATAACTTCTCCCGCTCTGGATGGAGCAGGAGGGCGTGTCAGACTTTTACTGACTAAAACCCACCCGTGTTCCCTCTGTTGTCTATGTGCCAGGGGCCATGGTATCTCTTTCGAACAACCCGCACCCCTGGCAGGCGTCGGCCCTTGCGGGCCCTACCAGTTCCTGCTGACATATCTTTGAGGCGCGCGTGGAACACAATGCGCCGTCGACCTGGGCTTGGTCCTTATCGGACAGCTAGCAAGCCCACGCCTACGGTGGCCGGGAATCAGCCTGGGATTCCCGACGTCTAGGGCTCTCCTGCGGAGGCTGTGGCCGTGAGGGCGCATGTACTGACTCTCCCTCACGTGCGCCACCTCCCCTCTTTGCGAGCATAACTGCTTCGCTGAAGGGGCAAATAAATAGTTTCGTAAGCTAATTTTACCTGTGATAGCTGCTTCTATATAAGACGGTGTACTCTGCAAAGCTATGAGGAATTTACTTCATTTTTGGCGAAGATACAAGAGTCTTAAATTTTAACCAACAATTGTCTGTAAATTATTGGAATCGGCCATTAGAGGTTGTTTTTTTTATACCTACATATTTTATAATTTCAACTTGATACCTCCACGCTTTCCTGATAAAAACGGTCTTGACAGACAGACGGACAACGAAGTGATCCTAAGGGTTTCTTTTCTTCCATTTACGGAAACCTTAAAAATTATCTACCTATGGTAGATGTGTTTTACAGATATATCAAAAATTCTCTGTTAGCAAAAGCAACTGTCTGGGTCAGTTGGTAACTTCCAAGTATTGATATTGTACTATTTATAGCGACCCAGGTCCGTCTCGAATTATTTAGTAACTATATGTGGGTCGTTGTCAAAGTGATACTTAGTTAGAACGGAAACTTACTTAGGAAACTGTTGGAATATTCGGTTTATTTTTCTGTAATGTTTTGGCCTACATTTTTATTGAATCTTCTTTTCTTTTCTTAGCTATTTTATACAATTATACATAAATATACTAGTTATTTACTGTGGTTTACGGAGATAAAATTAATTGTGTTTGCTAATCAAGGACATTTTCTTTATATGATGTGTGCCAATTTAAATCAGATATATTAAATTGATTAATTCAATTTAAATTAGATTTGATTGATTAACACTTACACAAATAGTGGAATGACCCGCTCTGCAGGTTGGTACGGAATTATCTTATTAATACGCATGTCAAATAAATAATACTATATTAAATTAAATCAAATTAGATTGGGTTTTATTTTTGACGCAATATTACTTATTTATATATAAATACTCCGAGGGTTCCGTGTGGTGCCGGACGTAAAAGAATAGCACCATCCTATTTCTTCCCGTGGGTGTCGTAGAAGGCGACTAAGGGACTTACTAGAGAATGGCCAGCAGCGTTCTCTATGCATTTGACTACCATACTGCGATCGCCAACCCGTCTGCAAATCGTGGCGATTATGGCAAATCCCCCCTTTTTGGGGGAGGCTTATGTTCAGCAGTCGGCTGATATGATGATGATGATGATGATATAAATATTACTATACTCTACTAATAACTCTATTTTAAATGAAATAAGCCAAGTTATTTCTGTTTCGAAAGAACTTGGCTTATTCCGTGTAAAAATAGAATCTAGTTTTGAGTGAAGAAAGATTTTCTGTAGACTTACAAAAAATCTTTCCTCACTCAAAACTAGACACAGAATTTCAATTTCAAACTAGTCTAAACAAAATTCAACGTAAACAAAAAAGCCTCCAAAAATCAACATTGAAATTTAACTACTCACATAAAACAAACCGAAGTATATAAATTCCTTACATTCATTGAAAGCCAGTAGAATATAGAGGGATGGATCGATCAGAGTGTGACGTCATCGGTACAATATATACCCCAGTTATAGACAACGAATATTAATGTGATATCTGAACGGAATTCATTTACACCTTTCGGGGATGGATTGAATACTGAATGTCTGTGTTTTTGTTAAATTTTTTGTGATCTATAATATTGAGCAGCAGGTTTTTGTGACTGTACAAAATAATGCTGAAAGTTTTAGGGCTTTTGCTTCAGTTAGTCATATAGTAGGTAGTCATATTTTAATAGTAGGACTAATATCTGCCTTTGATATATGTAGCAAACAATTAGTCCATTAATACTCGACACGCTTAATAATGCCAATCAATTATAACATCGTCTTCCGATCCGTTTATTACAATAGACTGCAAATACTAATCAGTTTTCCATGCAATGATTGATTATTGAGTTTGGATCAGTGGTGGCTCAGTGGTATAGGCCCTGACTTACGAGTTCTAGGTCGTGAGTTCGAACCAAGGAAGTCACTTTACCTTGGTGTTTTTAATTTCATCACTACTACATTCAAAACGGTGAAGGAAAACATCGTGAGGAAACCGGCGTGTCCTGGAACCAAAAAAATCATAGACATGTGACGTTCACCAACCCGCAACGGGCCCACTTGGTGGATTATGGCCCACAACCTCACACACAGAGGAGGCCTGTGTCCCAGCAGTGGGAACAATATAGGCTGATTATGATATTACAAAAGCGAAAACCTAATTTGCAGCAATTTAGCAAGTGTGGCTTCTGAGCGAAAGATCGCATTTCTGGGTACTGTACCCAGTTCTTGCAGTATTTCTGTAAATATTAATTACCCAAGTAAGTAAACAGCAAACTTCTAGGCATATCATGCTATCGTATTCATCTAAAACCATTGCGTTCAGCCTTTCAAGACAGACCATCATAAAACAATGGACATGATCCAATAAGTGGATACTAAACACGGATTACTTATCCGTGTTTAGTACGGCTTACTGAATTTTATTGACGTCACATTCGTGTCACTACGACCTCCAATAAGATTAAGCTCTCGACTACTAAGTACTACCATAGATCAAGAAAAATCATAGAAGCGAAATTCATAGCGCGTGCGCCGATGCCGTCGAACTAATCGCATACCGCTCTCCATCTGCTACGAGCTGCATCCAATAAATCAATTTAGTTTTTCGCTCTCCATTGTTGTTCAAATAGGCTTCTTCCAACTTGCGCCACAAGTTCTCACAAAACCCGGTTCTCCGCATTCTGCATCCACACCATCCCAGTCCATTTCCCAGGGTTCGTCCCACACTACTTTTGTCAATGAGCTGTCTTCACTCGAGGACTCGATGTCTGCTTCATCGGTCCTTTGGCTGCCAATCGCATTTGCCCTAAACAAAAATGGGCTATTAAGATTGTGCAGGGACCGTTTTATGAACTCTTAATGCCATCATGGTTCCCGTTCGAAATAGGAATGATGTTATCGGGCATGCTCCATCTATGGAATCATGATGGCATTCCATACACATACATACATAAACTAGGTAGAAAGAGGTTACAGTACG
This sequence comes from Polymixis lichenea, assembly GCA_949091785.1. Lineage (NCBI taxonomy): Eukaryota > Metazoa > Arthropoda > Insecta > Lepidoptera > Noctuidae > Polymixis > Polymixis lichenea. Next base: position 21,875,063 of record OX420942.1, on the reverse strand, counting down.
CGACCTGCAACGATCGTTAACATACTCCTTTTGCCGCGTTTACGTGTATACATCTGTACACGCACGCCGGTTGCAAGAACTACCCACCTGACAGTTCTGAAGAACATCACTCATTATGTCCTCCGAGGGCGTTTCCTCCTGGCCGCACAGCTTGCCTTGCCTTGTTGTATGATGGCATGAAATCGTCATAATAACCTGAAAAAACAATCAGGATTCTTTTTCGTTAAACATTTCTGACGCTCCCGAAACCGTAACCATTAATTTAATTGCCAGAACGCATTTGCGCTCGAAGAAGAGGCTTTGAATCTAACATAGACATGTCATGACGCCAGTAAGTAGATAGACTACATTTTGGAAGGGGCGACTAGAATCAATTCTATTTTAATGTAAATGTTGACGTTCAAAAGTGCCTTATAAGTGCCTATTTGAAATAAATGCTTTGACTTTGACTTTGAGGCAGAGATGTACACCGACATTTTGCCACATAACGCTTCGCATCTATACATTTTATTCTATGGTACCTCTGAGTACAAGTGATTCTATTTAAAATTTATCTCCATGCTACAGCTACGGACGTTTTATCGACTTTTATAGAAGTGGATTATGTCAGCGGGCTCTTCGCTATTTTTTGCTGTAGGAGAATGCCATTTTTTATCAATTTGCCTAGCCTTTTCCCAACAATGGTTTTTTTTTGGGTGGGATATCATCAAATAACTTCTCCCGCACAGGGTGGAGCAGGAGGGCGTGTCAGACTTTGAATAAATAAAACCCACCCGTGTTCCCTCAGTTGCCTGTGTGTCAGGGGCGACGGTATCTTTTTCAAACAACCCGCATCCCTGGCAGGCATCGGCCCTTGCGGAGCCCACCAGTTGGTGCTGACATGACTTTGAGGCACGCGTGGAACACAACAAGCTGTCGACCCGGGCTTGGTCCTTACCGGACAGCGAGCTACCAATTACTCGCTGTCCGCAAGCACGCGCCTGCGTTGGCCAGGAATCAGCATGGGATTCCCGACGCCCAGGGCGTCTCCTGCGGTGACTAGGGCCGTGAGGGCGCATATACTGCCTCTACCTCACGTATGCCACCTTCCTGTACGCGAGCGTTACTGCTTCGCAGAAAGAGGTGACATCTACCCATGCACTCTCGCTCCGTACCATGGCCTGGACCAGGGGCGGACGCGAGAGATTGCCGCCACCGATCGCCTCTACGAGGATAGGGCGGTGCTTCGCTCAAGCCGAGCAGGCCACCGTATGCTCCACCGTGTCGCTCACCGTGAGCGTTTCCGGCGGGCCTTATGCGAAACAGGAACCTTCCGAAACAGTAGTGTCCGGTGACGACCTGCGTCAGGCCGAAGGCGAGGACGCCATGCCGCCTCTCATGCTACTCCTCAAAGAGGGGACTTACCGCCGCAATCGTGCCGTGCCCAATTACAACTATGGTGAGGTCGGCTTTCAGTCTAACCAAATGGAGTTTGTTTGTTGTTTTGTTTGGGCTTCTGATTACCCGTAACGAGTGCCAAACATGTACGAATGACAGCCGCGAAGAACGGCTTGACGTGGTAACAGAGGCACGGAGGGGTGTATATTTGTACTGGATGGTCACCCATCTACGAACTGTTGCGGCAAGCGTAGCTTAACCTTGAATAAATGATAAATAATTTTATTTCTGTAAGTAGGTTGGCACAAACACTTCTACACGTTAATCATATTTTTTTAAACTAGATGAAGTCGGCCCTATCTGACTACTCAGAGAAGAAAGGCCGAAACAAACTCAGAGGTCACAGTCTCTTTTAAAGTCCAGACATAATCTTGGTCAGATCATGTGAAGACCATGTGGATTTGTGTCTGAAATGGTCTTTTGAGGAAAGAACCACACAGATTGAGTGGACCTGTCCATTCAGTGCACGCATTTATCAGTAATCATGTAGCTCAACTCAGAACTTGATGAGCTCAACGATTTGACGAACAATACCAAAGAAAAGACATTCGGATAGGCTGCATAAATTACTCAAAGTGCCAGACCATGATTAAAACTAAATCAGAAAAAAAGAAACCAAACAAAAATAAAAAACACCCACACTCAGAATCTCCTTCATTCAGAATCTTCTTTATATTCAAAAGAAATGGACATTGGACTACAATGCACAAACATGACTAATCAGCTCTAACCACAGATACATAATCCTTTTTTTCGGGAACGGTGAACGTTGTTTACTTGTAAATATGTTTGTTGACGTAATATTTACATGTACGCATGTAGGCACTTAAGAAAATTAACTATGAAGTTGCGTAACATCTAAAAATAGTTAAAATAAACTATTCAATAGAACTCCATTAAAGGTTAAACATTTAATATTTATGGACTCAAATTGCCTAAGACGGTTGTACGAAATAAATAAAATATTCATTCATTCAAAGGTAAGGTTATTCTTGTAGTTCTGAACGAGTCACGAGGCATTTGACTAAGTGGTATAAGAGTGGTATAAAGCCTGTTAACATTAGGTTGGACTGACAGCTTTAACTTGACCGGCTGTTGGCTCAGGCTATCCACGCTACCCGATAGTTGGCAGGTAAACAAACTTTCGGTACGTGCTAATGTCAACCGGTTCTGTCGTGCCTTCACGCTGAAAATATGTGAAATCTGCCTTTGGTATTTAAGCCACAAATAGGATAATATTGCACAGACCTGGTTGTCCACCCGGAAACATTAACATTAGTATTCAAAACTTCATCATCGGCCATATGTTCTACGAGCAATATTATGTGCCGTTTGGCAATTCTTCGAGCTTTGTCGGTTACCTAGGTTCTCCAGCAGATCTCTTCATTCCTGATTCGATCACGTAGGGATAAACCAGTTAAAACTTGTATACCATTATATTCAACTAGCTTCGCCTCGTTGTTTCACTCATATAAGTCAAAAACAAAGAGATAAAAAGTATCTTATGTCCAAATCCGGGTCATGTCTACTCATGTGCCGAATTTCATCCAAATCTGTTCGACCGTTTTAGCGTGAAAATGTAACAAAAAACTTTCAACAAAAAATGTAATCCTTTCTCTTCTATAATATCAGTTTAGAAAGATGATTAAATCTATAAACGCTCGTTTTGTATAGCCGGCCTACTGTACCCATCTCGTTTGTGTAAGAGGAGTTATTTTGGTACACAATCTGAGTTCAATTAGACCGGGCTTTACAGACGACACCTTCGTTATAATTGGCAGTTTAATGGGCCTCGTCTGGACCCTAACTTCATTTTAGTCTGTACTGCTTTTGGTCAAAACATGATTTATGAATATTAGAAGTTTTGTAATTCGTTTAGTAAATATGATGGATCAAGGTATCGGGGGTAAATGTAAGCTATCACGCCCTTTATACCAGAAGGCTTTTATTTTGGTAATATACTTCATTTTAATTTATGTCGGTATATTGGCATGGCTAGCTGACATATGACTTATTATTTAATTAATGTTCTGTGTCTCGTAATGTTTACTACTTTGCCTATGTATGTATAGAGTCAAATCTATCTAACTAAACAGACAGCTGTGCTGCTGGGGAGTTTTTGCGCCACTTCTTCTTCCCAGCTAAAGCACTAGGAAGTGGTGAAGGGTGTGCGTTTTGGGGGACTGTCTTATGTATTTTGACGTTCGAAAATTGTTGATTCTCAGCCTAATGAATTGAATAAATGACTTTTGATTTTGATTAACTTAAATAGGTTTATTTTTGTAATCAACAATAAGTTTTAGAGAGAAGTTTGCTTGGTCACATAAATCCTATTATACTACTAATATTATAAATGTGAAAGTTTGTGTAGATCAGTGATGGGCAAAGTACGGCCCGCGGGGCAGGGGGCCTACTCCCTAAGAGAAATCCGTAGTATCGGCCATCGTTACGGGCGCTTCGTTCTCCGTCTCACATACGGACATACCGTAAGTTAGACTGAGAGCGAAGCGCTCGTAGCGACGGCCGATACTACGGATTTCGCTTAGGGAGTAGACCCCCTGCTCCGGCCCGCGAAAGCATTTAACGGGGGGTTATCCGAAATTGCCTGTTTCAGAATCAAGATTAAATTATCAAATTCGTATATTTAGGCCCTGAAAAAAATATATGTCATAGATAGATCCTTGTTTGAGGGAAATTAAAGGTTCAAAACACGATTAATTGCAATTTGCTCGATGAAAAAAAAATCCGAAGTAGGGTCGATTTCGAAACAAGTTTCCATCTCATTTCCTAATTACAGCACAAAATTGTGTAGAAATTGCATGTACAATAAGAGAATCGTATTTAGGAGGGAAAATAAAGGTTGAAATTTTTAGTTTAGTAGATTTTTTTTTTAACAAACTCAAAAACAGTAAATCGGGCTAAATCGGCTCGCGCTCAGAGTCCTGCGGGACGTCATAGAGGGTGGACCTGTGTCAAAATTTTCAAAAACTCGCTCACCCTGCGCCTGTACAAAAAAATCGAATAAAATAATAACAAATTAAATTATGAAATCGGGATAACTCACAAAAAATATCTTGTAAATAAATTATAGTTTTAATTCATAAAATTGTTTTCGAAAATGTGATTATTTCTAGTCAATATGATGACGTTTAATTGTCATCTTAAAATAGTATTGACACATTACAAATTAATATCGATAAAATAATAGTCAAGTGAGAGTCGTATGTAATGTTTTATCGTCATTTATGAAGAAGTTTGTACAAAAGACAATTTTCTAAGATTTTTAAAATCAGATTCATCCATATCAACTATGATATTTACTCTCTACCGACCTGTCTTCGCTACTATCATCCTACATTAATATCACACGGTAAACAATTTGTCCGCAGTGTGTAGCAACACAAGATTTTTTCTAGGATCGGTAATTTTATCATATTGGCTCTGAGTGAACAACTTTCAGTTTTGAATACCAAAAGTCACTGTCACTATACGATAAAATATTACCACGTGCTTGAAAAATAGCGCCGTGTGAAGGCAGTGGTTATGCGCTAATAGTATAACTTGGTGCTCATGTTCCCAATCAAGTTCGTCAAAGACGTATCGTATCGTATCTATGCCATATACATGGATCTATGCCACTTTTGTCTTGGTAAATGGTCCGATGGGTCGGTAATCCGACAAGACCGGGGACGGATAAAAAATGTATACAAAGGAGATGTTCCAAAATGTATGGAGCCTGGGCCAGATCCTTGTACACTATACTTAAAAATAGGGAAATTCATTTAAAATAGTTCTCAACTGTCCAATTACTTTAAAATGGCTTGGTTTGCTGGTAAACACAAGAAATTACACTTGAAATTGCAACACACAATAAAAACCCGTCATGGTGGTAAGCTGTCATTTTGATTGATTAATGACATTGACGTTTGACATGTTTATTTCTGTGATGGTTGAAAGTTGACTCCCGGCTACTCTCGAGAGTCTTACGCCGTCAAGTCCAAAAACAAAAGCCAGGTAAACAGATAGGAAAGAAACGGTATTGAATCCAAAAAACGAAAGCGAGGTAGTCAAAAAGAACTCCAGAAACTCAAAACAGAACGAACACAATCACGATCGACGACGAGACGCAAGTGACTGACACGTCTGAGCCCTGCGGTGACACTGTTGTGACAGCTGACAGTACTTTTTCTATGATCAATGGTCGATCTATGGTTTACTGTCATTGTTTTTAAGCACAGAGTAACTGAATCAGTGAGACGCCATGTTGAAAGTCGATAAAAATAATTTATAAATATCAATTCACTACCACAACAGTATACATTTAATTGAATTATCTATATTTTTCCCGAATTCTACGGAATTTTCTCTTTTTTTTGAGATACTGTACATAGACCTGGCCCATTTTGAAACATCTCCTTTAATTTTGATGTCTTAAAATAATAGATTCGATAAATTTTAGCTGTAGCAGTAGGTGCGTCACTAGACAATAAAGTACGGCAATTGTTTCTTTATATGTTCTCACAATATTTACGGTTCTTTATGAGCGGTGTCAAACATCAAAAACAAAAGAATTTGGTTACAGTATAAGCGAAACAGTACGACGATTTTTAGCCGATTCTACTTTATACAAATCTGAAATTCAGGATCTTTGAAAATTCTGCCACTAAAGAAGTTAAATAGTGGATGCAAATTTGTATGGAAATCTACCATTTTTGTCGCAGAGAAATACCGCCGGGCACACAGCTTGTCTATTAAATAATTTTTTAAAGTTACTGATTACTAACGTTTAGCCTTAACCTCTGGGTCTGAGAAGCATGAATTCGGTTTAGAGATATTTATTTTCTCAAAGAACAAATTGCACAATGGTTTTTTTTTGTTTTGGATGGGAAATGATCAAATGAATTCTACCGCTCTGGAAAGCGTGACAGACTTTTACTGTCTAAAACCCACCCGTGTTCCTTCAGTTCAAATTCAAATTCTCAAATTCACTGACAACTAACACTTGTGTTGGAAAGTCGCTGGTTGAAAGGTCTGGAAGCATGATTTCGGTTTAAAGACATTTATTTTCTCATAGAACGAATTGCACAAGGGTTCCTATTGCAATGGTGCAATTATTTATTTTCACCTTACTACCAAAAATCCATGTGTATCTGTAACCAGCTTCTGCTCGCGACTTCGTTCGCGATAGATTGGTGACGCGGGAGCAATTGACGTACAGTTGTCCGTGTGAGAAGCAGCTAGTCCTGAGGTCGGAACCCGTAGCAATCATAATAATAATAAAGCTGAAGAGTTTGTTTTTAGGGTTCCGTACCTCAAAAGGTGAAAGAGGAACCCTTCCCATCTGTCCGTCTGTCTGTCCGTGTGTCACCTCCAATTTTCTCAGGAACGGGTGGCTCTAGCAAGTTGAAATTTATACCAGATACTGAAGTCTATAGTTCCTATTAGGTCTATAAAAATCAAGGTCCTGAGTCGACACGATAAAAAAATATGGGCAAATTTAGATTTTTGCGAAAACTTGTAAGTACCAAAATTTATTTTAATATTCAACTTTTTTTATTTTTCGGAATTTTCCCGTTACTTGTGCTGTAAGACCTTGCTTTTAACCAAAATTCACAATTCTAGGTCAACCGGAAGTACCTTATAGGTTTTGGGTCGAAAACCTATATGGTAGTTCCCGTTGACCTAGAATCACGAAATTTGGCGAAAAGTAAGATCTTACAGCACAAATAAAGGAAAAATTCCAAAAAAGTAAAAAGTTGAAAATTAAAGTAAATTTTGATACAAGTTTTCGCGAAAATCTAAATTTGCCCATAACTTTTTTATTACAATATGGTACCTACAAATTTGTACGGAACCCTCAGTGGGCGATTCCGACTCGCACTTGTCCGGTTTTTTATATATGTTTGAAATCTCTATCACTGGAACTACCAGCCTCAGGCAAAGCTAGTTTTGATTGAAAATACATTTTTGCTTTTGTTTCATTAATAAAATTAGTTGATTACATCACATTAACAATTACATTAAATTACAACACAGCACATAAGCCGATTCCGACAACGCCACAATATCGGCGGTCAGATTTTCGCATACGTTTAGTACCTACTAAACGCTTTTACATAATTAGTTGTTATTGTCAACTGTATCGTCGCAGACAGTGTCTGACACCGATATCGGACAATTTCGACCAGCGAAGACGCAGTGCGGGGTGAGAGAACCAGCCATTCTTTCACTTGAACACGCTTATTCGCGCTGCCGACTTCGAGACGTCGGTAATTACTGTATTGTAGTCGTTTAGTGACTCGCAATGGTCATCGATATTCACCAATATCATCGGGCCGATAATAATTATATCGGTTTGTGTATAGCTGCTAACTTATCGGTATCCGGTTGGCGTCGGTATCTGATCATTTGAAAACGCTCAATAGGTACTTTACAGGATATGGAATCAATAAAAAACAAATAAAAAATCGAAAAAAAAAGTAGCCTAAGTTACTCCTTATTACATCAGCTACCTGCCAGTGAAAAACCCCGTCAAAAACGGTCAAGCCATTTCAGAGATTAGTGGGAACAAACAGACAGACAGACAGACAAAAATTGTAAAAAAAATATTTTGGTATATGTACCGTATATATATTCATATGCATGTAGCAAAAAGCGGTTATTTTAATATTACAAACAGACACTCCAATTTTATTTATATGTATAGATGTATAGATTTTAGTTCTACCATAAAATGTATCTAAAACTAAGGAAAAAATGTCGAACCTATGCAAAAATAATTCCGTTGATCAACTGCAATATGTTATACTATGGCATGGATTTTCTGCTAAATGGTTGACAGTTCATCGTAAGTAAATACGTCACGCTGCATTTGGGGGAGGCGGAGGTAGCGTTTCAAAGGCCCACAGGCCGGAACAACCTAGCCTTAATCCGGCCCGCCGACGGTCCTTCGACATGAATACTAAATGGCCCGCGATAATTATATTTTGACGATCCAGAAGTATAAAGTAGATTTTACTTAGAATAATAGACGCACAGGTAAAGGAGCCAGCTGGACTAGCCTTTTCGCGCTACTGAAAGTTACTTCGTCACAGCTCGAACCTGCATTCGAAAATATTATAGCAGATCAAAAGCAATTTCATGTCTCACACGCCTACCATGGACGGCCTTCGAATAAAAGTAATTTTTAACATTTGTGCAAGTGTGTAATGCTGTAATGTTTTTATATGATTAAAAGTATCAACACAAAATGCATTTTTGCTATAATTCTGGTCCTCCTCTGAAATTTCTTAAACTTTCTGGCCCCCATTAAGAAAGTTTGCCCACCACCACTGGTGTAGATGGATGGATGTTTGTTATTATTTCACGCAAAAATTATTAAACAGCAGTTAGCTTTAAAAGTAATAAGTTATGGCCATCGTTTTATGCTTTTAACTCAATAGTCTAAGTGGTGTGCATGAGGTCTTGCGTTAATTAAGATACTTGTTGATATATAGTGTTGCGGGAGCCAGTGTCCTCCCGCGATACAAAGACACACATTATTGTTTTACGTCAACACAAAAAAAAATAACACGAGGGACTTTGTACTTGAAAAAAGTATGTTTAAAGATACACCAAGAATAAATAATAAAAATAAAATAACTAAAAGTACCTAGGTAAGTCTTTGAAAGAAAACAAACTCCTTACTCTTACACGAACGGAAATTGAAATCGGTTGAAATGACGTGATTTAGTTACCGATGTCAACTAAGCAACATTTGTTACACATCGCCAACATTTCCCTCGGGCTCGCGTTTGTTATATACTCAACAAATGTGCCAAGAAACCCGTAGTTTTTGTTATTCCCCAGAAACAACGTTTTTTTCCAGTTGTGCGTTAAATCTTATAATAGTTACCTTTCCGAATGGTTTTTCTCAAGGGGGTGAGCGCTATCGGGTGGAACGCAAACGGTTTTTTTAAGTAAGGAAGTTAGTTCCAATATAGGTACTCGTATGTATTGTGGGAAGTATTTTAACTGAAAATAGAACAGATTTTTATGGCCTGTTTCAGCACTTTTTGATCCGATGAACTTATTTCGTACAGCAGTTGGCCGCACATCAGTGGTAACAAAACAAGCTGGCCATTTCTATATCATTCAGTTTATTAAGGGACTACTCACCCTTATTCAGCTCTGTTCAGCTTTTGTCCATAGAAAAAAAAAACGATTTTGTATGAGATGCGTACATATCCGCTCAGCCAGCCGCGGAAAGCTGAACGGACTCATCGTTGTTTTCTATGGACGAAGGCTGAACAGAGCTGAATAAGTGTGAGTAGTCCCTAATCCGTTGTTGCTAAATGTTTCTCCTTATTATTATTTTATTTTTTTAACTGGTTTAAGTTGAAAACCAGCGCTTAGCAATCCGCTAGGGGGACCTAAGCATAATGCTGACGCTTAAACCTTTTGTTTCCCGTAGGTATTATAGTTTGGTGTAGGTATGTAGAGTTACCAAAAGAGATAAGTAACCAGAGTCGTCGAATATAGTTTAAGTTTAGTGAGAAACCGAGAAATGTTTTCGATTCGAATGTAATTTGATGAATGAACTGTTTGTTTTCTTTTAATTTAATTAAATCTGACTGATGTGCCTGGTCCTAAAACGCAATGAAAATCTGGATACTGTGAAAACGTATTTTTTAACCGACTTCCAAAAGAAGGAGGTTATCAATTGGTCATGTTTATATAAATATATATATTTTTTTTTAATGTATGTTCGGGCATAACTCCGTCATATATAGACGGATTTGCAAAATTCTTTTTTGTTCGAAATGCGTTTGTTCCGAAATGGTCTCATTTCAATTTTATATAGATCTGATGATGCCTTTCGGAGACAGACAACGGAATTCCTCAAAAAGTTACAGCAAATCAACCGCGATTGCTGCTATCGCATAAATATGCCTTGTTTTGACCCCAAGGATGATGAAATTTGGAATTGATGTGGGGTAGGTACTGTAACTAAAAAGTGAAAAATAAAAACTCTTCTGTATCGGTATTCTGCAACCTGAATTAATTTAACGTTTAATTGTGATGAAACATTTCATAAATAAAAACTCTTTCCAAAAAAAAAAACAACTGACTTCCGAAAAAACACTACAAAGTGAAAAATAACTTAAATTTCGGAAGTCGGTGACTTTAGATATGTATTTTAATTTTTTGTCACCGCCTTCCGAAATTAAAGTTATTTTTCACTTTGTACTGTTTTTTCGAAAGTCGGTTGTTTTTTTTTTTGGAAAGAGTTTTTATTTATGAAATGTTTCATCACAATTAAACGTTAAATTAATTCAGGTTGCAGAATACCACATCATACCAAAAATTATAAATCATGAAATAGGTACGAAGCAACAACATGCAAACTTTCACGCAAGCTGACGTAACAATAAATAATGAACACACGCGCCAGACAAACTGCCTGCGTCTCACAATGATTAATATCAGAATTACTGTAGGTCTACTTATTAGTACGCACCCCTCACCTGTTAGAATAAGTGCTTAGTACACGTCGCACGACGAACACGATGTTACAGAAGGGTAACTCCACACAGAGCTTGAGCTCCGTATGTTCTGAGTAAATCTGCGTGATCCCATTATCGCTAACTTCACTACATAGTATAAAACAAAGTCGCTTTTTCTGTCCCTATATCCCTATGTATGCTTAAATCTTTAAAACTGCGCAACGGATTTTGATGCGGGTTTTTTTAATAGATAGAGTGATTCAAGAGGAAGGTTTATATGTATAATACATCGACATCCACGCAGGCGAAGCCGCTGGCAAAAGCTAGTATATTATAAGTATGAAAGTTTGGATGTTTGGATGTTTGTTACGCAATCACGCAAAAACGCCCGAACGGATTTAAATGAAATTTGGCACACATATAGTTTTTAACCTGGATTAACACAAAAGATACCTACTTTTCGGGGACGTGGGATAATTTCCGACTTCCACGCGGGCAAAGCTGCTGGCAAAAGCTGGTAACTAATAAATTCGTGCACTGGCTGGATAGGTCCACTCAATTTTCTCTGCCTGCAACTTAGTCAAAATAACTTTTTATCCCCAGAACCACCGCGTTAAATTCCATCACCCAACCGCGAACGTTATCACTTTGTTTCTTGCTTATCATTCTTTCCGACCTTTTATCTTTTTGCGCGGCTCGTAAGGGTCATAGCGTGATGTTAAATATTCCACAACCTTCTTGAAAAATAGGGCGATCGAATGCCATTATTTTTTATATCCGAGTGCGAGTTCCAGAGATTAGTCCCTACATACCAACTTACAAAAAAAATAGACCTCTTTCAAATATAACAGACGATGTTGAAAGTGGCTTTTTGTTATTATAGTCCAATCAAAATCAAAAGTCATTTATTCAAATTAGACTGAGAAGCAGTACTTTTCGAACGTCAAAATTACATAAGACAGTCCCCCAAAACGGCCGCCCTTCAGCACTTCCTAGTGCTTTGGCTGGGAAGAAGAAATGGCGCAACAAACTCCCCAGCAGCACTGCTGTCTGTTAAGTTAGAAAGACTTAATTCTATACATAGGTAATCTAACAATCCTTCTGCGCTCTCCTATATTTTGGTACATTGTCACAATAGAAACGTTGCGAAGAGATGTATTAAATACAAGGGTAATCCTCAGGGATTTGTGCTAAGCCGCAGTGCTCAGGTGTCATGGCAACAGCCTCGCGAACTTGAAGGGAATAAGACCAGTGATATAATTGAAAGAGGATAGAATGTTAGATTAAGGTACTGTGGAAAGTTTTCTACTCTAGATTGATTGATTTATTTGGACAAAGGCATGGAGACGGGGGAGGAAAAGGAAAAACTTGAAGGCTCCCACAGACAGGAGCTACGCGACAGTGCGACATGACTCTAGTTACTAAACTTCATGGAAGTTGTTCTACTAGAGTCTAGTAGGACAACTTCCATGAAGTTTTCATAGAAATTGTTCTAGTAGAGTCGTGTCGTGCTGACTCGTCGCGCCATATTTTGTTTGTAAATGTTTTATAGCATAATAGGGTCCAAACTTGCATGATTTTGGTGTATTTGGTCCACGTTGCGTGTCACCAAACTGTGTATCATAATAATTGGACGCGACTTGGCGCTATATGATTTTCGTTAAAACAACAACATAGTCTAACATCACGCCTCGTTTCCCCGAAGGGTTAGGCAGAAGTGCACCTATAGTACACCCACATTTCGCCAGTTATGTTTAAGTCGCATGTAATAGGGGACTAGCGTATTGTCATCAGCCGAGCACAAATCCAGACTCCGGGTTGCTACTGAGAAATTCTAAATAGAAAATCCCAATAATAGTTTGTCTGACCTAGGAATCGAAACTAGGACCTCGTGCTCGTCAAACGACGGAGTCGTTTAAACTTGAGGAATTTATATGAATGTTAGCAAGCGTTTTTCTATAACTGCTTCTCCAAAATATACACGGTGGCAAGGACATTGACGTGCAAACTGTTACCATGGATACAGTACAAGGTTCTGAACCCCACTGTCGGTACATACATTTTGACCGCGTAGGTATTGCACTTTTATGTAGGTATTGCACTTTTATGTAGGTATTGCACTTTTATGTAGGTATTGCATTTTTATGTAGGTATTGCACTTTTATGTAGGTATTGCACTTTTATGTAGGTATTGCACTTTTATGTAGGTATTGCACTTTTATGTAGGTATTGCACTTTTATGTAGGTATTGCACTTTTATGTAGGTATTGCACTTTTATGTAGGTATTGCACTTTTCTATGATACAACAGATTTTTTCTTTGATAAGCGACCAAATATGTCTGCGCTAGGAGTCTACAATAATATGCTGAATTCATGGTTACAGTTTGTGCGTTGATGTATGCCACCCTGTAGTTGTGACCCGCACATGAATTTTTTATACAGAATAAATTTTTATCTAGTGCGCAAACTGTAGGTAACCATGAATTCAGCATATCGTTCTAGACTCCTAGCGCAGAAATTTTACGTCGGTTTCACAAAAAAAATCAGCTGTTTCATGGGAAAGTGTAATACATACGCGGTCAAAATGTATGGAACAGCTGATTCTTTTTTGTATAACCGACGAATAATTTCTGCGCTGGAGGTGAATGATATGCTGAGTTCATGGTTTTTTTTTTGGTGGGAAATCATCAAATAACTTCTTCCGCTCTGGGTGGAGCAAGAGGGCGTGGCAGACTTTTACTGACTAAAACCCACCCGTGTTATCTGTTGTCTGTGTACCGGGGGCTGCGGTATCTCTTTCGAATAATCCGCACCCCTGGCATCGGCCCTTGCGGACTCCACCGGTTGGTGCTGACATCTCTTTGAGGCGCGCGTGGAACATTACTCGCCGTCCGCAAGCCCGTGCCTACGGTAGTCGGGAATCAGCCTGGGATGCCCGACGTCCAGGGCGTCTCCTGCGACCACTTAGGCCGTGAGGGCGCATGTACTGCCTCTCCCTCACGTGCGCCGCCTCCCTCTTCGCGAGCTTACTGCTTCGCAGGAGGAGGTAACGGCTAGCCATGCACTCTCGCTCCGTACCATGGCCTGGACCAGGGCCGGACGTGAGAGATCGCCGCTGCCAATCGCCTCCACGAGGACACGGCGGTGCTCCACCCAAGCCGGGCAGACCTCCACCGTATGGTCCACCGTGTCCTCAGGGTGATCTTCGCAATGGAATCACCCGGGCGTTTCCTCCCGCCTTATGCGAAGCAGGAACCTGCCGAAACAGCCGTGTCCGGTGAGGACCTGTGTCAGGTGGAAGATGAGGACGTGCCGCCTGTCAAGCCACTCCTCAAAATGCTGAATTCATGTTTACAGTTTGCGTACTTGATAAAAACTTATCCTGTATAGCAGACTATTTATATTTGCGCCGTAAATTTTCATTATTTCATTATCATCATTATCTGCCTAGCCATTTCCAAACTATATTGGGGTTGACTTCGAGTCTAACCGGATGCAGTTGAATGCCAGTATTTTACATAAAGCGACTATCTGACCGACCTTGTCATTCTTTATTATTGTAAAATTAAACTCGGTAAACAAAACCAAAACCTTACCTAATGCCAGTACCAATCTATTACCAAACATTTTTAACTGTTGGTAGAGCTAATGGACGCTAATAATACGTCCATCAAGTATTCACGAATCAAGACACAACACGATACTGTTTTATTTATAAATTAACTAACTTTTGCCCGCGGCTTCGCCCGCGTGGAGGTTGGATATTATCCCACGGGAACGTGCTATCGAAATAAAAAGTATCTTATGAGTCAATTCATGTTATAAGCAGAGGTCGGAGTAGGTAGATTGATTTAAGGTCGTTGACGTCAAACGTAGAGGATAATATGGATATGCCTCCAAAATACCGGAACTTCATATTTATTGTGATATTTGTTCCGGAATTTTGACGTCTACAGATGTTGAACGATCATTTTCCACATATAAATGGATATTAGACGTCAAAAGTATTCACTTTAAAATTAGGAAATATTGAAAAAATTATGATTATTTATTTTAATTGTATTAACGTTGAAAGCCAAAATATGGAAATTGTATCCGATGAGGATTAAAAATAATTTATTTATGTTTTTGTTTAATTAAAAATAATTGTTCATTGAATTCAATCAATCATTCATATAATAAACTATTTTGTTAGCCTATCTGTATGTTTTTTTTAAATTTTATTCCATAATTCCAATTCCGGAACTTTTTCCGGTACTTCCCGCACATTATGAATAAAATGGCATGTCCATATTATAATATCTTGACGCAAGTATATAAAATCAATCTACCTACTCCGACCTCTGGTTATAAGCTATCTGGGTGCCAAATTTCATCTAAATCCGTTAAGTGATTGAGTAACAAACATCCAAACATCCAAACATACAAACTTTCACAAATGAGTAGGTAATTAAAATAATAAAAGAGATGTTCCATCCGCTTGTTTACCATTTAACAATATAAAACATTAAATTTAATTACTTGAAAGATTTAACAGACCGAAGAAGTTGCTATCCTGCAAAGCATAGTTTGTGACTAACCTAATGTAAATCCATAGCTTCCCAAACTAGATAATAGCCACGCTATAGTTATCACGTCTTTCTATATTATTTTAAAATTAAACACGGTAAACAAAAACGAGTGTGTTTCGCCAAGTGCGAATTGAAATCACACACAACGGCTTCCAGACCATAGGCCAAAAAACGCCGGAAAAGCAAGCTTATTTAATTTTTATCTTTATTTTATATTTATTATTCGTTGGTATAGCAGCAATGGGAATACACACTCTGTGAGATTTTAACTATCTACGTATAACGGTTCACGAGATGCAACCCACTGACAGAAAGACGGACGGATGGACAGACGGACGGACAGCGGAGGCTTAGTAATAAGGTTCCATAGTCAATAATTGGGTACGGAACCCTAAAACCGAAACTTTATCTAATACCGGCACTTCGGAACATTCCCAACTGTTGGCAAAGCTAATGGACGCTAATAATAGGCCCATCAAGTATTCACGAATTACGATACCACGTGTTGCTCATTTATAAAATTAGTCGGCGAGAGAAATTGAATATCATACTGTTTTATTTTTAAGTCAAATTTGTTGGAAATTAAGCCACAAATGTCACGCAATATGTCATGACATTTAAAGGGGATAACAGTCCACATATGAGGGGCTTGTGGCTAAGTAATAATAGCCGCACGGGTCGATCGATTAGGTTAAGCTACGCTTGCCGCGGTTGGTCCGTGGATGGGTGACCATCTTTACGTACATACCAAGACCCCTCCGTGCCTCGGAAAGCACGTTAAGCCGTTGGTCTCGGCTGTCATTTGTGGATCTTTGACAGTCGTTACGGGTCGTCAGAAGCACGAAACTTTGACAACCTTACCAAGGGGTATCGTATTACCCAGTAACTGGGTTGTGGAGGTCAGATAGGCAGTCGCTCCATGTAAAATACTGGTATTCATCTGGTTAGACTGGAAGCCGACCCCAATATGTTAGGAAAAGGTTACGGAGATGATGAATAATCCACATATAAACACACGCATGTCCAGACTGGGTACATTTACCGCATGTCGGATACATTGTGGGTTCAGACCACCACAGCATGGATTCCTGATAACGTCCAACGGCATCGTGGTAGACCCAGGCGTAGACGGCGGGACGAACGTGACGCGTATGTGAGGGTTTGGTCCATTCTGGCTGAGAATCGGGTTGAGTGGAAAAAGGAAATTGGCCTTTGCTAGTGGGACAATACAGGCTGATTTTTATTTCTCAAGCAAAGTAACGTTGCTCAGAGTTATCATAATTCCTGGTACATGGGACATTACATTTTTTTTACATTTTGTAAATGTGAGTACTTGAGAGTATGTCATGCTCACATAAATGTCTCACTGATGGTGGCGCGTGTGTTGGATCACTCGGTTCCCTACAAAATGGTTGAGCTGGATGGTGCTGATCCACGCGTCAAGTTCGTGAACGGGCGCTGCAGCTGTCGGTTGAGACTGGTCATCTCCTAACTTCCAGGGCTTATTTGTATCTTGTATTTAGAATTGCTTATCTTTTTTTTTTTACATTATTCTCACATACAGAAGCAACAAGAATAATGTTCCCAAGATTTTTTAATATTTCAACTTGATTTTAAAAGAGTGTCCGTGGAGTTTCTTGCCCGTTCTTCTCCATAGAGATCTACGCTTTGGAATGGGCAACTAGCTTCAACTTTCCAACTGATCGACTTTTTGACAGTTCAAAAGTGCCTGTAAATGGTTTTATAACACATTTGCTCGTAAAGGATCTCTTATTACACCAATTTCAATATCGTTTAAGAAAGTCCGACTTTTATTTATTTCCTCGCAAATATGTTATAAAACGTCGTATGACATACGTGCGCTTTGAAAATTACAGCCTCTGCTTTCTTGTAGCCCTCACCTACGGCTCGGGCTAGCAATATCGCCTCGGCTGTAATTTTCAACTTACCGCACTTATATCATAATGTACTATAATTGAAATAAATGCTTTGAGTTTGAGTTTGAATTATGACATTTCATCCTTGTCTCCACTGCGCTGCCTCTGGTTGTCCCTAGTATTCATTGACCAATTTATTTATTTATTATTATTTATTCATTATCAAGTAACAATAGACTCATTATTAGGCACATAATTAAAATAACAATACACTTGCATGAAAGCATTATCTAAATAAATTAAAATTATTATTATTAAATAATTATTAATAAAAACAATAATAATGATTATTATTAATTACCATCAAGAGGGCAGTCTACTTGTTTTCCATCCAATAAAAAAAATTTTACTTAACCTCCTTTCGCATTCGGGTGCAAAACGTAGCCAGTTAAAAGTTGATCATTATTAGGTGTCACGTTTCGCGACGTGACCGACACTAAGCATATAAGGGTGGGAGGAACATCGACGCACTACCTGAGCAAAATTATTGTAATAGTAGAAATTTTTCTTTGATAATAAATTACAAAATTTGGTGTGCAATAAGGGAATACCTACGCGGTCAATATGTATGGAACAACTAATTAATGATTCTGGAATCTCGTACTGAATCTATGGTCCCAGGGGGTCTAAAAAGGCCACTTTGGCAGAATCATAATATGATCATATTATGAATCATATTTAAAATCGTGAAATTGTCACAACCTGATTTGATTCATAATATTATCTGCGTTGACAGCATGCGATTCATCTATTTGACAGTTTTGTATGGAAATTCGTAAAATGGCCACCAAATTATGAATTGCTTTATTAAAGTAAAATGTCAAATAGCAGAATCATAGGGCAATTCAGGAAATGAATCACTTTTAGAGGAATTGCTTAATGTGGCCTTTTTAGACCCGCAGGTTATGCGTCAATATTCCTGCCACCCTGTATAAATAAAATGAATAAACCCATTGTTAGAGCTTCATTATTCTCGAAACGAACAAAACTTTCCTTGATAATTTCTTGGTAGTTTTCTTATTAAATTGTTTGCATGGGCACTCGATTTCGATGAAACCTCTTGTGTTCTCCTTTCGTTCTTACAACGGACACTTTACTTGTTATTTAATGGTGTAGAATAGTATTTTATGTAGAAGTATGGAACAATAGCTAAATTATAAATAAAAAACTAAAACACACGTTTTAAAAACCTAACTAAAAAAGTAGAAAATAATTTAATTCTATTATAAAGCGTGGCGTGCTTTTTGACGTATTTTTATAATCAATTAATATCAAGCACCCCACGCTTTATAATAGAATTAAATTATTTTCTACTTTTTAAACTTTTTTTTTTTTTTTTTAACTATTATTTATTTTCTATTTTTTAGTTCTGCTAACTAAAAAAGCGTGTTTTTTCTATTTTTTGTTGTTGAAATTATTGAATTGTCATCGGTTCTCGATAAGTCTACAAAGTTAAATGAAATTCTGACAACTAGTCTTACCAAGGGGTATCGTTTTAACGTGTAGCTGGATTGTTTAGGTAAGATAGGCAGCTGATCCCTGTAAAATACTGAACCCCAACATAGTTATGAAAAGGCTAGGCAGATGAAGATGAATTCTGAAGAATATGAAACAAATATTAGAAAAATATTACACTATATTTAGGGTAATTTAAGAACAATCAATATTTCATAACCGCTGCTCTGAAAACGGTGAAGGAAAACATCGTGATGAAACTGACATGTCCTCGAGCCAAACATTCAAAGACATGTGACACATCTACCAACCCGCACTTGGCCTGTGTTTGTGTTTGTGTTTTTGTCCCAGCATTGGGAAATTATAGGCTAATTACATAATTTAAAAAAAAATGTGGGTACACCTACATTTCGCCAGTAACGTTTTAAATCCCATATAAAAGGGGGCGAGTCTATTACCATCCAACGAGCACAAATCCGGACTCCGGGCTGCTACTGAAAAAATCCAGATAGGAAAACACATTAACACTTTGCTCGACCTGGGAATCGAACCTTCACCAGTAGCGCTTGCGACCAACGAGGCAGCCTAAGTGTATGTCAAGAACAAACCACATCTATAACTAGATACGTTATAGGGACTGCCATATAATGTTGCTTTTAATTCACAGCTCAAAATATAAATACGCTACTGGCACTGCAATACTAATAGCCTGTCACTTACAAATATAATATTGAATTAATTTCACCTGAAAACTGAAATGCGGCTGGCTCAAAATAGTAACACAACTATTAAAAGCTCATGTTATTTATAGGAAAAGCTTTCATTACAGTTCAGTTATTAACAAGATATCCATTAAACCCGCGTGGCGGATGTTTATAATGAGTTATTGATCGACATTATTGATTTTACTGAAAAAACCGCTGCACGTTTTGGTCATTTTAATTAACTCTTTCCGTGGACTTCTCTCTCTCTCTCACTCCTTTTCCAAGAAAGGAGGCCTGTGTCCCGGCAGTGGGAGCTACATACATTATAGGCTGATTATGTTACCTGATAATACCCGTTTGTTCGTACAATTTAACGCAACTTCGCATTGTGATGCACAAGCGCCGCTGAGTGCCTCGGGAGAGACAAAAACTATTCGCGTCTTAATGTTTATATGTGTGCTCTCGTGTTCATGCAGATTTATTGTGTGTGCGTTCTTATACATACGTGGTACTCAATGTAACAATTAACGCACAGAACCGTACAGGGCAGTCACTGGCTTAATACGCTTTTTTACTCCGACGACTTACGAAACTTAGCGAAGTTTTCCGACTAAAGTTGGCTATGCGACTATTTTAAAAAGTAGCATTGTTTCATTGAATTGTCGCTACACAAACAACTATTACTTTTTGTTGTATTATTTTTAAATTCCAATTTCCGACGCCATTATTTGTTTTGATTAATTTGTTTTGGTTGTGAGCTAGGATAGCATGTGTTTAGGTAGGTAGGTAGTACAAGTTTATATCGGTCAATAGGACCTCATCAAATACCCACAAATATAATGGCTTGAATACCACGATTAATACCCCCGTTGGGTCTTTTCCTTGTAATAGTTCCAATACCCCTTGTACATACAATAGGTTTAATACACATTAATGTAGGGCGGTTTAGAACAGCCCTGCCCCCGGCCACTGCCTTACTGTGTAGACACGGACTCCTCAAGATTTTAACGTTGATAATAGGTGAAATATAGATAATTTTCACTGTGAAAGTTGTTCTGGTGGTGTGTGTATAGAGAAAATAAAACATGATGCATTTTAAAAACTATATTTCGGTGAAAAATAAAATAAAACAAGTGATCGTGAAAAGTAATTGTACACCGGATTTGCAACTAATACAAACTAAAGGTAACGTCAATCGTAAATACAATACAAAACAATATCATTCTTAATTGCCTCATAGGTTGCATGCTGTGTATCTACTGCAATCGGTTATCCCGTTTTTTTGGCTTTTTTTAAATTTCTGCCTATCCTGTCTAAAGACTCTGTGCACGCCACTGCCAACGGTGTAAGCAGTGGTGTATAGAACCTTCATTATTCTCCAGTTATATTTCAAGTCCCATGTTATAGTCTAGTGCGTGCATATAAAATCCTTTTGAGAAGCAGTATGCGTTAGCTTTAGAAAATGTTCAAAAAGCATTCCTTAGATGGCTCTACAAACACTTGTATGGGTTTTATCCTTTCTTATATCCCACTAAACTCCTCTTGGATTGCATAGGTTTCAATTCTCTAGAAGTAAGACGGTCACGTGATCAGATGACTGTAATATTTAAAATTCTTAGGGGGATATCTATTTGTCCCAGATAATTACTGTCGTGGCAGAAAACACCGCTTACTGGCTGTTCCAACTTGCCGTACTGCACACTCCAAGTCACCTATTCCTCGGACATTAACCGCTGTTAACGCTCTCCTGAACTCAAATACAGATCCCGATATGTTTGCGAATGAATGGAAGATGATGCTAGCAAAATGTTTATTTGTGAGAAGAATGCATGACTGTGTTAAATAGATTGTAGATATTGTAATGTGTATATTGGTATGTTTAAATAGTGGAATTGGCTTCGGCCGTTTTATTTAAAATAAATAAATAGGCTGCAAGCCCTTACCTATACCCGGGCATACATCTTAGACTTTGAGCTGGTACCGAGAAACACCAAAGTAAATGGCAAAATTCGTCCTGGAAATCTAAACCAAGACCTTCACAAATTCCTAGACTAACGAGGCAGTTCTCTGTGAAACCTTTATTATAAATACTAACTTTTTCCAGCGGCTTCGCCCGCGTCGACGGCGCATATTATCCTAGGGTACGTACTACCGGGATTAAAAGTATCCTACGTGTTATCCAGACTAAATCGGCCGTTTTTGCATAATTGAGTAACAAACATCGAAACACATAAACTTTCACATTTATAATGTTAGTTGGATTATAAAAGGATATTTATATAATATATCCATGAAACAATATAAATAATATGTAGTAGGATTATAAAATTGAAGTAAGCGGCTACAAAACCTTTTAAAAATATCACAGTCTTCTTTTAAACCGCAGACAGCTTCCATATCCACAAATTGCAGCCGACCTGACCCCTCGATCTAGTTCATTAAAAGGTTACAATTTTATTCTTAGCTCTGACGTGGACAGTGTTAAATTTGTTAGTATTTCAGTGCTGAAATTCAGGGCAGAATGTAGGACAGTCTGTTATAAATTGGACCTAATGCTTGTTTTAAAATGTGTCTGGGTTGTTTTTAAAAATGGGAATCATTTTTCGAGGGACGATTAGGAATGTACCTATGAGTAAATAGAGTACCTTTTCCTGTATCACCTATTTACTGCACATGATTTAAATTGTTTTATTGAAATAATTAAGATATCTTATTTTATGTAAGTAGGTTAAAACTTACCTACTTACATAAAAAAGTTTTGGTTCGCGGTTCGTGCCGGTTTCCTCACGATCTTTTCCGTCACTGTTTTGAGAGCCATGGTGATAAAATAATTTACACGAAGTAAAGTAACTGCTTAAGTTCGTATCCCTAACCTAATAAGACTGCTCAAGTTGTGTTTGCAGCGGCCTATTTGGCCAATCAATTGAGAGTTTTCCAATACAACATTGCCATGCTAATTGCACCTATAATAGTTTATAGCAACACAAAGATATAGTTTAAATAGGTTGATTTTACTTATATAGGTTCTTTTACATATTGTGAATGAGAGAACGTTGTAGGCCTACAGTTTCTATTCTTTATTTTCATCCCTGTAAGTACCTAGTACTTATTGACAGGCCTGCACTGTCCTCCCATACCTAATATCACTGTAATTTGAAAACATTATAAAATCCAATTATTTTTAAAAGAGTAACCGTGGAGTTTCTTGCCGGCTCTTCTCCATAGGAAGCGACACATTGGAACCGTGCACCTAGCTTCTGACGTTTCATAAGTGCCCTTGCAGGTTTATGTGAAATAAAATATTTTGATTTGATATACTCATAAACTAAAAACAAGGAAATAATACTTGTAACCACTTGTACCACGGCCCCTTTTTTGACAAAATTGTCTACTGTCAGCAGTCTCATAAACTCATACCTAAGTGTTGGAGCAAGGTGAAATGTCCACCGGGCAATCAAAATAAACTCCACTCCGCTTTGCAGAACTAGGTACTGGCCAGTATTTGTGATTCGCATTCCAAAATGTTGAATGTTTTGATCATTCTAATATTAGAGAATTATTGGAATGTCATATGTATTTAAATTGTCACTTGAAGTTGGTTGGTCATAAAGCCTGTCTGGGAGACACGCGCGACGCGATGGTGGCACGTGATTCTGATAGAACAATTTTCATGAAGTTTTCATACAAATTGTTCGAATAGAGTCTCGTCGCACTGTCGTCTTGCGCCTGTCTGCGGGTGCCTTAGAATTTTTGGTCGGAGTATAACTCCGACCAAAAATTCTAAGGCAAAATTCATGATCATCCTGACCTTGACAATACAGTGTGTAACAGAAACCCTATTGCTATCCTTAAGCACTAAAGATAACAGCTGGTATAGAATCACTATACACAGTTTCAGTTCAAAATAAAATACTCTAAGAATTTATACCAAATTTTCGGTTTCATTTGTTTCTTAAATTCAAATCATAACAAACGTGTCACCGCACTACGTAGGTCAATAACTTTCCACGTTACTTGCCAATATCACGATAAATCTCTTCTGAGTGATGTTTTTATTTCAATTTGAAAAGTTCGGTTTCTGGTATCACTGTAATAAAAAATCTCATAACTTCCGAACATGTAGAGACAGGATTAAAAAACCCTTCCAATATCGTTTGATATCATACAAAGAAGCCGTGCCCTTGGTATGTATATACCCTTTCCGTTACACGTTGTATATTTGAGGTCGGCGCATCGTGCTTTCTCTTCTTCAGAAGTTGTATTTTTTTTTTCAATAATAAGAAAACTATAACTTTAAAAAATATCCTGTCCCCGTTTTTTAACCGACTTCCAAAAGGAGGAGGTTCTCAATTCGTCGGAACCTTTTTTTTTTTTTTTTTTATTTTTTTTATGTATGTTCCCCGATTACTCGAAGATGGCTGGACCGATTTGGATAATTTTTTTTTTGTTTGAAAGGGTATACTTCCCAAGTGGTCCCATGATCATCAAGTCAGGATCTGATGATGGGATCCTGGAGAAATAGAGAGAACTCTTCAAATTTTATAGGCACACTTGAAGCAATTTGTGTAGTTTTTGGAAGAGTACTTTCTCGGAGTGGTTCCATTTCAATTTGGTGAAGACCTGATGAAGAACTTCGGAGATAGGCAACGGAACTCCTCAATAAATGATAGCAAATGGACAGGGATTGCTGAAATCTCATGTGTGTCAATTGTTTACGCCAGTTAATAACATAACATCACGCCGGTACGCTGTGAAGGGGTAAGCACATGTGAACCACTAAAAAGTGAAAAATAAAAAACTTTTTTCAAAAAAATAAACAACCGACTTCCAAAAAAACACTAAAAAGTGAAAAATAACTTTAATTTCGGAAGGCGGTGACAAAAAATTAAAATACATATCCAAAGTCACCGACTTCCGAAATTAAAGTTATTTTTCACTTTTTAGTGTTTTTTTGGAAGTCGGTTGTTTACTTTTTTCCGAACTATGTTGGGGTCGGCTCCCAGTCTTACCGGATGCAGCTTATGAACAGTATTTTACATGAAGCGACTGCCTAACAAAGCAACCACTAGTACCTACCGCTATTCACATGTTTCTAACAACTTTTGAAACAAAAACTCTGCGGCCTCAACGTTTGGAACTCCCTAACAAGCCTTTTCAATGAAGCACCGCTACAATTTGCACAGAGCATACAAACACAAGCACGTCAGTCCTACGTATTTTCGGTTCATGTTCCAAAGGTCGGTCGTTGCTAACTACGTCGAAAGCGCGTGCCGCAGTCATCTGCAAACAGCTCGGGTTCGGTTTGTGTGCACTAGTCTTTATTGAGTTTTATTCGGATTTCCGATGAATTAATCTATGTAGATAAGGCTTAATTACGTATAGCATAAATGGGCTGATTCAAGCTATTCTAAACCTTTCTAAAAATAAGGGTTATGATATTGTTTTGACCGGTATGTATAATTTGGGTAGGCATGTTTTTAAGTTCCCTCATAACTTCTAAACTACTTACCATAATTTGACAAATTATGGTAAGTAGAGTGACGCTAGAATTCGCTGTATTATTATACTTATCATGAACACAGCGAATTACTAACTTGATTCCTCCCTCCCCCTCCCTCTCACATAGAGAGAAATGCTGTGCTTCAGCAGTGGTCACATTATTAGCTGATTATGGTACGCTAACATAGCGAAAGCTCATTTCCCACATCAGAATTAATTTATGGCCTGACTGTCTGAGTAATTTATGCGGGCTAACCAAATATCCTTTCTTTGGTTTTGCTCCTCGAATCAATGAGCTCCTCAAGTTCTGAGTTGAGCTGCATGATTACTGACAAATGCGTGCACTGACTGGTCCACTCAAACTGTGTGGTTCTTTCCTCAAAAGACCATTTCAGGCACCATCTACATGGTGTTTACATGATATGAACCAGATGATGTCTGGGTGTTAAAACAGACTGTGACCTCTCAGTTTGTTTCAGCTATTATTCTCAGAGCAGTCAGATAGGAAGCGCCGACCGCAACTGGTTTTGAAAATATGTAAAAACCAACTTACAAAAACAAAATCATTTACCATTTAATATTTCCTAGTCTGTAACTAAAAGTTTCGTTAAAATACTTCGTTTCAGCCGTCCAGCAAATCTAATAATCCACTACTCCATATGAGACCATATAATACCTACACCACAAGTGCAAACAGGATGTGAAGAGCGTCCGCCGTCGGGCTCTATTACCCGCTCCGGATAATCCGGCCGCTCCATCTGACCCGATTGAGCTGACGACATTACATTTCGTATAGCCGGGTATGTGGCGTGACGTCATTTGAATGAACTAGACACCTGAGTGCATTGATAGGATTGGAGAACTCGTAGGGATGAAGCAGACGTTTTTGGACAGATTGTGTTTGGTTACAAATTGAAGGTGAAATCTGTGTTTAGTATTTTCTAAATGTTCTGGGAAAGGATACATTAAACTTGGTACATAGATCAGAGGGGCAATTCTCGTAATTTTAAGAACGTTAAACACGTACGAACGTTAAAAATACCTTGAGTTTCCATAAATTTTTGATAAGTTTTTGACATTTGATTGACTTCGAGTTGAGACTGTGACTAGATTTTGAACGTTTTTAATTACAAGAATTGGCCTTCTGATATCACAAGCTATGCGCTTACAATTTAACTTACTGTAAGTGTGTATCATTTTATTAATTTTAAAGATGATCTAAAACATAGAATTTGCAAGCATAAATTGGTTCACTATAAATTACCATAATCATTCTTGACTTACAAAAAAGTACACTAAGTTTTTCGTTATTATTCTTATGCGAATACTTTTTGAAACAAGAGAATCGTAACTCAAATTATTATTAAGAATTATGGTATAATTCTATTGTTACAAAAACAAAAAACACAACTTTATTTTATGACACTTTATTAAAATAAATTGGAGGTATTTGAACTCTTTCTCAGAAGAACACGATGACCCCTAACCTAACTAATTTGCTAACTCATTTAATACCACGATCTCCATTTATACAAGTCTGAAATTCATTCACTACTGTCACCGTGAAAATGTTTAATACTGTAATTATTTAAATGACTGTGAACACGCGAAAATGTCGTTGAAACTCGATAAATATGTAAATGGAACGTTTTAATAATTGATACGAATGCTATAAAGACACATTTGCTGGCGTTAACCCGGCTGACTTCGTAATGTGAGGTTGAATATGTGAATTGTGAATGCTATGTGGGACAACCCTAGGTTTTCCAACGTCGAACATAAGCTTTCTAAACTTGGGTTCAGTGCTTAAAGGCTCGTACAGACTAGCGCGACGCGACGGTCACGTCGCGACACTCGTAGAACAATTTCTTTGAAAACTTAATGGAAATTGTTCTACAAGTGTCGCGTCGCGGCTGTTTGAAGAAGCCTTTACTGTCTCCGAAATAAGTAACGGTACTTGTAGTCTTTGCAGATTGGTTCCTATGTTTTTATACATGAAGTTATTCTGATATGAATTGGAGTTACCGACATAGCTTGAGTAAGCAAGTTGAAGTGGCAGTGGGCTGGCCATGTATATCAAAGGACAGATGGCCGGTGGAGAAGTCGAATCCTGAAGCGGAGACCGTGTATCGGTAAGCGTAGTGTAGGATAGATAGACCGACGACCTTAAAAAAAAGAAAACTAAAAAGCAAAGTCCCGTACGATACCAAAATATACAGTATTTAAAAATAAATAGAAATAAAAAATAAGACAATATGTGTAAAATAACTAAAAAAAGAATGTACATAAATAGTAAAATAAAAAAAGGTGAAAAAAGGTGGCTGGCTGGGACAGACTGGATGTGGAAGGCGAAGAAGGAGGAATTGATTGGTTAGCTATAATGGAGAATGCTGCTCCATTCGTTCGACACCTTTTAAGCCTTTGACCTATTAAAACACCTACTAAATGGTCACAATTTATTACGGGGATCAAATGTAATCCGAGATACAGGTTTACCACCTAGTTTAGTCTATATTACAAACTTTAAGCCATTACTTAGTGTATATTGTCATTGTTCAATTTTGTAATACGTGTTCTTATTTCGATAAATAAATATGTATTATTTATTATTAAAGAAAAAAAAATTATATTATTTTATTATTGCACTAACATGATCACAACTATACAATTCAACCCTCACACACAAAATCAATCAATCAATCTGCCTAGCCTTTTCCCAACTATGTTGAGGTCGGCTTCCAGTCTAACCGGATGCAGCTGAATACCGGTATTTTGCATGGAGCGACTGCCTATCTGACTTCCACAACCCAGTTACTGGATACAAGTGTGGTCTGTCAGATTTTCGAGTTTCTGATGATCCGTAACGACTAGGCGACTGTCAAAGATCGCCGAATGACAGCCGGGACTTCAACCTTCAAACACAATAAAAGAAAAATCATCTACCTACAAAACACAAGAGCGAATGTAAAAATACCACATCACAATATAATTTAAAACCCCAGTCATCCCCTTGAGATTTTCGTCCGTTTTAAAAGCTTTTAAACAAATTGAAATCGATTTGATGTCAAAATGGACGCACTCGCAGGTATACATACAGCGCGTGATATCTAATTGAAATGGATTCGTCCATTAAGCGAATAACTACGGTTTCGATAGCGTACGTGGTGACGGAAACTTGTTTGTTTTGGGTGTTATAAGTTATTTTTAAGGTTTTTGTTAAAAAAAATTGAGTTCTGTTTTACGATTGTTTTATCATGATACTATTTTGGTTTTATGCAACACTAGCTTTTGCCAGCCGTCAGAAATTATCCCAGAGGAACGTACTATCGGGATAAAAAGTATCCAATGTGTTAAGGACGCTATCACATTTTCGAATTAGTCAAGTTTAGGTGTCTGAGTCGCAACACAACAACATTACGCGCACGCACACATTAAAATCATTATCTGCTCGATTTTTGTACAGTACTTAACTAATCTTGGTACTTGAATGTTAGTGGTAAAGTAACTTTATACATTTGGTAACAGTAACTAAGTTTTGTCTGCATGATCATCATATTTTTTGTAATAACGTAAAAAACGTAATTTAAAAAAAAAATCTTATGAATTTTCGGACTCGCGCTCTGTGGTCTAATAATAAAATACTTTAATAATATTTTTGGCTATTAAACAAATGTGCCGATCGATAATCGTAGACTATAGTTGTAATGGTTGAAAATAAACAGGATATTAATTCCTTAGAGACAACTAAGCGAAAAATGTGTGTCGCCCGATTGACGAAAAATTCTGAACACGCACTCCCATCTCTAAGGTGGGACTTAGACATGGGAGCGCGTGTTCAGAATTTTTAATAAAAACAAAATTTATTATAATTCAAATATTGTTGATCATATTTTCAACCCCCAAAATTGAAACCCATGTTGACTATTCATCTAAAGTTTACATCCACCATCTTAAATTAAAAATGAATGATCGAACGTAATCAATACCCACAAAATATCCAAAATCGATAACCAGTATGGTTATGAAACTTTTCATAAAAAACTACACCCGCTATTTTTGAATAAAACATAGTCATTATATTATCATTTTGACCTAACAGTCGGCTTCAGCACCCTCATTTACCCCTTTTTTTTTTTTGATTACGGGGGGAAATCCTCATGGATGTCCTCCGCCCCGGGGAGGGCGGAGGGGTCTGTCAGACTCTTACTGACTAAAACCACCCCGGTGTTCCGTCTCTCACTTGCACCGGGGATCACGGGAACTAGTGTGACTTCCGCGATCCCCGGCTAGTGCCGGCCCGCCTCTGCGGGCCACCTCGCGAAAGGGGGGGAGTGAGGTGTTAAACTCCCCCCTTACGTCATAGAGAGGCGCGCGTGGAACACTACGCGCCGCCATCTCGGGTCCTAAGAAATAGGGGGCAACGGATTTACCCTCATTTACCCCTACCGCAAGCTCCGTTAAAGAACTTTGGTCCAAAAATGGATGATACATGCGACATTATCATTATCACACTAAAAAAGAAAATTATCCGCCATCTTGTATTCGTGTAAACTGATTACATATTCATAATCATCACTACCTCCAAAATTCACAATAATTACTACCTTAAATAGGTACGATATAAAAATCATTATTTGTTCCGCCATTTAGAATTTCATTTATTTATTTCTAAAGTCGTAATAAGTTTGGTACTCATACTTTTGGTCCTAAAAGTATCAACATTTTTCAACCACAGTATAGAGCCGCATTCACTTTATTATTTTGATAGTATTTATTTTTTACAAGAAAGTGATACACCCGTGCTTCCCAGGGCGCGTTTGAGCGCGGAATGACAGACCGCGTTTGGTAAATGTATGAAGAAATTGACGAGCGGTCTTTATTTTTCTATTAAATAAAAAAGTTATCTATTAAATTACAAAATATTTCATTACTTGCTTAGAGGACTATATAAGCCACTATTTCTTATTATTTTATAGTTAAAATATGCAGTCGATCTTGCTATAATGGTTCCTATTCAGACCTCTTTTTTGTCATTTTCTACGATTATTGCGGTGGTGAAAACGGATTTCTGTGAAATTTTTGTATGGGGCTATGCAATTTATGTGATGTCATTGTGGATATGACTATATCATCTTTAATTTAAGACTATATATAATTGCCTCGCAGTTGTGATTCCTCTTCATGTAATTGGTACCAGAAAACCAACGGTATTTGTAGAAAAATGTGATAGCGTCCTTAATCCAGTTTACAAACTATCTGTTTGCCTTCATCAAAATCCGTTCAGCCGTTTTTGCGTGGTTGAGTAATAAATATGCAAACATCTAAACATTCAAACTTTCACGTTTATAAGTAATATTGGTTGGATTTTTGAATAGGTCTTTTCTTTTAGTTTTGGGTTGATGATCTCGTCAAATTCGCGGGAAATACCTGGGTGAGGGACACTTGGAACCGAGAAGTATCACAGATGGTCTATTACCTGGTAGTGGATGATTCCGAACTGAAATGATGATGATGATGAGGTGTCTTTTGACAATACACTAATTTTTTTTCTGGTTTGTTATGCACCAATTTGCCTAACTGTGCGACAAAAATTGAGCGTTTTACGGTGTCCTACGTTTTCGCAGCTCATCGTAAATAAGCACTAGTGATGTACCGACTAGTCGGCTTTTCCGACTTTCCCATATTTGTAGTCGGCAACTAATCGACCTATTTTTTACTCGTAATAATATGCTTAATTTTTTTTAAAGACGGTGCTTGAAATGGAATTGAAATATTTACAGTTATTATTTTTTATTATAGAATCAGTTTTACAGTTTACCTTCAGTGCATTCTAGAATAGGATAGGAAGGAATAGGGACCCTTCGTTTGGTCCATTAGTTAATTGGACTTAGAACCAAAAATTAAAAACCTAAAGTAAAATGAATTAATACTTGTAACAAAAATGAAGAAACTCTATAGCAAACAATTGGCAATAAGTAGGTTTGCCATTTTGAACATTGCCGATGACACCCGAACTCAACCGAAAGCAATGATCGACTTTGCCGACTAGTCGGCCATTTTGCAGCCGACTAGTCGTCTAGTCGGCCAATGTCATAGTCGGGCCATCTCTAATAAGGCCTCATTTGATACTTATACTAAAACGTTTTAGTAATTGTTTTATCATTGACACATAGGTCTATGGCTTTTTCTCATCATAGGGTACCCTTTGTTGTTCACCCACCGCAACCACGCAACGAGTTTCTATTTATTTCAAAATTACACCAATTAAAATTGGTAATCTCCTAAAATTGTTTGTCCGAAAATCATTATATACACACGTTTGCTATAAAGTTCAGTAACCATAATGTTCGAAAATTAGAAATGTTGTTTTACATAATTATCTTTACTTCTAATAAGTATACTGTCATTTTATCGAATACTAGCAGCGCTCCGCGGTTTTACCCGCGTAGTTCCCGATCCCATAAGAATACGGGGATAAAATATAGTGTATGTTACTCGGTAAAGATGTAGCTTTCTAACGGTGAAAGAATTTCTAAAATCGGTCCAGTAGTTTTTAAGTTTATTCGTTACATACAAAAATATAAAAATACAAATCTTTCCTCTTTATAATATTAGTGTAGATGTAGATTATAATAATTGACTCTCGTAATTTTGCATGAAATAAAGTCACATGTTCCAAGTATTTTATTATATTCCGAATGTTCATTTATAATACAATTGCTAAAAATTAGGTTTTAGTGACAAAAACGAATCGCTGTAAACGCGGAGGGTCGAGGCGGCCCGCGAGTTGATAAGCAGGTGAGCGTTAAACCATCTGCGACGATAAGTTCGCGTGGGACCGCCGGAGCCCCGCAGCGCCGCTACTGAGACAGAAACCATGCCTGCTGCACGTTGCAGGCTCGCTTGCATGCAGCATGCTTGCTTGCATACTACACGTTGCATGCTCGCTTGCATGCTGCATGTTTGCTTTGCATGCATGGTATATGCTTGTTTGCATGCTTCTGACAGGGAACTACACAACAAGTGAACTATCTCAAAACAAGTTTGTAGAAGAAAAAATATTGCCCGTGTGTCATATACGTAACTCGTATCTACTTATCGCGCCTAAGAGAAGTTCATAACAAAAGCTTTGTAATACAAATTTGTTTAAAAAACATTGTTAGGATAAATAAACATTAAATAATTTGAATTTAGGACTTCTAACTTTTATTGAAAACGGTTTTATTTCTTTTGTATATTATTGATTTAATATTTATGCCAAACAAAGTTAGGGCATATTGTATTTAGGAATTTCAATTTTATGGCATGTTATATTAAGTGACATAAAGGTCGGGCAAGTTATTATTCGGACAAATGATGATTAGAACAAAAAAAAAGGCTTTTCTATGATGAGTTGTTTTAGGCTTTATTTGGCCTCGACAGTTTTCATTTTATTTGTCGGTATATTGGTATGGCTAGCTGACTTTTTGACTAATTATTTAATTAATATTTTGTGTCTCGTAATGTTTATTACTTTGCCTATGTATGTATAGAATCAAGTCTATCCGACTAAACAGACAGCTGTGCTGCTGGGGAGTTTGTTCCACTACTTCTTCTTCCCAGCTAAAGCACTAGGAAGTGGTGAAGGGTGGGCGTTTTGGGGGACTGTCTCATGTACTTTGACGTTCGAAAAGTGCTGATTCTCAGCCTAATTTGAATAAATGACTTTTGATTTTGATTTTGATTTTGAAAGCTTGATGGATGGTGAAATTAAATGAAGTCTACTTGTGAAGGAATACAAGCCATTATTATTTATTTGCTTCACAATTAGGTAGTCACGCGACTCATCTTATGGGTGTGTTTGGAGAACGGTTATTGATACAATAACTAATTTTTATAGACAAATGCACTTTCATAAATACTCCTTATCCAATAGCTCTCAAATGGCAGCCATCTAATTTTTTTTTAATCGGCTGAAATAAAAAAAATGTCCAATTTCTGACAAAAGTGCATTTGTCAATAAAAATGAGTAGGTACGTTTAAATCGGTAATCGGTCTCCAAACACACTGTACTTATCAGAATGTGTAAGTCTGTATGTCTTTAATGGCCAGAACATCAAGTTCCCACACTTGTTTGAAACCAAAGACGTCCTATGTAAGTACGTTTTGGCGTTCTATAGTTTCTGCTGAGCCCCATGTGAAATAATTGTGTTTCCGTACGTATGGTAAATTTTCTTTTGTACATACGAGGTACATTGGTACATTGGTTCATAGTTGATGAAGAGTTGTTCCACCATTATCGTTCTAACCCGTAAACGTCTGGGCACGCCACGATCGCGGCGGTAAGTCCCCTCTTTGAGGAGTGGCTTGAGAGGCGGCACGGCGTCCTTACCTTCCGCCTGACGCAGGTCCTCACCGAACACTGCTGTTTCGGGAGGTTCCTGTTTCGCATAAGGCTGGAGGAGCCACTGTGAAGATCGCCCTGAGGACACGGTGGAGGTCTGTCCGGCATGGGCGGAGCACTGCCGTGTCCTCGTGGAGGCGATCGGCGGCGGCAATCTCTCGCGTCCAGCCCTGGTCCAGGCCATGGTACGTAGCGAGAGTGCATGGGTAGCCGTCACCTCTTTCTGCGAAGCAGAGATGCTCGCGAAGAGGGAGGCGGCGCACGTGTGGGAGAGGCAGTACATGCGCCCTCACGGCCTTAGTCGTCGCAGAAGACGCCCTCAGCGTCGGGAATCCCAGGCTGATTCCCAGCCACCGTAGGCGTGGGCTTGCGGACGGCGAGTAATGGGTAGCTCGCTATCCGGTAAGGACCAAGCCCGGTTCAACGGCGCGTTGTGTTCCACACACGCCTCAAAGAGATGTCAGCACCAATTGATGGGGCTCGGAAGGGCCGATGCCTGCCAGGGGTGCGGGTTGTTCGAAAGAGATACCGCGGCCCCTGGCACACAGGCAACTGGGGGAACACGGGTGGGTTTTAGTCAGTAAAAGTTTGACACGCTCTCCTGCTCCACCCAGAGCGGGAGGAGTTATTTGATGATTTCCCACCCAAAAAAAAAAACCCGTAAACGTCCACTGTTGAAAATGGACCTTCTAATTGTCTGCCTCAATTACAGTTGACATGGGTCGTAAAGAAATATGACGTACTTTTTTAGACCGATAACGTTTTTGGGAATTGAATGGAAAAACAAAACTGTAATGTTTTCGCTCTTGGCCACACTTAATTGACCCCTCTTTTCTGTGATACCTATACATGAAATACATATAATGATCCTCAAAAGAAAATAAATATGAAAGAACCGAACATCGATTAACTACCTGTCAAAAGATTGCTTACTAAAAAGGTACTACCAAAAGATATCGATTCCCATCTATAAAGATTTCAAAGAAACCTCATCATATCTTTCACGGTTCTTTTACTTAATCTTTTCCAATATATTAGAGCTGTATAAAGGTCCCGATGACACACGAAGATTTGCCCGAGTATGTGTACAGGGAATGGTCATTAAGAGGATCAAAAGCGAACAAAAGTCAATTTATCGCACACGGCCGGGCTATGAATATAACATGTCAGGTTTCTGCTTCGGAATGGTTTCTGTTGCTTCGCTTTGGTCTCTGACTATGAATAATATATTTATGTTCCTTGGGGTGTAGTAGAAATGAATAGAAGATAATTTTATGGACTCTGATATGTCTTCTTGCTGTTCATTTTAATTATTGTGGCTTAAAACTTTCTTGTTTGTGCCCTTGCCTCAGCCCTGCTGTTTTGTCGTAAGATTTGTTTTAACTTTAATAGAAAATAGGTTGGCTGCTCTTACAAATCAATAAAATTGAAGCGTGTTTTTAATGTCAAAATAACTGCTTTTTACCAAATGCATATGCAAGTTACGGTACTTTTAACATTTTTCTTTTTCACTTTTATCTGTCTGTCTGTTCCGGATAATCTCTGAAACAGCTAGATCGATTTTGACAGGACTTTCACTGGCAGATAGCTGATGTTATAAGGAGTAACAAGTTGTTTTGTCCCGGTAGGGATAAAAATCAAAATCAAAATCAAAATATTTTATTTCACATAAACCTGCAAGGGCACTTATGAAACGTCAGAAGCTAGGTGCACGGTTCCAATTTGGCGCGTCCCTTCCTGGAGAAGAGCCGGCAAGAAACTCCACGGTTACTCTTTTAAAAATAATTGGGTTTTACAATGTTTTCAAAATAATAATATACTATTATAGGATAATTTCCAACATCCACGCATGCGAAGTCGGGGGCAAAAGTTAGTATTCTATAATAAATGTTTAACCAGACAAACTATACACATTTTATACATAGTTAATACTTAGCACAAACAATCACAACACTTATGTTAATGCTTTCCGACAAAATAGATACCGAAATAGATAATCCCTGTTACAGTAAAGCTCTCATTTTGATAGATAGGTAAACAATACCAATTAAACCTGAAAGCTTCCCGAGTGTGTGACGCCATTAATCAGCTAATTATCAAATCCGTAGCTCATAATTCCCTCTAACAAAATGCCTATAATGAGGCAGTAACGCTAATCGGATTGGCAGTATTACCCCTGCGCAGAATATCCCATAGCTATCATTATTGTGAAATTTCCACGAAGGCTCTTGTACAATTGTAGACACATAGCAGAATTCAGCAGCCACTTTTTCTTAAAGTTGGCATTGATTGGTTATTTTTTACTAACATGCTTTTTATTCTTGTACATTTTGTATGACAGGGATGTAGTATCTTAAAGCTACATAAGAGGAAGTCTGAAAGATGCACCGGTGACTGCGGAGGAATTAGTAAAATGTCGTGACACTTTTGAAAATGTATGAATTTAATAAACTCAAACTCAAAGCTTTTATTTCAAATAAACCAATTACAGGCACTTTTGAATTGTCAAGGTCGGTGAGTTAGAAAGATGAAGCTATTTGCCCATTTCAAAGCGTAGGTACCTATGGAGAAGAACGGGCAAGAAACTCCATGGACACTCTTTTAAAATCATGGTATTGTTACAAAAAGTTGATTACATCATTATGTTGAAATTATCAATGTGAGAACGATGTAAAAAGACGTGCACATTAAAGCCTCCGTAATTAAAACAAAAATAAAATACCAATTCAGAAATTAAAATAAGCCGTGGGAGCTAGGAGATGACCAGTCCCTACTGGCGGCGCCCGTTCACGAACATGACGTGGGGATCAGCACCATTCAGCTCAACCATTTTGAAGGGAACTTAATGATCCAACACACACGCTACCACCAGCGAGACATTTGAGTGAGCATGACATACTCTCTAATGTGGCTATAAGAGGCTAAAAACAAAAAAACGATGTATAGACTATGCGAAAGATGATATGGCTATAAAGAGTGTGATTACTGAGATGACGACTAATAAAGAAGTATGGAAAAAGACATTCTACGCCGACCCCAAATAATTATTTTTCCAAGAGCAACAGATCATGAAACTCTTTAATTCAGAAACAGAAAATCTTTAATTCACGTGGTAATCGCTTTTGAATTCTGTTAAGTGTGTAATTATTGATGCTCGTGACTGTACGCTACCAAGATAGTTGAAAATATTACGTTCGTTGCAATATGGCGGCTTATGTTGCCTTTTCTTAGAACTTCAATGAATAGAACGGATAGAGTATGAGACGTAATATCTGCTGATACGAGAAAAAAGGCTGAGTCGTTGCTGTTTTATATATTTTTCTTGGTTACTTTATCGGGGTACTTAGTAGATATACTTACTTACTTAGTTTACGTTAAAGAAAATCAAGTACTTAATTAAACCCTTTTCGAGCTGGTTAGTATAACATGATAGGTACAAAAAAAAATCTTTATTTTCCCTATTTTGTAGTTCTGATTTTCATTTAAGAACATTCGATAAATGATTTCATCATTTTCCTAGTATTTTAACACCTATATTGGGGTCGGGTTTTAAGCCAACCGGATGCAACTGAATACGAGTAGGTATTTTAAATAGAGCTACCTATCCGGCCTCCACAACCCGGTTATTGGGTAATATACGATACCCCTTGGTAAGACTGGTTGTCAGACTTTGGGGCTTTTGAGTACCCATAACGGCTGTCAAAAGCTTGTGGGTTGCAGCTGAATATCAGCGTCAGGTGATACACCTTGCGCTGTCATCTGACATTATGCCAATAAACGCATGTTTCTTTCTTTCAAAGTCACGAATGGCAGCCGGGAGCAACGGCTTAGCGGGCTTTCCGAGGTACGGGGGTCTTGTTATGTAAAGATGGTCACCCATCCACGGACCAACCGCGGCAAGCGTAGCTTAACCTGATCGATCGAAATGTACGGCTGTTATTCCTTAGCCACAAGCCCCCAAGCATACGATAAATGATGTATACAGCTTAAAATATGTTGTATTTTACCATTTGTTCTAGTCAGTCGACATGTTTTTCGATAGCCCTTTGATCCAGCATAAAACCATAATTCAACTACCGTCATCTGGTAAAGGTATAGAAAATTTACCAATGAGAACTTTAAAAAAATATCTCACGATTAAATATTTGTCACAAATAATAGATTATTCTTCTTCTGTATCGGTTTGATATTAAATGGCGGCAATAGATTTTTAGTTATCAAGAGAAATTTAAAGTAAAGATGCCACAGTTGACCGTGCCTACATAAAATATTAGAACTGTCGCTAGCGCTAGTCTCAACCATCTTTGCCTTCTCAAGTAAATGTATGTCATATAAAAACATAATGATTCTTCCCCAGTCCCACTTAATAACCGTAAAATCATTTCAAGTCTCGTTCGGCCATTTTGTAACTTTAAACAATTGTAAAAGTGAGTTCCCACTCACTTTTACAATTGGTACTCCCACGTTACGTTATAAAATAACGTTAATTAATAGACAGTTATAACGTTGTATAACGGTTGTTTTCGTATCGAGTAATGGCTGAAGTATTAAAGAAAATACTGCTGGAAGTGCGTGGGATAACCCAAGAAGGTAAGGATGTTTGAGTTCCTAATTTAATCTTACTTCAATAAAGTTGGAGAGATAAAGTTTTTGATCGTCGTTCTAGAATTTTCAAGATGGTGTTTTGTTTGAGATAATCGCTCAATAAACAATATTTTTCTTTTAAATAAATGGTTTTAGGATTGACTTGATACAGTGTGGCAGGGACATCGACGCGCAAACTTTGACCATGAATGCAGCAAAACATGGTTCTAGATTCCCTAGCGTAGATATATTTCTTCGGTTATCAACAAAACAAAACCATAGAAAACTGCAATACCTAGGCGGCCATAATGTATGGAACAGCTATTTATTTTCAATAACCGACAAAAAAATAAATCCAAGGATTTTTTTTTTAAGTTTGGGTAATCATCAAATAACTTATCTACAACAAATAACGCTCTGGGTGGAGCAGGAGGGCGTGTCAGACTTTTACTAACTAAAACCCACCCGTGTTCCCTCAGTTGCTTGTGTGCCAGGGGCGACGTTATCTCTTTCGAACCACCCGCACCCCTGGCATCAACCCAAGGTTCAGATTCATGTATTGAATCCATTGTGACAGGTGGCGCATCGTTGTCCCTGCCACCCTGTAC
Source organism: Polymixis lichenea (assembly GCA_949091785.1). NCBI lineage: Eukaryota > Metazoa > Arthropoda > Insecta > Lepidoptera > Noctuidae > Polymixis > Polymixis lichenea. The sequence goes on along the minus strand of OX420942.1, from coordinate 21,836,399 downwards.
AGGATAAGTTTTTATCCAGTCTGCCATCTTTTAACTAGAAAGGTGTTAACCCTCACTTGGGCAATTTTTACCTTTTAATAGAATCTAAGAGAGTTCAAAATTCTCTATCTTTCTGTCTAACAAACATTTTTACAATACAAATAGTTCCCAAGATATGAAAAGTTTGTAGGCCATTAAGTAACATAATTTTGTATGATTCCATCACTTGAAAACGTCTAAGCCACACTTCTTAGCTAAATGTATTTTAAAATACTTTAACTGCCGGATGAAATGATTATTATCTAGTATCAATTGATGTTTCCTACAATCAGTAACGTAAGTATCACAGTTTTTAAGAAATAACGATTCACGCGTTTTTTGCCATTTTCGCGGAAACAACTCTTAGGGCTTAACGCCTTTCTAGTTAAAGGACGGCAGCAGTGCGCAAACTGTAACCATGAATTCAGCATATCATTCTAGACCTCCCAGCGCAGAAATTTTACGTCGGTTACGTTACGTACGGTTAGTTATCCTCAACTGCCACCTGGCCCACGAAGTTATTGAATCAGTCTAAAATGTTAATGTGTTAAGAGGGAGTGGGCCAAACTCCACCATGCTGGCGCAGTTCGGGTTGGTAGATGGACCATGGCTTCGAATCGTTGGTTCTAGGACATGTCCTGTTTCCTCACGATGTTTTCCTTCACCGCTTTGAGAGCGCACAAAGAAAAGCAACTGTCTGTGTTTGAAACTACGACCTACGACTCGTAAGTACCGGCCGTTACCACCGCTCTCAAATCTCGTTTAAAATCTTGATGTCAAATCGATACAATAGAATATTTTTATTTCAGACAAAGTCCATAAGGTTAGTAACAATTTTGCTTATCCTCTGGTATTAATACAGATACAGGTTACTAGGTATTAAAAACTAAAAATTCAGCGTGGAGCTGCATCCACCTTCGCAACATCTGGTAATCCCAACGATCTGCGAAGTACATACCGCTTAGTTCATAATTAACAAGTGACAAAATAAACATATATGACTGCCTCGTTGGTGTAGTGGTCGCGAACACTACTGTTGAGCATAAGGTCCCGGATTCGATTCCCAGGTCGGGCAAAGTGTTATTGGGATTTTGTATGTGGGATTTTGTATGTAGGATTTTCTATGCGGGACTTTCTATGTGGGGTTTTCTATGCGGAATTTTCTATGTGGGATTATCTATGTGGGATTTTCTATGTGGGATTATCTATGTGGGATTTTCTATCTGGGATTTTATATGTGGGATTTTCTATACGGGATTTTCTATGTGGGATTATCTATGTGGGATTTTCTATCTGGGATTTTATATGTGGGATTTTCTATACGAGATTTTCTATGTGGGATTATCTATGTGGGATTTTCTATGTGGGATTTTATATGTGGGATTTTCTATACGGGATTTTCTATGTGGCATTATCTATGTGGGATTTTCTATCTGGGATTTTATATGTGGGATTTTCTATACGGGATTTTCTATGTGGGATTATCTATGTGGGATTTTCTATGTGGGATTATCTATGTGGGATTTTCTATGTGGGATTTCTCAGCAGAATCCCGGAGTCCGGATTTGTGTCCGGTTGATGCCAATAGGCTCACCCCCTATTTCATGGGACTTAAACATATATGGCGAAATGTGGGTGTCTAATAGGTACACGTCTGTACCTCACCACGTACCTAATAGACGCGACAATAACCAAGTGTGTACCCATCCCGCCAAAACAGCACAAATGCGCAAGAGTGTCTACTGCATGAGCCCGGTCATTTATAATAAATTGCAATGAAAAGAATTGCCGCTGTCATCGTTCAAAAACAGGGTCCGAAGCTTTAAAGCATAAAGCATACTGTATAATGTCAGCGAATTCCTTACTGAAAAATAATTTTGTATGTAAGTATTGTGTAGTGTTTTGTTGAGAATTTTGTATGTATAAATTGTGTTAGTAACCTATATAAGTTGTGGCTTAAAACTTTTCAAAATATCTTAAAATAATTGCCTTTACTATTTTAGCGCCAGACTATAACTTTTGCATGCCTATTGGTAAAATACATATGTCTGAACCTATCTGTAATCAATTTATCACTATGCACTGTTGCCATCATCATTTCAACCGAAAGACGTCCACTGCTGGACACAGGCCTCTCCCAAAAGGGGGGTGTTGCCACAATCGCCACGCTTGGCAGGCGGGTTGGCGATCGCAGTATGGTGGTAAAATGCATAGAGAACGCTGCTGCCCATTCTCTAGTAAGTCCCTTAGTCGCCTTGTACGACACCCACGGGAAGAAATGGGATGGTGCTACTATTTTACGTCTGGTACCACACGGAACACTGTACCTACCCATATTTGCAAATAAACGACCTACTCTGTTCAACCTTTCGGGGTAACGAGCTGTGATGTTATGTTAAAGAAACCTAATCATTTTAAGGTAAAATAGTTCGTACACAACAGTTAGTACACAATAGTTTGAACATCCGGACAAAACAATTTTACCGTTCACATCATATCCAATCCATTCACTCGACACGTACTTAAAAAGATATAAAATAAAATTTCTCTATACGGTTTTCTCGTTAATGCTGTTTAGGTAGTGAACTGTCTGTGAACAAACTCAAACTTCTATTATCAATAGGTGCCGTACAAACATACAATGTTTAGTTTCAAACATCAATTATAATCAAACAATAAGTTTTATAATTTTTGGGTCAGTAGAAGTTTGTAACTATAACAATTTTAGGCTTAGCTTTAGGTTGGTTTCAACTAAAAATAATGTTTGTTGGAAACAAAGTGGTACCATAATATAACGCTTAAATATTTCCCCAAAAGGCAAGCAGAGCTGTACCTCAAACTGATACTGTTGTTAGTACTAAAATCAGTGATATTCATTGCTTAGCAAATATACGTAGACGACTAACTTAAGATTGCCTGTAATATTCAAATCAACCATCTTTGACAATTGTATTTAAAACTAGCTGACCTGGCAGATGTCCCGCCCCAACAGCGCCACCTACCGGGTCCAATTGTAAATCTAAACCATCCAGAGTACCCACACGCAAAATCAAAATCGACCCAGCCGTTTAGGAGAAGTTCAGTGACATACACACGTACAGACGAATTACATATAAAAAGATACATACTACGTAGTGTCCGGTAATGTGTCTATTTGATAAACAATTAATGTCCCTAGCTGTACATATACCGCACCAATTCAACCAACGCGAATTCAATTTGAATTGCCTGGGATGCCAACTGAGAAGTTCCGGATGAAAAAACAAATAATAGTATTTCCCACACAGAATAGATAAAAGAGGTTAGAGCCTTGTGGGCGAGGCAGGCGCGCCGCACGGTTGACTTATGAGCGTTTGCTCATAAGTCAACCGAAATTTGGTTCACTGGCCAACAGTCGCGCTCACATTGTGACAACAAGCGAAGCTCCGCCAAAAAAAAAAAAATTATGCCGTCTTGCGCTATTATAACGTGTCGGAAAAGAAGCTAGGTGTGTAGTGTAGCCAGGGAAGGGATTTCTTTTCATTGGTAAGTCCAAAAACTTTAAAATACAAGTAATATTTATAATTATTACAATTGTATTATGTTGTTTGTAGACAAAAATGATACAATCGCAAACAGATGCAAAGAAATTCTGTGTAATTCATGCGCATGGATGTGTGTGAGTGTGAGTGTTGTACGTGTGTGAGTGTACGTCAAGCGCAGAGTTTGCGTTAGTATGATAACCAATAGCAAATTCGCGATCTAAGTGCGTGTGGTTTATTTGTATGCGTAATGCGCGTACGTATTGGTCTCTTGCTTGTAGTGGAGTTAAGAGTGGGAAATAAGCGGCGACACTTGTTCTAATATAACTCAGGAATTATTTCCTTTCTAACCTCTTTAATCTATTCTGTGATTTCCGACCTGTGACACGACAGCACTCGCTTGCGACCACTTGTAACGAGCCAGTGAATACTTACATAAGTATTGTTTATTATATTTACGTGGTTATATAATTGATCTGGTGTACAACACTAATTCAACTGACGCAAATTCAATTTGAATTTCCAGATGAGAAATACAAATAACACTATTTCCGATTTGAACAAGGCAGTCAATACTTACATTTGTTTATATATTTACGTGTTTATATACGTTGCCGTTGTAAAGAGTCAACCAACTCCCACTCACAGTAAACATGTGCAGTTTATTCGAAGCAAAAGCTCAAACGTATTTTATTACTGTTTCGTAGAACTCTTTGCGTTGGCTGATATTAAAACTGTGTACAAAATTTGTGAGCTAAGCAAGAAATAAGTAAAAATTGTAGTTTTAATTTTATTCTACAGTGCTGGTTTAAACAGACATATTTGTTAATCTTTTTTCTATTTTCACTTTTAATTTTCTTTTTCTTTTACTAAGTATCTATCTTTTCTTTTTTCCATGTCTTTCTATTTGTTTTCTTTTATTTTTTACTATTTTTAAGAATATTTGATACATTTGATAAAGCGTTCTTGCTGAGTTATTTTCGTTTAAATCCGACTGACTGGTAGTTCCAGAGATTAGCGCGTTCAAGCAAACAAATAAACTCTTCGCTTTATATGTAATTAGTATAAATATACATAACTAGCGTGCCGCCCCGGCTTCACACGAGTGGAATCCTTAATGTTTTTCTAATAATTATATTAGCCTACGTTATTCAAGGATAATGTAGCATACTAATGCTGAAAGAATTTTTGAAATCGGTCCAGTAGTTTTGGGTTTATTCGTTACAAACATACAAATGTTTCCTCTTAATATTATAAGTAGCTTTTCCCCGCGGCTACGCACACCTGGATGTCGGTTATCGCGTTAAAAATATCCTATATACTTCTCTGTATCCCACGTTATATCTCTGCCAAATTTCATGACGATCGGTTCAGCGGTTTAGGCGTGGAAGCGTATCAGCTAGACAGAGTTACTTTCGCATTTATAATATTAGTAGGGATATATTAGTAGGGATAGTATATCATCCCTACTAATATCCCACATAATATTATGAATAACAATAACACAAACGTGCCAAAATCAAAATACATCCGTGAAAGTGACAGCATTTGTGTACAGCCTTGCGATAAACACACGACTGACGTCACGTCCATGTACCATGTAGGTACAACACATGTCTACCACATTACGATCACGCCAGTAACAGGTAGCCCTCTCTGATAATATTGATAAGCTGTCATGAAGCGACGTGTGTTAGCTACAGGCTTTACAACGGGATTCAAGTGTCGATGTTGTTGAAACTTGAAATGAAGTAGGTTTGTTATTACTATGGGTGGCTTCTATTTGTGTAAGCATTGATACTGATATTGTTGGCAAACTGTATCGTGATTGACATGTAGGTACGACAAACTGACATATATATTGATCTACAAAGTTACAGCTATTCATATTCGGTGAGCTCCATAAGTTCGGAGTTGAGGTCCACGATAATTGACAAATGCGTGAACTGACTAGACAAGTCTTCTGAAATATGTGTAGTCCTTTCCTCAAAAGACCATTTAAGACACCGATCCACGTAGTTTTCACATGATCTGACCAAGATTATGTCTGCACTTTAAAAGAGAATGTGACCTCTGAGTTTGTTTCGGCCTTTCTTCTCAGAGTAGTCAGATAGGAAACGCCGACCTCATCTAGTTTTTAAAATATGATTGACGTGTAAAAGTGTTTGTGCAAACCTACTTACAGAAATAAAATCATTTATCATTTATTCAAATTGGCATAATGAGGGTTTTCACCAGATGGCGCCACTTTGACAAGAGGTCTTCCAATTCGAAAATTAACTTAAAATATTTGATGTCATTCGTTTCATTCTTTCGTTCAACACTGAGTACGTAGGCGCTTTGACACTTTTGACAGATGCCCGGACCTGACGTCTCAGTGCTGCCACCTAGTGAACGTCATTTCACAAAACCTTCAATACGGTAAACTGCAGTGCAAGTGCTGACTTTGAATGTCTTCCCTTATTTGACCTTTACTAAATAAGGAAGACGTTATTAGACGCTTCCGTATTCTTACTTAGCAGTTTATTTTGTACTAGCTGTGCCCGCGACTTCGCCCGCGCGGAATAGTTATTTATATATTAATAAAAATAAATAAAATTTCTAAAATATAAGTAGCCTAAGTTACTCATTATTACATCAGCTACCTGCCAGTGAAAGTCCCGTCAAAAATGGTCAAGCCATTTCAAAGATTACCTACATAATAGCTAACTCCACGTAGGTACGGAAGTAGAAATATCACGGCAGGTATTTTTTGCGCAATGAATCTTCAACGCACTGCTGAGCAGCATTTTTTTAACTGACTTCAAAAAGAAGGAGGTTATCAATTCGACATGCTTTTTAAAATGTATTTTCGGGCATAACTCCGTCATTTATAGACGACGGGTTTGCAAAATATATATTTTTTTTGTTTTACGCTCCGAAACCGTTCGAAATAGCGTGCTATTTAACGTGTTATCTATTCCTACAATTTCCATCGATTACATTCAAAGAATCGTTTATTAATAATAAATAGGTCTTCGTCCACCTGTCACCTACTGACGTAGCCTCGCGATGTTACAATCAATAACATGAGAATTCCTGGGCCGTTTTCAATGAGAACAGGTGACGTCGGATGCCTCGTTTGCATTACAATATGGAAATTGGGATACAGAGTTGGGTTTTTTGTTAGGTAAGTAGTCAATCGCCTATGAAAAACGTGAGACGGTCTTGAAACGTTTTTTGATAAATTGGGATACTGTAGGCGGGTATTTATTTATTCATTTATTTAAACTTCTCGCACACAAAAAGGTACAAAGGCGGACTTAATGCCTTAGGCATTCTCTACCAGTTAACCAAGGGTGGTGAAGAGATTAGATGGCAGGCGCTTTGGATGATAGGAACAATGATTTTAAAAAAAACTATAAAATATGTCATAATGAATTATAAATAAGATAGGTACATAAATAAGTTATAAACTTATAATACACATACATATCTACTATAATATATACTTATAATATATAAATATATATACAAATTTAAGGGAGAGAGGTGTTGAGATGACTCTGCACTAATTGTTAAGAAAATACCTCTGCAATTTCCGCTTAAATGCATACCTACTGGTGGCCGTCCTGATTTCGAGAGGAAGCGCATTCCAAAGAAGAATGGACTGAGTATAAAAGGAAGAATGAACAAAGTCAGAACTGTGAGAAGGACAGAGTAGAAGAAGATTGTTAGAAGAACGCAGATTCTTAGTGTGAGAAGCACATAGATATTGGAAATGAGACACAAGATAAGAAGGAGGAGTAGGAGAGTGGAGAAGGGAGAAAAGCGTAGTCAAAGCGCGCAAACCTCTTCTTTGGCGAATGGGCATCCATTTGAGCTCAGACCTACCAGCTCGACACATGATCATATTTCCTGAGGTTGAAAATGAACCGGATACAATTATTGAGCAGTCTGTCGAGCTTATCAAGCAAAATCGCATTCAAATCGAAGTAGCACACGTCTCCATAGTCGATAATAGGGGAAAATCAAAGTATGCACAAGCATGGTCTTCATCTTAGCGGGCAAAAAGTTCCTCAGACGATTAGATTTTATATTATCAGTATTTGTTGTTAAGGTGATCGTTTTCTGTCAAAAAAGTTTAGTAAAGTACTGTATTTAGTTAAAAAGAAAACAGCAGTCTTAATTGCGTAACACACTAACAATCAGAATCTGAATCATTTTGAAGGATATCGCTAACCCATTGCTTCATATGTTCGAAACATTTGTCTGCTCAACAACGTAAATAACGCAATGTATGTTGTTGAACTGTCGAAATGAAGGCTATTCCTACTGCTAGTGTGTTACGTAATTCCCCCCACTGCGCTGTTTAAAAGCGTGTATTGTTTTCGAGACAGTGTAAATAGTGTTCAAGATTATAATAAGTTGTATCCTTGAACAACAAAAGAACGAAGCATTTATTTTGTGACAAAACCGTTATTTTATGCTGAGACCGTTACAAACTTTTGAAAATCGAAGCTCCACAGCAGCTGCTGTGTTCGGAAAAACTGTTCTTATGACCTTTTTCAGATACCTACAACATCAGATACATAACATCACGCCTTGTATCCCCGAAGGGTTGTGCAGTGTGACTACCTACATGATAAAATTTTAACCAGTGTGCTAACTGTAACCATGAATTCAGCATAACATTCTAGAAAAAATCAGCTGTTCCATAGATTTGACCGCGTAGATATTGCACTTCTCTATGAAACAGCTGATTTGTTTTTTATAACCGACGAAAAATTTCTGCGCTGGGGGGTCTAGAATGATATGCTGAATTCATGGTTACAGTTTGCGCACTGGATAAAATGTTATCCTGTATATTTCGCCAGTAATGTGTAAGTCCCATGTAATAGGGGTGAGCCTATTGCCATCAACCGGGCACAAAGCCAAATTCCGGGGTGCTACTGTGAAATTCCAGATAGAAACACCCAATTATAACACTCCACGTTTTAATATACAGATAATAAAATGTTGCGTTTTTTAATTTGCGTTTGACAGAGCTGGTTGGTTGTTTGAACGCGATAATCTCTGGAACTACCATTTGGAATTAACATCTGGCTAGGACCCTTAGGAAAACTTATCCTCCGATACTGAGAAATTCCAGGTAGAAAAACCCAATAACGCTTTGTCCGACCTCGTAATCGAAACCAGGATCTGAAGGTCAGCAATAGCGCTTGCGACCACTACACTAACGAAGCAGTAACGTTTTTATATCAAAAACTTTATGAGTCCCCTTTAAAGCCGCACTCTCAGACAGATTACAATCCATTCGAGAACATGCAATAAATGCAGCCTCCTGCAGCCTCCGCTCCACTGGAAACACTGCAATCTCTTTTTCTTTATTACTTTGGATGTCGAGTATAACGAAATTGCTTCCTTCTTTGTACCGATGTGTGATTGTGGTTCTCTTGCTTTGTTCGATTTTATTTCTTAGTGGAAGGGATTATTGATGAACGAATGTTCTTTGTGTAGAGATAATAACTTTCTGTTTGGTTTGATTCCACTAAGTTAATGGCTTATTTCATTATGATTAACTTGTGGCTAATAACAGTCCCACGGGTGTACTGACTACAGCTGTACTTATGGAGAAAAACGGGCAAGAAACAAAAAATATAAAAAAGAACATCATCATCATTTCAGACGGAAAACGTCCACTGCAGGATATAGGCCTCCCCCAATTTGGGGGAGCTTGCCATAATCGCCACGCTCGGCAGGCAGGCTGGCGATACCAGTATGGTGGTAAAAAACATAGAGAACGCTGCTGCTCTCTAGTAAGTCCCTTAGTCCTACGCCACCCTCGGGAAGAAATGGGATGGTGCTATTCTTTACGTCCGGCACCACACGGAACAAGAAAGAACAATACTTAATAAAAAAAGGACTCATGGCTTAGTAATAAAAGCCGCACGGGTAGATCTATCAGGTTAAGCTACGCTTGCCGCGGTTGGTCCGTAGATGGGTGACCATCTTTACATACCAAGACCCCTCCGTGCCTCGGAAAGTACGTTAAGCCGTTGGTCCCGGCTGTCATTCGTGGATCTTTGACAGTCGTTACGGGTCGTCAGAAGCACGAAAGTCTGACAACAAGTCTTACCAAGGGGTAGCTATCGTATTACACAGTAACAGGGTTATTGTGGTCAGATAGCGAGTAGCTCGATCTACTTAAAATATTGAAATTCAGCTGCATCCGGTTAGACTGGAAGCCGACCGACGTAGTTGGGAAATAGAATTGATTTCATTATTTTAAACTATGTGACCTGACATTATTTTATACTTTGTTCGGATTATGAGAATTATAAGTTAATCGTGTTGGGTCATTTAAGCCTACCTATTAAAGAATCAGCATTGCCATTCAACGTGGCAATGCTGGCAGCATTATGGGCACTTTTCCTGTTGACAGCGATGCGGACGAATTGTTGATGCCCTGTGATTCCTTCCCCTCCGATATACCTACAAGGATACCTACATGTACACTATTATTATTTTAAGACACCTTTTAGAAATGCCCTTTTGATAATGTTGGTTAAAACCAACTCTCCCGTATTTTCGCTCAATTTCAAAGCTTAATTTGCATAACCCAGCATAAGCATGGGTCCCCTTTCAACTTTTAGAAGCTTTTACTGGTAAAATTACTTTCAAAATCTTTTCAAAGGTGAGGCATTTCAAAAAGCTACGATTGTTACTGAAACGGTTCCATTTCAGGACTCTGGCACTCGAACGGTCAGTAACTCGATATCGACTTTCATTATTTGTATTTTTTAAACTTGAAATGTGAGATTCTCAGTATTAGAGACGCTTTTGCATTAAAGTGGATAATATTGGCTTTATTAATATTATTTTGTAACTGACTAGATTTTATTTATTGAAATAAGAGATCAAATCAAATCCAATCAAATTTCTTTATTGCATTCATGTGTACATTTCGTTTTACAATACATATAAGTAAGTTCCAACATGAAACCCAGTTGGGCACGGCAATGTAATAATAATTTTAACATAATAAAAATAAACATATGTTTTTTTTGTGTATTATTACATGACTGTAGTATTGTAGTCTGTAATGATTAAACTATCTAGCTATAGTATTTACTAATATTTTATTCTAGGTATTCTGCGACCGAGTAAAAACATTTTTGTGCTAGATATTCTTTTAATTTTCTGTTCAATCTATTGAATATGGCTTCTTTATTTGTTCCGGTAATTTGTAAACATAAATTACTGCCATGTAATATGGGCTATGGTAAAGCATTTTTATTCCGAGAGGGTGGAAAATGTAATCTATTTTTATGGCGTGTATGAATATCTTTTGTTTTTGGAAAAATGTCGCTATTTTTTAATACAAATATACAAAGGTCATATACACCGTGAAATTTTAGTCGTCTTACAACGGCAGCCCACTTCATGTGTCGAATGACTACTAATCATTTATTTAAAAAAAAATATTTTTGAAGGTTTGCATAATAAAAAAATGAGAATATTATTCACTAGGACGCATGACGTAGTTTGAAACACCCTGTTATGGAGATGGAATTAATGACGGAATGTAATGGTAGGTAGGTAGATATCTTCTACCGTTTGATACGTAAACTTTATTAACAGGGAGGGTGTTTCGTAATTCTAAAGCATTATTTATTTTTCTTTGTACCTATTATCTTAATGAATGGTAACAATGTTTTAATCGCGCCTAGAGGTATTTTATGACGGATACATTGAGTGGACCACCTTTGTAAGACGACTAAAATGTTACAGTGTATTTACATAGAAGGTAAAGTAAGGAGTTTTAATTTAATAAAATATGGCTTACAGCTTTGGGTGTTGTAAATATGGGCCAGTATTCCGACACATTTTTTTTGGGTTAAGAATACTTCACTTGCGTTGATTTTGTTTCCCCATAACATCACTACATAACTTAGCCACGAGTTTGCGTAGGCGTAAGAAAGAAAGAAAGAAAAGAAAGAAAAAGTATTTATTAGACTCGCACAGGAATAACACAAACTTAACTAAATAACATACTTAATAAAATATAAATTAAAATTAGAGAAAAACAAAAAGTAAAAATAAAAACAAAGTCCCGTACGAGGCCAAAAGGCCCCTATCTCAGCATGATGCTGCGACATTTAAAAAAATTGTCGCAGCGTAGTATGCCGCTAGTGCTGTTTCTGTATGTGCTGCACTTAAGTTGAAACAAGGCGTTGGTAAACTTAGACCATTTCGATTTCACTGTTCCAACAAAACATCGTGAGGAAACCAGCATGTCCTAAAAGCAAAAATTCGAAGACGTGACATCAACCACTGGGCCCACGTAGTAGGTTACAGAATGGCCCACTCCCTCTCACAGAGAGGAGGCCTGTGTCCCAGCAGTGGGAACATTATATGTTAATTATGCTGTTATGCTGAGATTTCTTACAGATTTTTTTTGTCACTTTTCGAGTCTCTTATATTGAATCCGTATCGAATACCAAGCAGATTCAGTAGCTGGTTCGTTGCGTTTACTTCCATTCCTAAAGAAGAAGCCGGCTAAATATTAATCTAGGCAAGTACGTGCCAGCTTCTTCATATTTGTCATAAATCAATTCAATCAATAATATATAAAAGAAATAAGATCGAATTAAATAAAAGTTATAAATCCTAAATTCAAATGATTTAATATTTATTTATCCTAATAATATTTTTAAAACAAATTTGTGTTACAAAGCTTTTGCTATGAACTTCTTTCAGGCGTTACGTAGATACGAGATATGTATAAGACAGCGGGCAATATTTTTTATTCTACCGACTTGTTTTGAGATAGTTCACTTTTTGTGTAGTTCCCTGTAAGAAGCATGCAAACAAGCATTTACCATGCATGCAGCAAGCATGCAGTATTCAAGCAAGCATGCAACATGCATTAAGCTAGCATGTCGCATGCAAGCAAGCATTAGCATGCAAGCGAGCATGCAACATGGAGTAGGCATGGTTTCTGTCACGGCTCCGGCGCTGTGGGACGTCGCCGCAGATGGTTTAACGCTTAACGAGCCTTGTCTTGCTGGCCGCACTTTAATAAGTGGGTCTCGCTCGGTGGGGTTCTTCTACTTTGCACGTTTCTGCCGCTGTTGTAGCATATGGGAGTCGTGTTATAATATCAAGAATGTTATAATATTTAAAAAAAAACCAGCTGTTCCATACATTTTGACCGCGTAGGTATTGCACTTTTCTATGAAACAGCTGATTTTTTTTGTATAACAGACGAATAATTTCTACGCTACGGTCTAGAAAGATATGCTGAATTCATGGTTACAGTTTGCGCACTGGTTAAAATTGTATCCTATATGTATGTGATATTTCTTGTCCCCAGCTGATCTCCAGTCACCATGCGGCTGATCGTGCCCGGCTGTGTGAACGACGCGCGCAGCATCCCAGCGCTGCGCGTGTTCGTGCTTGTGTCGGCTATGGCGCTTTATCTGACCATGGGTAAGTGAAGGAGTCATTGAAACTAAGTTTTTGACATAGGAGACCATTCATTACCCATCTTGTAACATATTAATTATAAATTATAGGAGCATGGGACCATGGGTAGGTATCGAACTACCCGTGTTCCCATAATGTGCCCGATTTTATTATTGAAGGAATAGGTATGGTGATAGCACAGGGCGATTTATGTGGTATCGCAATACCTATCCAATACATCGTTCCATGATCACGTACGTAAAAGTCAATGAGAACCCACTCCATTTAAACAAAATAGTCAGGAAAACCTGGATTTATTTATAAACATTCTGTACAACCTCGTTTTCGTAAGTGTGCGAAGTTACATTAGGTAAATTAAACCTCACGCTACATTTATGATATTATACACACTTTCATGACTGCCTACATAACATGTGACATTAAGAACAGACTTGGGAAGTTTTATTTTTAGAATACTTATGTGCTTTCAAATAAATAATAGATTAGAGAAATGGAGCAAAAGATGGTTGTAATTCTCAATTTTCGTAGGATATATTGTACACCTACTAGTATTATAAATAGAGACAGCGAATTTTGTGAGTTGGTATATATGTGGAAGGAAAACTCCGGAACCACCGTTCCCATTTGAAAACAACTTCCACCATTTTAAAGGTACATCATTCCAAAAAATGTATCTAATAATACTAAAGAAATACTTCAACACACAACATACAAGCCACAACCAATCGCTACAGCCGCCACATTCAAGCCTAATACTTTTTGGTAGGTTCCTGTTCAAATCTTGTGCACAACGTGTCGTGAATAAAACACCGTCTTCACAAGTCTCTGACTTTCCTAAGTTTAAGTCCGCATACATTGATATGTATAGGATCACGATTATCTATAAGGCTTCGGCAAAGAATATCTTTAACTGACGAAAAAATGGAGAATGGAGGGGCTTCTCAAATTGACGCGTAGGTATATTCTTTTTATGGCTAACTTTTTACAAAGTCGTCCGATTTTGTTAATTCTTTTTTTATTCTTTTAAACAGGCTTTTACCTTTTTCCATAGTCAGGGCAGGGGTTTGGTTTTATTTCATTATTCAAAGAGTTGATGAGAAGCGTGATTTAACTTATAAAGTTATACTTATAACCGCCACAAGTTCAGCCTACTTACTAACACAATCCTAACATTCGATATTTAAAAATAACTTAGAACAAACTTGGGAGCTGTTTTGTTAATTTTGTTTCGAGTGTTATAAATCTCTTCGTACTTACAAACTTGTTTGACTTATTGTTTCTTTTGTAAATTACCTTTTGATTCCACGATTCTTTGTTGTTGGTTTGGGTTTTCTTTCGAAGAAATCTTTCGGTTTTATGTTATTATGCATTATGAGTTGAGAGTTTTTATGGGATTTTTTTAATGAATTTTACTAATTTAACGGTTGGTCTTTAATAAATACCTAGTGGGGAAATAAACAAATATAATATTATTCAAAACGTTTTGGTTCGGCCAAATATTGCTTGTTTATCTGTAGGTACATCAATAATAATGGCTTTTAGATAATTATTGTGGTTCGTAAAATATGTATGTAATTTTATATATTTTGTTTTTAAAAAGTAACAAAGATATCAGTAGAAAACAACTATTCTAATAAAAAATTACAATATTGATCCATTTTTGGGAATTGACGACGTAGTATGTAGGAAGGTACCTAAGTGCATAAAACTACATTTAATCGTTTATTTACTACTACGCCCGCAACTTCATCCGCGCGGAATAGTTATTTTTTATTACTTATTTATATTAAATATTAATAAACCGTTATACCGTTTGGTGTCGGACTAAAAGAATAGCACCACCCCCTTTCGTCCCGTGGGTGTCGTAGGAGGCGACTAAGGGAACTACTAGAGAATGGGCAGCAGCGTTCTCTGTACATTTTTAAAACCATACTGCGATTGCCAACCCGCCTGCCAAGCGTGGCGATTATGGCAAACCCCCCCAAAATGATAAGCACCAAAAATAAATGGCCCCTAGTGCCCGGCGGCCTACCAACCCTTGGCTACGGTAGCGGTCAAGGCCACGGTGAGGCATGGGGTGCAAATAATCCCCGGAAGAGATCCGGCTACCAAAAACAACGAAAACTGGACCTGGCAACATCGTCACACATACACTCCGGACCGAGGAGAAGATCTTCGAACTCGAGGAAGAATTGAGAAGGTTACAATGGGTTATAGTAGGGTTATCTAAAGTCCGACGAGAGGTCGATAATCCTCAAATCCGGTAACCTGCTCTATTTCCGGGAGGGCGACCAGCAATCCCAAGGTGGTGTCGGGTTTATCGTCCATAAGTCGCTTGTGAGCAACGTGGTGAAGATCGAGAGTGTTTCGACTAGGGTGGCGTTCCTTATACTCAGAATATCCGCAAGGTATTCGCTGAAGGTCATACAGGTTTACGCCCCGACCTCGTCACAGTCCGGTGATGAGGTGGAGATCATGTATGAGGATATTTCCAGAGCCATGCATGGTTCCAAAATTCACTTCACCGTTGTCATGGGGGACTTCAACACGAAACTGGGCAAAAAAGCGATGATGAGTTGCGAGTGGGGCAATTTAGAGTTGGACGTAGGAACCACCGGGGCCACCAACTGGCAAGTTATATGGAGAAGGAAGGCCTCTTTATGATGAACTCCTTCTTCAAAAAACGGGAGCACAGGAAGAAGACCTGGTAGAGCCCTGATGGTGCAACCAAAAATGAGATTGACTTCATTATGTCGACGAAGAAGCAAATATTCAATGATGTCTCTGTAATCAACGCGGTGAAAACTGGTAGTGATCACCGTTTGGTAAGAGGCACATTGTATCTCAATATCAAGCTGTAAAGATCTCGGCTGATGAAGTCAACGCTCCGTCCAGCACCAATCCAAATCCAAAACTCCGAGAGCTTTCAGCTCGAATTCCAGAATCGTTTCGAGTGCCTAGGCAGCTCAGTGGACGATTTTAACGATGGGTTCGTGGAAACTGTCCATAACAACAGAATTTAGTTCATATTCAACTGGGAAAATTTGACAGTAAAGAGACTGTAACCTCTGAATCACGTTATCAGTTTCTATCATACTTCTGCTCAGAGTAGTCAGTAGAAAACGCCGACCCAGTGTTCCCAACTGGGTGTCAGGTTTTGTCAGGAATTTAGGGACTTAAAATTCGTTTCGTAATTTATTCTTTATTTATTTTTTAGTTTATATGGTTTAGACAGGCGATAATATTTGGGGCTAGATTACGGGCTAAGGGCTAAGGTCGGGTCTAAGTTTTTCAAGACCCGTCGTATCAATAAAAATAAGAGGGTCTCTGGTCTTACTTTGCAACTCATGAAGGAGAGGCGCAAGATGATCCTGCACTCTTCAGACGATGCGCTCGAGTACCGGCAGCTTAATAGACAGATCTCTAAGTCCTTGAAACGCGTCCTCCGCCGCTTTAATACAGATCGTATTAAAGACGCGATAGAACGGAATAAAGGTTCCAAGGTCTTTGCTAGGGATCTGTCTATTGGGCAGAGCCAGCTTACGAAACTGAAGACCGATGAAGGCAGGCTCGTATCCACCAAGCCTGAGCTGTTGAGAGAGATTGCGAGGTTCTATGGTCAGTTAAACACGTCAACAAGAAACCCCGTTACGAATCTGGCAAACGACCCAAGAGCTAGATTGACCCGACACTATACTGAAGACATCCCGGACGTCAACTCGTACGAGATTAGGATGGCTCTAAAGCAGCTAAAAACAACAAGGCGCTGGGTGATGACGGAATCACGGCCGAACTCCTAAAGGCTGGCGGGAAACCCGTTCTTAAGGCCCTCCAGAAGCTGTTTGATTCCGTCATTCTCGAGGGCAAAACGCCACAAGCATGGAACAGAGGTGTGGTGGTACTTTTCTTCAAGACGGGTTTTAATGCCCTTCTTAAGAATTATAGGCGCATCTCACTTCTGAGTCATGTCTACAAGCTGTTTTCCAGAGTCATCACGAACCGTCTAGCGCGCAGGTTTGACGACTTCCAGCCTCCCGAACAAGCCGGGTTCCGTAAAGGCTTTAGCACCGTAGACTACATACATACGCTGCGGCAGGTTATACAGAAGACGGAAGAGTTAACCTGCCTCTCTGCTTAGCGTTTGTGGACTACGAAAAAGCCTTCGATTCGATCGAGACGTGGGCTGTTCTGCAGTCCCTTCAACGGTGCCAGATCGACTATCGGTACATCGAGGTGTTGAAGTGTCTGTATATAAACGCCACTATATCAGTCCGACTCCCGGACCACACCTCGAAACCTATCCTTCTGCAGCGAGTTGTTAGACAGGGAGACGTTATCTCTCCGAAACTCATCACCGCTGCACTGTAGGATGTCTTCAAGGTTCTGGACTGGAAAGGGGCTGGCATCAACATCAATGGCGAGTACATCACTCAACTTCGGTTTGCCGATTATATAGTTGTCATGGCTGAGACCATGGAGGACCTTAGTGCAATGCTCGATAACCACAGTAGAGCTTCGGAAAGAGTGGGTCTTAAAATGAACATAGACAAGACAAAGGTCATGTCCAATGCCCGTGTAAGACCCACTCTCGTTACGGTCGGAGGCGCTGCACTCGAAGTTGTGGACGAGTACGTTTACCTAGGACAAACTGTCCAGTTAGGTAGGTCCAACTTCGAAACAGAGGTCAATCGTCGAATCCGACTCGGTTGGGCAGCATTCGGGAAGCTACGCAATATCTTTTCGTCCTACATACCGCAGTGTCTCAAGACGAAAGTCTTGGGCCAGTGCGTGTTGCCAGTGATGACATATGGAACCGAAACGTGGTCGCTCATAATGGGCCTCATAAGACGGCTTAAAGTCACCCAATGGAGAGGGCTATGCTTGGAGTTTCCCTACGTGATCGAATCAGGAATGAAGTGATCCGTAGGAGAACCAAGGTAACCGACATAGCCCGAAGAATTGCCAAACTTAAGTGGCAGTGGGGAGGGCACATTGCTCGCAGAACAGATGGCCGATGGGGCCGAAAGGTTCTGGAGTGGCGACCGCGTACCGGAAGACATAAAGTTGGAAGGCCTCCCACAAGGTGGGACCTTGTGAGGGCCGCAGGAGTCCGCTGGATGCAGGATGCACAAAACCGGTCGAAGTGGCGGAGCTTTGGGGAGGCTTATGTCCAGCTGTGGACGTCTTTCGGCTGAAATGATGATGATGATGATATTAATAAAAACAAATGAAATTTCGAAAATAAAAGTAGTCTAAGTTACTCCTTATTACATCAGCTATCTGCCCGTGATAGTCCCGTCAAAATCGGTCCAGCCGTTTCAGAGATTAGCCGGAACAAACAGATAGACAGGCAGACAAAAATTGTAAAAAAGAAGTTTGGTATATGTACCGTGTATACACCGTGACATTTTAGTCGCCTTACAAAGGCAACCCACTTCTTGTGGCCCACTCCAATGACTACTAATCATTTATTTAAAAAAAAGATATTTTTGGACATATGAATAATAAAATAAAATAAAATATCATTCACTAAGACGCTTGATGTAGTTTTGAACACCCTGTTATAGAGATGGAATGTAAGGATATTATGGTAGGTAGGTAGAAATCTTCTACCGTTTGATACGTAAACATTATTAACATGTTTCATAATTCGAAAGCATTATTTATTTTTCCTAGTACCTATTATCTTAATTTAATGGTAACAATTTTTTTATCGCGCCTGTAGGTATTTTATGTCGGATACATTGAGTGCGCGGACATAGTAAATATGAATATACAGGATGTAACAGAAACCCTATTGCTATCCTTAAGCACTAAAGATAACAGCTGGTAGAGAATCACTATACATAGTTTCAGCTCAAAATAAAATACTCTAAGAATTGATACCAAATTTTCGGTTTCATATGTTTCTTTAATTCAAATCATAACAAACGTGTCACCGCACTACGTAGGTAAATAACTTTCCACATTACTTGCCAATATCACGATAAATCTCTTCCGAGTGATGTTTTTAATTCAATATGAAAAGTTCGGTTTCTGGTACCAACGTATTAAAAATTCTCATAACTTCCGACCATGTAGAAATAGGATTAAAAAACCCTTCCAATATCGTTGGATTTGATCCAAAGAAGCCGTGCCCTTGGGATGTATATACCCTTTTTTTTTGGGTGGATATCATCAAATAACTTCTCCCGCTCTGGGTGGAGCGGGAAGGCGTGTCAGACTTTTACTGACTAAAACCCATACGTGTTCCCTCAGTTGCCTGTGTGCCAGGGGCCGCGGTATCTCTTTCGAACAACCCACACCCCTGGCAGGCAGCGGCCCTTGCGGGCCCCATCAGTTGCTGCTGAAATCTCTTTAAGGCGCGCGTGGAACACGTTTTTCTATGTTTTAGAATTATGAAAGACCCTCCCTGGTAATAATGTTTACGTATGAAACGGTAGAACATATCCTATCTACCTACCAGTACATTCCATCATTAATGCCATCTCCATAACAGGGTGTTTCAAACTACGTCATGCGTCTTAGTGAATGATATTCTCGTTTTTTTTTATTATGCAAATGTTCAAAAATATATTTTTTTAAATAACAGATTAGTCGTCATTGGATACATGAAGTGGGCTACCGTTGTAAGGCGACTAAAATATCACGGTGTATACATAATTTAGATTGCTGAAATCTATTACAGTCCTAAATTGATTGATTCGATTATATTTGTATTCCAAGATTAAATCATAAGTAAACCAAGATGGCGGATCGTCGGATCATAATATCGTTGTTCGTCCTTTCAGTAAAGTATGGCAGGCCGTCGACTTTAATAATAAATAGAAAAACATTCGCATCAACTTCGCTAATGAAAGTCAAATCGTATTATTCTGTATTTATTCGGTAAATTGATTCAGATTGAGTGCGGTTTGATTGAGTTGCTTATCACAAATTAATCAATGATGACGGGCTGACGGGTAATCTTTTACACACAGATTTAACCGCGTCGCTATCAAAATAAGTTTGTCCAAATATAAAAAATTTAAAAATTGAGTTAAAAGATCCACAGGGAAAAAGTTCCAATAAGAGAGGTTCTAGTGAACAAGTTTTTAAGTTGTGACTGGCACCATAAAGTTGTTTCTCGTGTCTCGGCGAACGATTAAAATTACTTCTATTAACTGACATAGCGGCTTTGCGAACTCAAGTATTGTTTTGGATTTGACAGATGTTTCAAATATTGGAAGTCTTTAAACCGACCCCGAACACAGGTCGGCATGGAAAACTGGTTTAGGTGGAGATTGATAGACGACTCCGCTTTGGAGCGTAAATGTGGTGTTCCACAAACGATGTGTCACTTCATATCATGTCCTGCGTGTCCTGTCAACTGCACGTTACAGGAACTGATATACGCTAGTGATAGCGCAAACACTTAGCCGAGTTCTGGGCTGATTCTGGTCCATTGAGATTGCCATCGACACGCTAAGCAAAAGAAAATCTTCCCAACGAGCTTAACTCATAGAACATACTAATTCCATGCATTTTCCATCTTCGAATGGAAAATATCCCTGACAGATGTGACAGACACATAAAGCCTGCCTTTTCTGTCCACAACTATTTTACCTCCCACAAGATCAAAAATAAACCCAACTGAACCATCGAAGATTTTTATGTTTTAATATTATTAAATACGTTGCAGATGCTTTTTCAATGCACTTTTGACATTGGCAGAATAGTCGACATCAGCTTTGTTTGCCTTATTAAAAAATAGAATAGAATAGAACTACTATAACTGAGTACTAATTCGGGGCCCTTCGTCAAACCAAAATAGAAATAGTACACAGATACAAAACTATTGCGAATAGATCGGAAACTTTTCTTATTATCCTGTCACAACCTTACTAATACGTCTACAAACTTTGTTATTTTGCACGGTCTATTTATTTCAATATAATTTATTAATAGCTACCATGTTACAATGTATTGACAGCTTAAAGAGATTGCCGGCTTGTCGCCTACGAAAATTACAAGAGGGAATTCTTTCAAATGGACACGAAAAAGCTATTATGCGATGTTATCATTGGCTCGACTTCCTTCATCATGAAGAATGTCAAACTCATGAAAATTATAGTACCTATAAAACGTTTTAAACATAACATCACGCCTTGTTTCTCAGAAAGGTTAGGCAGAGGTGTGCCTGTAGTACACCTACATTCGCCAGTTATGTTCAAGTCCAATGTACCTAATAGGGGCGAGCCTATTGCCATCAGCCGGGCACAAATCCAGACTCTGGGCTGCTACTGAGAAATTCCGGAAAGAAAAACCCAATAACACTTAACACACCAACCAGGTCAGAACATGGGTATCGAACCCAGGATCTCACGCAACAGAATCGTTTACGACCACTAGACCAACACGGCTGTCAAAACCTATTAAAATTGCTTTCATTTCGTTGAATAATAAATTACCGATCTAGATTAAAGTAGTCGATGGCAGACTCATAAAATGTTCATTAATTTTTAAAGGTTCCATGTGATTCCCGTCAAATGTCAAAACTCTCCGTTCGGGTGACGAGGACCACGAGATGTCAAAAGAATGGGTAGACGTTGCGTAACAGCTTAGATACACTTCGTTATTAAAAATTTCAATATGGGAATAGAACCGTTATTTTTTAAAGCATAGGGCTCACCGTACACTCTTATAGCAAATCAATATTAGACGAAAAGTGAAAAAGAGTCATGCAATTTTCATCTTTGTATTCTAACCTTTTCATAACTTACCTGCGTGCTATTGCGTAACGCACCTACAGTAGGTATGGCTTTCGTTTTGACAGTTCAATAACATTAATTGCGTTATTGACATTTTTGAGCAGACAAATTTTTCGAAAATATCCAATTTCAATCAAATCAAATCAAATCAAAATATTTAATTTCACATAAACCTGCAAGGGCACTTATGAAACGTCAGAAGCTAGGTGCACGGTTCCAATTTGTCGCTTCCCATGGAGAAGAGCCGGCAAGAAACTCCACGGTTACTCTTTTACCACAATGGCTTAGCAATAGGTAACCTTCAAATAAATAACCCGCTGGATGCGGGAAGCCTAAGACCGGTTAAAGTGGAGGAGATTGGGGGAGGCCTATGTCCAGCAGTGGACGTCTTTCGGCTGAAATGATGAGGATGATGGTGAACCTTCAAAATGATTCAGATTCTGTTTAAAAGGATGTTATATTAAACAGTCATTTAAAAAAAACCTCTGATCCAGTTCACTTTGAAAATAAAACACTTTATCAACATAAAAACAGTAATAAGCAAATGCCAACAAAACTTTAAAAGGGGTATATTCATAAATGTAGATTAATGTTTAAACGTCAAAAATGTATGGTTAAACAGTCGCTAATTACTACTTAACATTAAGCAACGTTTATAAATAAGGGGGTATATCTTTATCTATTTATTAACATTTTTTTTTTATTACAGGAGCATCAGTGTTCCAAGCTATCGAGAGTCCATTGGAAGTGAGCATTGGTGAGAAGCTCGACCAACTGAAGGCGCAGTTCCTTCTAGACCATCCTTGTGTCACAGGTGAGTTTGGCAGAAATCTATTCCTACCAATAATAAAGGTGAAGCAGAGCTGTTTGTTTAAACGCGCTAATCTCTGGAACTACCAATCGGATTCGAGAAATTATTCTTGCATTTGATATCCTAATTCTTGAGAAAGACTACAGACTAAATTAACATCACGCGAGCACCCTTAGGAGCCGAGCAAAAAGGACAAAGACAGTAAGATATTTTATGTTATAGGCAGAAGCTAGTAATAATATGCAGTTGTACTGAACTTAACCCATAGGAATACTTAAATCAAATAAAGGTATTTTTTTTTGAAGACATGTGATATAAATGTTTTAATATAATTTGACAACGCATTTTTTTTTCTTTGAAATGACTTTTTAATGTATTTTAGGGAAATTATTTTTAAATGACAAATGTAGGATGTATTATGAATTTGTGAGTGTTTTTTTTTTGTTTTTATTATGTAGCATTATTTCAAACACAACGTACATTGTTAATGAATAAATTGAATTGAATTGAACTTATAATGATTGTATTGTATATTGGAGGGGCTTGTCGCCAAGTAATAATAGCTATTTGGGTCGATTGGTCAGACTAAGCTTCGCTTGCCGCGGCCGGTCCATGAATGGATGACAATTTACCGGTTTACAGACCGGAACCCCTCCCTGCCTAGGAAAGCACGTTAAATAACCGTTGGTTCCGGCTGTCATACGTGGATTTTTCTTTCGTCTTTACCAATGGTCAGAAGCCAGAAAGTCTAAAGTCTTACTAAGGGGTATCGCATTACCCAGTAACTGGGTACTGAAGCTCCATGTTAAAAACTGATATTAAGCTGTATCCAGTTAGACAGGAAGGCCACCCCATAGTTGGTAAAAAGCTAGGCTAATTGACCTAATTCAGATGAAACTGTTGCTTTTCAAAACGTTTATTAATACTTGAACACTTCTAGAAAAACAATTGATTAAATTTAAATCGTTTGCTTTGACTAAAACCTTTGATGAATTCTGTATGTAAACCAAGAACAGTTTAAATCACTTTATTATAATTAACGTAAGCACACCAATTACCGCCAGTTTAAGCTTAATTCAGATTGATGTGCAAGAACTAAGTACATGTTCTGTTACTAGCGTCACTTTTTAAATTTTATTCTCGTTCTTGAAATAATGTTCTTGTAAGCTGAATATACACCGTGAAATTTTAATGGTTGTTTTCCCGCGGCAGAACAACTTGCCATAAGGAGTACTTTCGAAGCATAGAGTGAAAGTAAAAAAATAAAGATTTTTTTGTTTTAAAATAATTAAAAAATCTTCATCAACTCGATAAAACACTACTCAATAGTAACACTAGAGGTAACTTGTGGGTACTACTTGAATCACACGCACCGCCGACAAAGGGAACAGCGACGCTTAAATGTTCAAATCAAAATAAACTCTCGCACGTGGTGATTTTTCACAATAGTTAATCAGCCATTTTTCATTTCTAATATTTTATTTGCTTATACAATGATTGTATTACCAAAACAAAACCATTTCGCTGCGGGAAAACAACCATTAAAATTTCACGGTGTATAACAACCAGCAAGAACTAATGTACAATTTTTTTTTTAAAGAGAAAATATGCTATATTCCTATTACCGACCCATCAGATAGGGCTTGTTCCTATTACCGTTTATGTTGCACCAATTACCGACCGATGAATTAACAAGCCCATCCTAGTTAAATAAAATAGCTTCTTTTTAATTTTATTATTTATACAAATATATCAACAGATTTTTAACACCACACCTATTGATCTACGATCGTCAATGACCTAATTCGACTGATTCGCTTGATAAATCTCACTTACATATATGCATTATTGCATTTATAATATTATAAAAGGTTTATAAAACATACATAAGTCTATATTTGATTTATGTCTTCTTAATTTATTATTCTTTACTGAAAGCTGAACTGATGAACATTGTAATTTTATATTTTTTATGATATTGAACAATTTCATTTTATGTTATAATTTTCAATGTTAATTTTATTTATTACGAAGTAGGTATTGTTAATAATGGAAAAATTTACGTGTAGGTAACTGTTAAATCACAGTTTACAGTTTTTTTTTTTGAGCATAGGAAATCATCAAATAACTTCTCCCGCTCTGGGTGGAGCGGAAGGGCGTCTCAGACTTCACTGTTAGGTGAATATTTCCATTATACTTACAAACTGTATACACAACGCAATTAAATTTCTGATTATTCAGAAAAATATTTAAGATCGGTACCTAATAGGTTTTAATAAAGGAAATCATATTTCCAATTACCGACCCAGATTAAAGTGTACGTATTGAGATAGTATGTCTTTTTATCGGAATTTTCGAATCATTATATGGTGCCAATAGCTATAAATGTTTAATATTAGTAAAATTTAAATTAGAATAACACAATATTTGAGAATAATGCCTCGTACATTAACAGAAAATTAAGGTTAACGACAAAATTGATTTTCACAATAGTCGTCGTAGTACTTCTAAATATATGGCGTTAATGGCTCAAATTAAAGTTATCATACTAATCTATCACATTAATTTAACATAATACTAAAACGTCAAAGTATCAAGTAGTCAAAGTATTAGAAAAAAAATAAATGAAATTTAAAATATTCGTCAAATCCCTAACACCGTCATGGGTCGATAATCGGAACAAAAATGCAAATATTGTTCCTATAACCGCCACATTTTAATATTGAATTTTAACCAAATTAAAGCAGAAACTCATGACAATAAGTTGCTGGTTGTAGTTATGAAAGTAGTAAGAATACATTTAAATTATTAAAAGATTCAATATAAAGTTGTTTATACCTAATTATCTTTAAGAAAAAGTGAGTATACTTACGTCATCGGGAGCGGGACTCTGGAAAGTGACTACTGGAAAGTGTACTGTTTTCGGAAGCCTCCGACGAACTGTTCAATTACTCTTTTTTTTTTTTTTTTTTTTTTTTTTTTTTTTTTTTTTTTTTTTTTTTTTTTTTTTTTTTTTTTTTTTTGGGAAGGGCATCTCGTAGTTGACCTTGAGAGGCCGTAACTACTTAACCGGGCTTTCCTGTGGGGACTAATAGTTTTTAGGCTAAGAGCCTCCAGCCAGGGCTTACAAACTAAAATTAAAAACCTACAGCAACTGCGCACTGAGGGCACCCCCTGCGGGGTACGAGCCTCGGCTCAGGGAGTCACTTTCAGGGAGGGCAGCAAGTGGGGACAGGCTGGATCAATAATTTCTTTAATATTAATCATGGGGATTTTAACTCTACTTGCTCAGCTTCGGCGCGGGCTGGCACTTCTGCGGGCAAGGGACGGTTGGGGGAGGATTCGTTTACTCGGGGTCTTCGCGAGGCGCGAGGACCTCGGCGGCGAGGTCGGAAACACGGTCTGTTTTTGTGTGCTGTGCTGGTGGCCCTACTGCTTTCTTGAAGAAGAGTGATGGGGTCATCAGGGTCGGAGAGGACATGTCGCGGCCGGCGAATACGACTGATTCTACTGGGGACATAACTAGCGGCCTTCGCAATCAATGGATTGCGGTGTTGCGCGGCGGATTCAAAGAAACGCTTTGAATTTCGTTTTAAGAATTGGGCTATAGTGGGGATTTTAAGGTCGAGATGGAGGATCTCGTTCCTAACATACCAGGGCGAGCCTGTGGCTTGACGGAGGAAACGGTTTTGCAGTGTCTGCATCCTATGAATGTATCGGGGCTTCGTGTGTGCAAAGACTGCACTAGCGTAAGTCATGATTGGCCTTATGCACGCCGTGTATATTCGCAACTTGCACTTGAGTGACAACTTGCTACGTGCGTTCAGAACAGAATGCAGCCTTCCAAGAGCGAAGGCGGCGCGTGAGCGCGCCTTCATAATGTGCTTATAGAAGGAGAGGTGCTGATCCATGATCACTCCTAGATATTTGGCTTGCTTCTCCCAAGGGATAGGCTTGCCAAACATGGAGATGGGCCGGGGGGGGTCGGGTCTGTGTCGCGGTTTCGAGAAGAGAACCGCTTGACTTTTGTCTGGGTTTACTTCGATCCTCCATTTTCTAAACCATGCGCCAAGAACATTGACTGCGGTCTGGAGTCTGGAGGATATCGCATCCTGACTGACCCCAGCGTAGTAAATGGCTGTGTCGTCTGCGAACAGTGCCAACTTTTCCAGTCTACGCTTGGGGATATCGCTAGTAAATAGCGTGAAAATGAGAGGGGATAGCACGGCGCCTTGAGGGACGCCGGCGCGTATGGGGTGCGGGGAGGAAATCGCTCCATCTATGCGATAGCGAAAGGTGCGGTTCGACAAAAAGTCTCGAAGGATGAGTACGAGACGGTCGGGCACACCGAGTTTGTACAGCTTATATAATAAGCCGTTGTGCCAGACTTTGTCGAAAGCTTTCGCTATATCGAAGAATACTGCACCGGTCATAGAGCCGCGCTGGAAACCAGCGCTTATGTCTTCTACGATGCGGTGGACCTGTTGCACGCACGAGTGTTGGGTTCTAAAACCAAACTGCTCGTCGGGAATGAGGCCTTTCGTCTCGGCAAAATTTCTGAGTCGCTTATAAATAAGTCTCTCGTAGATTTTACCGAGCGAATTCAGTAAACTGATGGGGCGGTAGCTCGTGGGCTCGGACTTGGGCTTGCCAAGTTTTGGAATGCCGATGACCGTGGCTTGCTTCCATGCTTGCGGGAAGATGTTGTTGCTCAGGGCACCATTGAAGATGGTGGTCAAGAGCATGATCATGTGGGCGGGCAGCATCTGGAGCACCCTGTTGGTGATTCCGTCAGCGCCGGGGGCCTTGCGGGGTTTCAGACCTTTGATGATCTCGTGAACTTCGTCCGGGGTGACGAGAGGTATTGGATCATCCGGGTCTTCGACGGGCGGGAGGGAGGCTCTGCGTTCAACTTCGGCGTCCACCTCATCGAGGTGTGCCTGGTCTACTGGCAGAGAACTGGGCGTGCACTGGGCTTCGAGGCTCTCGGCAAGGCATTCGGCCTTGTCGATGTCGTCGAACGCGACTGTGCCGTCGGGCCTGGTCAGGGGGGGCATGGAGGAGACTTCTCGGGATTTGAGATTCCTCTGAAGTTGCCAGAAGGCTAGATGAGTCGGCTCTAACTCGCTCAGCATCTTGTCCCAGCCAGCGTCACGAAGCTCTTGCATGCGCGTCTTCACAGATCTCTGCAAATAGCGCATGTGAGCCTTGTTCGCATCGCAAGGAAAGTTGCTGTAGGCACGAACAGCTGCGTTCTTCTCATTTAGCAGTTCGCGTACATCGTCCGGCAACTTCCATCGGTGGTCTTCCACCTCAGGAATTTCCCTTGAACACTCGTTCAGGACAGATTGTACGTGACCCGTGAATGAGTCGATCGCAGCCGTTGTGTCGGCGACAGAGTCGAAATGGTCGGGTATGGAATTCAAGTGGGGGGATGTTTTGGTTTTCAGCGAATCGCTTACTCGCCTCCAGTCCGTTACCACTTTGGTGCGGGGGGGTTGGTCTGTATCTGGGAGACCCGTTCGCGGGGCCAGATGCATGACAACCGGACGATGGTCAGAGGTGAGCTCGTTTATTGCTTCTATGGAATCCAACCTTAAGTTGATTCGCTTCAGAATGGCAATGTCGAGTACATCGGGCCTGTGATTTACATCGTGGGGAAAGTGAGTTGGAGTCATCGGGGCGACGACATCAAAGACTAAGGAGGAACAGAGGTCAAACAGGCGTTTTCCTCTAGTCGTTTGTCTGGAACTATTCCAAGCGGGGTGTTTTGCATTGAGATCGCCTGCTATGATAACAGAGTCACTCATGCCTAACAGGGCGGAAATGTCATCGGAGATTTGATTGAAATCTTCCGGTTGGGGAGTGGGAGGAAGGTAGGCTGAGACTATCGTGACGGGTTGATGACCCGTCAGGCCTAGTCGACAGACTGAAACTTCTAACCGGTTGAGGGTGGGGGGATCCATAGGGATGCAGTGTAATGACCTTTTATAGTAGATGAGTGTTCCACCCTTATGACAACGCGACCTGTCGTTGCGCACTATACGATAGTTTGCAATTTTCGGGTCGCGGTTGTAGGGTTTTAAGAATGACTCTTGTACTAATAGTATGTCAATTTGATGGTCGCGGAGGAACTGGGCGATCTCATCACGTTGGGTTAGTAAACCGTTGGCGTTAAACGTTCCTAGCTTTAGGGATCGGGGTTTTAGTCTCGCGGGGGCCGTATTATTCATTTTGAGTTATTGAATTGGACGAGGGCTTGCGTAACGTCGGGATACGCTTCGTAGATGTAAAAGACCTTCGCGATGTCTTTTTCGTTTACGGCTGCTTGCACCTCCTGTGCCATGCGGTAGGCACGGGGGGTACAGAAACGGAGAAAAATGCTATTCAGTGTGTTGAACACTGAGGCGCCGTTTATGCTGGTCGCGGGGCCAGCGGTTTGCCTAGCTGCGGCTGCGGGGAGCGCGGCTGGGAGCGTCGCGGGGGTCGCGACGGCGGCGGGTACGGAAACGCGGGGGGGTGAGGTAGAGGGCGCGGGGGCGCCGGTACGCGGGTCCCTGAGCGGAGGGATGGGGGCGGGAGTGGGCCTAGCGGATGCCATCGCAGGGAATGCCTGCTGATGGTTAAGCTGGTTCCAGGGGCTCGGCCTCTGAGGGCTGAGCCTGTCTGGGAGTTTGGACGACGGGGCTTCCCTCTGCTGGCGGGCGTCGGCACGCTTCGCCAGTTTGGGAGAAGAGGTTTTGGGTGCTTTCGAGCACCCTCTGTAGTTCGCGGGGTGACCGGATTCACCACATAGAACGCACGCCGGAGGTTCCGTGCAGAGGGCACGGTCCTTTGGCCGGGCACAGTCGGCTGTGCCGTGATCCCCTAGGCACTTGACGCACCTGGGTTTCGCATTACAGTGCGACTGTGCGTGACCGTACAACTGGCAACGGTGACATTGCCCGATTATACCGGATTTACGCGGTTTTTCAATTTTCAGTCCAGACAAGTGGCAAACCGTCTTGATCTGGAAGATCGGATTGTGGCCCTCAGAGGGAGGGCATACTACGAGCACCATGTCGAAGGGCACTCCGCGACGGGCACGGTGCATGCGGTGCACCTCTAGGATAGGGACTCCTTGGAGCTCAAGGTCGGCCTTGATTTCCTCGGTCGCAATTTCGGTTGGAATTCTTTTTATGACAACCCGTAATTGCCTGTCCTCTGGTAATGCGTAGGTGTGAAAGGACACACCTCTATATCTGAGCATTTTTGTGAGGTCCCTGTAATCGCGCGACGTAGGGACCGTCACTTTGATTCCCTGAAGGGTCGATCGGGCGCTGGTGTAGGCTATGCGAGCCTCCGAACACCATTTGGACACATCGGTCCACTTCCCCTTGTCTTGGATGAACACCGGGGGCGGCGGGGGCACCTTTCTCCCCGCAGCGGTGCGGGGCGCGACGGTGGGTGCAGACGCGGGCGGGGATGCGATCGGGGTGGGAGCCGCGGCGGGGGTCGGCGACGGCGGGGTGGGGGGGCGCGAAAGAAGGGACGCCGAGACGTCCGTCAGCGCGATCTTGGCAGCTTGGGTTTTACCACAAGTCTTCTTCTTGCGTTTCTTCCCCTTGCCCTCGACAGTGGTGAAGCCACTCTCTTCTGTGGACGATGGGGAAGAATCGGAAGCAGAAGCGGCTGCTTTGTCCGAGTTCGAATCCGAATCACCAGTAAGGGTGTCGGTATCTGAGGGCGCGTCTTCGGCGTCTATTTCTTCGGCGGGCTCTTCCGAGAAGGCCGGAGAGGGAGGGCAAGCCGGGGCGGCCGGAGATGGAGACCTAGAATAGGTCGCGGGCGCAAACGTGGGCGCGGTCGGGATAGCGGTCGCGAGAGTGATCGCGGGAGGATTCGCGGGCGAGTTCGCGGAGGTCGCGCGGATCGCGGAAGCGAGTAAAGCGGGCGCGGGAGGCATAGCGCGGAATGCCTGGATTGTCCGTTCGATATCGTCGGGCAATTCGGGATGAGTGGACAGGAGAAACCTCATTTCGGCCAAAAAGGCCGATTTTGAGGTTACCATGGTCGCGATGGGGAGCCTACTGATTGCTCATAGGGAGCGGCCTACTTCCCTAAAAACTCCTAACAATCCTAACGTCTACTTCCCCGGGAGGATAGCCCGGGGATGTGTGGCCCTCCCTGCCGGGTGTAGGCAGGGGGGTGTGTACCTATTGGTGAGCCCTAAGCTTGTAAACCTGTTGCCAATCTTAATGTGCAACAGGGCCCTGACGTCCAATGCGAGGGGTGTAGAGACACCCCAAAGACACTGGGTGAGTTGCTGTGGAGGCAAAACTGTCACCAGTACCGACTAGGAGATCCCCCAAGGCCGGTGGTCTGGGACCCGTCCGATTGATGCCTAGCCCTGAAGGGGTTCGGCGGGTGAGTCGGGTCAACACCCCCTCGGATTCGTTGACACCGTGAGGTTTCAACCGAGGACCACAGAAACAGTGGATTTTACCCGGAGAGGGCCAAGTGATTCTACACGAAGCTTTCTCCGACAAAGAAATAATATGTCTTGAAAAAGACAGTTTAGACTGAATTAATCAGTGAAATAAATTCACCAATTAATTAAATCGTCTGTAGCCGGGGCGGCTACAATGTTCGCAGCGGGGCGCAGCGTTCAATTACTCTTTGTATTGTTGATCTATATACACAAGCGTGTGATAGCGTGCGCGCGTGTGCGTGTGTGTGCGTGTGTGTGTGCGCATGTGTAACTACATTTTTTTCTAAAATAACCACAATTATAACTCTAACACAACAATTTAAAATTATGATATTAAGAAACTGGCGGTGATAGGTATAGATTTTTAGGGGTCGTTAATAAATGCATTTACGTTATTATTACTATACTTAAGTCTAATAGAGTCCAAAAGATCAAAGGTTATCATTTAAAGTGAAGACCTGGGGCCCACGTCTGCTAATTTTATAAATTCGTCATTCCAACAAACGGGATCGCCATTGTCATTTTGCTAAAAGTTTGTAATCTGCTAACTTCATAATGGTCGATCATTGGTCGGTCATATTATTTATGAGTTTATTAGTGTTCAATTTTAGCAGATTCGTTACTGCCTAACTTAGTCATTCATTTGTCATTATGTACAAGATTACCAATAAAACTCCATTGAAAGAAATTACATAATTTCTGTCAATGGAGTGTCAGTGGCTGACCACTGGAAAGTCATTATGACGCCATTAGTAGATTTATTTAGTAGATTACCAAACTTGTCAAAATCAACAATTATGAAATCAATAGACCATTCTGACACTATTGTAATAGCAGACTTGAGGCCCTGTTAGCATATATTCAGTTGGCAGAATCATCTCAGCGCTGATTTGTTGAATTCGTTTTCTCTTCTACCGATCGTTATTTCTCCTGACATAGATTATTTGTTTATAATTATATGTAAGCATGTATTAGTATTTATTCTTGTATTTTAAAGGTATTTCTGTAGTAAGTATAAAAGGTGATTTTTTTTTAGTCACCGTTTAAATTTTTCAGGGTGATAGTACCAGTGAAATTGAACAATTTTCTCTAAGGAATATGGGTCGAAATATGAAAAAAAAAATCGTATCCACAAAATCGATTGATGATTGATTCAGATGAATATTGATTTTGCAAGGGGAGGTCCGATTTTTTTCATAAACCAAAGTTTTCACAGACGTAGCAAGTCTTATCAGATACACCGTGTACAACTTTGCTCTTAGATATAACGTAAAATTGCGCCTATCTCTCGCATGCGTCAAAATACACGCGCAACAAAACGTATGGGGCCAAAGTTTATAAATAATGATGTATTACAGGCTTTTACACTTCACCGACTATCTTAGGGCTTGTCTAGATCCAGCGTTTAGAACGCGAATTTGTAAGAATACCTATGTGTCAGCGAGCGTGCGAGAATTCGGCTCAGATATCAGTTTCATTTGACAAGGGTTTGACAGAACAGCTGGGATTGAAATGGAAAGAAGTAGGTAAGCGAAGAGTAAATGTAAACTATCTTTTTAGATTTGTTCAGATTGATATGAAAAGAATAAGGGAACGTCGTGTTTTTAATTGATTTTACACCCATCTCAACTCAGAACATACAGCGTGTCACGTTGTCTGCACGCTACTGAAGTTGATGAGTCAAATTCAGGGCTGACTGTAAATATAATAGACGAGCTGTGCCAGCGACTTCGTCCGAGCGGAATAGTTATTTTTTTTATTATTTATTTATATTATGTACAGGATAAGTTTTTTTCCAGTGCCCAAATTTTATTTTTATTAATATACAGGTTAAGTTTTTATCCAATGCGCAAACTGTAACTATGAATTCAGCATATCATTCTAGACCCCCTAGCACAGAAATTGTTCGTAGGTAATACAAAAAAAAATCAGCTGTTGAATACATTTTGACCGCGTAGGTATTGCACTTCTGTGTAGGTAACAGCTGTTTTTTTTTTTGTTAAATCAACGTAAATTTTCTATGCTATAGGGTCTAGAACGATATGCTTAATTCATGGTTACAGTTTGCGCACTGGATAAAAACTTACCCTGTATATTAATAAAAATAAATACAATTTATAAAATAAAAGTAAAAGCCTAAGTTACTCCTTATTACATCAGCTATCTGCTAGTGAAAGACCCGTCGAAATCGGTTCAGCCGTTTCAGAGATTAGCTGGAACAAACAGACAGACAGACAAAAATTGTAAAAAATGTTATTTTGGATGTACCGTGTATACATCCATATGCATTTAGTAAAAAGCGAATATTTTAATATTACAAAAGACACTCCAATTTGATGTATCTGTTTAGATATAGATTGCCATCGGCACGCTAAGATGAAGAAGAACATACATAATTTTATCGTTCTGTAGCTTTGTCTGTAATGAGTCTAAGCGTTCGACTGGGTAAGTCTTCACCTACATACTCGTACATATGTATACCTTTTCAGGGTCGTTATAGAATGGCCTAAAAACCGATTGAGAATAGTGTTAATAGTTCCAAACAGGACGTTTTCAACACCAGGTACAGTAGGTTACTCAGCACGATCTAGGCGCGTTCAAAACGCGTCATCTGTACTAGCCCTTATTAGAAAGTATCAAGTGACACGCCCATTTCTCTCGCTGACTTGTATTACATCTTGTACCTATAACAAGCTACTTTCTACGTGCATGAAGTAAATATTGTGAGTAACAACATGTAAGGAGAACTTCTAGACAAAGTGAAAAATTACATATTGTTAGTACATATTCGCGCTGTGTTTTCGTTTTTCTGGTTCAAGGGAACATTTTAACGTAGTTCTTAAAGGCATCATTGGCAAACTTGTGTGTATATGATTTGGTTAGCTTGATGCTAAATCGGTTTATGAAATGTACAAAGAAAGGGCTTTGGTATCTTCTTGGTACTCTTAGAACTAACACCCCGAAATTGAATAGTTATATTTTAAGCATAGATATAGCATAGCATAGACCATATCAGACACCAATCTACATGGTCCTCAAATGATCACACCACGATTATTTTCGTATTTTTTGTTTATATTATAGACATTGACATTATGAATTTTATTTAAACAATGACATGAGTATCTACTTAATATTGCTTTAATTATTGTGAATGTGATGACTGTGAAGGTGTTTTTTTTTTCATCATGTAATCATGGTCTGGCAGTTTGAGTAATTTATGCGGCCTACCCAAATGTCCTTTCTTTGGTATTGTTCGTCAAATCGTTGAGCTCCTCAAGTTCTGAGTTGAGCTGCATGATTACTGATAAATGCGTGCACTGAATGGACAGGTCCAGTCAATCTGGGTGGTTCTTTTCTCAAAAGACCATTTCAGACACCAATCCACATGGTCTTCACATGATCTGACCGAGATTATGTCTGAACTTTAAAAGAGACTGTGACCTCTGAGTTTGTTTCGGCCTTTCTTCTCAGAGTAGTCAGATAGGAAACGCCGACCTCATCTAGTTTTAAAAATATGATTGACGTGTAAAAGTATTTGTACAAACCTACTTACAGAAACAAAATCATTTATCAGACCAGTGGTGGCAAAGCGGTATCCGCTTTGACTTACGAGTTATCAGTCGAGTTACAAACAGGCGCTTTATTTTGAGCTTTACTTCTTCACCACTGCCCTGACGGTGAAGGAAAACATCGTGAGGAAACTGGCATGTCCTAGAACAAAAAAATCGAAGACATGTGACATCTACCAACCCGTACTAGGCTTCCTCACCTTCCGCCTGACACAGGTCCTCACCGGACACGGGTGTTTCGGGAGTTTCCTGTTTCGAATAAGGCGGGGGGAAACGCCCGGGTATTTCCATTGCGAAGATCGCCCTGAGGATATGGTGGAGCATACGGTGAAGGTCTGCCCGGCTTGGGCGAAGCACCGCCATGTCCTTGTGGAGGCGATCGGCGGCGGCGATCTCTCGCGTCCGGCCCTGATCCAGGCCATGGTACGGAACGAGAGTGCATGGGTAGCCGTCGCTTCCTTCTGCGAAGCAGTGATGCTTGCGAAAAGGGAGGCGGCGCACGTGAGGGAGAGGCAGTATATGCGCCCTCACGGCCCTAGCCTCCGCAGGAGACGCCCTGGGCGCCGGGAACCCCAGGCTGATTTCTGGCCACCGTGGGCGCGGGCTTGTGGACGGCGAGTAACGGGTAGCTCGCTACTAAGCCCGGGTCGACGGCGCGTTGTGTTCCACGCGCACCTCTGAGACATGTCAGCGCCAACTGGTGGCGTCCGCAAGGGCCGATGCCTGCCAGGGATGCGGGTTGTTCGAAAGAGATACCGCGGCCCCTGGCACACAGGCAACTGAGGGAACACGGGTGGGTTTTAGTCAGTAAAAGTCTGACACGCCCTCCTGCTCCACCCAGAGCGGGAGAAGTTATTTGATGATTTCCCACCCAAAAAAAAACCCCGTACTAGCCTCGCGTGGTGGATGTGGTACACTCCCTCTCACAGGAGGTGGCCTGTGTCCCAGCAGTCGGAACATTATAGGCTATAAATGTATCTGTAGTTCTAAGCGTATATAAAAGAGGTCACACCAAGTAATGGCGATAGCCATAAAGGTGTCACTCCACAGCAGCTCCGGGTAAAGGTACGCACGCGAAATTGTGCTAGTATTGTGATGCGTGGCAAATCCTGTCCGTGCACATCCTACGTGATTTGGCCAGTTGACACTAAAACAACAAAAAACTAAAACAACACGCTTTAAAAACCAAACTAAAAAGTAGAAAATAATTTAATTCTATTAAAAAGCGGGGGTGCTTTTTGAGGTATTTTTATAATCAATTAATATCAAGCACCCCACGCTTTTTAATAGAATTAAATTATTTTCTACTTTTTAGTTTGGTTTTTAAAGCGTGTTGTTTTAGTTTTAAAACTATTATTGATCTTCTATTTTTTAGTTTTGCTAACTACAAAAGCGTGTTTTTTTCTATTTTTTTTAAATTATTGAGTTGTCATAGGTCCTCGATCAGTCTAAGTTTAAATGAAATCTCACCGTTTAAAGTGGGTCAAAATAGCGTCCAAAGGAGTCGGTAACATACAAACAAACATACAAGTGAAGCTAATATAAAGCGTGTAAAAAGGGGGAAAACCAAGAGCTTTCCCGTACATTCTGTGCAAAGTTCCGTGTATCTGCATATTATAATAAGTGCCTTGGGATCACTTCGCGACCTTTCGATACATGTTATTTTCCGATGTAGATGTATCTAAGTACATGAAGCCATAGAACATTTTGACCTGAAGCTATTTATTTATTAGCACTGCTAAATTATACACCGTGAAATTTTAATGGTTGTTTTCCCGCAGCGAAATGGTTTTGTATTGGTAATACAATCGTTTTATAAAGAAATAAAATATTAGAAAAAAACAAAAAATGGCAGATTAACCATTGTGAAAAATCACCACGTGCGGGAGTTTATTTTGCTTTGAACATTTATGCATCCCTGTTCCCTTTGTCGGCGGCGCGTGCGATACGAGTAGTACTACAAGTTACCTCTAATGTTACTTTTGAGTCGTGTTTTATTGAATTGATGAATATTTTTTTACTTATTATAAACAAAAAAAAAAATTTTTTTTACTTTTACTTTATGCTTCGAAAGTACTTCATATGGCAAGTTGTTCTGCCGCGGGAAAACAACCATTAAAATTTCTCGGTGTATACTTAGTTAAGTAGATTCGGATAACGACGAAGAGACATGACCTTCCATACGATAATTCAGCAGTCTTTGTAAATCATTAGAAATCGATTTACACGGTGTAGCTATAACTCAACAACTACCCTGTTCTAGTGGCCGCAAGCACTACTGTTGAGGACGAGGTTCTAGGTTCACTCGGGGGTCGGGCAGAGTGTTATTGGATTTTTAATATAATTTGCCATCGTTCGTTTTTTTTCTGGAATTTCTCAATAGCAGCCCAGTCTAGATTTGTGCCCGTTTGATGGCAATAGGCTCGCTCTCTATTACATGGGACTTAACTCATCAGCATCATCTGCCTAGCTTTTTCCCAACTATGTTGGGGTCGGCTTCCAGTCTAACCGGATGCAGCTGAATACCAGTATTTTACATCGAGCGACTGCCTATCTGACCTCCACAACCCAGTTACTGGGTAAAACGATACCCCTTGGTAAGACTGGTTGTCAGACTTTCGGGCTTTTGACGACCCGTAACGACATTCAAAGATCTAGACGCGGATCACGGAGTGGTCTTGATATGTTAAGATGGTCACCCATCCACGAGCCAACCGCGGCAAGCGTAGCTTAACCTGATTGATCGATCCGTGCGGCTAATATTACTTAGCCACAAGCCCCTCGATTACATGGGACTTAAATATAACTGCCGAAAAGTGGGGTGCTATAGGTGCACCTCTGCCTAACTCTTCAGGCAATATAGGCGTGATGTTGTGTTAATCACTCAACAAGTTTAAAAGCTCAGTCTCTGAAGTACTGCAGCGCATAAACTAGAAAATAAAAATAAAAAACAATTTCTGGTATTTAACTAGATACCACCCACAATTTCATGTTCCTATTAAACCTTGATGTCATTCACACTCATAAATTACTATTCGTTATATCCTATTAATTAGTATCATGTAATTAAACATACTTACTACATACTTTGTTTTTTTTTTTCTAATTTTAGTTCATATTATTTTTTTAAACAATTACGTTGTTTAAAGTGAATGTTGTGTATACCTATAATATACATACATAGATGCGGTTACTTTTATTTGGCATGTATTTAATGCGGCAACTAAGTAAAATGAATATAGGTTTTAAAAAAAAATAGAGTGGGTACCATATATAATGGGTTGGCAGCTAATAAGGAGTATCGTAATAAGTAATAGGTAGCATATTAATATATCAGTAATAAGCTCCGTTTTAATTTAAACTAGCATCAAGTTTTTCTTTTGGGAACTGAATTAATATCTAAGCGGAAACTTAATGGCAAAAAAAAAATAGAAAATGGGCATTCATAAATAATATAAATCAGATTCTATTTAAAATTGTTTGTATGAAGAATAAATATAAACTAGCTTATATTCTAGCTTAGTTTCTGTCACGGCTCCGGCGCTGCGGGGCTACGGCGGTCCCTCGCGAACTTATCGTCGCAGATGGTTTAACACTCACCACCGCGGCTTCGGCTTGCTGGCCGGCTTCGCCGGCCAGCCTCAGCCGCCGCGGCGAGTGTAACAACCACCCGCTCCTCAGCTCGCGGGCCGCCTCGCCCCTCCGTGCCTACGCGATTCTAAATTACACTCTAGGGGTAGGGCAGACAAGACTGCATGGAGTCGGATTTATAGCGATTCGTTTCTGTCAACCTGAAGAACCTAGTTTTTTGCCACCCTACTAACATTATTAGTCGCCAAGTCATTATTTATAGCTCCTCGCCTAATATTTTATTTGACTGGTATAGTTTATTTGCTACCTAAACGCAGCTGCTAGTTTTTAGTTTTTATAACACCTTTAATTTTGAACCTTACATAATATAATAGTCGCGAAAATATTTAATCGCTGGCAAGTTATTTTATTTGTTGCAAACATTTAGTCGACTTTTAAGTTATTAGTCACTCGGAAAATAATAAGCTCTTTTATTTTATTGAGTATTGTTCTTTTTGTAATTCTTTGGTTCTTCCTACGAGACGCTTTGGAATGGGCAACTAGCTTCATCTTTATGACTAACCGACCCCTTTGACAATTCAAAAGTGCCTGTAAATGGTTGGATTGAAATATGTACCGCTTTGAGTGAGATTGAGTTCATGTACTTTGTTGCAACAGCTGCACATATTGACAGGCCTACTGTACCTACCTGATAAAAGACTGATACGGGATACCGTCGTGTCAGTGTTCACTGATAAGGGAATGACGTAAAACGGGTGCACTGAGTCCTCCTCATTTTTCTCTCAAATTTTTCAAGCATGTGTTTTCATTAATCATGTTCATTTTTTAAAGCATGCCTAAAGTAAGTAATTAAAGAAATGGCACAAAAGCACGAAAGTTTCAAAGAAAACTAACCCAATTACCAGAAGAGAATAATTTGAATGTTATAAATGCTTTAAATGTCATGAATAAGGATGAAAGGCATCAGATTATCAAAATAAAAAGAAGGTACAAGATAATGCTGGAGCACCTCATGTGGACATGGACGATGTACTAATTACTTTATTTGTTTCAGATTATTTATGTATAATGTATTAATTTTTCATACTATCCTTAACTTTATTGCATACAATTTAAAATGCCAAATGGTTAATACGTATTTCTAGAGTTGTCACTTCGCCCACAAATAAACTTTGAGACCAATGTAACTGATTAAAAATACTATTAACAAAGTGTCGATTCGCCCGTTTCGGGCCAGTAAATTCGTGCGAATCAAAGCCAAAAACTTGGCCCGATCTGGAAACTTTTCTTATTTATTTTTATTTAATGTGTTAAGTTAAGTTTCGTTATTCTTTAAGTATAAGTGGTTATTTATTTCATTAGATAAATAACTTTATAAAAAATATTAAATTAATCTTAATAGGTACTTAGACACATTGACTCATTAACGCAATCTGCTAGACAGAGGCCAATCTCCCAAGTTAAGCCTCAATATCTGGTTTTCTGCCTGCCGGATGTTGCAGCTGCACCTGTGTTGTTCAGGTCATCGGCCCACCTGTTAAGATCATTACATTTTGAATGTCATTGTAAACTAGCAATGTGCCCTGCCCACTCCCACTTAAGTTTGGCAATTCTTCGGGGTATGTCGGTTACCTTGGTTCTTCAACGGATCTCTTCATTCCTGATTCGATCACGTAGGAAAACTCCAAGCATAGCCCTCTCCATTGCCCTTTGGGTGACTTTCAGCCTTTTTATGAGGCCCATTGTGAGCGACCACATTTGGGTTCCATATGTCATCACTGGCAACATGCACTGGTCAAGGACTGGGCCTCAAGTCTGCTATTACAATAGTGTCAGAATGGTCTATCATTGATGTCATAATTGTTGATTTTGACAAGTTTGGTAATCTACTAATATAATGGCGTCATTATGACTTTCCAATGGTCAGCCACTGACACTCCATTGAAAGAAATGGCATTTATTGGTAATCTTGTACATAATGACAAATGAATGACTGACGTAGGTGGTAATCTGCTAAAAATTCAACACTAATAAATAATATGTTAAAATATATATAAAAATGAAATCGGGCATGAATAAATGTTCAAACTTAGTACTAGTTTTTGGAAAATCATTTCTACTAACGGGTTTTATAATAATGGCAATACGACAATGCCATTATAACACAATTCTATTACGAGACCATTGACCGACCAATGATCGACCATTAGGAATTTAGCAGATTACGAACTTTTAGCAAAATGACAATGGGATCGTGTTGGAATGACGAATTTATAAAAATAGCAGACTTGGGCCCCTGGACGCAGAACAAATGGCCGATGGGGCCGAAAAGTTCTGGAGTGGCGACCACGTACCGGAAGACTTAAAGTTGGAAGGCCTCCCACAAGGTGGACCGATGACCTTATGAGGGCCGCAGGAGTCCGCTGGATGCGGGAAGCACAGAACCGGTCAAAGAGGCGGAGCTTGGGGGAGGCCTATGTCCAGCAGTCGACGTCTTTCGGCTGAAATGATGATGATGATGATGATGTTTGTAAACTAGTGTCTCGCTGTAACAAATCTCAACTTTGTAGTACATACATACATTTATCAGCCGATGATGTTCCCACTGCTAGAGCACAGGCCTCCTCTCAGTGAGAGGGAGAGTGGGTTGGTAGGAGTCACATGTCTTCGACTTTTTGGTTCTAAGGTTTGCCGGCTTCCTCATGATGTTTTCCTGTACTTTTTTGAGACCAGTGACGCTGAACCACGAAGTAAAACGCTTGTCTAGCTTCGGACCTATGACCGTACAACTCGTAAGTCACGGCAGTTATCAATGAGCCAGCGCTGCTTTTAACTTTGTTGTGATTACCGGCAAACCAGGCCTTCCCCAGATGACCAGATCATTGTCTTAAAATGCTTGAATCATAAACAATAATGACTTGTTATAATTTACCATTTTATACCGATAAATTAACGCTTTACAATCAGCAGGAAAACCAATCAATAACTTAAAGATAGCTAACATGAGTGTACATATAACTAAGTACATACTAACTAAGGTATATGAACTTTTACCGTATCAAGTGTCGTGAGGGCAGCGCGTGACTACTGGCTCCTAGGGTTACATCCATCAGGATTGTACTTGACTTACCTACTTCATATTGTAAGTAGAACATTGTCGGGCGTTTTGATAAGGATAAAAGGCAATTAAATTGAAAAGGTGGTTCTGAACACGTACACGCACGAGTACATAGTTATACACAGGTAGTGTTTTGGACAACGGTGAAAGAAAACAACGTGAGGAAATCGAAGACTTCTGACATCTACCAACCTGCACTGGGCCCGCGCGGTGGCTCAGCCTATATTGTTCCCAGCAGTGGGAATTTTATAGGCTGATTATGCTACTGTTTTAGAGACATAGCAAATTGGCAGGATGTAAATTAAAGATAAGATAAGATAATATTTATTTGCTTAAACATGTGTCATACATACAATTAAAGACTTGCATGCAAGATGGTAACAACAATAATAACAAATACAGACATGTTTGCCACATGATGTGCCGTGCAAATGTCAACAAATACTTTTAATTAAAACATTCTCATTTAATAACAATAAATTTAGTAGACAATTAAAGAATAATAGTGACATTGTAAAAAAAAAATAACAAAATAGTCAAACAGAACATCAAAAGAAAAATAAATTATTAAGACTACCTAATCAAAATACAAATCTTTCCTCTAGGAACTCGTTAATGTTATAGTATGCCTTATTTATTAAATATGTCTTAAGTTTTCTTTTCAAGTGTACATTATTAAGCTCCTTCCAACTTTTAGGTAACTTATTGTAGACAATTGGACCCATACGAAAAACACTAAAGGACATGTGAATGTTACGATAGCTAGGTACTATGTGTTAACCATAAAGAAGTGTACTACCTACATAATAAAAATCTTAAATTCCCTGGCAGCGCATAGGCTAGCAGCTTCTGGGTCTAGCAGCTTGAAATTATACAAGAGTTATTTTTAAAGTTTGTATGAGAGCTCGTTATTTTTTCAACACCTTTTATGGCTTGTATTTGAAGAAAGCTCATTAAAGAAAAGAAAACTCATCTTGGCCAAACACAGATCGGCAAAAGATTTTACCGAATTCTGGAAGGCTACTGAAAAGCACGACATTAGGCCTGGCGGGAGGCCAGGCCTAGTGTCCTCCAAGGCTTTTGATCTCGTGTCGTACGATGTGCTTTGGAGGAAATTAAGAGACGGGGTGTACCGGTGGCTGTGCTCAGCATATTGAAATATTGGTATGGAAACCAAACCAAATTAATGAGGTGGGCTAGTACACTTTCTGAAGCATACAGGTAGGAGAGCGGGGTGAGAGGGAGGATTGA
The DNA here is from genome assembly GCA_949091785.1 of Polymixis lichenea. NCBI lineage: Eukaryota > Metazoa > Arthropoda > Insecta > Lepidoptera > Noctuidae > Polymixis > Polymixis lichenea. The sequence continues at coordinate 21,793,826 of OX420942.1, read as the reverse complement.
CATCTCCCAAACTCTTCAGCCTGTATTTAAATGACTTCATCGTCGAGCTCAGTAGCAAGCGCGTCGGTTCTTGGATAGATGGCGTTTGTGTCAATAACATGAGTTATGCGGACGATATGGTCGTGCTGAGCCCGACGGCGGGAGGCCTCAGAGAGTTATTAAAACTCTGTGAGGCCTATGCTGAAGTATACGGCCTTGTATACAATGTCAAGAAAAGTTAAGACATGGTCTTTAGGGCTGCCAGTGGATGTCCTGTTCACACTCACAATATAACCCTAAATAGCTTGAGCGTAAATCGTGTCACGAAGTTTAAGTATCTGTGACATTTCCTTACCGACGGTCTTCAGGACCATGTTGACATTGAGAGGGAGCGTAGGACTCTAGCGGTCAGAGGTAATATGCTGGCCCGCAGATTCCTCCGTTGCTCGGAACAAGTGAGGATTACGCTTTTCAAGGCATACTATCAGAACTTTTACACGGAAAATTTGTGGGTTTTTCACACCAAAAGATCGTTGGACGCCCTGCGCATCCAGTATAATAATATCTTCAGGATGTTGTTGGGGCTGCCGCGATTCTGTAGTACATCAGGGATGTTGTGCTGTATCGAACTGTTGGCTTTCATGCCGTCATTCAAAAAAAGACGGGGTCTCTCATCTGCAAAATGCGTGCCAGCCGCTACGAAATCCTGAAGACAGCTAATAAGATCTCATCCCCGCTTTAGAGGTCCCTTGTTAAATCAGTCATATAAGTATCCGTAATTTTAATTTAATTTTAATTTTTCGATTTAATTTTATTTTACTCAAATTTAATCATTTTAATTTTTATTTTATTTTATTTAAATGAGTTAATTTTAGTTTTTATTTTATTTTACTTCGATTTGTTAGTTTTAATTTTATTTTATTGAAATTTGTAAATTTTAACATTGACTTTAATTTCTGATTTTCATATTCATTTTCTTATTTAATGTCTTTAATTTCAAAATAATTAATATATGTTTACATATGGATCCTGGCATCTGAAATAAAACGATTTTATTATTATTATTTATTAAGCTCTATATTGGATTTGCTTATGTAGATTTACTGGTAATTTAGCATATTCGAATTAGATTGTTAGGTACCGAATTAAATTCAGAGCACAGCTCCGCTTCTTCGTGTTTATGTAAGCCAGCTATCCTGAAATTGCGAAGGCAAATATAAACATGAGAGGTTTCTGAAGAAACCTAATAGTTAGGTTTCTTTATTTATCTTCCGGACTTGAAGAAAGCTAAGTACCTTCTTGCTCTTAAGGAAACCTGAAGCCGGTAGGTACTCGAAACCAAACATTCCTTTGAGGGACCGACTCTCTTGAAATACTTATAAGGATATCTACCTTAACATTATTACAGTTACCTGACTAATTACTATTTAAGAAGACTTCATTAGTATAATGAAATAATTATAAAATAGTATTATTTAATAATTTAATTTACTTGCATCTGAATTCATTAGCATTTGAAATTGAATAAAAAATATCATCAAAATAAGTGTAATCTTATGTATCTTTATTTCTGTTGATTATGATAAATTATTTCTGTTGATTATGATAAATTATTTCTGTTGGTTATGATAAATTATTTTATTAGTAATTTTCTACAAACACTTTTACATGTCAATCAGATTTAAAAAAAACTAGATGAGGCGTTTCCGCTATCTGACTACTCTGTGAATAAAGGCCAAAACAAATTCAAAGGTCAGGTCAAAGTCTCTTTCAAAGTCCAAAAAATATCTTGGTTAGATTATGTGAACACCATGTGGTAATGAATAGTGGTGTCTGAAATGGTTTTTTATGGAAAAAACCACCAAATTCAGTGGGACATGTCCAGTCAGTGCACGCATTTATCAGTCAATCATGCAGCTCAGCTCAGAACTTAAAGAGCTCAACGATTAGCTTCTTATCATTTATTTACTTTACTTACGTAAATTCTACATCTATCGTAATAAACTGTTACCGTCACATCGTTAAACGACATGAACACATATTACAACCGTTTGTAGGTAAACCGTGATTATCACAATAACATTATCTTGGGTACTTTACAAACAAGAAGCGACTACACACCCACCCAATGGGGGCATTCTACTTCAATTTATCGAGTGTCGACTCTTGCGCTCAGTCTAGTTACGGTCACTGACGCGATCGCTACGCCTACATCTAAACCAACATTCTTACGGCTTCCGCCTTATTAAATCCCTACCAGTGCTTCTAAAATGCATCAAAATGGTGATATTTAAACTTAAAAATTGTCGCCGGGATACTAAAAAGACGGAAACATTCGCGCTTTTTGTTGAACCTAATCATCCGAAGAGATTCTTCAAGTACAGTTGACCATAATCCCGCGCGTTCCGGGATTTTAGGTTTGTGTTCTGGAACTCTGTGGACTACCGACAAGCCATATCTAGATAAAAACTGTGCTAGTGTTTTGTTTTTGGTGTTCTTATTCGAATTTGGAATGTGCTTTTGAAAATCATAAATGAATTTTTGATTGAATTATAACTTTTTATTGGTTTCGCGCGTAAAAATTGATGGACATTAACTTTTTAAAATGGAGAAGCATAGTGGAATTGGAGGGAATAGTGGCAACAAGTATAACCGGATTCACTCCTACGGGAGCATGAGTTCGAGGAGTGACGAAGACATGATAGTTCACAGCCAACTATTTCCTTACCACAAGAAAATGGTCGTTGAAAGAGAGATTTTGTATGAAGAAGAACATCCTCCGTTTCAACCTTTGATTGCAACGAGTAGATTGTTTGGTAAGGCGAGGTTCACTTGTCTGCTGTTGCTTTTCGTCATATTCTACGTGGTATACTTGGCATCGGGAGCGCTGGTGTTCTCAGCGCTGGAGGCACCTGTAGAGAATCAGATACGGCTTGAACTCATAAGGGCCAAAACAGACTTTCTTGCGCGCTATCCGGATATCCTGGGTAAATAAAAAAATCTTTAAACTTTTAATTTCCTGTACATTTAAGGATTTTTTCAGTTGTCTTTTTGGCCGCCTGCAACAACAAACTGTGTGACCCCAATTCGATAAACAAGCAAAGCGTCCATAACAATTTTCTCACTAACATTCCAGCATTCTTCGGAAGTCATCCTGCTGTGAACATCAATGAGCTTAATAAGGTCGTGGGTTCGTGGTATTTCTAGAATTTCTCAGTAACAGTCTGGAGTCTGGATTTGTGCCTGGCTGATGGCATTAGGCTCGCCCCCTATTACATGACACTTAAACATAACTGGTGAAATGTGTTGGTACAACACCTCTGCCCAAAACTTCGGGAAACAAGGCGTGATGTTATGTGTTTTAATATATTTATTAAAATGAAAACTCCACGATTATATTACACATGCGTAGGTACTTATAGCTAAAGGTTCCTCGCCTCGTGGAAAATGTACAACTACCCTCAAAGCCAGTATTTCGCAGAAATAAGCGCTATTGTGCTAGCAGTGGGTTAATATTTGAAATGCCTGCAATACAGGCGCACAATGCAGGCTTCGTCTTGTACACGATCGATCAGATTATCCACGATATTGCAAGAAGGCATAAAAGTGTTGGATATTTTTGTCGTGTTACATCCAGTTTTATATTACCGACACTAATTTGGTTTCACTTACCTCAGCCTTGTGTAAAATGGTAAATGTAAAATGCTGTAACTAATTTTATATGTTGTAGCTAGAAAATCTCTAATGCAGGTATCCTATCAATTTGCCTGGCCCTTTCCCTACATTATCGGGGTCGGCTTCCAGTCTAACCAGTATTTTATATGGAGCGACTGCCTATCTGATCACCACAACCCGGTTACTGGGTAATACGATACCCCTTGGTAAGACTGGTTGTTAGACTTTCGGGCTTCTGACGACCCGTAACGACTAGGCGGAACCAACGGCTTCCGAGGCACGGAAGGGTTTCGGCACATCTATATCTGTGGATTTCGGTATGTTAAGATGGTCACCCATCTACGGACCGACCATGGCAAGTGTAGCCTAACTAGATCGATCAATGTGGCTGTTATTAGTTAGCCACGAGCCCCTCCTAATATAGGTATTCATTACCTAAGTACATTTTTTTTACAAAATCACGGCTAGCCATTTTTAGTAAAATTGGTAAATATTTGCAAAAAACATGTCGACTTATTTATCAGTCCCACTTAGCGTCCAACCTACATTATTTACCAAACGTTTGATTAAGTTATCTTATTTATTCATTACAAACAAGTAATAACGTTTAAAGGTTACCTCGTTACTATGGCGATTAATTAATACAACAAAGTTAAAAAGAAACCGTAGAAATGTATTAATTAACACGGGATTGCTTAGGCTTCCATCAACATCGGAAAATAATTGTTATGTTATAAATTTAATATTATGTAAACTTGTTTTCTGTTTATGAAGCAAAAGGACGGTTATGCTTTTGATTGGTATGTATGTATGTTCATCTGTTCCCTCATAACTTCTAAACTACTTTTCATCATTTCGACAAATGAGGTATCGTTGGAATTTGTAGGGCAAAATAGCATACGACTACGGCTTTAATACGAGAATATTTTGCTGTATCGTACTACACGTATTTAGAGCGCAATTTTTCAGTAGTCGGGTTTTGCATATTTGTTTTGATAGACTAAGATATATGGTTTTTACTGGAACGCCAATCATTCTTGTCTACTTGAAGGTTACTTAGTTCACACTATCAAAAACTATAATAGCACGATTTTTTCGAGAATTTAGATTTGGGCATGATAATAATCTATCTATACAAGTTGTAATTTTAATCACCGTTAACCTCATAAGGGGTCATTGTACTCATCAAAACTTTTACTACGGGACCAAACCTGAAATCGAGAAAAAAAAAACTGTTGTTGTTGTTGTTGATGTTGTTGTTGTTGTTGTTGTCAGGCCACTGAGGGAACACGGGGTGGGTTTTAGTCAGTAAATGTCTGACACGCCCTCCTGCTCCACCCAGAGCGGGAGAAGTCATTTGATGATTTCCCACCCAGAAAAAAAAAAGAGAAGGTCTTATAGAAAAAAAATAAGAAAGTTGCTCATAACATATATTTGTAGTTACGACAGGACAACGTCTGTCGGGTCATATTATGAAACAGGAGTTCCGTATGGTGCCCGACGTAAAGAATAGCACTATCCCATTTCTTCCCGTGGGTGTCGTAGAAGGCGACTAAGGGACTTACTAGAGAATGGGCAGCAGCGTTCTCTATGCATTTTACCACCATACTGCGATCGCCAACCCGCCTGCCAAGCGTGGCGATTATGGCAACCCTCCCCTCTATTATTTGGGAGAGGCCTATGTCCAGCAGTGGACGTCTATGGACTGAAATGATGATGATGATGTAACAGTTTAAAACAATTATTTTAAAACAAACAAATCTTTATTTTTTTACTTTTACTCTATGCTTCGTAAGTACTCCTTATGGCAAGTTGTTCTGCCGCGGGAAAACAACCATTAAAATTTCACAGTGTATACACCGTGACATTTTAGTCGTCTTACAAAGATGGTCCACTCAATGTATCCGTCATTCCGTCACTCAACCTCCAATTCCGAGTTTGCGCAAGGTTTCAATTCCATCCTGTTCAAATAACTTTATCTCATCTTATCTACCACACTAAGTATACCTATGACTAACTGACTTTGATTTACAATAATTAAATTGACCTTTCCGTATCACAGAGATCTTTTAAATTGTTATCTTAGAATATGGTAAAACATACGTTAACACATGAGAAATATATTTTATATCTGTGTTATTCTTTTACGTCGTTTTCGATCGTGTTTAATTTTTCTAATTTTAATATGTAGATCAGCAGCAGTATGTCATACCTACAATCTATTGGCACAGATATTATCAATGCGCTGATAAGTTGTTTGTTTGTTTGTGTCGTTTTAACGGCTTAACTTCTTTGAATTCTTTCGTTTATACGTGGACAATGGTGTCGGTTACAACTATTTTCGTCCCTAATTAATAATTTAAACGATATCTAACCGATCTTGAAGAAAAACGAGTCGGAAAGTTTGTACGGGTTCTTGTTGGGTCAGATAATTTTAATATCTGCAAGTAAGCTCTGCAAAAATTATTGAGACGCTAACGCAATTACACAAACCAAAATACTTGAGTAATTTTTCATTGATTGTAGGTACCTAGTCCTTAATTCCCAGGTAATTTTTTGAGCAATTATTGCTCGGCATCACTAATGGATCAATCTAGATCAATTAAGTGGAGCAATCTGGAGCAAGAACAATAAATTGCGAATATGTTTCGGGAATATTGCTTCTCATTGTTCCATATATTTCATGAGTTGCCGAATATCAAATTGGTTTGGAATTGTTTTGTCAATTCTCTTTCTAACTCGTTTGTACGTATAACTACGTCTCGTTTTTGCGAGAAAACCGGCCGGCGGCGGAGGCGGCAGGGGGTGCGTATGGCCTAGTTTTTTAAGTTGCTCCATATTGCATGATATTGTGTAGCCGTACCTCTGCCATAAAAGCCGCACGATTTGCGGCTTTTATGGCAGATTGCATCAATGAACATGTAATTGCTTCTGATTTTCCATGTTCCGATTGCGGTGAAAGTTCCCGTGATCTATCACAGACTCCACCAAGGTCCTCTTCGACTCAATCTTTGCTGACAAAATTATCTAAGAAGCACAGTAGTTTCAGTGACATTGACGAGGCAACGGGAACAGATTTTTCTCAAGAATGCTGGATATACCTAGCTTCGGTCGATCCCAAAGAAGTGGAGATTTTTAACAGGGATGTGCTTGCCTATTGGCGAGAGAAGAAAAATGTGTTCCCAGGACTTGCTGCGCTTGCCAGGACTATTCTTGCAATTCCTGCTACAAGTACGCCAAGTGAACGTGTTTTTTCAATAGCAGGATTGGTTTTGAACGCTAAAACATCGTGATTGAGCCCTAGACGCGTCAACAAAATAATTTACATCCATGACAATTATAAATATTGTAAAAACATTTAATTATGCATTTTCCTGACTTCTGCCTTTGGTAACTTTGAATAGAACACATAAACCATTTTTTTTAAACACCCGCGCCGCTGCGTGGACCAGTTCCTCCAGGCGCGCCGCCGCCGCCGTCGTCAATTTTTTGGTCGGCGCCCACTTCTACGTCATTGCTGATGAGAATTGACCAGAATGGAGCAATTTTAGTTGCTCGTGTAAGCGCACCTTAAAATAAATTGTAACAATAAAATGGCCGTTTCCATACACTTTACCTTAAATTATATGAATGCAAACATTAATATTGTTTGTCATGAAGTCATGAATTAATACAAAAATAATTCCTAAGTAGTTAGGTAGTAGTTATATAGAGCCTAGGGTATGTTGTGTCTTTTTGAATTCAAAAGTAGGTACGAAGGAAAACCAAACATGAATCTAGCTATACTTAAATACCGGATTCATTTTGTATTTAAAAATACCAGCTAGCTAGCCAGAAATAGGTAGTTCAATATGGTAGATACTAATACACTGATGACTCACTTATAACGCCTTTTATCATTGAATAAATAATAAATAAAATACAAAATTAAAAAAAACTGTGATCGCTTTTGTAGTTAGCAGAACTAAAAAATAGAAAATAATTTCAAAAAAGCGTGGGGTGCTTGATATGATTTGATTATAAAAATACCTCAAAAAGCACCCCACGCTTTTTTGAACTTATCTTCTGTTTTTTTTTACTTTGGTTTTTAAAGCGTATTTTTTAGTTTTATTTTTTTAATTTATTTTCTATTTTTTATTTCTGCTAACTACAAAATCGTGATTTTTCAGTTTTTTTTTAAATTTTATTTTTAACATCATGGAACAAATTTTTGAAATTATTGAATTGTCATCGGTCCTCGATAAGTCTACGTTTATATAAAAAAAGAAAAAAGTCTACAAAATTTAAATGAAATTTGACCGTTTGAAGTGGGTCAAAATCAAATCCAACCAAAGTAGTCGGTTACAAACATGCTTACAAACATACAGGTGAAGCTAATAAAAACGTGTTAAAAATAAATTAACCACAGGATATTCTTTCGCTTGATTAGAAAAACTCACGAAGACCTATGAATGACTGCCTCGTTGGTGTAGTGGTCGCAAGCGCCTTGGTGAGCCTGATCTCCTGGGATCGATTCCTAAGTTCGGCAATGTGTTATTGGGTTTATCGATCAGGAATTTATCAGTAGCAGCCCAGGGCCTAGATTTGTGCCCGGAAGATGGCAATAGGCTCGCCCCATATTACAATAGAACCTAAGATGAGAAAAGTGGGTGTATTTTAGGTATCCTCTACCTTCCGCTTCGGAGAATACAGGCGTGATGTTATGTTTTATCATGAAGAACTTCGTTAGGTGACTAACTGTTTGTTCAAAACTCGTAGAGTGTATGATAAAATTATATAATGATTTAATTACCAATGCATTGATAAGGGGGCACGTTTCAACGAATTATATACCTACATTAGGTAACTAGTTTAGTATTTGATAAACAGTCACGCTCTTGACATATTTTGTTTAAGTACATTATGTTAATTACCTATGTCATTTAATTACACAACAAACATGTATTTTGTTGCATTATCTTAAAACCAACAGATTCTTTGTGGGCTTTGTGTGTGGTTTGAAATTATTGTTTTCAGATTTTAGCAATCTTACAAGAAGGTACTTTTAATCTGTTTTAATTTGGTCACCCCTCCACGAACCAACTGCAGCAAGCGTAGCTTAACCTGATCGATCGACCCGTGCGGCTGTTATTACTTAGCCACAAGCCCCTCTATGTTTATCTTTATGTAAATAATTACGTGTTTTGTAGGAATTTAGGGTTTTTAAATTGCTCATCAAAAAATGCTAAATATTTTAAGTTGATTCTGTGTATACCTACCTCACATTTGCACGTTCAACTTACTACAAATATTAAATATTAACTAACGATGTCCAATAGAAAACTATGAAGAAACAAAAGACATACACACACTCGTAGTTAAATAAACAGGTTCCGTCAAAGAAGGCCTTGTCGAAACATGTTTCTTTTAAGGTCATAGGCCTACCATCAAATATTCAAAGCTGTATCCGACCAAATATTCGTTACTTTAGAGCCGATTAAATAAACTGGTTTAGTACCTCAGTTATGTAGTTAATTTAATCTTGTGTAATACTTTTGTGGTTTTCATATGAAGGAATTTGAGTTTAAATTATGAATGATATTTATAACTTATATTTAAATATTTTCAACAAAATTAGGTTGTTCTTGTAACCGATATTTAAGTGGGTACTTACTTTCAACGAAAAGTGTTAATTTAATTACCGGTTACCCCCCTTAAGGCTTCGTTATCAAAAACTGGATTGGAAATTATTTACAAGTACCTACTAATAAACTAAATGCTTGTCAAATAAAACGAGTTGGTGAGTTATCAAATTCCAACGATATTAATTTAAGTACAAAGTTAAATGGAACTCTCATGATCGAAATACCATAAACGTAAGTAATTTAAATAAAAAAACGTTTGAAATTTCTTATGGTGGATGTACTAGCCCGCTATATTCAAATTGTCTTACGTTTTTTTTGCAATTTGCAGGTTAGAGCCAGGTTGTCTGTTAACTAAAATATGGTTGAATTGAATGTAGTGAATAGTAACGCAAATTTTGCAGGCTACCGTACAGTCGCTTCCCCTTTAAAGCATTTCTCTAGAAGTCTAGAATCTATATATAATACAGATACCTATACCTATTCAGTCGTGGAAAATAATAAAATTGCATTAGCAAAAATAAAAAATCTATTCAGTGTTCTTTTTTTATGTCTACCTAATGTGTTACAAAAGTCAAGGCAAAGTTCATCGATCAAGCAACACGTGGCTTCCAAAACACGGTGTAGAACAAGTTTTCATATCGCTACTAGGTAAATAAAACTTATTTTCTAATTATGTTTCTTTGTACACGGCAAAAAACATTTCTTGGTTAGGCCAAAGTCACCATCCTGCCCTTATCCCAACTAACGGCCCTTTCACACGGCAGTCCAGTTTTGCAGGACCGGCTTTTTACTGGATCCTGCAAAAACGGACCCTGTGTTCACACGGTAGTTCAGATTTGCAGGATCCAGTAAAAAGCCGGTCCCGCAAAACTGGACTGCCGTGTGAATACGGTTGCACCCTGTTTTTGACCATTCCTACCTACGCTAGTGATCAGGCGAAATGGACGTGAATACTTTGCTAATATTCTATTGGTATTATCGGCGTCGTCGGCAGCGAAATAGAAGATTCTGGGTTCATCCTATCTTGACACAACGCTCGACTTTAGGTATTTTTGTAAATCTAATGAGCGATTAAGATCAGCGGCTCGCTCAGCGCGAGCGCAACACACGCGCTGGGTAGTGGGCGCGGGGCGGGGGCTGCCACCACTCCACTATCCCGCAAAAAACAGTGTCCAGCAAAAAACCGCATGCAGGAAGCCGTGTGAACACTGCTATAGAAATATATGTGTCATTAAACGGGATCCGCTTTTTACTGGACGACGGATCCAGTTTCCGGTGGCAAAACCGAATGGCACAAATCGACGGGATCAGCATTTTGCAGGATCCTGCATGCGGTTTGCTCGTGTGAACACTAGCATATAATCTCTTTTGCGATCAAACGGGATCCTGCAGAAAACGGGATCCTGCAAAAAACTGGACTGCCGTGTGAAAGGGCCGTAATTTGTCGTCGGCGCAACATGTCTTCTCTTCTATACTTTTCTATTATACGTCATCTCGGTCATCACCCTTTTCTGGCCATATCATCTTCCACACAGTCCATCCATCGTTTCTTTGATCTTCCCCTAGTCTTGTAGCCATTTTTAGATTTGTTTATTATAAAAAAATTATTCCTTTCTCATTTAATAGCTGCAATACTGCAACAAATCATTTATACTAAAAGCCTTTAACAGAGAATCTACAGAGTACGCTTGAATGCCGAGGTATCAAAGCATTGGCACTTACTCCGCGACGCGATGTGGGTAGCCATGTTGCCAGCTCATTGATTCGTTACTAAGTAAGCGAGCGATCGCTGCTCACTGCTACATTCCTTTTATTCCGTATTTTTATTCAATTTAAAGACAAGGGAAATATCTTACTTAGTCGTAAAAGAAAGGGCCTGTAGACAAAGGTATATTTTCCTAAAAGTAAATAAATTTAAAACCTTTTTAGAACTCAAAACGAATTACTGTTGGCTGGTAATAAAATATTCAATGGCGGATTTTCTGATTAATTTAATTTTCAACAAAAAAATAGGTTAGTTGTTCATTTTTTTTTAAATCAGATCGAAACTTTTTTCAAATAAGTTTTATATTTCTGTTCATAATGCAGAAAATAGTGGCCTCTCCTCCCTCGTTTAGTAAAAAAATAGAGTAAAAAATACAAGCTTCAATATCTAGAAACTTGCCTTACGTCTTTGTTTTTAATGAGCGCCCACCTGACTTAACAGACAGACTGGCTGGAAAAACACCGACTCTTTTTTTTGTAAATATCACTGAGCTAGGATTTCATAACATTTGTCACTATTTATCACGTACTAAGGTGCCTGCAGATTCGCTAGATTTTTTTAGTAACTTTATTACTTCAATATGCTCTATTTTGACGATCGACGATCGACTCTATTTGAACGATAAGATATGTCGGCTTCATAGAAAAAAATCCTTAGAAAGACAAGCTATTTGCCTTGTTGATAGTTGACTAAAATAGCCGTTCTTATATTACGTCAAGATTTACTGCTTAGCTCCATGAAGTTATAGCGTGATAATAATCATTTAAAAGGTTAAATCTGTAACTATCTGCAATATTCTAACCTATTGGCTCGTCTTTTTGCAATTTGCGTTAAACTATAGATGAATACAAAGAAATTGCAATATGTCTCATCTCCATAGCAAATATTGCGTTTATTTATAGCCTACAGATAATTGCAAATTTTGAACAAAATCTATTCAGTAGTATTTAGGACGTGATGCTGAAATATACATTAGACAAACAGACAAAATTCCACTCAGCATGATGCTATGGAGAACCGACCACTAAAAACCAACCGTTCAGGGCTGATTTTTAGTGGTCACCCAAAATTGTAGTACCTACATAAGCCAGGTACTACACAAAAATAGGTCGTTAAAAAACAAGTATTTAAAATTGTACGTACGGATTAAGCAAATAATCAAGTTAAAACGAATTAAACTAATAAACAGTAATCTATTAACAATAAGATGTGATAAATGGAGACGTCGTATCGTAATCGAATAAAAGTAGGTAGGTACCTACATTTACTCGATTTAGTTTGCTCATACTTGCCGGTCGTCAAAAATCGTGTAAATCTGCAGGCACCTTTAATTAGCTGATCAAAGTGTGAGATAATCAGCAAGGCAACTGGTTTGGCAAACACTACCAGATGTCCCATTAATTCTAATTTTGACGCAAGACGAGAGCATTATCATTTCAATTAAGGCTGTTTGTGTATGTGAGTTTTAAATGTTTGTAAACGCACCCACAATACAGGAGAAATTCCTAGTGTGGGGCAACGTTTAAAAAAAAAACTACTGTTGCACCTAGGGTCATCAATAGAGATAGAGATTGACCTAAAGTAAATTTATAGCTGTGAAAGGATGGAAGCGGCTTCATAAAATACATTTCTTGTGAAAAATCCAGGGGTGGGAATCCCAACACCCGGAATACATAGCTAGCCGGGTGTACCTTTAGTATGAAAGCGACTTCTAAAAAAATATTTATTTAAAAAATAACCCCGGGCGTCTTGGATTGCATAAATATTCAGATTCATATTTATTTAAAATTAATGTTATTTAAAACAAAAATTAATTTTTTTTATACAAAAGTGCATTCATTCCAACATCTCAACTTTAGGTGCATGGTGCATGCATCCGAATATCCGATGTCTGGTCATCAGCTTAGGTGATCACTCAAAATACTGTTTTTTTTTAAGTTTTAATTACTTTTTTCTCATCATTGTCTTGTACTTATTCCAATTTATTTGTGGTCGGTGTAACATATCTTTATCTTCCAAACTTCTTTCTGTATTAGTCGTCATCTCGGTAATCTGTCCATTGTTACTGTCACTGGTTTTTCTCTATTCTTATCTACAATTAAAATTTACAGTTCATTGACATCATCTTTAATTACTTATCCTCTTATTTGTAAGCGCTCCTTAAGGGTCAGTTCACACCGACACGCGACGCTGCGCGCACTTTTTTAAGATAGCAACAGAATATCTAATTTATTTACAACACGAAAAGGTATAATTTCACTACGAGCGCGAAACGTGTCGAAGAACGCCGCACCGTGTTGTGCAGCCCGTATACCTTATCGTGAAGTAAATAAGATCTATTTTGTATCGTGATCTTAAAAAGTGCGCGCAGCATCGCGTCGTGTCGCGTCTCATTGTGAACCGACACTAAAGTTAAGATATGTTCAAACGTCGAAAATAAATGGTTAAACATTCGCTAATCTTTAGTAACGTTAACGTAACGTTAAGTAACGTTTTATAAATAAAGGGGTTACTTACAGCTACCAGTGAACTGGAAAGTCGTTGCGTGAAAATACAGTGGCCAGAATCCCCAAAAACTGCCTCCTTCAGCTTTCCTATGCCATTTTACCATTGTTTCGAGTTACAACGCGTGGGCTTCAGCGTGGGCTGTATAATCCAACTTCTGGTAATAGATTTAACCGCTCCGTTTGTTCGAGTCTGTGGACTTATCCAACTTAACCGCAGAACGTGATCTTGTTACAACAATATGTTATAATAACACTTACACAATATGTTTATATTATAGCTGTTGCGTGCGGCTTCGCCCACGTGGAGGTCGAAAATTATCCCAAGGGGACGTACTACCAGAATAAAAAAGTATCCAAAGTATTAATCCAGGTTATAAACTAACGGTGTTCTAAATTTCATCCAAATCCGTTTTTGCGTGATTGAGTAACACACATCCAAACATCCAAACATCCAAACTTTCACGTTTTTAATATTAAAAAAACTATATATCGCACACCTAGATCAAAACAGAGTTAACTCTAAAAACCACTTTTTTCAGAAAAGGTCAAAAACTCCCAGGCACTGTAGAAGTTATCTGTATACATGTTTTATTGGTCGATAGGTAGTGAGTTAAGGAATTCATTGGTCAAAACTTCAAATTCTTGACTTAGCTCCGTTTAGATCCAAGTGTGCGAAATATATTTAAAAAAATTGTATCCATGTATTTTCTCTCTTGTTTCTGTTATTATCTATAATATCGGTTGCCATACCTCTTACCGCATCTTTGTGACTTCTTAAGTAGAGTTAGAAATGCAATACCCCATACTTACCAGAACATAACTATCCTATAATGTTCCCACCGCTGTGACGCAGGCCACCTCTCTGTGAAAGGGATTGGGCCGTAATCAGCGTTGCCAGACGTCCCGATTTTTAAATCAAAATTAAAAGTCCCGCTTTTCGGGAATAACTCATCCAGATTTATCAACAGCTATCCTGTGAGGAGTTGTTCATCTTTATTAAAGAGAAAAAAGAAACTTTAAAAGAAGTTAAATTTTCACAGATCTGTCATGATTTTTTAATTCCTAACATAGTACTCTTTCTCATTTTTTTTTTACACGCTCACAGGAGTTTTTCCAATCATTAACTGTTTTTGAATTAAAAGCTTCTATGGTTTGTGAAGCATATTTTCCCGAAGACTAAAACTTTTTTGATTTCTGTTTTTTTATTTTTTTTATTCAGAAGACGAATAGGACTCAACTATTTAACGATAGGGTAAATCTGATTTAAAATATCATTTTTTTTATTAAAATATATTTTGTATAGCTATTTTTGCCATCTATTGTCACGTAAACGTAATTTGAACTCAAATAAAAAGATAAATATTTAAAAACTTCTGACGTTTTTTTACTATGTCCCGCTTTCGACGAAAGAATCCCGCTTTTTCCCCTCAAATATTCCAAAATCCCGACGTGGCAAAAAAAAATCTGGCAACGCTAGCCGTAATCCACCACGCAGGCCATTGCAGGTTGGTGGATGTCACATTGCTTCGAATTTTTAGTTCTAGAAAATGCCAGTTTCCTCACGATATTTCTCTGTTTTGAGAGTAGTGGTGATGTTAATACTTTAAACAAAGTGCCTGCCTGTGGTCGAACCAACGACCTACAACTCGTAAGTCCACAGAAAAATTGTATTTTTCTTTTCTCAAGCACACAGAATGATTACTTACAAATACAAGTACTTATTTATTTATATTTTAACACATAGATCGGTAAGTGCTTATACAAGTGTAATAAATGGAACTCTTCACGTAGAAAATGTTATGTTGATTGAAAGGATACCTCCTCCATCTTCTTTTGTTTAATCTGTGTTGATACACAAACCTTTTTCTTTGTATTGATACTAGGGCTTGCAAATATTCGAATATTCGTTTTTTTTTTGGGTAATATTCGAATTATTCGAATATAAATCGAATACTTAAAAATAAATAAGCCTTTGTAATAATCATGTCTTTATTTGCAAATATCTTAGATACAGTAGGAGTCTAAGTAATATCAAGGTATAAATCAAAATTTTACTGCTTTTTAAAAGTATTAAACGAATTTAAAGACCTTTAGATGCAAAAGCGATCGATACACAGACAACCAACCACAATTCTTCCACCACAAAGTCTTATTAATCGATATCTCAGATCGTGGTTAATAAGTATTGTTATAGTATTTATAATAAAATCAAATAATTCAATAACAAGTAACACCATAGAGGAAGGATTTGGGCGAGGCCTTGGCTCAGTAGTGGGGCAGTGTAGGCTAGTAAAAAACACCCTAGAAAATCTTCAATGTAACACAGCACTATTCTTACTCATTCTAATGTGATTTTTGGTCACAGCACTGAATTAGAAAAGTTAAGGGTGTTACGTACCGTTCTTGTGGCGACGTCTGCCCGTATATGTTCAGATCCTACTATTTAAAGGAATCATGGGATACTAGAGTATTATGTTGATCTCTTATGAGGTTGTAACCTTAGGCAGACGTAGCGAATAAGAAAAAAAATATTATGTGTAATTTTTACCTGAGTTTACTTTATCTGCTTGGCTTGTTAATTCTTTATGGAGACAGAACATGAAACGCAGAGCAACCAGACTTGAACACAGGGGCCACTTTCACCATCTGTAGATAGTTATCATCGATGAAACCGACACTTCGATGTACTGAGCCTGCAAAGCCCAAATTGTGGCAATCTACAATGTAGGGCATCTTAGGTTATTGGTATTTACTGAAACCAGAGGTCAAATGTTAGCTCTTGTTATTACATTACTCAACAGCTGGAAACCGGTATGGTTTCCACCCCTGGAAGCTCACTTCCAAGGGCACTCATCGAAGGGCTTTAAGGTCAAGCATACCTTTAGATGGCGGTGGACATGATTAAGCCATTCGCACCCCATCATTTCTCATCGAAGGGCTTTAAGGTCAAGCATACCTTTAGATGGCGGTGGACATGATTAGGCCATTCGCACCCCATCATTTAACTAACATACTAAGACTAATTGAGATCTCAAAAAGCTTCAGTTTTAATATACAACTACAACATACAAAGTTAGCAAACCTCATTTGTTTACATGTAATCATTATCCAGTATTTCTGTAAGCGTCCGCGCGGGACTTGACTGGACTCTCAATAACACTGGGTTCAGTGAATAACATACACAAGTGCTTCTTACCGAGTCGTTTGTTGATGTCGTACTCGTAAACACAAATCGTTTTATAAGTATTCTATAGTAAGGAATATTAATCAATATTAAAGCATTTTATACTCAGCTTTCAATCCAGAGATGCCGGCTTCAACTCCGGAACAAACTCACTCTGATAAGCACGCTTCTAACTAAAACATTAGCTAAACACAAACAAGACAAAACCGGATTCTTAGTTTCTTACCGGATTGGAATTGACAAGTTCGCGCGTACTTCTTGCGATGTACCATCGATGTTGCCATTGCATAAAGTAATTGTTGTAATGTTGCCATGTCTGATTATTGTTCTATTTACATTCGCGGATTATATCTTCTAATGTCCGCGACAGTTCTCTTTCCGATAGGTATTACCTACCGCATTTAATCTTAGGAATTTTGGATAGTTTTTCAACTGGTACGCAAGCGTTTGTGTGTTGGAGAAAGGGTTTGATTTGATTAAGTTGCCAGTTTGCTTCTCTCCTATTCGCTGAAGCAATCCCAGTGGTCAGCGATGGGCAACAAGCGCCGCACGTCCGCGTGTTTTATTCTTGAACTGATCGTACATGAATTAAACAATGTGCTCCGTGTGTTTGCCAGCCAGATTCGTAACGGGGTGACTTGTTGACGTGTGTCCTGTCCATAGAATCTTTCCATCTCTCTCAACAGCTCAAGTCAAGTCAACATCCTGTCTATTCTGTTTCCTGCAGGCTCCGCCCATTGTTCTTTAAGAGAATTTCGTTTCTTTTTGTATTTACAGATCCAACACTCAAATTGGATACCATGTGTTACACATAGTTGATGTTTCGAAGGTACTTGTCGACCACACATACATCACGCTTGCGCTGTCAGTCACTATGCATAAACTTTGAAATTGTATTTGGTGCACATCAGGGATCGCAGTCTGGTGTTATAGAAATTGGTCGAATCTTCGAATATCGCAATTTTTGCATTCGAATATTGGAAAAAAAAATATTATTCGAATAATTCGAATATTCGAACGCAAGCTCTAATTGATACCTTGTTCTTTACATAAAATGTTGTGTCAACTTTCCCTTCTTTTGGTATGTAATTTTAAAATGTAAGTATCTGTGTACTCAGTCTTATTCATAAAAATAACTTCTCTAAGGTTTAAGATATGCATTAGTTTAGAGTGCTGGATAAGCCAATAAAATCAATCAAAACGTGACAACAAAAATAGTTTAAAGGACTTTCAAGAAAACTAAAGATGTTTTTCAATTTCTTTTTTTTAGTTTCAGAAGCACCTAAAGGTTAACACAGGGGTTGGGTAGGCCTATGTACAGCAGTGCATGCCCCCTTCAAAGAAAAACGCATATAATCGAACATTTTAAGATGTCATAACCTCCCCAATCCTCATTTACGAAACCACTTCAAACGCAATCTACTCACCGTACATAATTTTAACGACCTCACCACACAAAATGCTGCATAGGTACCTTAAAAAATCTACATATTTACCTACCCAGCGGGTTAGATCACACGCCAGATAGGTACGGCTTTCAGGAGAGAAGCCCGATAGCTCGCAAATGACTCCTTTGACAAGGGTACCTAATTTGGACCCTGTCTCCCTTTGACGTTCGCGCTGGATTATTAGATTTTTATGTACCTTTGCCTATCTCTAGGTATAGAACTGGAACATTTTTGTGATCGGTGTTTAGGAGCAAATATTTTTGTTTTCATATTATAGTCAAGTATAGGGGCTTGTGGCTGTGTAATAACAGCCGTACAGGTCGATCGAACAGGTGAAGCTATGTTTGCCGCGGTTAGTTCGTGGACGGGTGACCATCTTACATACCAATACCCGTCCGTGTTTCGAAAAGCATATTAAGCCGTTGATCCCGGCTGTCATTCGTGGATCTGAAAGTCGTGACGGGTCGTCAGAATCACGAAAGTCTGACTAGTCTTACCAAGGGGTGACCTGTTACCCCGCCACTCGGTTGTGCAGGTCAGATCAGAGGCAGTCGCTCCATGTATAATCTTTAAATTTTTATTTATTATATTTATCCTTTATTTCAGGCAACTCCGTTGCCTGAAATAAAGGATAAATAAGTATAAACTATAATGCATATTTAATACAACAATCTTTGGTTTTTCTGCTTGTCGTTTAGCTTGCGACACAGCAGGTTTCGTCTTGGCGACAGTTGCAGAATAGGCACGCTGTTCTTATGTTGGTATTCAGCTGCACCCGGTTAGACCGGAATCCGACCACAACATAGTTGGGAAAAGGCAGGCAGATTGTTCTATTGACGTGTTGCATCCATACTTAGTTTGGGAATGAAGGTGTTTTTATAAAAAACATTTTTCAAAAAAAAAAAACAGCAAAAAGGCGGTGACCAAAAATTCAAATAGATATCCAAAGTCACCGACTTCTGAAATTAAAGTTATTTTACACTTTCAATACTCAATATCTTTATTGCTTTACCATAATGTGTACTAAGGTGGTAACTATACACCGTGACATTTTAGTCGTCTTACAACGGCAGCCCACTTCATGTATCCAATGACTACTAATCATTTATTGAAAAAAAAAAGATATTTTTGAACATTTGCATAATTATAAAAATTAAAATATCATTCACTAAGACGCATGGCGTAGTTCAAAACACACTGTTATGAAGATACAATTAATGATAGAATGTAATGGTAGGTAGGTAGATATCTTCTACCACTTGATACGTAAACATTATTAACAGGGAGAATGTTTAGTAGTTCTAAAGCATTATTTATTTTTCTTTGTAGGTACCTATTATCTTAATTACTGGTAACAAAGTTTTAATCACGCCTAGAGGTATTTTATGACGGATACATTGAGTGGACCACCTTTGTAAGACGACTAAAATGTCACTGTGTATAATTGAGATCATTGTGGACCCTGTAGGGCACAGCAAAAGGGTAGGAGAGAGGAAGCCCTGTTTTAGGAAATTAAGAATAATTATTATTGTAGTATTATTTAGTTTATTATTATCGCTATTATAATTCATTGTTACTTTAGTTATATTATTTATTATTATAATATCATTTATTAATAATTACCATATCGTTAATATACATATTAAACATACCTATAGACTGCGTGTTTATGATTAATTATTGTTATAAATTATGATTCTTATATAATTTTTATTATATTAGGAATTTCCTTAGCATGTACTATATACATTTCTTCTATTATTTATATTTATCATTAAAATATTCATCTAGTGAATAACGCAAATAGCATTTTTTCATCAGTAATTTTTTAAGCTTTGTGATAAATAAATTGAACTTTTCTTTTTTCTTTATTATGTCTGGCAGTTTGTTGTATATTTTTATAGACATTACGTAGGGACTTGTGGAATGCTTTGTAGTGTTTTTCCGGAAGTCGGTTGTTTTTTTTTTGAAAAAAGTTTTTATTTTTCACTTTTTAGATAAAATACACACTAAATCGAAATTTCATCATCCTTGGGGTCAAAACAATGCATATTTATGCGATAGCAGCAATCGCGGGTGATTTGCTGTCATTTTTTGAAGAGTTCCGTTGTCTGTCTCCTAAACGCGAAAATTATCAGATCCATATGAAATTTATATGGGACCATTTGGGAAGAATTTTACAAATCCGTCTATATATGACGGAGTTATGCCCGAATATACATTAAAAATAAATAAAAAATATACAAACATGTCGAACAATAAAAACCATCACCATTCAAAATACAATATTCAAATCTTGAATCAATGCATTCTTCATCGATTTACAGAAGTTGGAGAATGGAATGCATATATATATTATTGTAGAGAGGTTCATGTTGTAGCCCTGCTACGAATATTTAGTTACAGATAAAATGATGATTTATTTACGATCTTACGCGTTGGACAATATTCATTGAGCCGGAACATTGCCCCCGCCAAAGATCCCACTGATAAACTTGTATGAACTTCAGTAAATGTTACTGATCTAAAAGAGCATCGAGTATAGTGAAAAGATAATTCAAAATGTCCTGAAATAAACATTCAAACTTTAAGAATACTTAGATGACCGATATGCCCTCTTTTACTTGGATGAAATACTTAGCGGTACATCGAACTCCCGGATATATTTTGGTTACAGTAGCATAGATACAGAGTGGCAGGAACGTTAACGCAGAACCGGTTAAGTACATGATTTTGAATCCTCCTGAGTTGAATTGTTTCGTCAGTTATTTAAAAAAAAATCAGTCCATACATTTTCACGGCGTAGGTAACTTACCTATTGCACTTTTGCACTATGAAACAGCAGATTTATTTTTTGTTAACCGACGAAAAATTATTATTACACAGCCTAGAATCATATGCTGAAGTCATGGTTTCCGTTTTACGCGTCGATACCTGCCACCCTGTATAGACTGACTAGATACGCGACACTGAGGAAAACTAACCAATACAAATAAATAATCATCTGCAGTTCCATAACCAAGTAAAAAGGCCCCAAAATGCTGCCGCCCATTCTTCAACGTCATTTTATCTGGCCCAGTTTTACCTACATATTCTCTTGCAATCTACCAGGAGTGCATAGGTGGTTAGACGGTAACCGCAAGCCGTGGTAACAAAATATATCTCGCGCAACGACTGCCACACCCCCGTTCACTGGCTGACCTCAAGAACTATCTCGTGACAAAGGATAGGTCATGTTGTATGGGAGAAGCGAGAAGGTTAGCGGAAAAATTAGTTCCATGGTTATGGAACTACACTTTAATCACGCTACTGCATATTGCAACTGTGAACTAATATTATAATTGTGGAAGTTTGGATGTTTAGATGGTGGGATATTTGTTATTCAATCACGCGAAAACGGCCGAACGAATTTCGATTAAATTTGGCACACAGATACTTTATAACTTGAATTAACATATAGAATACTTTTACCCCGGCAGGGCGTTCCCGTGGGATAATTTCCGACCTCAAGCGGGCGGAGTCGCTGGCAAAAGCTAGTGGAAATTAAATGGGTTTGATGACGATGGTCAGAGTGCCAGTTCCACAGTAATCTTACCTCTGATTATGCATCACTGTGAAAATCGCAGTGATCTTTATGGCCATTGTAATAAAGTTGCTGTTGGGTGGCGATTTATGTCTGTCAAAACTACAGTGATATTACAATAACATTTCTCTTAGTTTACTGCTGTCAGAGGCAAAATAACAGTGGAAGGACATTACAGCGGGCTTCGCCTACACACAGTACGTTGCAGCTGATAAACATTGATCCGTCACCTCACATTTCAGGTTCATTTGAAAACCAATGTCAGGCACTATTTGTTTGGCATTTTTGCCGTACTTTTTGGCGCATCCGTGAAGCACACTGGATATTTCCTCACATCTCAATTTACTCATGTTTTCATTACGTTTAGTGTGTGTGAAAAATGCATTCTACCTATCTATCCATTGCTCTCTTCTCTCGTCTCCCCGCTCCCGCTCCGCCTATCACCACAGCACAGCTCAGTTGACCTAGCTAGGGAGCGTTAGCACAGATCGAGCGGGAAATGCATCGACCCCATCTGGTCGTAGTTACCAACTAAATATAACGACACAGCGCCAATTGTCCACTCACCGTCTGATTTATACCATTGTGATAACGTCGCATGAGACAAGATAGCAGTGCCCTTAGGACCGACTTGTATACGTAGTAATTGTTTAGTAATCGGTGGTTGTAGTGTGATATAACTCACACAGACATACTGATGTGTTTGCTCTATAATGGGATCGTCAACAGAGTCGTTTGTTAAATGGTAGCTAATTTTCTGTTGCATCTCTGTTCTTTCAAAACGTTTTTATGGACATTATAAATACTTTTCAATACGTTGTTTTAAGGGGAATCTATTCGCTCGAACTCACTGGTGGGCCCGGCTAAAAAGCACGCTGTCTCGCCAGGCATCATGTCTGACAGAGGTAGTATCAATGATGAGCAGTTAGACGCTAGTCTACACGCACAACGTTATTGAGTGAGATGCAGGATTATTTATAGTAAAGCAGGCCGTAAAAAATTAAGAAAAGTCCTTCGGAAGATCGGGTTTTATGAAAAAACTCCTGCATAGATCAATGACGAATAAAGTTTATTGAACTTTTCGATATTTGTGCTTTGTCGGTGCCGACTTGGTTTTGGAGATTTCACATTTCTTTTATTACTTAAACACGCCTAAAGTTAGGTTAAATCAACAAGAAAAACTAATCTTTTGTTGGCTCCTAACTTTTTAATGGCTTTTTATTTATATTTTATTCTGTTTCCGTACAGATATTATTAGTAATGAGTAAAAACCATATCATGTTTAATTTTTGTTTTACATTGTCGAACAGTGGAGTAATGCACTCCCGAAGTTTGTATAGAAAAAGTGACGACGAGATTCACCTTAATGCAATGGGCCACCAACCAGCACTGGGCGCGCGTGGAGAATTACAAGCCCACTCACTCTCAGAAAGAGGAGACCTGTGTCCCAGCAGTTGGGACATTATAAATTAATTATGAATGCGCTGGGCGTGTGGCCAACTAATAACAGCTGCACGTGGCGATTGATTAAATTATGATACGCTTGCCGCGGTTGGACCGTGGATGGGTAACCATCTTTACATATCCCCCGCTGTCATTCGTGGATCTTTGACAGTCGTTACGGGTAGTCAGTAGCCCGAAAATCTGACAACCAGTCTTACCTAGGGCTATCGTACTACCCAGTAACTGGGTTGCTGATAGGCAGTCGCTTCATGTAAAATACTTTCTGGAGTTTAGCTGGAACTGGTCAGACTCGAAGCTGATCCCAACATAGTTGGGAAAAGGCTAGGCAGATGATGATGACGTTGTTATAATGCAAACATAAATATTCTATTCTATGTGTTCTTCTTAATGGTGTAAGTACTCATCACTACTTTGTTGCGCGTTTTGACAAAATTGAATGAAATTTCCTTGTTTTTTAACCTCCTCTTTTAACAAAAAGGAGGAGGTTATCAACTCGGTATGATTATTTATATTTTGTATGTATGTTCGGGCATAACTCCGTCATATACACCGTGACATTTTAGTCGTCTTACAAAGGTGGTCCAGTCAATGTATCCGACATAAAATTATCTTTTTGTTCGTAAGGGGTTTATTCCGAAAAGTTCCTATTTAAATTTCATATAAATTTGAATATGAGTTTCGGAGAAAGACAACGGAACTCTTCAAAAATTACAGCATATCAACCGCGATTGCTGCTATCGCATAAATATGCATTTTTTTTATTTAATTTTTTTTGAGAATATGATGGAATGATGATGAAACTTCGAATTAGTGTGGGCTAGGTACTATAACTAAAATGTCAAAAAAAAACAACCGACTTCTGAAAAAACACTATAGGTATTATACAAAGTGAAAAATAACTTTAATTCCGGAAGGCGATGACCAAAACTAAAATACATATCCAAAAAAAAAACGACTTCCGAAATTAAAGTTATTTTTCACTTTGTAGTATTTTTTCGGAAGTTGGTTGTTATTTTTTTTTTTTAAGTTTTTATTTAATATTGAAGCATGCTCCGATGCAGAATAACAAGGTGTGCGTTTTAAAAACATTATTGGGTGTTGATATTTCATCATGAAGATACTACGATCTAATATTTACTATTGTATCTACGTACTAATTACATACTAGCTTTTGCCAGCGGCTTCGCCCGCGTGCAGTTCGAAAATTATCCCGCGGGAACGTATTACCGGTATAAAAAGTATCCTATGTGTTAATTCAGGTTATAAACCATGTGTTTATGCGTGATTGAGTAAGAAACATCCAAACATCCAAACATACAAACTTTCACATATTAATAAAATCATCAACAATTATTGAATCATTCTTTGCTTAGATCACGTTATGATCTGAGTAAACATTGGTTTAAAAAACCTGTGTACAATTCGATAAGTAATCTTCAAGCCCTGTATTGCAGTGCTTACGAAGAGTTGCGTGCTTCCCCTACTTATTTTCCAAACCTACAGAGAGGAATGCACATACGGAAAACAGAAAGCATTGCCAATATTTATCTTGCACCAATAACCTATCATATTTCCTATTCCTTACAGCATAACTCCTACATAATATTCTTCAAACAAAACACAAGCGTCACACATTAAATAAAACAGATAACTTGGAAAACAACAACTGTTTTTTTGTATATTTCTATGTGTTATATTGTATATTATCTATCTCAGTCTTGGAATAAACGTAAAAGACGGTAATCCATCTTTTACGTTTCGGCATACAAACTAGGTTCGACACTTGACAGACCCTTTACTTTGTGTAAATTATTTCATGACCACTGCTCTCAAAACTGTGAAGGAAAACAACGTGAGAAAACCGGCATGTCCTTGAACAAAATATTCGAAGATATGTGATATCTACCAACCCGCACTAAACTGGGCCCGTGTGGTGGATTTCCGCCCGCTCCCTCTCACAGAGGGGAGGCCTGTGTCCCAGCAGTGTGAACGTTATATGCTCATTATAATATTTTATACATGCAACAAAAATAAACAAAATAAAAATTTAAAATGAGATCATTAAAGCAGAGCTGGGCCTGAATTCACTATGACCACTAAACGATTCCTTACTCGTAACCACGTCAATCACACACGAATTCTGCTAATATCGTGTTAATAATATCGACAAAAATTGTCTTGGAACATACAGAATATGACATTTCGATTCCTTACCGTTACATTGGTTTCTAAAAAAAAACAATATTGACGTAGTTTGAACGTAATAAGATTCCGCGGGGAATCATAATAACGATACAGAATTGGGGCCCTGGGGAGACTTATTTGACTTCACGTGACGTAATGTTATATATTTTTGTTTTTTATGTGAATTTACTCTTCAATGCTACAATACTAACATAGTTTTTATTTTAAGTCCTCTGTTACTAACATTTTATAGGGACAATTTTAATGATGTCTGTCATAAATGTATTTTTTTAATTTGATTAATTCTAGTGTAAAAATAAAGTATAATACAAATATCCAGGCGAAAGTACCAGGCTATCATAAATACATAGCTGTTAGTCTTACACAAGATCGCAGTTATGTTGTTGGATAACATATGTACCGACATGTGGGTATAGGGAAAGAGGAATCATTCTGAAAATAAAGGCTTCGTTCGTGGAAATGAAAGAAAAATATTCTCTGTGTAACATATTCGTTTCAGTCAATCTACAGTGAGGTAATGATGTATCCATTCTGAAATTGATAAGTAGTAACATTAGCGGGGATTGATAACGAACCTATATTTTCATGAAATCGTTTTCCGGGAAATGTAAAAATACAGATCCATAACTCGCTTTGAAAATTTACGCATAGTACGAAGTGCGTTCATTATAAAAGATTTACTGAGTAATTGTGTTCTTAATTTAGAGAGGCTCGTGGCTACGTCACAGGCGCACGAGTAGATCGATCAGGTTAAGCTAGGCTTGCCGCAGTTGATTTGTAGAAGGGTGACCATTTTTACGTACCAAGAGCCCCCCGTGCCTCGGAAAGAACGTTAAGCCGTTGGTCCCGGCTGTCATTCGTGAATCTTTGACAGTCATTACGGGTCGTCAGAATCCCAAAAGTCTGACAACCAGTCTTACCAAGGGGTATCATGTTACCCAGGACCCGCCTGGGTTGTGGAGGTCAGATAGGCAGTCGCTCCATGTAAAATACTGGTATTCAGCTGCGTCTGGTTGGACCGGAAGCCAAACCTAACATACATAATTCGGAAAAGGCTAAGCAGACAATGAATTCTGTAGTTACTAAAGGTGCCCTTATACGGGATTTTTTTTGAGCAATTGTTGCTCGGTAACACTAATGGAGCAAGCAATCTGGAGCAATTAAGTGGAGCAATTTGGAGCAACAACAATAAATTGCTGATGTGTTTCGGCAATATTGTTTCTGATTGCCCCATATATTTCTTGAGTTGCCGAATATTCAATCGGTTTGGAAATTTCTAGTGAATTTTCTTTCCATTTCGTTTATATGTATAACTACGTCTCGTTTTTGCGAGAGGAACCAGCCGGCGGCGGAGGCGGCGGGGAAGGCGTTTTACCTAGTTCTTTTAAGTAGGTCCATATTGTGTGGCCGTATCTCTGACAACATGTTGCTACATTTTGCCATTGCCCTAAATGGCTGGAAGTAGTCGTGACGTCATCGTTAACGAGAATTGCCCAAGATGGAGCAATTTAATTTAAGGTGCGCTTACAGGAGCAACTAAAATTGCCACGGCCACTCATGAAATATATGGAGCAATCAGGAGCAATATTGCCGAAACACATTGGCAATTTATTATTGTTGCTCCAGATTGCTCCACTTAATTGATCCAGATTGATCCATTAGTGTTGCTAAACAATTGGCCCTGTAAAACCACCTTTAGGTACTAGGCACCCTGTAAGTACCTAATATTTTTTTTTAATGTATCGTTATCGTAACTTGGACCCCTGTTGTTTTACCGGCACAATGAATTGCTGATCCCTGCTAGCTATGTGAAAAAGCTGTCAAGTCCAGAAACAAACGAATGCCGCAGAAACCAATTTTCTAATCGACTTTAGAACGAAATTACTTTCCTCCGGTCTCGAATCGACATGTGTAAAGACTTGAAAAGGATCTGCCGGTCTATTCTGTAAAACTCTCAACGAGAAAACGTAGGTGAAGTGAGCTTGAAGTGAGCGGTCATTCCACCTGCCAGTCTATTCTGCAAAATCTCACCGTGAAAACATGGGTGAATGAAGTGCAGATTTTCAAGTCTGCACTACAAAGACAAAGAGGGAAATTAATCTCAATTATCAAGAGCCTAAGGTCACAAATATTATGAAGCTACTGTTAGATGTAAACAAATATATTTTGCATTGCACTAGGTGCTGTTGACAAGGAAAAATTATGTAAAATAAACGTCATAAAATAAAGTACGCGCTATGATTTAATTACTCATCATCAAATTACGCTATCACCATCACGGTCACAGCCTTATCACCATTAATTACTTAACTGACATGCTCGCGCATTCTCAGTGTTAAATGTCAAAGGTGCATTGCAAACGAATCCCACTTTCTCGACGCCATTACGTGACGTCAGTGCGCTGTATGTCATAATATTGACCGACCCCAAAGTCAGTAGGTTATCGCAAATGTACCCCCAGGATCGTTGCACGACAGTGGACGCGCACCGCGTATCGTGTTTACAATTAACTTGTAATTAATTGTAATAATTTAATACAGCATTAAGATAATGGAGAGAGCTGTGCTGTAGGTTTTTTAATTATGGTAGATGCACTTACGTAGGTAGCTCACAAAATTCAAATATACCTTTACAGAATTATAATTATTAAAGTCCTATGGAATTACTATTTCATGAAAAAATATTCAATGGAATTAAATGAACTTAGAGGGTTTTATTGATGATTTTAGTATCTAATTATAATTCTATAAATACACACGTGTTCCGGTCGCGAATCATATTTTGTTCAAAATACAGTCTGACGCACTGAAAATGTAAGATCATTTCAATTTGGGCCTGGCTGGTGCTTCCACCTTAAGATACACGTTGTAGAGTATTTCCATTGTATCTCAGAGGTCAGGAGATGTCTACGGCCAATAGGTTATCGGTTTATTTATGTTGTACAACCTAATTAATCGTTTAATAGGTACTTTTTTCAATAAAGTACTTTTCCTTAAGAAATCTCTTCTGTGTTGGTTTGATTAAAATGTAGGCGCTCTGTAATTTACATGACACTTTTATCATAAAATGGGTTAGACAGATACTTGCAGTCGTGAGTCGTGCTCATACATCACATTAGGTATTGTTGGGTTAATGATCGAAGTAATTTATAAACATTCTACTCTCTCCGCACATTAGAAATAAATTCAATTGCATGAGCCTGACATACCTATTACTGCAAACATTTTATTCATCTCACAGATAATCCTATCCTACTAATAATAAAAATAAGAAAGTTTGGGTGATTGTCACTCAATTATACTAATACGGCTGAACAATTTGGAATAAAAATTGGCAAACAAATCATTTATTACCTGGAAATTATCCCACGGGGACGTCCTACCAGGATACAATTATTGTATCCCGGTAGGACGTCTCCGTGGGATAATTTCTGACCTCAACGCGGACGAAGCCGCTGGCGGAAACTAGTACTTATTTAAATAATGTATTCTGCTACTCCAGTAAAACCACCTACAGTAACAGTTTTATAAACTTAATTAAATTACGACCACGAAAAGTTACACAAAATGTAACCCGGAATTACTTGAATTTTACATTCGTTTGCTTAGAGACCCAGTCCAAGGCACGAGGTATTCAGCCAACGGAAGTAAGCCCCTTAATGAAATAATACCTAGAGCATACCTACTGGCCGCTAAGGCACCTGTATCATCGCCGGCGATTAGCGAGATGCGACCACTCGCTTTTAAAAAACTCGTCTTTAGTTGCTGTATTTATGGTAACAAAGCATCCGGCTCGAAGGACCATGTGACGATTTGTGTAAAAGTGGGTGTACTTGTAGGTAAGGAAAACAGCCAGCTCTTCTAAATAAGGCGATATATTTTCACAAATTACCATCAAATCAATCAAATAGACAGGAGCAAGTTGTCGACCTGTCGCGCACCCGAGTCGTGAGGAAAGTGAACGAGAACCACAGACAAAATCGGAAACCGAGAGGATGCTAGTGATGTTCGTATTATTTAGAACTGCCACCCTGTATGTATCGCCTTTACTGACACGGGAATTACAATCTTTTGTACGTTTCTTGAGCGAGAAAATAGTCGATAGCTAGTCGCCTCGGCAGTGGGACAGGCGACTAGCTAACGACTATTTTCTCGCTAAAGCCGTCCTATCCGGTTGTGACTTCGAGTCGTATGTAACTTTCATTAGTTGCCTTTGAAAAAAGTTCTGTTGGAAACATTCGCGCGCAAGTATTCGGCTTGTGGTAAAAAGGTAAGTAAAAGCGGTTTTTATGTCAACTCTATGAATTTGACATAAAACCCGCTTTAACTTACTTTTGTTATGACTTCTAAAGTAAATAGTACAACGATGTAACATAAACGTTAATTGGATCGCTCGGTTAGGGTGTAAAACCATTAAAACACTGTCTAGAATTAGGTGTGGTTAGATGCTCTAGTAGAAAATGCTCTTTCAACTTTAAATTAAAGTAGACTTTTGAAAGAATAACCAAAACTGTTTGCATTTATCTAGCAAGACAGGCTGCAGCTAGCCTTACGAAACGAAATGGGTGCGGGCGCGTGTATGAGCACGTATTTTTAAAAGCGCACCCAGGGATTTTCGAAATCATTGCCTTCCGTTGATCCCTTACTGCATCGTCATCACTTAACCTGTAGTTATGCAATTAATATGTAAGTTAATTCAGCATCACTACATAGTATAAAACAAAGTCGCTTTCACTGTCCTTATATCCCTATGTATGCCTAAATCTTTAAAACTACGCCACGGATTTTGATGCGGGTTTTTTAATAGATAGAGTGATTCAAGAGGAAGGTTTATATGTATAATACACCGACCTCCACTCCGGCGAAGCCGCTGGAAAAAGCTAGTTTACTCTATAAATAAGTACTATTAAGGAAACTCGATGGAAAAAAATCCAGAGTAATCTCAAAAAACAAAAACAAAATTAACCGGAACCTACTTCTACTACTAACACTACTAGCCAGAGGCGCCACGCTTCAGCCAGAATCTGCCAGAATCTCAATAGCAATTACATTTTCAGTACAAAAAAACCTCTATTTTCAACCGTAGTGTTCCAAACTAGAAACGATATTACAGTACAGCCATTACAGGCAGCTTTAATTTTCATCAAAGAAAGCTCGCGCCACCCGGCCCGGGTTCTGAAATGAATAATGCATGCGCACACAATGAAATACACATTCGCGGTAACTGCCGGGAAAACGGACAAACCACAAAGTGCTATGAAATTGCCGACATTGTTCAAAACATGCTTTATTTAGCCGACGTATTGTTAATTATTCAGGAGATAATTAAACGTAAATACTTTCATATAATGATGGCTGTTCATAAAACGTGTCAGCGATTTGAACGTAATTGTGATTAATGGAGAGCTTTAATTTGAATTTGGAATGCCGATGTGTTGCCAGCCTTTTGTCTGTGTTAGCATTTATTGAAATATATGTTTTTGTATCGCTATCAAAAGCAATTGCAATTAATGGGAATAATAATTTACTTGAAAATTAGATATTTTTGTGTATCGCTATCAATAGCAATTGCAATTAATGGGAATAATAATTCAAGTTATTAGTAAATGAAAATGCAGTCCCTTATTGTACCTACTGTGTTCTAAGTTAATGAAATGTAAATCGAATTCTGATTTCTATTTAATTACAACGTTACATCAATGGTGCAAAAGCAATTTACATACTTATAAAACGTTATTATCCGAAGGCGCCTTTTAGCATTTTATTTTACCCAAGTCTGTCCTTGTAAACGTCAGTTTACAATTTTTAGCTATTACACTGCCAGGGGTGCGGGTGTTGGAAAGAGATACCGCGGCCCCTGGCACACAGGCAACTGAGTGAACACGGGTGGGTTTTAGTCAGTAAAAGTCTGACACGCCCTCCTGCTCCACCCAGGGCGGAAAAAGTCATTTGATGATTTCCCACAAAAAAAAAAACAGAGACTTGACAACAGAGGGGCAATTCTCGTAACTTTAAGAACGTTCACAGTCTCAATCTGTTAAAAATACCGCGAGTTTCCTGACAAGTTTTTGAAAGTTGCTTATCGCCGATGATGAGACTGCGACTAGATTTTAATACACTACCAGTAGGAATCGCTTTCATTTTGACAGTTCTACAACATTCATGGCGTTGTTTACGTTGCTAAGCGGATGTTTTTTTTCGAACATATGGATTCAGATTCTGATTATTGTATTACACAATTAGGGTGCAGATCGAGAGTCCAAAGTCGAAAATTTAATTCCTAAAACATTGAATTTCAATCTTAACAAAGGTTGATCCAGGGTCGGGTTTGAAATAATCTCTTCATTGAAACCTGTGGCATTGAGTTCCCAGCTTTGACTGTGTTGAGGTGAAGTTTCCTATTGATGCTTCGTTTCTATAAATAAGATAAATCTTCTCTTTGAAGGGAATACCAGGAATGTGATCAAACATATCTAGATACGAGTCTTTACAATTTGAACAAAACTTTGAGTCGATTCGAACTAACTTGTTATTCAATGCTTTGCCTTGCTGTTAAAATTGTTGCTTCGTCCTAGGAATTTCATATTCAAGATTTAACTAGGGTAGCAGCTAGTTTTCGATTAGCTAACACAAACAACTGTGGATACAAAAGAGAAAATACAGTTTAGAATAACTGATAGATGATGTGCAGCCATCCTCTTCGACAAAATATTTTAACAGAACTTAAGTACTAAACAAGATCATTGCACTTGGAAATTAACACATCCTTATATAACGTGAATTTTTAGTCACCATTTAAATTTTCCAAGGTGATAGTACCCGTGAAATTGAACAACTTTCTCCAAAGAACATGGGTCGAAATATGAAAAAATAAAACTGGACCTCAAATACAAAATCGACCACCTGATTGATTTTGCATGGGAGGTCCGGTATTTTTTTCCAATAAATGCTATAAAGATACACAATAGTAGATATACAGTAGGGATTTACTAAAGAAACGACGGGTGGGCTATGTGAAAAGTTATATTATGGAAGAAAAAAACATGCTGGGGTCTCCCAAAATAAACACATGACTTACAAATGTGGGCTTGCGAGTAATGGGTAGCTCGCTGTCCGGTAAGGATCAAGCCCGGGTTGACGGCGCGTTGTGTTCCACGCGCGCCTCAAAGATATGTCAGCACCAACTGATGGAGCCTGCAAGGGCCGATGCCTGCCAGGGGTGCGGGTTGTTCGAAAGAGTTACCCCCCTGGCACACAGGCAACTGAGGGAACACGGGTGGGTTTTAGTCAGTAAAAGTCTGACATGCCCTCCTGCTCCACCCAGGGCGGGAGAAGTTATTTAATGATTTCCCACCCAAAAAAAAAAAATAGTTTACAACCTGAATGAATATATAGATTACTTTTATCCCGGTAGTACGTTCCCGTGGGATAATATCCGACCTGGCAAAAGCTAGTACTGATAATAATATGAACTATCCATAATTTAACGGCTGTTTTTCTTCCGCAGACGATGATCTGGAGCTGTTGTTGGATGAAGTGGTCCGTGCGTCAAATCGCGGCGTGTCAGCATCGCGCAACATTACCGGAGGTCCCAACTGGAGCTTCGGACAGTCGCTGTTCTTCTCCTCGACTGTTGTCACTACCATCGGTGAGTTGGCATGTCAGGAGGTGAGCTGAAGTTATTCTTGTAGGAAGTGTGAGTCCCAAGACAGCAACCGGGGCTGAATAGGGTATTACACCCATTTTTGTAAAGTGTCTTAATTCGATTCTAAAATGCTAATATACCACAAAAATAAAAATAAAATATTGAATCGATTAGTGCCATGAAATGCATTTAAGTTTTACATTTTCATATTTCGCGCGTAATTTGACGAAAACGCTGTACGCAGTGGACGCCATATTGCTCTGTGGGTATGAGGTTAGTTTGCTGTGTACACAAATGCGCTGATATTTTGTATGATAATTGTTTATAATTTTAAAAATGAGTTATTATTCTACTTTTCGTTGGTTTGCTGTTCCTGAATGTAAGATATCATTTCAATAAAAATTACTTTGGTTACGAAAAAAATAAAAGTACAAAGTTGTTCAGTTGATTAGTTAATACAGCGGTATGACGTAATAACATGGCGGCTACTAGTTCAAGGTGTTCAAAAACAGATAAAAAAATTGAAATCTTTGAACTGAATTTTAAATTTTATTTTGTTGTTTCATGAACTAAAACCAACATTTTCCGACTGCTTGTTGCATAAGCTATCTCAATAAAATATTTTTAGATTTTTTCTCATATATTTAGAGTAATATACCCTATAGCGTACCACACTGTTAATTAGAATCTGAATCATTTGGCTAGAGAACGAGCATTCTCTATGCATTTTAACACCATACTGCGATCGCCAACCGTGGCGATTATGGAAAACACTCCCAAATATGCACAGAACTGGTTGAAGTCGCGATGCTTGAGGCTTGCCAATGTCCAGCAGTAGACGTCTTCCGGCTGAAATGATGATGATGATGAATTATTTTGAAAGTTATTGCTAATCCATTGCTTCATTTGTTCGAAATTTGTGTGCTCAACAACGTAAATAACGCAATGAATGTTATTGAACTGTCACAATGAAAGCCATTCTTACTGTTAATGTGTTACGCAATTACCCAGCGCGTGCGCTGGATGGGTGTGAAGCTTTTTTTTTAGTATTTGACATCGCAGTGACAAATAAGGTTCAAAACAGCGATGCGTTTGATTTTATTTTAGTTGAATTGAAGGACCAGCAAAATAAGTGTTTTTGTCTGTGGAATATTTTTTAGGTTTTTCTTTAGGTGATTGAATTCCTTGTGACCTGTCAATCCCGGCTAATATGAGAACAATTAATTTTCTATCGTGTGGGCACGCATGCGTGCCCTCCCGGACGTTAAAGGTATCCTATCCTTTTTATATTCCTTTTAATAAAGATAGCTTTAGGTGTATAAGTCTTTTTTCTCAACATTAACAATACTTTTCTGGTAATACTCCTATCTCTAATATTCCTTTTAATAAAGATAGCTTGAGGTGTATACCTAAGTCTTTTTTCTCAACATTAACAATACTTTTCTGGTAATACGCCTATCTCTACGAAAAAAAACACAAGTTTGGGGGAGCCCCTACAAACATCGTAGGTTTCTTAAATAACTTGATACTTTACAAAACTAAACTTACACAATTTAAATTAAAAAAATAAAGCTCGAAGCAAAATAATTAAACAGCCTAGTTTTAGAGAGGATCAAGGTAAATAAATTACGATCGAAGTTTATTAAGTTTACCGCTTTAAGATTTGGCAGGTCTAAAGTTTAGCTAAAGTCAATGAGGTCAAGATCAAGAGCGAGGCCCCTACAAAGTGCCCGCTTATTATTAAGGAAAAGGAAAATAAGGTACCTGTCGTAAATGAGGGCCAGCGGCTATCAAGGACCATCAGAAAAAAAAACAAAACATATTCAATAGTTTTATAGGTTGCATCTCACGCATACATAAAAAGAACCAATAGTATGAGAACGCGCGCATGTTGCCGTGCGCGCCGCTATTTTGTCAATAGGCCCGAGAAACTCAGAGGGGATGGTCGATGTCACATGTTAAAAAAAATGCTGAGGCTGAAATGTTCACGAAAAAGAAAATACTGTATTTTACAATAATCGAATACCTGTACATGTACTGTAAAGTGGATATTAGGGTAGTCGAATCAAGGTAAATTCTTTTATTTTGTTGTTATTTGCCAACTTTCAAATCACGTTTTGTACCTATACAGTGACGCCATTGCCAATAAGGGCCACTGCGATGGTAGTGAATAAGGGCCGGACCTTATCGGTAAACTAAGCAAGCTAAAGCCGAAGTTAAAATTAAGGCCCTAATCTCGTTTGATTATAGTTGATTACTTAAGTATGGTATTAAATAATGATGCGAATCCACCATTAATATTTGTTGATCTCATTATTCTATTTACATTTTTCGTGCTTGTTACTATCTAAATATTGCAATAAAGGCCAGTGCATTTGTTGGGCTAAAAATAAGCATATTTATTTTTTATTTTTGTTAATCTATATTTTTGGTAACGAGTTTTTTATACAAAAAATAGTGTAAATTTGTTGGTTTAACATAAATGACAACGTTTATTTGGCATAGAGTAGGTAAACATATTTTCTTTGTAGCTAATTACTTTCAGAAATCTAAAACTTTAAAAAGTATAAATGTAGTGACTAAATTACTCTAAACTAAAATTATATCGCTGATATAATTTTAGTTTTTCCTAATTAGGTTAATATTAATGATAAGATCGACGTTCCCTGTAAAGTTCGCAGTTATAGTTCGACTTTTAATTGTACACAGTAACTTGGCAGTTCAAAGAAAAATAATGTTACCATACTAAAACTAATGTGTTGAAGTAGTGAACGATTTTGCGTAAAGAGATTTTGCGAATGATAAAAATGGTTTCATTTTGAATTATACCATTTTTATCATTCGTTATATAACTTAAAAAAATAATTTGTAAGATGTGGAATATAAGAATAATTTATTAATAAAAGTAATTTCATTTTATTATTTCTTCTTTATTTCTTTCTAATTTATGAATAAAAGTAATTTCCTTTTCTTATTTCTTCTAATAGAAAGAAACTAAATAAATTACCTTACCACTGAAAAATAAAATATCAAATTCTACATTTTTTAATAGTGCATATCTTGTTTTTAAGACAAGTTATTAAATTTAAAATAAAATAAATTGCATATATGTACATCATTTCAAGTTCAATCAATTTCGTTCATTCGTACACCACCTCACTATATTTTTTTTGTCAAAATCTGGTAACCCTTCAACTGTTAAGTTATTGAATACAATTAAAAGTCGAACTATAGATAGGTACACTGTGTGCCATCGCTCCAGAACTGGAGCTGGTATTGAGTATGAATGTGAATGGCTATAAGAGTAGGGGAAGACCAATGAAACGATGACTGGACTGTGTGGAAGAT
The DNA here is from genome assembly GCA_949091785.1 of Polymixis lichenea. Lineage (NCBI taxonomy): Eukaryota > Metazoa > Arthropoda > Insecta > Lepidoptera > Noctuidae > Polymixis > Polymixis lichenea. The sequence goes on along the minus strand of OX420942.1, from coordinate 21,757,400 downwards.
AATATGGATAGAAAGGGGCGTGACTACCGAGATGGCGACTAGTAGAGAAGTACCTACATATGGAAGAAAAATACATGGTGTGCCGACCCCGAACAAATTAGGATAGGTCTTACCTATCCCAATTTGTTCCCATGCTCTTGCATGAGAATGATGATATATTGTATACCTGTGCTGCGCCAAATAGGCCCAGTTCAGCAAAAAATTCCAGACAACCAGTAACGCTGGTTGTCAATTGAAAGAAAGAAAGAAAAAGTATTTATTAGACTCGCACAGGAATATCACAAACTTAAACTACACAATATGCTTAGCAAAAAAATAAATTTTAAAATAAAAAAATAAAGTAAAATAAAAAACAAAGTCCTGTACGAGGCCAAAAGGCCCCCCTATCTCAGCATGATGCTGCGACATTTAGAAAAGTGTCGCTTCGCTGGTATTCTGATGGGGCCTACTGTGATGTCACGGACAGATACAGAAATAAAATAATAAGTAAAAAATAATAAGTAAAAATAAGATAATGATATGTAAAATACCTAAAAAAGAATGTACGTAAATAGTAATTTTTGTAATCCGCGTGTCTGCACCCCACGTAACATCTATTACCTACTTAACGCCAAATACATAATTTTTAAAACATCCATTTCTTTACTTGCAGGATATGGCCACGTAACTCCACTGTCAAAACCTGGCAAGTTGTTCTGCATGATGTACGCACTCCTCGGGATCCCTCTGACCCTGGTGCTGCTATCAGCGCTGGTGGAACGGCTGCTGCTGCCGGCTACTGCTCTGCTACGCTCTCTAAACTCAGCGCTAGGTCATCTGTACCGCCCGTTCACTATACGCCTGGTGCATCTGATGATGATAGGTAAGCTTTTGTCTTTTCTTATAGATACTGGCTACTGGTCTTATACAGGGAAATTTGAATCAGCTGGCAATACTTTACACACGTGTTAGGTTTCGATATAGAAAACTAATTAAGCAATTTGTTTTTTTTTGCAACGCAACATGCAATGCAACACGAGTACAATGTGGACGGCCTCCGCGCACTTCAACAGCGAACTTTTGTTCCCGGCAGTCTCTAGCGCGCACGCCATGGAGCCGCTCGATTTTGAAGTGTTCACTATTATTGAATATTATTGGTGTTTCAGTTATTTAATTAAACCAGTGTTTAAAGCAGACCCCGTCATTGGTGGAGAACTGAACTATATATAAATAGAAATGGTTCTACATTTATGGCAGATGCTTGTTCGCGGCGCGCTTATATGTCGCAAATGACCGTAAATCACACAAACGCGCACTCAAAGCGTTCCTGGCAAAAACCGACAATCAGCGGGAACTAACGAACGCGTTACGAATGCACGCAACGTGCGTACAGTGGGCGCGTAGTGCGCTCGCGCTACCTTACACGTTGTGTTACAAATAATGTATACCGGGCTGTTATCTGTTTACACCCTGTATTTTATACTTTGCCTGGGTGAAAAGACTTGCGTTTGCTGGCTGTTGTGATCATTATTTGTACGGGTTGTAGTAACTCCGTACACTGATTTGTCGTGAAGGTTTTTAAGTTCAAGTTAGATAGAGAAACACGTTCCACTAAGATGCAATAAGTAGTTAAGTTAATTTAAGTTAAGAGTAAGTGACAGAAGTAGAGTGGAAGGCGATTTTTTCTCTTAGTTATCGATAGCTACACAGTTTTAAGTACACTATATTTAAATTCGTTAGTCAAGTTATTTTATTATACTAAATTATGATGCGCATAGTTGGCCTTAAGTAGTTTCCGAGTAAGCAGAAATAAGTACGGCGATGAGACCGTACAGTTATAATGTGAAAAAATGAAATACCAACCTCTTTTAAAAAAGGAGTTAGGTACATAATAAGTAGTATTTATCATAGACTAATGATGCGTAGGTATTGTAGGTAATCGCGGTCTGGTACGACCAGCGGTGGCCATCAAATATTCATTAGGCTACTTGAGGCCTTGAGTTTCTGTATTCGGGGAAATATTATAATGCCTATATTTTAGAGGGTTACCAGTTACAATAACAGCAACGTAATCGTGTTATACACTATCAGTCAGAATCTGAATAATGTTGAAGGATATTGCTAATCCATTGCTTCATAAGTTCGAAAAATTTGTCTGCTCAACAACTTAAATAACGCAATGTATGTTGTTGTACTGTCACAATCAAACCCATTCCTACTGGAAGTGTGTAGGTACTTTTATGAAAATAAATGTCACTGTTCTGATTACTGACAAATGTGTGCACTGACTGAACAGGTCCACTCAAATCCGTGTGGTACTTTCCACAAAAGCTCATCACAGACACTACGACCGACCTCATCTAGTTTAACCATGTTTTTTGTGGTTAAAGAATCTTTATTTACTCAAAATTATTTAAATATAATATAATAATGATGACATTCGTGAGCAGAGCTAGTTTTGCTACACTATGGTAGCACTTGATAAGTTCAGCTGGGAGTAGCAGAAATGAAAGTTCACACATTTAGGTAAAATTTGATGTCTGTATTGTACTATTAAAACGACACAAATTACATTCGTTTCAAACACAACATTCCTACACAAAAACTTGGAGACGACTGGCGAGCCTGGGAACGCGCTCTAAATCGCAGGCGTCCTCTCTGATTACATTGTGTCCCTACACAAGTACCTAATAAATGAAGACAACAACAATAACAAGACATTGAAGGTAGCAGCAGCAGCAGCAAAAGATTCATGGGAAGCAAAAAATCGAAAGTGGGTAACTTAAAAACAAACCAAGGCCGGACTTAAATTTTATCAATAGTAAAAGATTTTAACTGATTTTTAAATATTTGTAAGCTTTTTGCGGTTTTATGTGTAAAAGTGTTCGTTTAAATCAATTTACAAAAATAAATACAATTTAAATTTAATTATTTATCTTAATTATTAATTAGGGACATATGGCTAAGTAAAAATCGACATCTTTTTAGTAAGATACGTGACAGGCACAATTTTGACACTAGAAATAAGAACAAATTAGATCAACCACGTTTCAGATTGTCTAAAGTACACACTTATTTTATTTATGGGGTACTGTGTAAAATGTCATAATAAAATACCAGTCGATATTCTTGAACTAAATGAAAAAAATATTAAATCATGCATTAACCGCACACTATGTAGACAAGCATAATAAAAGTTAGATGATTATATCTTAGATAAAAATGCTTGGCCTAATGCTGGTCCTGCTCCACAGCCTCTTGGGCTTACTAGTATTTGGAAGAGATGCTTCCCTTTTTTATTTTTTCTGACATTACGAACATTTTTGTTCTTATTAATATAATTTTTGTGTACGTTTTGACGTACGTTGACATGAGCACGCCATGCTCACTTTTTTTTTTTTTTTAATTTTGGCTTCACACGGTTTGTGCATTTAGCCAGTGTCAAGTAATTTTTCTTATAGAACAAGTAAATGGCCCGATATCGGGCACGAAGTTACAAAACATTCATAGTCGTCTTTAGTCAGTCAAGTCAAAGTTATTTTAAACCGGTAGTAACTTTACAACAACCTAATAGGAGTTTTTGGGGGGAACACGAAAAGTCCACGTTAGTCACTTATTTTCACTTTCACTACACTTGTGCACTCACACGTAACTAAATTGAATAATTCACTATCAAAATTATACAATTTAATTCGCTATTTCACTAAATTCCATGAAAATTAAAATTCGTGCGACATGTTCCCACGCGATCCCGCCAAAAACTCATCATGCTCACTTAAATGTCTCACTGATGGTGGCGCGTGTGTTGGATCATTCGGTTCCCTACAAAATGGTTGTGCTAGATGGTGCTGATCCACGCGTCAAGTTCGTGAACGGGCGCTGTCGGTTGAGACTGGTCATCTCCTAACTTCCAGGGCTTATTTTTAATCTTGTATTTAGAATTGTTTATATTTTTTTGGAACGAAGCTCCTTATTTTTTTACATTTGTCTCACATACAGAAGCAACAAGAATAATGTTCCCAAGATTTTGTAATATCCAACTTGATTTAAGAGATCTACGTTTTGGAATGGGCAACTAGCTTCAACTTGCCAACTGATCGACTTTTTGGTAAATCAAAAGTGCCTGTAAATGGTTTAATTGAAATAAATGCTTTGAATTTGAGTTTGAGTTTAATAAGAGCCGCACGGATCGAAAGATCAGGTTAAGCTACGCTTGCCGTGGTTGGCCCGTGGATGGGTGACCATCTTACTTACCAAGACCCCTCCGTGCCTCGGAAAGCACGTTAAGCCGTTGGTCCTGGTTGTCATTCGTGGATCTTTGACAGTCATTACGGGTCGTCAGAAGCCCGAAACTCTGACAGCCAGTCTTACCAAGGGGTATCATATTACCCAGTTAATAGGTTGTGAAGGTCAGATATACTAGCTGCTTTCGGTTAGACTGGAAGCCGACCCCAATGTAGTTGGGAAAAGGCTAGGCAGATTATGACTTAATTTTTTATCAGTTACCTACCCAGTCATTCGACAGATTACCTAATCAAAGGTTCAAATGCACCAATCTCAATAGAGGACCAAAATGATTGAAGTCATGATGTGGACTTTGAAACAAAAAATATGATCCTGCTAATCTTCTAAAATTTATTTACAGTGACAACCCTAGTGCTGTTCTTCCTAGTCGTCCCTGCAACTGTGTTCGCGTACCTGGAGCCTGACTGGGACTTCCTAGACTCCTTCTACTACTGCTTCATCTCGCTCACCACCATCGGACTGGGTGATTACATTCCCGGAGATTCGCCCGGACAACCCTACCGACCGCTCTACAAAGTTGCTACCACGTGTAAGTATTTTTTTGGGCTGGCAACATTTTCAACCGGCATTGTTTTTCTACGTTATGTATGTTACGTTACGCTACAAAGTTTTTGGTGTGTGGCCTAAAATTGTAACTTACGCCGCCATCTTGTTTTTTAATACATTTCAAGTAACAATTCAGCGCCTCAATGTAACTCGAGCACCAAAAGTTCCTTGTAGCATGTATTTCAGGGTGGGGAAGCAAAATGGTCCTACCCACCCAACAAACATACAGAAAAATCTGTTTAGGCATAATTACTGGCCAGCATTTTAATGAGAACGTCAATGGCACATCATTATTGAAATTTTAAATGAAGTCTGTAACTTTAGACCAATTAAAAAAAGGCCGGGTAGGCGTCCTTAATCTGAGCAATTAAGCTTAACGAATTGTACACAAAATCGTTATTTATAAAAAGCACTAACTAAGGTTTATAAAAATTGCTTTCCACATTATTATTTTATTTGTGAAATACAAATAGGTACCTACTTATAAATTGACTTATTATTCAACAGCATTCTGTAAGAACAGATATTTGATTAGTTTGAATTAAACGAATTTTATTTATGTTCAATAATAATAACCTTTCAATCAGAAAACATTCAGAATATCGTAGAAATGCTAAGTAATTTTCTTTTTTTCCAGTCTATCTACTCATTGGCCTGACATTCCTGATGCTGACACTAACTGTCTTCTACGACATTCCGCAACTGAACCTGAGCACGGTGTTCTCATCCATCAAGCTGGACGATGACCCAGAAAAGATGCGGCTGAGCGGCTCCGGAGTCATGGGCCCTGGGTACGGGATCGGCGGGCTGGTGATGCGGGACGACTACAACCATCACGACCAGCGCCGCTCTGTGGTTCACATCCGGCCGCACCTGGACGACAGTCCCAGCCCCGAGGACACAACGCCCGTACATGCCCGCGACATACGAGTACACTAAACTGCTTCCTCCCAAATGTCTTGGTCGTGATTTCGTTGGCTAATTGATACTGTTGGGTGGAGCAATGTGGAACGAACCTATTTTCGACCTTTATTTGTTTTTTTTTTCTCTTTGAATTTCAATTTTGGAATGTGTCAAGCATTAAAAAAAACATTCTTATTGTGACCCATAGGCGTTCTACATTGTGATGGAATCCGAAAAATAGAAGCCAACTTTAGTAAGCGACGTTTGCTCATGTCAAAATTCCTTGAAAATGGAATGAAAATTTAAAAAATATGATGAACAGGCGCGGTAAAACTGTAATTTAGTTTACGTTATGTAGTTACGTTTTAATATTTTAGTATGTAACTTACTTCTCTAATGTTTAGTGATAAGTTTTTGAGATTGTTCCAGTTATATACCTGTCAGTTTTTTTTTTCGATCCCTTTGTCGACTACCGTCCTAAAGACTTAAACAAGAAAAAATATATTTTAATTTTAAATCTTTAAAAGAGAATGTTTCATTATGTCTGCTGGTAAAAGCTGCGATAATAAGACTGAGAGGTTTTTCAAATTTTCAAACTTTTCTAATTCATTTTTAAGAGTTTTGTACCTGCAAAAATGCGTACCTTACGAACTACCTTTATCAAAACAAATGACGGAAACAATGTAGTATCTAAACAGACTGACTAACAACATGTCCTTCTATATGTATACGTTTTACATTCCTAAATTGTAAGAACTTTTCTGAAGTAATTTCTATTTTCAACGTTCTACAACAAGGACATTATCAGAAACGTTATCGATTCAACAAAAACTATACTTGCCTTATCAAAAGACCGTTTAAAAATATCGAGTTTATAACGTCGTCGTCGTTTATACGTGTACATCAAACTGTTTAACTGTCTACCAGTCTCATGAAGTAATAAAAAAATCTATTGTGAATACTCTGCCCCCGTTAAATAATAATTGTGCAAAGACGTCACCATACATGCTACTCATAGATATAAAAATTTTACGTATCAATTATGTGTGATAGATGACCAATAACTTAGTAGATTCATTGGATTTATAATATGAAATATTTATATATCTATAGATATAAAAATCCATTCTATATTAACTTTCAACATAAAATGTTTTCATATAATAAAAATTAATAAATGTATTAAACTAGGATGGTAATGCATAAATTATAGTGTAAAATCAATATTCAAAATAGTAAAATGTTTATAGTTGTGTATATAGTTTAGTAACTGTTGCGAATAGAGATGTTTACATTACTGTTGATAGTCCACAGCTTTTTTTTCCTTTTTTAATTTTACAATAACTGTGTGGCTGTGAACTTTTTGAAACTCCATAATATTTTAATTTTGGGTCATTTTGCTTTTCCAACTTTGTACCTATTATATTTTTATAATCATCTAGAAACGAAATGCAATCAATGACAATATAATCAAACTTATGATACTTACAAAATTAAATATAAACCGATAGAATAATTATAATCATACTAACATTATTTTGCTACTTTATATCAATTACTTTTATAACTTTTTTTAACTATCGTTTCTCCCTTGTATGTACGAAATAATAAATTATAAATCATTAATAAATTTTATTTGTAAGAAAATTATTTACAGGGAGTCGAAGCACTACATCACTTAGAGAATAAATATTAAGTACCTATCTACTATTATACAAATATATCTATCAAGCAGAATGTATTGAATGTTAGAATTAAATAAATAAAATACTTCTAAGTGTAAAAGTAAGCATGCTAACCTAGTCTATGTTCGTACAACTCCGTAACAACTTACTGTATCAGATCATATAGAAAATAGAGAGTAGTGAGTAGATATAAAACACAACAAGCCTTCAATGGTTAACCGCATTATAGAACAAAACTGTATCAAGGGTAATTCGTAAATAAATCAGCTTGAAAAAAGTATTTTTACTGTTTTATTTAAATGAAAATATGGAGGGCAGTGGTGGCAAAGCGGTAACTGTCGCGGCTTAGGTACCTACGATTATTTGGTCGTAGGTTCGAACCCAGACGCGCTGTACTTTGTGTGAAATATTTAATCAGCACTGCTCTCAAAACGGTTAAGAAAAACATCGCGCGGAAACCGGCATGTCCTAGAACCAAAAAATTCAAAGCCATGCGACATCTGCCAACCCGCACTAGGCCCGCGTGGGCCACTACGGCCCACTCCCTCTCACTGAGAGGAGGCTTGTGTCCCAGGAGTGGGATCATTATAGACTGGAAAATGCGCGCGTAGGTACCTAAGTACGTCAAAAATTAAAGGTTTCTCGGGCCGGCTGGAAAATATCTATGTAACACAACTTTGTATTTATATGGGCTTTCTGCAAATACTGACAATGTACTACACAAAAAGTATGTCCTAGTATACACCGTGAAATTTTAATGGTTGTTTTCCCGCAGCGAAATGGTTTTGTCTTGGTCATACAATAGTTTTATAAACAAATACAATATTAGAAACAAAAAATGGCAGATTAACCATTGTGAAAAATCACCACGTACGCTAGTTTATTTTGCTCCAATCATTTATGCATCGCTGTTCCCTTTGTCAGCGGTGCGTGCAATTCGAGCAGTATCTACCAGTTACCTCTACTGTTACTATTGCGTAGTGTTTTATCGAGTTGATGAATATTTTTTTAATTATTTTAAAACATATTTTTTTTTTAGTTTTTACTCTATGCTTCGAAAGTACTCCCTAAGGCAAGTTGTTCTGCCGCGGGAAAACAACCATTTCAATTTCACGTTGTATATAGTAAGTAGTCTATGGTATGTCTATGTAGTCCAGGGATGGCGAACCAATGGCACGTGTACCTTTGGTGGCACGTAACAAAATAATTCGGGCACGGCAGCCTAAGTCACAGTAACAAACATAGGAATCTGAGCGTAATAATTTCATCTTATGCCCGAGTCGTTACTTTCAAAATCCGTATTTATGTCGCATGATTCCAGTTCAGCTTGCATTCTGCTAAAAGTAATATATGAACCTAATACCAGCCACCAGACGTTGCACTAATTTGTTCTTTCGCATAAATAACGTGGTGTGATGTTGAAAACTGTATAATAGTACAAATCTATTTATGTTTGCTAATAAAGAGTAGGTACCTATTCTTGTAAAAGTATTTAGCCATTTTTTAATAGTCAATAAGTCAAGATTATTTGTTAGCACGTCAATGCCATATTAATAATTTTTTTTTGGAAAATGGCTCGTAGAGGTTTAAAGGTGCGCCATCCCTGTTGTTGTCTGTGGTTAAGCTGAAATCGGCGAGCTAATTGCGTAATTCACTAAGATAATCTAGGAAATGCTTTCATTTTGACAGTTCAACAGCATGAACAGCATTCATTGCGGTATTAACGTTGTTGAACATACACATTTTTCGAACATGATGATGCAATATTACCCTACCCTACCCTATTAATGTTGCAGATTGTGATAAAAATAATAATAATAATAAAATTGTTTATTACCACAAAGTTCAAGTACATTGCACTGTGTACAGATTCAAAATCTTAATTTAGCATTAGGTAGGTAAGTACAATAGATTCAACCCTGTCCCCTAAACTAGGCTAGGCCTGTATCTTAGCAGGCATTACCCGGCTATAGGATATGCATATACGATGCTATTGTGGCAGACGTGCCAGTGGACTGTGTCATGTGGGTGAATTTTTTATCTTGTGGTAAACTTTTAAAAATGTGAGTGAGAAAGTGAAGAGTGAATTGTATTGTATTAGAGTAAATGTTTGATGATTGTGTGAGGAAGTGGATGGGGTGTTTTGTGATAGTGTTGTGTTTTTTTTTTTTTTTTTTGGGTTTTGGCTTCGCACGGTTTGTGCATTTAGCCAGTGTCAAGTAATTTTTCTTTTCCATCAAGTAAATGGCCCGATATCAGGCACGAAGTTACAAAACAGTCATAGTCGTCTTTAGTCAGTCAAGTCAAAGTTATTGTAAAGCGGTAGTAACTTTACAACAACCTATTAGGAGTTTTTGGGGGGAACACGAAAAGTCCACGTTAGTCACTTATTTTCACCTTCACTGTATTTGTGCACTCACACGTAATTAAATTGCATAAATCACTACCAAAATTATATAACTTAATTAGCTATTCACTAAATATCATGAAAATAAAAAGTCGTACGACATGTTCCAACGCGATCCCGCCAAAAACTCCGATAGTGTTGTGTACTTGTGTGTAGTGTAGTGAATGAAGTGAGTTTTTTTTTTTTTTTTTGAATTTTATGACCTGGTAACTGGACCTTTAGGTCAAAATGAAGTGAGTGTACGTTTGTAGTGTGTTAGGGATGTGCGAGTGATTAGCGCGTGTGCGAAAAATAGGTGGATTACACATAAGATTGAACTATCAATCTTATGTGACACACTAGTGAGAACTTAATGAGCTGATTCCCTTTATCTTAGCGGTTTTATCCGGTACTTACTTAATTATTTAGTTTTAAGGGGGATGCCCCAAGGTAGCTCGCAAAATTCAAAGGAGATGGAAAAACATGCTCTATGGACTACAAACATAAATTTATTGCAGTTAATTTGAATGAAAAAATAAAGAATTTTGAATAACTTTTTATGCCATACAGCAGATGAGCAGAAGTCGAGAAATAACCTTTTACAATAGTTTTTGTTTGATTTTGCTCTAAAATACCTTATAATGTTGCCATATGAAATAAACTAAAATTAAACTAAAAACAATTTTTTTGAGGCTAGCCTCAAAAAAAATGTTTTTTAGTTTAATTCCTTTCCTAGGAAATCATCAAATAACTTCTTCCGCCCTGGGTGGAGCAGGAGGGCGTGTCAGACTTTTACTAACTAAAACCCACCCCTGTTCCTTCAGTTCCCTGTGTACCAGGGGCCACGGTATCTCTTTCGAACAACCCGCACCCCTGGCAGGCATCAGCCCTTGCGGACCCCACCAGTTGGTGCTGACATCTCTTTGAGGCGCGCGTAGAACACAACGCGCCGTCGACCTGAAGGACCTGGAAAGTTGAAGATGAAGGATGAAGAAGATGAAGTACCTGAGACTCGTCTTCGACAGCTGGTGGAACTTCGTGGAGCATTTCCGACGTTTGGCTCCCAGACTGGAGCGGGCAAGAGCTACTTTGAAGCGGCTGCTGCTCAATCTAGGAGGTCCAAAGGCCTCCTGCCGAAGGCTCTACGCGGGGTCGTGCGGTCCATGGTCCTATACGGGCACTGGTGTGGAAGCCTTCATTGAGGCGCCAACCAGCACGCCGGTTGAACGCGTCGCATAGGGTCATGGCCATCCGGATGGTCCGAGAATACCGCACGATCTCCGATGAGGCAGCGGGTGTCCTTGCTGGATTGCCACCATGGGATCTGGAAGCAAAGGTCCTCACGCACATATGGGAGTGGTGCGAGGAGGCAAAACGCTGGGACGTAACTCCGCTGAGATCCGGCGGGATCTCATGGTGACATAGAGAATGCGATTGTCGCAACCCCGTGCTGGGTACGCCACGATTGCAGCGGTAAGTCCCCTCTTTGAGGAGTGGCTGAAGAAGCGCCACGGCGTCCTCACCGTCCGCCTTACGCAGGTCCTCACCGGACACGCCTGCTTTGGGAGGTTCCTGTTCCGGATAAGGCGGGAGGTAACGCCCAGGTGTCACCATTGTGTGGATTGCCTGAAGGACACAGTCGTGGAGCATACAGTGGAGGTCTGCCCTGCCTAGGCGGAGGATCGCCGTGTCCTCGCGGAGGCGTTTGCGGCGGTGATCTCTCGCGTCCAGCCCTGGTGGCCCTGGTGAACTTACAGTCTTAAAACAATACCAACAATAACCCTAATAAATTATATGTAAACAGTTCTTTTTATGATGGCAATGAAATCAATTAAGTTATGATTTTTACATTACTTTTATCATGATTTTTAATCCGGAAAATCATCAATTATATCATCGTATGAAATTTTGTTCATTAGTTCTGACTCTATGCATAAAAGAGCTAAAGCGTTTAGCTTTTCTTGACTTACAAGTCAAGATCGTAGATAGTTTTTCACTCGCTTTTAGCAATAAAAGCTTCTCCCATCCGAACAATTTGTTGTAGAGCCATGCGAATGTCAATTTACAGTAATTTACCCTAGATTTAGGGTGAAACTAATACGGCAGGGTAAGTTTTAGGGTAATTTTTTTTAGGGTAAGGTCTGTTTCGATTACGAGACTACTACAATATTAAACTAGTTAGTAGAAATAAGTCGCGTTGCGTTTAGTTTTGGGTCGGGGTTCAGTGGGGTTTAGGTGCTCATGGTAATAAATGATTCCATAACATTTCTAAGTAGCATTATCCTTTTTATCAGCAACTATAGATAATGTGCACCCATAGAGAGAGCCTTTTCTCTGTATTCAGTCGCCATGACCGAGCTCTGTAGGTAATAGGCTATCTTTGGCCATGATAAAGAGTTCAGTCATTAATTGCGTTATTTCACGCTGTCAAAAACAAACACACAGCTAGATTTAACAATAGTATTTACAAAGTTAACCATGCAGTCGATGCAGAGGACACATTTGTGATGAGAGGGCAAAAAGAATTTAAAAATGTCTCGTTGTCTTATTTGTAAAGTAAGAAAACACTGAGGGAATTAATTTAGGGTATTTTTTCAAATTAATAGTGAATCTGGGGTAAACTGCGACTACGTCTGGGGTAAAGTGAAAACCACGCCTGGCAACACTGCCCAGACCGTGAGGAAACTAGGAAACGTCAATCGATAAAAATATAACCTTACCTTCCGGAAATCGTGCGTTGCGACCTGGCTAGCCGGGTGAATTCTGTATAGAAAGACTGATTGATAGATAGTTTAAACCTTTGTGACGTTTTTAGTGCCCGTTGAAGTACTAATATTATTAACACGATACCATTAATTAAAATTAATAGACAACACAGTATTCGCGTGTGCGGTTCCATTACTGATTTCAAGAGAATGGACACTCCCATGTCCGCCTTTGCTATGTACAAAGCAAATACTTCGGCAAACAAGCAAAAGAAGCTCAAAAAAAGGAATAAACCACGTGAACAGCCAATTTCCCCTAAACTACCGCCACGCTTAGCCGAGAAAAAACAAATAGAGGGCGCTCTAAAACTAAAAAAGAAACTCAAGACAGTTAATCCAAGAGAGGTTTCTATTACCAAGATTATCCATAAGAAGAAGAAGCAACACAAAAAGAAGATATCTAAAATCAGCAAGGATAGTAGAAAAGTATGTACAAATAAAAAATTGGCAAAACCAGCCCAATGCTTAGCAGCTGATGATCAAGAAGAGGTACCAGTACTAGTAGCAGCACCAAAGATGGTGGAAAAAAATGGTGCACTTGATGCAGCAGAAGTGGCCTCACATTCAAGTGATGGAAGCTTTGAGTTCACACCTGTATGCACAGACAGTGCTGAAGAAGGACTAAAAGTATTCAAGTGGATGATTGCTCCATACGATGTTGATGAGTTTTTCAAAACTGTTTGGGAGAAGAAACCATTGCACATTGCTAGAGGAAATTCTGATTATTACAAAGAAATGATAACGTCATCCATTATAGATGCCATGCTACGAAATGAAAATATCCAGTTCACCAAAAATATAGATATTACATCATACACTAATGGCAAGAGAGAAACACACAACCCCGAAGGGAGAGCATATCCACACTTAGTATGGGACTATTACTTACATGGTTGCAGTATAAGATTGTTGAATCCACAAACATATATTCCTAAATTGCATTTAATGAATGCAACCATGCAGGAATTCTTCAATTCCTTTGTAGGTGCTAATGCCTACCTCACACCACCTGATAGTCAAGGTTTTGCTCCACATTACGATGACATTGAAGCTTTCATATTACAAACAGAGGGCAAGAAACATTGGCGTGTTTATAAGCCACTGGCCGAAGAAGAGTTGCTACCTAGAGTTTCTTCTAGAAATTATGCACAGAATGAAATAGGAAAGCCAATACTAGAAGTTACTTTAGAAGCAGGAGACATGCTCTATTTCCCTCGTGGGTACATTCATCAAGGTGTCACTGTAGATGGTGAACACTCCCTTCATCTCACAATCAGCACATTTCAAAAGCATTCGTGGGCTGATTTATTTGAGAAATTAATTCCAGCAGCCTTACATTTGGCTATCAGTGAAAACGTTGAACTGAGAAAAGGTCTTCCATTGGATTTATTTGAGAACTTTGGTGTACTTCACTCTGATTCAGACACACCCCGCAAACAAGAAATAAAAAAAATGATTATGAAAATTTTTGACAAGATGAAGGATACATTGCCAATAGATGAAGCTGTAGATCAAATACACAAGAATTATCAGCATGCAGCACTGCCGCCTGTCTTGAATGACCTAGAGAGGTCAGTGACAGTGTTTGGAGATACTGATGTGATGTCACAGAATGGCATTGTCACTAATAGGGTGGAAATATCACCAGATACTAGAATAAGATTACTGCGTAAAAATATATTAAGAATGGTGGCAGAAGATAAAATAAGGTTATATTACCATGTTGAAAACTCTTTGGAATACCATGGATATGAACTGCCATATCTTGAAATTGACAACGAGATGGCTCCTGCAATAGAGACCTTGATATTGACATACCCTGAATATGTTGCAGTTGAAAACCTAGAAATGGAAAATAGTGCAGATAAAATAAGTTTAGCAGATGCATTGTGGAGCAGGGGACTCATCATGACTGAATACCCATTGGAGAATTTGGAAGATGATTAAATTATAAGCATAGATTGTATACGGTTTTTTTATTAATTTGGTGACCCAAACAATTTGCCTATTACTTCATACAAGTTTTTGTGTTGTTGTTGTTGATGGTACTATTCTCTTCCAGCCCAACTTAGGTCTTTTAAATTTGCCGCATACCTAGTAGATAATATCACAAATATACATTGTTATACAACTTATTCTCTTTTTAACAACTAATAGTTATTTAAAGTCAGTTGAAATGAATAAAGGTCTTAATAAAATGATTATAAACATACATGTTTGTGCTTTAAGCTTCTTATCTTCCACTTCCAGTGCAGCATTGGCCCAGTGGTATTGACCCAAAATTTCGAGTTGTAGGTCCTGAATTCTAACTCAGGCAGGCTTTACTTTGTGTAGTTATTTAATTTCAGAGAGGGCTATGCTCGGAGTTTCCCTACGCGATCTAATCAGGAATGAAGAGATCCGTAGGAGAACCAAGGTAACCGACATAGCCCGAAGAATTGCCAAACTTAAGTGGCAGTGGTTAGGGCACATTGCTTGCAGAACAGATGGCCGATGGGGCCGAAAGGTTCTGGAGTGGCGACCGCGTACCGGAAGACGTAGAGTGAGAAGGCCTCCCACAAGGTGGACCGACGACCTTGTGAAGGCCGCGGGAATCCGCTGGATGTGGGAAGTACAAGACCGATCGAAGTGGAGGAGCATGGGGCAGGCCTATGTCCAACAGTGGACGTCTTTCGGCTGAAATGATGATGATGCTCTCAAAACGGTGTAGGAAACCGGAATGGCCTAGAACCAAAATTCGAAGACAAAATCCACCGGTCCGCAACGCGTGGGCCGCGTGGTGGATTATGGCCGGCTCCCTCTCAGAAACAAGGCCTGTGTTCCAGCATTGGGAACATTATAGGCTGATTTTCCATCAACTGCTTAGCCTTTTTCCAACTATGTTCTGCAACTGGGTTTTCAATCGAACCGGATGCAGATGAATTGGTACCATTATTTTACATGAAGCGACTGCCTATCTAACCTCCACAATCCACTTACTGGGTAATACTATACCCCTAGATTAGACTGTCAGATTTTCTGGCTTCTGACGACTCGTAATAATTGTAATACACGAATGACTGCCGGGACTAACAGCATAACGTGCTTACCTTGGCATAGAGGGGTCTTGGTATGTAAAGATGGTCACCCATCCACGGGTCAACCGCGGAACTTGATTAGCTCCAATAAACTCTTTATAATACTATAATAACCTTTTCGTATAAGACTAGTCTAGATTTAAATATAGTGTTTTGGTTGATCTTATAATTTCAGGTAACTTATGGTATATTTGGATGATTCGGTATCAAGTTTCTTCCATTCCAGACACAAATTCTCCTCCTATTAATTACTACCACCATGACAGTATTACTAATAGACCATTTAGCTTAGTTGTAGAATCTCATTTCACATACAAGTAATGTTACAGGCAGATTCGAAAACAAAACTAAGTGCAGTCATCATTAACCCTTAAATGCAAGTGTAGCTATTAGTGTAATGTTTTATCTAACTATTTTTAAATAAGTCTAGATTATAAAAAAAAAACTAAAAATTCAATTTTCAGTAATCCAATTTGCACACTCCTTGTATTGATGTCAAACAATGCAGCAGAAAATATTTATCAGTTGAGTGAGGATCGAACTCACGACCTTTCAGACAATTTCCACTTTTGACTGAATCATACCGTACCGTACTTTACATAACACCACATCACGCCTATATTCCCCGAACGGTTAGGCAGAGATCAACATAAACGCAGTCACTAATAATTTAGTACATGGTAAAGAGGAAATCATTATGGATTCAATAAAAACACTTATAATTTTCTTAAATCATTATATTTATTTTAAATTGCATATAAATTTGTGGACTTTCTGTTACAATAGTACTCTCGAACTGATATCATTTTTGTATAAAACGCTAAAATTATGTTTTACAACTATTGTACCAGAGTGCCATGACAATGTCGCAAACATTCGTTCCACTCAAGTAGGTACACGTTATAAACAGAAAATACACACACAATAATTTATACTCTAAGCTTATTCTTTTCTCTTCAAGAAATTAACCTATTTAAAAATACTACCTAAAATGTAGGTACTTAAGATTTCCTAATGTTCACACACACTCTCACGCTCGAGACGAGCACAGTTATTGATAACAACGTAAGGGTATTATGGAAAACAATTTAACAAAGAAATCTACGGGGACCTCACCGCAAATGTATAAACAATCTTATAAAGTCATGTAACAAAATGTAGTTTCAATCCGCGTACAATATGTCAACGTGGCTGTATGTAATGATATCTAACCTCGAGCAAGGTGCGTAAGTACAAAAAACTTGTAACAAACCACGTAACTGAGCTGAGGAAATTCAAATTTACTTAAGTTTTTTTTGCAATTTGCAAATCAGCTTCAGGTTGAATGTTAATTCAAACGTGATTCGCGACCGTAACAAATATGGCTTTACATAATTATAATCATTACAATCCGCAATACAACTTAGGCTTAGCACGAGAACCGTAGACAAGCGTTTTGTCGTCGGAAGAGTACACCAAAAATGACGTTTCCGTATAGACAGTTGACAGTTTTGTACCGAGAAATGTATTCTATTCTATTTTTAAATATGGCAAGCAAAGCCGATGTCGACTATTCTGCCAATGTCGAAAGTGAATTGGAAAAGCATGTGTGCATTATTACAAAAAAAAAGCCGATAATAATCTTCGATTATACAGTTGGGCTAACAACTGTTGAAACGAGAAAAGTAGACAAGCGATTTCTATTCTACTGAAGAGTAGATATCGACGGTCACTACGTTTAATCCCCTAACTACAAATGACAAATCGCTTCTTTGCTTCAATAACGTGATAAGTCCGACAAGTCTCTTTGTTTCAATAACGTGATAAGTCCGACAGTTATTTTTTAAAATTATTTTAAAACGTGGTATCTTTTGTGCATGTCATGCACAAAAGATACCACGGTTTTTGGAAAAATAAAGTCGGTCACGGCGGTTTCAATTATCAAATAATAAAAAAAGAACTGTCAGACTTATCACGTTATTGAAGCAAAGAGGCGAAATTTTACAGGAGAGCGCTTCTAAGTTTCAAACACGTGTGTACCATGTTCTAGTTAATGTAATGTCATGATGGATTTAAAGTGCATTTTGCCATCTTAGACTTATTTTTGTTAAACTAAACGATAGTATAGGCTGGCCTGAAGATCACGAAAACAAAACATGCAAATCACGTATCTACTACCACTTGGGTTTGTACGTAGGGACCGTCGAAATATAAAGCGTCATGCTAGGCTTGCTGTTGTCATGACTTTTATGATTATAATTCGATAAATAAATATTTGTTATGGCCACGAATCATAGATCAACATACAACCTGAAACTAACCTGGAAAAGTTAGATATTTTGAATTTCGCGCGTTACCCCGACGCTTTCGCGTTAACGACAAACATGACAAGTGTTGCAACAGCGATAAAGATATTTCATTTAAATACTAGACATTTGATATTTCAAGTTTTTTCTTTACAGACAGTGATAACATTTGGTATACGACTGTACATGTTATAATTACAATTTCATGTTAAAAAGCTTGGTCCAAATAGTCTATAAAAAAATCAAAGTGCTATGACGAAGACATTTTTGAAATTTCTTCTAGTTCGTTAGTAATTTGTTTGAAACGTGTGACAGATTAGTTCCCACAAACCGCGACACCACATTTTCTTTACCTTAATTCAAAAATAAACACTGATCATATCAAAATATATTTCATGTGAAGCAAAACGTCCAATGATAAAAAAACATTATCTGATAAATTTTAAATTCTTTGTACTGATATACAAGATTTCCGACGCAATACCTAATTCCATACTACACAAACTTTAGAATTTTTAGCCTAAACTTATTTTATAAAAAATGAAACTTCTATAACTATTGCCTAATTTTTAAAGAGGCGAAAAAACCTCTTTTATTTCTCGTCGACCATAACCGGATAAGGGATTAACTACATTTACACATATCGTCTTATTTTAAATTGTTTATAATTTATGAGAACATGTTACGTGTATTGAATTAATGGTAATTATTTGGCTATGTTACTAACATGAACTGTACAACGACAACAATAGATCCAGGCAATTATTTCAAAATGTTTAAAGTTAAATAAATTTCAAAATGTAAACTGCGAAGAATAAATGTAGCTATCCCCTAAAAAATGATGTTGTTAACATTTCCTTAAATGTAAATATTTACAAAGAATGAAGTTTCTTACATTAGTAGTTAGTTCGCATTAGTAAACTATATTAACCTGTTAATTCGCTCTCCACTTGCCTTACTTTACCATAGAATATCAATACATTGTGATGTCAAACTTCCACTATTTCTCTATCGCCTTCTTACACTACACGATTAACTCATATATTCCTCTAAAATTTGAATTTATATAAAAATCCATCATTTTAAAATGCCCTAAATATATCGAATTCCGAGGTAGAACAATAATCTATATCTAATCTCTCAAAGTTAGCAAAATATTGCTAAGAAAACTTTCAAATATTTTATCAGAGGCCTTAGTTGTGAGTTTAATTTTACCATCTCGATCAAACGCACCGAGCGCGTTCGGCGCTCCGATTGGCCGTGAATTGGTGACGGACCAATCGGAGCGCCGAACGCGCTCGAAGCGTTTGATCGAGATTGTTAAATAAAACTCACACTAGGGCCACTGTTCTCAATTTCAATACGCCATACTATGCGAGTCCGTAGTCATGTAGTGTAAGTTCGCACAAAATTTAATTATTGCTTCAGGTTTCGCAGTTCAGAAAGGTTTCGTTATAAAATAAAATAAAATGAGACATAATTAACCCATCATGGCAACATAGACTGGGTTTAAACATAAAAGAAACATTTATTCATGTTAAAATACATTCATTCAACATTACTTTTACCGCCAAATATGACGTACTCGGTCGCGTTAAAAAAATGTGGATTTCGTTGCCATGAAATTACAGAACCCGAAACATCGCTTTTCTATTTTAAATCTTATAAACAAGTAACTTATTAAATAGATGTAATGAAAGCAAAAATAAACAAATTGTGCTATCTGTTATTTATTACAATGTACTTCATTTCATAATATAAAGAAAGTTGTTTAGTAAATATTATACCAGATTCCAGTAAAATAAAGTTACAATAAACCATGATTATGCACACAGCAGGTGGTGACCCATAATAAATATCTATTAAAAAGATACAACTTATGTATGATCCTTGCTTGAAATGGAATTTGGGAAGTGAATCGAGTTTAAACACATTGCATTATGGTAAAATTGAGACTTATTTGTAGCTAGATTTTATTCCATTTTACTGGAGGGGTAAAAGCGTAACTCACTAGCATTAAGAATGGCTTTCATTTTGAAAGATCAACAACATTCATTGCGTTAATTTAAGTTGTTGAGCAAACATACAAACATCATATAGAATCAATGGATTAGCTATATCCTTAAATTAAAACGATTCAGAATCTGATTGATAGTGTGTTTCGGAATTAGGGTGCAGATATTCTGAACTATTAGACATGTAAAACCCTTTTGCTTCTAAAAACTATTAATCGCCAACTCTAATCCAGGAGATAACTATAATGAGATTACAGATTTTCAATAGAAAAACTGTCAATCCGACATATTAATCTGTTGATAGAAGCTAACGAATTATTACAACATTTTTGACAAACCCACTACCCAAATTCCATAAACAGCGTAACAAAATTAAAAAAAACAGACCATTCTTTATTCCAATCCTGTTCGAATTACAAACAACGGCCCGGGAAACTAACTTTAACGTTAAGACACTTAAAAGTACATAACATACGTACTTGGTCATAGTGTTCGTTCATTATTGAACTGTCGGTGTACGACTGAGTTGCACAACATGTATTATTTCTTCGCGGGCGGTTTTCTCGGCGTGCGGGTGGTCTTACCCGTCGATGTTGAGGGCGTCGGCACTATTGGCGACGCTTTTACTTCTGGAATGGGTAAATTTTTTGTGTGAAAAAGGGAATATGATTATTTTTAAACAACGGGGTAATGTAAGAATATTAGACGGGACAAATATGAAACAAATGTATAAAAACTTTCTAGTGGAATTCCTCTAGTCGTCATACAAAATATGTGCTTCTATACTCCATAGGTTTAGGTAGTTAAAAAAGGTAAACAAAAAAAACCACGTGACTCATAGATGCGAAACCTTTTGTTTCAAATGTTAAGATCATATTATTTACAGTCATATAATAATAGGCTCTATTCGGAATCTGAATCAGAATCTGATGAACTTTCTGTCACATTAATAATAAATAGTTCTGTTGTCTCATCAATTATTTTCCTAGCTATAATAACACAATTTAACAAAATCGAAACGCAAAATCGTAAATGTCGATTGTTGAGAGCACTGTCAAAGTCTGGTTAACCGACTAAACGTAATATCTGCCACTTCAGTTGCCATACAACATCACACACAGTTGTACTTTTCAATTTAGCAAATTCATTAAATTTTCTAAAAGGTTTACGGAACCTGTCATTGTGGGCTCTTTACAATAGGCAGATTACAAAATATTAAATTATTGTAATTAATATAACAAAAAAATCGTGCTCAAGTAGTTACATCTAGGAAAAGTAGTTTAAGAATAAATTATAAAGTTTAATATTTATTATTAAAAGAGGAAACTATCGTATAAATCGAAAATAAATATGATTTTGATACACCGTATTTTTAAACAAGAAAGTGTCAACTATAAAAATCCCTTTTTATGATTTTTTTACCTTTATTTAACTACCTAAACCTATGGAGTATAGTAGTGTTTTGTATCACATCCTCACAATTGTATAAATTATTATTTATTTATTTGTCAGATAACATGATCCAAAATGGTTAGTAACAATAGGAGCTTATAAACTATGTTAGTAAGCAACGAATATCAATATTTATTAGTAATAATCATTAAGCTTTCCAAATACTTTTTACAGTGACAATTAACATGGGCTAAAAGATAGTATTGAAATAGAATATTATTGCATTTTTTTTTTTTTTTCATATTCTTTATGTAGTTATGGTAAAATATAAAGGAAAATTAAACAACTTTGGCCATGGCATGGTACCTCTCACAGAGAAGAGGTCCATGGAAAGATCGAAAACCTCGTGATTGCTATTAACGTATTTCATTTCACAGATCGAAAAATGGCCGCCCTTGACGTTTTCGGAGGTTCTCATTATCATCAACAGGAGTCAGTAGAAGCATCTTATTATGCATTACGAGGTTTTCTACACAATAGAGCCAATATATTTTTATAAGAATTTTCACCGCGCCAATGCACCCAACCCAGCCAATTGCGTGAGACACTTTCAATGACAATCCGACGGATTTTGAAGAAAATTGATAATCCATCATACTTAATTTTTTTTTAAATTATTCTTCTGTTTGACGACGTAAATCATAACAGTCTTTGCTATTAAAGTGTTACCCAATAACCCCACTGCCCCATTAGCAACTATATTATATAAAGTGACGTTTACCGCTTCTCCTGCCTTTGCGCAGGGGCGTCGCGATGGGCGCCTCTTTCAGTTTGGCCGGCGTCCGCTTCACCGGTGTACTCTTCGCTTTAGCCTTCTCACTCACTGCAGTTGCAGTCTGAAGAAGTTTATAAAAATTTTAGTTGCTACGAAATATTTGAGTGGAATAAAACGGGGACAAAAACTGAAGTATTGGCTAATGAAGCATAGTTATTATCTTTTGTTGTGAGACTCCCGGGGGGCTGCGTCGCTTTGATAATACAGAATAAGTTTTTATCCAGTGCGCAAACTGTAACCATGAATTCAGCATATCATTCTAGACCCCCTAGCGCAGAAATTTTACGTCGGTTTTACAAAAAAAAAACAGCTATTTGATAGAAAAGTGCAATACCTACGCGGTCAAAATGAATGGAACAGTTGATTTTTTTTTTGTGTTACTGACGAAAAATTTCTGCGCTGGGGGGTCTAGAATGATATGCTGAATTTGTACACTGTAATACAGTTGCTGTGTAATACAGTTTGTGCACTGGATCATTTTTTTTCCTGTATATGCCTTAGTTTGATCTTTTCGTTTGTATATTATTGATCATATTGTTGTTTTTAAACTTTATAATAGTTCGTGTAAGTATTGCACAATATTGTATATAATTTATTTCAAAGATTAAAAATTGCAGGTAGTTTTGTTATTTTTATATTTTTTTACTTATTTGCTATGCAATACCTCAAACTGCATTTCTTTTTGTTATTGATTTTTTTTTAACATAAATAAGTTAATTACATGCAACACGCACATGCCTAATATAATTGAGAAATGGCATATTTTAGAAGAAAACAAGCTAAAAAAAGAGGAAATAATAATTAAAAGTAATAATAAGAGTAAAAGTAATTTTTTGAACACAAAAGCAAGCGATGAAATGAATGAATATGAATGAATACGAATATGATACATAAATTAATTACTATAGACAAAAGTTTAACTTGTTTTATTAGAGACAGTACTACTTAGTGCATGCTTTTCCAATATTGTTTAGAATTTATTAGGAAACTTCTGCAGAAAATTAATATAAGAAGATGACAGCATTTTGCTTCCTTTTCTGGAAAAAGATCTATTGCACCATATAAATTCATTAATATTTTGTTTGTACATAATTTTCATTAACTATACTTATTATTACCCTATGTACCATATTGGCAAACAAAATGCCTAACTTTTACATAATTTAAACATGCATTCACCATGCATCCCGGTCACCCATAAACTTCACAAGCTGTCCACCTAGCGATTGGTTAGTCAGCAATATTATTTTAATTTAAGTTGAATAGTAATGGCCGATTAATCTATTATTCCTTGGTTCTATCTGATAAGAATAATTGGAAGATCTTTAATGAAACATTTTTAATGAACTTTAAAACTGTAAAATAAATTTAATCAAAATATTAACAAAAGTCCATTGAGTTTGAGGACATATTGTTCTAGTTTTTGGTCTAATTTTATTAATAACTCATAACCTCTTGTTCCGAAGTTACTACTGTCAAAAATCATTTTTTTTTCGTTATTATTTCTTGTTGATTCTTGTAACGTTTCGTATGTAAACAATGGTCCAATATGCGTGATGACGTAAATAATAACGAAAATAAATTAATACTTTTACCCAAAATAAGGCCGACCACTGTACACTGGAATTATAGAAATTGAATCATACTATACATAATTACCCGTAGATAAGCGGATTTGTCAAAGTTGTTGATAGGTACTATGAATGGAACTCAAAAAAGGTTACACTTGAGCACAATCTTAAAAGTTAAGGAGGAGGTCATACAGACAATCGCTCCATGTAAATTACTGGTATTTAGCTGAACCCGAACATAAATAGTTGGGTAGATGATGTTCTTAAAAGTTTAACATTACGTTCTAACCTCTAATGGTTAGAACGTAATTTTATTTGATGTTTATAAGATTTACAAATTGTTTTTAGTTTCTGAAGGAAGTTTGTATTGGCTTCAAATGAAGCCCCAAATTAGCTAATTAATGACCCAATCACATAGCAAAATATAATAGGGTAATACACTCATTTTTGAAAACTGTCTTAATTAGATTCTAGAGTGCTATTAAACCACTAAAAAAAACAACATTTTTATTTAATCGATTAGTGCCATAAAAATGTATTTAAATTTTACATTTTCAAATTTCGCGCGTAATTTGACGAAAACGCTGGACGCAGTGGACGCCATACTGCTCTGTAGGTATGACGTCAGTATGCTACATAAACAAATGCGCTGCTATTTTTAAAAGACATTTGTTTATAATTTAAAAAATGAGTTATTTTTCTACTAATCGTTGGTTTGCTGTTCCGGAGTGCAAAATATTATTTAAATAAAAATTACTTTGGATACGAAAATAATGAAGTACAAAGTTGCTCAGTTGACATGCCGTATGACGTAATAACATGGCGGCTACTATTTCATGATGTTCAAAAACAGATTAAAAAAACTTTAATTTTGTAAATTTATTTTGTTGTTTCATGTACTAAAACTAGCATTTTCTGACTGCATTTTGCCTAAGCTATCTCAATAATATATTTTTAGATTTTTTCTCATATACAGTAAAATACCCTATTTTAGGTACACAAGAGCGGTAGTTACTTCGACGCGCCACATACCATGGATTCAGTATATAATGTTTCTGAAACCCTTAAGTACGTCAAAATTTTTCGTTGGTTTAAAAAAAAACTCTAACATTTTTTTGACGCGTAAGAATTGGACTATTCTATGAAACAGCATTTTTTTGATAACCGGTGAAATTATTTCTCTAGACTCTAGAGAAATGGTTTCATCAGTTATGAAAAAAATGCTGAAAAATGCCTCTAGAGTCTAGAGGGTCTAGCTAGAATCATGTGCTGAATACAGTGTGTGATGGCTGTTACCCTATATTAAAGAATAGATAATTGATTCCACTTGGACCAATCAACTTGAGTATAAAAGCTACTTGAAACCATCTCAACAAGACATATTTTGGGATTTTATATTCTTGCCTATTTTAATAAAGTATCATAAATCTCTTTGCTTGTTTCCTTTCAACCACTTTGACAAATACACCAGCCCATAGTACATTGTACAGATCTTTAACGCATGCATAAACCGATACAAAATACTCCATCGATATCTGTCAACACTCAATAACATTGTAAATACAAATTTCTTCTAACTAATACATTTTCACTTATAATACAACACACACTGTGCCGTCTGCGGGGGTTTGTTAAAAATAATCTCAATTTAGCAATTTAAATTGAGTCTTTCACTGTCTTTACAATTACGAAGACATTCGGCAGAAACTCTATTTGAAATTAACTAAGAGTAAATATTTTAGAGATTTGAATACAACTTCGAAACAACATTCTAAACTCAAAAACTTTAAAAAAAAATTCAAGCCACCCCAACAGACATGTCGCCATCCCGCTCGCACCCACACACAGTCCCAGTGCGAGCGAGAGCAACGAACGTTCGCACAGCACTCGTACTCACTCTCGACACATGAATGTAAATGACTGGTGATGGCGGATACGTACATTTCTATATATCCGTTGTACTATGCCTACCTTGCTAGTGCTCGCCACTATGGGCGTACTACCTGACGATTTTCTCTTATTGTTTGTGGGTGATTTTGTTTGTGCTTTAGTTTTGCGAGCGCTTTTTGGACTGCGCTTTGGCATCGTCCGCGCGCGTTTCACGGGCGTCACCGATTCCTGGAACAAGTGGGGACTATGTTAGCTTGAACAGATGATATAAATAAGCCGTAATATCTTACTAATCATATAAATCTAAAGTTTGTTACACAATAACACAAAAATGGACGAACGGATTTAGATGAAATTTGGCACACAGATCGTTTATAACCTGTATTGACACAGGATACTTTTTATCCCGGTAGTACATTCCCGTTGGATTATATCCGACCTCCACGCGGGCGAAGCCGCTTCTCTCGCACTCTTTCTTCTTGTTGATGTGTGTAAATAAATCAATGTAATGGCATCTCACCTCTGAATCATTAGAGTTGTCCAGTTTGGCCCGTGGGGACGACTTGGAACTGTTCCGTTTGCGCCCCTTCTTCTCTAGCTGCGATTCGTCTTTGTACAGTGAGAGGTCCACTGTAGACATCAGATGTTCTAGTTCAATGTTACAGTTGGGTTCGTCAATATTGGTTATAAATAGTGCAGCACAGTTATAAAGAAAAGATTAAAAAGGAATAAATGTTAGTTATTGCGGCACACAAGTCACTAGAATGAAACCAGTAAGTATGCAAAGATGTTTTTGTATTGCAAACAAGCAGGTGTTACAGTCGATTCCTATAATATACGGACCGTTTTTTGTTAAAATTAAGACTCTTGTATCATCATCATCATCTGCCTAGCCTTTTCCTAACTATGTTGGGGTCGGCTTCTAGTCTATCCGGATGCAGCTGAATACCAGTATTTTACATGGAGCGACTGCCTATCTGACCTCCACAACACAGTTACTGGGTAATCCGATACCCCTTGGAAAGACTGGGTGTCAGACTTTCGGGCTTCTGACGACCCGTAACGACTGTCAAAGATCTACAAATGACAGCCGGGACCAACGGCTTAACGTGCTTTCCGAGGCACGGAGAGGTCTTGGTAAGTTAAGATGGTCACCCATCCACAGACCAACCGCGGCAAGCGTAGCTTAACCTGATCGATCGATCCGTGCGGCTAATATTACTTAGTCACAAGCCCCTCTTTACCAATAATGAAGCAAGAACCTCATAGCTTTGCATAGTAGACCCTCCAATATGGAAGTAGATATTACAGGTAAAATGTTCATTTTGGTAATAAAAAATGCTGCTATTGGTAAGCAAAACGATCCATTTTTGTTTATAGGAACCGGCTATTAGCAGGTGTGGTGGCAGTAAGTCTTATCAGTATAGAGGTCTTTGCGAAAAATGTATCTTTAATTTTTTTTTTATCAATTACCTTCCTTTTCTTTCAAAAAGTTCTATTGTGCAACTTTTATAAAGAGCATTGTTAATGTTAAGAAACATTGTTAACAGTGTTTCGGGAGAAAGAGGGTGTTCTAAGTTTAACGCTGGGTATTCTGAGAGTTGGCAACGTCGCAGATAGCTGTCACATATTTCGCCAATTCATTCATTATTACTAGATGAAATATCACTTTGTCAATATCACACTTGCAATAACTAATCTTGTATAAAATTTAGTATTTAGGGGTAAAAAGCACATTTTTATGCCTAAACCTGTATATTATTGCAATTCATAATTAATATTTTAGTGCACTGTAGAGCGATATTACATATTTCCATGCAGTAGTGAAATATTTGACAGCTAATTACCATGTTGCTAACTTTCAGAATGCACACTTTTAAAAGTGTTTTGAGAGAGAGGGGATGTTCTAAGTTTAAGCACAAAGAAGGTAGAATGGCAGAGAGGGGTGTTCTAAGTTCAAAGAAACATGGTATGGGAGAGAGCGGTGTTCTAAGTTCAAATAAACAGGTGGTATGGGAGAGCGGGGTGTTCTAAGTTCAAATAAGCAGAAGGTATGGCAGAGAGGGGTGTTCTAAGTTCAAATAAACAGAAAGTATGGGAGTGTGTTGTAAGTTTAGGCAAACAAAAGTGGTCCTCACGTCCATCGGGATGCTCCTCCGTGAGCTGCGCCGCGCGCTCGCCCGTGGCCTCGGCCTGCAGCGCGCGCTGCAGGATGGAGCGCGCGCGCGCCGCCTCGGCCGCGCGCAGCTGCTGCGCGCCGCCCGCGCCGCGCACCAGCGACAGCGTCGTCAGCACGCACTCCATGTCTGCGGGGGTCATTCTAACTTAACAGACAGCTGTGTTGCTGGTGAGTTTGTTGAAGACATAAGTCAAGCCCGAAGAAAAATTTATGATAACACGATTTGACGGTTGCCCCTACTCCCGATGTGTTTTTACTCGTCTAAAAAATTAATCAGGTGTAGGGTTCATTCGAAGTTTCGAACTACTTTCACACGAGCCCGTATCTTCGTTGACGGACTAGAAAGAAGGCCCCTAAACCCAGCTAAATAATGTAGCCATCATACAATTTACCATAAAAGAAAAGTTGAAAGTCTAAAGATTACGTTCAAGTCTGTGAAGTTTTACCTGTGACGTCATAGAAGTCGGGCTTGTAAGTCTCGCCCGCGGGATCCGCGGTCTTGTCTTGCGACAACCAGCGGATCTTGATCTTGCGTGTGGTGCGGTACACGTTCTGCATCGCTTGGCATACGTAGAACCCGCCTTCGGCGTTGCGAACTGCTAAATACTCGTTTCTGTTGAAGATATGTTGGGGATGAGGAGTTGATCGATACTTCGTGATCTAGTAAGTCGTTTATATGATGAGTGAAGCCCGATTTACACGGTGCGATTGAATTGCCTGTGGCATATCATAAGTTAAAGAAATAATACAAGTCGCAGCGCCTAAGGAGTGTTAAGACGATGTAAGTCGTTTTGGCAAGAAACTTGCACAGTGTAAATAGGGGTTAGAGTTCAGAATGGATACCACGCCTAAATACACTTGCTAATTCCTAACTTGAAGAATTGTAAGCAAAGTGAGACTAGAATTTTAAAATATTTACAGACTGCGCCTTTTTCTTTCTAGCTTCCAAAGCTAGGAAGCTAGGGTAGGTGGCGAACAGTGTTCGCGGAAGTCACACTAGTTCCCGTGATCCCCGGTGCAAGTGAGAGACGGAACACCGGGGTGGTTTTAGTCAGTAAGAGTCTGACAGACCCCTCCGCCCTCCCCGGGGCGGAGGACATCCATGAGGATTTCCACCCGTAATAAAAAAAAAAAAAAAAAAAGGTGGCGAACAGTGTCAGTTTTGGGGACAATTTTATCCTCAAAATCAAAAGTTTTAATTTGAATAAACAGTGGAGTAATTGTGTAAAGAAAACAGAGGCTTATGCCCAACAGTGGGTACAGTCAGGCTGCAGATGTAATTAATTGTGTAACGCACTTACAATGGGTGGGAAATCATCAAATAACTTCTCCCGCTCTAGGTGGAGCAGGAGGGCTGTCAGACTTTTACTAACTAAAACCCACCCGTGTTCCTTCAGTTGCCTGTGTGCCAGGTATCTCTATCATGACACCTTCACC
This sequence comes from Polymixis lichenea, assembly GCA_949091785.1. Lineage (NCBI taxonomy): Eukaryota > Metazoa > Arthropoda > Insecta > Lepidoptera > Noctuidae > Polymixis > Polymixis lichenea. The sequence goes on along the minus strand of OX420942.1, from coordinate 21,728,150 downwards.
GTAACAATTGCCTTTCGCGTTATTTAAGTTGGTAAGCAATGGATTCGTAAATTACCTTCAATTTTTTTCGGATTATTATTGAAAGTGAGTCATGCAATAAAGGTGCAGTTTTTTTTTTGTCTTTTATCACAAGCTGCTTTTGTTTCAAGCCGGATCACATAAATACTGCTTACTTTGCTGGAGAAATACGGAATGTCGGATATGCTTTTTCCGCCAATTCTACTCCCAATACTTACTTGTAGATGATAATAAGTTTGTCATCATTTGGCTTAGTTGGCGTGGAGCGTCCGGCCGAAGCGGACAGCTTGGTTGCCATCGCCAGCTCTGGAGTCGGCGACTGGTATAGCTGCACCTGGAAAATTATTAACCATTAGTTAAATAGATGGGGTACATATTCATGAGAAAGATGATAAGTTGAAGTATCCAAAGAATGACTTTTAGGTAATAGGGACGAAATAAAATGGGTGATGAATTATAACATCCTAAAGTATTTTTGAGTTTTTGCATTATGAACTTGGAGTAGCGTGATATTTTTAGACACAAATACGTATTGAAACAATATTTTGCGAAAAAGATTTTACGTAATTCACATGTCGTAATAAAGTAAACACTATTTACGTTCTAAGAACAGTTTTTCTGCAACCAGTATTGATTCCCCTACATTGTATAATACAAATACAACTTTCAGTCTATCCTTGACACATTGTGGAAGTAGTTCGTACTAGTCTTCCGCCTGCACACAAATAAGTAGGTACCTGCCATTAACTGTCAGTAGTGCACCCTTCAGTCCTTACACCCTGCATTATTACTGACCGGGCCAATGCTAACCAACTGCCCCAGTTCTCATCACTCATTACAAACTATCGATTTTTATTCGAGTATCATTGCATTCTAACTGTAACACCACAACAATTAACTTATTGATTTTTTATTTTTAACCCCCGACGCAAAAAGAGGGGTGTTATAATTTTGACCGCTATGCGTCTGTCTGTCTGTGCTCTTAAACGGGTCAACCGATTTGGATGCGGTTTTTATATTATTTTAAAGTAGGTTTTCTAGCGGTGGTTCTTAGACATGTTTCATCAAAATCGGTTCAGCTGTTTGAAGATTATCAGCTCTTTTCTGGTTGTTGAAGGGATTTGAGCATCTTCCACGTGTCTGATCGAGTCGAAATTTAGTATTCTATTACTTCAATGATATTAGACGAACAAAGTAACCTTGAACTGATGCTGGAGCATCACCTGGAATTTCTAGGATATCCAAGTTACTCACCAACAAACAGCACGACTATCGTGCTTGGGCTCTTTGAAAAGGTTATAGATATGGTGATCAGAACGAGGAATGAGGATAAACTAGTAACAAGCTTCACTATGGGAAACATAAGTAAAGCTGCGCAGATTTAAACATGACATAAGGTGTCGATCGTAGCGTGTTTACTATTACTATTTACTATATTACGTTTAAAAAGCAGGAAATAAAAGTTAAATTAAACATTTTAAAAATACCCCCACCCAAACAAAAACCTCTAAAAAGAAAAAAAAAAACTACTGAACTTAAGTTTTTTTTTAGTTGGGTGGGAAATCATTAAATAACTTCTCCCGCTCTGGGTGGAGCGTATCAGACTTCTTGCCTGTGTGCCAGGGGCCGGGTTATCTCTATCGAACAACCCGCACCCCTGGCAAGCATCAGCCCTTGCGGGCCCCATCAGTTGGTGCTGACATCTCTTTGAGGCGCGCGTAGACCACAACGCGCCGTCGACCCGGCCTTGGTCCTTACCGGACAGCGAGTTACCCATTACTCGCCGTCCGCAAGCACGCGCCTACGGTGGCCGGGAATCAGCCTGGAATTCCTGACGCCCAGGGCGTCTCCTGCGGCGATTAAAGCCGTGAAGGCGCATATACTGCCTCTCCCTCACGTGCACCTTAAGATTCCTCAAATGCACGTCATGCTGGTATATTTTCCGATTCGCGATGGCCACTCAAGGACATGTCTACCCCAACGAACATCAAATCAATGTGTCGTGCAAAAACAGTTCCTAGGCGTGTGTAAATCATTAAAGTTTATCGCCTAATAAATCTCTAATAGCTGCACTTACGTTGCGTAATCCTACCGCCCTTGCTTAAATGATGACATATAAACAATTGAATGCTGAATATTCACTGATATTCATGAGAAATAACAGCATTAGTAGGTCGACTTCTTAGACCCGCACAAAAATAGAAAGGTTGTTTTTATTCTAGCAATAGAAAAAGGTAGGCGCCGAGATAGAGAAATAACGGAATCTATCTGGAAACGTTATAATTTCTTCCTGCTTTCGATCTTAGTCGGCGTTCGCACATACGTGAAAATATCACAGCGGGATTTTATAGCGCACTGGATTTTCAACTCTAGGGTATTGAACCGAGCTTTGACAATCCAACAGAGTGCATCTCAGCGCGTCGAAAAAACACACTGTTCGATTTTCAACTCTCGGCGCTAAGCACTGCGTTGAAGATCCAGTGCGCATTATAATCCTGCCGCAATATTTTTACGTCCGTCCAAGCATGGTCTTGGACATAAACTTTCACAGATGGACCAACTTCCGGATTTAATTGCGTTAAAAACTAGTTAATGACTTCAAGAGTTACATAATCCTCGCTAATATACTCATTTTATTTACCGAAGCATTACATTAATTCTGTCCGTTTCAGTGGGTTATCTTCGCGTGCCACTCGCAGGTTGTAGAACTAGTGAAAATAGATTATTTCGGCCGATAGCAGGCAACCTGTCGCTCGGTACTATTCGGTCTTCACAATCAACTTGTTGCTAGGGCTGACGTCATTCTGTTGTTATTAACAAGAGCTTTGTTTGACGTAGCACCTTCAGCGTAAATAGAATTTGAAATCTGACGACATGGGTCGCATTGTGACAAGATTTTTGTCGCGGCTTGTGCCTTTGTCATAAAAAGGTCGAAAGCATCCGTCCTAATGTTGAATCATCTCGTGTGTTCCAACAGACGAGATGATTTATCGATATTATATTTGTGCCTTCTTTTGTTTTATCTGTTTATTTATTTAGAGACATCGTAGTAGATAGTCGTAGTAAGGTAGTTGTTAGTAATATACTTAAACCAAAATATTAATTTTTGGTTTTAACTAGAGATGGGCAGACTATCACTTTGGCCGACTAGCCGACTAGTCGGCTGCAAAATGGCCGACTAGCCGGCCAGGCCGGTCATTGATTTTGGTTGAGTTCAGGTGACATCGGCTATGTTCAAAATGGCAAACCTACTTATTGGGGTACTAGGTTAGTATACTTTGCATATTTACACAGTATTATGTCTTATGGCGTTCTGCTGTGGGGATCGGCAGCTGACGTAGATTAAATTTTCATTTTACAAAAAAGGACAATCCGTGCAATCTATAAAATGGGGCCTCGCGAGTCTCTTAGAAACAAATTCAACGAAATTGATATACTAACTCTGCCTTCTCTGTATATCCTAGAAAATATCTCGTATTTTCGCAAAAACTTAGGTCTTTAAAAAAAAGATGCGATTTCCATAAAAGCCGGTTACAGAACTTAGCAATAGAAAGTTTAAAACTGACATCAAACGTGTCCTTACCCAAAAAGCATATTAAAAGATAAAACACTGCGTTGAAGACAAGGAAGTTTGGCATTAATTCCTTCTGCACATGTGGCTTCCCTGGTTCCTCAATAACAGCATAACTATGTATGTGAAAGTCTATTAACTGTTCCCAAATTAGGTACAATGTTATTTTTTATTCTTTGACAATACACATCTAATTCTCGTAATTATTTGACATTACACATCAATTCTAATTTCGACTATTATTAGTGATTTTCATGGAAATCATGCCACTTGGTTTAAATAGGTTCATTTTATTTATATAAATTCTTTTACTTATTGTGAATGAGAGAATGTTGTAGGCCTTAGTAGACTGTAGATTCGTAGACGATTTTCTATCCTTTATTTTCATTTCTCTAAGTAGGTACCTGGTACTTATTGACAGGCCAGCACTGTCCTCTCATACCTATTATCACTGTAATTCGAAAACATTATAAAAGCCAATTATTTTTAAGAGTAACCGTGGACAAATTGGAGCCGTGCACCTAGCTTCTGAGGTTTCATAGTGCCCATGCAGGTTTATGTGAAAAAAAAAAATGATTTGATTGCCAATTGTTTGCTATAGAGTTTCTTCTTTTTTGTTAGAAGTATTAATTTATTTTAATTTCGGTATTTAATTTCTGAATCTAAGTCTAATTAATTAATGGACCAAACTAAGGGTTCCTATGCCTTACTATCCTAATTTCCTGCATTGCACTGAAAGTAACCTGTAAAACTGATTCTATAATAAAAGATATAGCAGTAAAGATTTCAATTTCATTTCAATCATCGGTTTTTACATTTTTAAGCTTATTAATAAGAGTAAAAAATGGGCCGACTAGTCGGTGGTTTTAGCCGACTAGTCGCCGACTGCAAATATGGCCGACTAGTCGGCACATCACTACTTTTAACCAAATTTAGTAAGGTATGATCTAAATGTGTGCCTTTATTTATACAGAGTAATTAGGCCGGCCATACAGGGACTGCTCGAGCTGTTAGCCAGTGATCAACGTATACGGACCGCTTTTGCAGCCAGAGTCAACAGCTTGAAGCTGCCATTGATAACTGCTGGAGCAGTTGGTATGCTCAACAAGTTACAAATGAAGAGCACAAGCGGAGAGACAGCGCGAGAGCAGTCGACAGCTCGAGCAGTCAGTGTATGCCTGGCGACTGCTTAATCACACGATGAAATTTCACCGCGCTGCCGAACGTCCGTAGCAGTCGCGACTACTCGAGCAGTTCCGTGTATATGTGTACGTAGAGGACTGTAGGTTGCTATGCAGTCGCAGCTTGAAGCAGCCGATACGAGAGCGACATTTTTGTTTTTGTAGAAGTGTAACAGTTTAAAACCAGAAAAAGAATACTAGTTTTTAAACAAAGTTATTAAGGTATACATCTGAATAAAAACAGTGAGACTAAAAAAAATATACGAAAATAATTAATAGACCTATGTACTTATGTATTTGCAAAACAGTGCGAAGTCCTTATAATATAAATCCATGACTTAATGCGCTGTTAGCAACAGCTGCTAAGTACTTTTCATTCTTAAGTTTAAGTTAATGAACTAAGTGCTTATGGACCAAAGCGTCACTTCAACGTTAAAAGATTACGAGGATCTTTAATGAGCAGTCTTTATGCAAGGACATGCGTCGGTGAATAAAACAGAATTGAAAATCACTTGGCCCACACCTAGTGAAATATCCAAGGGAAGGATACTGAAGAGGAAATAGGAAGTTGAGGATTTTAACGATTTTAAGGAAATAAAATCATTTTTTCCTTTACGAAATATAGTGAGCATCAAATGAGCGCTCGATAAAGATTGGTGCTAATTACGCGATAGGATTTTTAACCGGTTCATTCCCGTGGTTTTACATTATCTAAAACTAAAAACCGGTCAAGTGCGCATCGGACCGCGCACAATGAAGGGTTTTCGTAGATAGAATGAATTTATCCTAAGAACAAACTTAAACACTGTAGTTGGAAAATATTTTCTACCACACAATTCAACTGCAAATGTAGTTTGGTCGACTATTAGGTACTCAAAACCTACTTGGAAAGTACTACTGCGATAGTTTTCCTTTTAATTTCGTTATTACTTATACATTTATAATAACGAAGTTAAAAGGAAACTATTGCCGTAAAGTTTTTCACATATAAAAAAACCATTTAGATAGCAGAGGTCACTAGACTAATAAAAATTAGCACTTTGTATCTCGCAAACGGATCCCTGAATCGAAACATGGTATTCACACACCAGCAATCATTATTTTTTAATGACTTTTACAACGATACCCGACACTGGGATAGACAATAAAAAATATATACATCCCCCACTTGACGTTTACACGTGAAATCATAAAAAAAAAAAAATACTTTGTCGGCGTAATTCATAATGTATATCAATGCCAAATTACAGCTTTTTGGAAGCAGCTAAGCCGTGGGCAGACAGACGGACAGACATTAGACATGGCTAAACTATAAGGGTTCCTTGTTCACTAGATACGTTTTCTAAAAATGGGAAACGAAGTTCCTACCTAGCATTTAAACTTTAATTTAGGTAATGATAAGTTCCTAAAAGGCAATCTGTAGTCATCATATTGCAAGATGATTATTATTTATCCAGCCATAATAAGCAAATGCTTCTTTAAGGGACTTGTATAAAAGTGAGAAAGCCCACACAAACAAGAATAAGCAGAAGTCTAAATGCCGCGCATTTAGGGTTACCAGCAGGCCTAGACAAAACACATTTCTGTTAGCGTTCACGCGAAACGCTACGCCAAAATGTACGGGAATGACATTACCTGCGGAAAGATTACGTCGTGTCCTTTACGCGGGTAATGAAATTCCCATACATTTTGGCGTAGCGTTTGGCGTGAACGCTAACATAAATGTGTTTTGTCTCAGGGCCCTGATCCGAAAATAAGTTTTTCTCGAAAAATCCCTGCCTTAGCAATAAATTTCCTGACATTTCGGCAGCAAAAGTATCTTATTTTAAAAACTGGCGGGTGAGCTTGAATATAAGCATGTGAGATGCGGTGTGGTGGGGTGTGGGACGCCGCAAGGAGCCGCGGGAACGTACTACCGGGATAAAGAACATCCTATATGTTAATACAGGTTATTTACTGTCTGTGTGCCAAATTTCATCCAAATCCGTTCAGCCGTTTTTGCGTGATTGAGTAACAAACATCCAAACTTTCACATTTATAATATTATAGGATTTCTTATATTTTTCTCTTTTTTTTAAATTCCTGACAATATCCAATTTTCCCTGTTTCCCTGACACACAGCTGAAATTCCGGACATGTCAGGAAAATTCCTGTCATCTGGTAATCCTACGCGCACTTGATAGGTACTCTGTCGGCGGCGCACATTGGGGACAGAATGTTCAAAACCACCTAGAGACCTCAAATATTAACCAAATTAAACCATTTTTGCACAGAAATGTTTGAAATCAAATTCCAAAGACACTCACGAAGCCCGATTTGCGAAATTAGGTTGTATTTTTTTTTTATAAAAAATGCATATGAATTGAATATTTTTTATTTTTTAATATTATGACTGATTTTATATTATACTCTAGTAATCATGAAATTTTTCCTGATACGAAATAAACAATGAATATATTAGAGAAATAAATATTTTTTATCCAAAAAAAGGGGTTGTTTCCACCCTACGACAGGGGATGTTTTTCGGTTTATTGCATTTTTGACATCAGATTCGTTTTCAGCGACGAAAAATACATCGGAAGCGAATATTTGTACTACCATATAAGTGCTAGGTTGAAACGCGTGACTGAAAGGGTTAAAGAACAGGGTAAAACTCGCTTTACCTTGGTTTTAGTGGGTTATTAAGTTTTTAGATTTAAGGAATATTAGAAATCTGGCTTCGTCAGTCTCTTTAGATTTTAATTACAAACATTTCTGTCCAAAAATTGACTCATTTGGTTTATTTTTGCGATCTCTAGGTGGTTTTGAACAAAAAATTCGCTCTATCCCCAATGTGCGGCGGCGCTTCATTGTGTCAGAACGTCCGTATATCTACTGAGATAGATCTTTCTCAGGCTCTGTTTGTGGACAAGTGTTATAGACATTGTATAGGCACTTCCGGCTGCTCGGACGAGCCAGTAAACAAGCGGCTGTAATGAGACTGAGCCCTATTCGTCTTTGTTTTTTTTTTTCTTTTTGATAGTAAGCTTTTAAGTTCAATTAAAATAACAAATTATCTTCTCGTCTGTTGAGTCAAGCTCTACTGAGTCTGATAACAATAGAAAAGTAATTGTGTTAATTACTTGACACTTGCAGGCTACATTTTTTCGTGAAATAGTCTTGAGTATTTTTGGTTAACATAATTATTAACACTCATTAAATAAGGTTATTATATTATGATTGAGGTTTTGTTTTAAAACTATGGTGAAAATGAATTTATAAAATAATAATTTGTCAATGCTTTTATATGATAGGAAATTACTAAGAAGGCACTATTACTACTATTAGATAAGAAAAATAATCCCTACAAAATAGTAATGAGGAGAGGGCGGGCGGTGAATGCTAATGCTAATTATTTAAATTGGAATAAACTGTTAAGAACTTACCACACTTGGCAGCATCTATGTAAATAACACACAAAATGATAAACCAACTACATTTTTATAAGTTTTAAAATGATAAAAAGATACAGAAAATCTATGGAGCTCAGTACCAACACATAAAAGATTAATGATAATTAGAATCAATCAAATGGGAATATGACATGTTTAGATATTCCTGCCACTAAGCAACTCAAGTGGCAATAATAAAGTAGAAAAATACATACCTTAGTCCTATTCCTTTTCATCCTTGTATCTGGTGTGGAGTCCCCGTCAGCTGGCTTCTTGGCCAGACCAGGTCCCTCACCGGTCTTGCTAGGAGACACCTGCCTCCTCTTACGCATTGCCGGAGTCACAGTTGCCAGTTTCATAGTTGATTTAGGCTTAGACTCTACCTTAACAGATTTAGGCTCAAGTTTCTTTTCTTCAGCTTTCTCTTCCACCTTTTCCACCACTTTTTCAACCACTTCTTCCTTTTTAGGAGATTCGGTTTTCTCTATGTTGTCTGCAACTACTTCTTTTTTTTCCTCAGTTGAAGTGGCTGGCTTCTGTTCAACTTTAGGCTCCTCTTTCTTTTCTTTTTCTTCTGGTTTTGGATCAGGCACACTTTCAACTTTTGCACTTTCAGTTGGAGGAGGGTCCTGTTTCACTGGTGTTGGTGCCTTCTCTTGTAATTGACTGTCATTTGCTGACTCAGGTAAAGCCTTGCTGTCACTCGGTGTTGGTGCCACATCTGCAGCGGGTGCTGGCTTCAATTCTGATGGCTTTGATGGTGACTTCTCTGAAGGCTCAGTAGCTGTAGCCACTTTGGGTTGAGCCGAACCATCAACAGTGCTAGTAGGATTAGCAGCATCTATCTTCACAGTGGTACTCGGTGAGCTGGATGGCTTTTCGGGTGGTTTTGGTGTACTTGGTGAGGTCTTAGCGATATCCTGCTTGTCTTTGTTAGACTCAGGATTTAGAGGTTTCAATGCAGCGGGAGTGTTTGATGCAGACTTAGGCGAGTCAATAGTACCGTTTGCATGACCAGTGGAATCTGGTTCATTCTTTTCAGGGGTTCTGGTAAGAGCGAGAGCTTTTTCTTGAACGAGACTGAGGGGAGTGATCGGGTTCCCGCCTTTACTGGGAGTGGCGGCTAAGTTAGAGGGGCCGACGGAGTTCTGGGTGACGTGTGAGAGGTTGCCATGGTGACTCATGTTCTGTGCCATTTGCGCCATGTTGGCGGACACGGGCGCCATGGGGGGCGGCGCGTGCGGGATAGGAGGCACGGGCGCGTGATGCGTCAGGTTCTGGCCGACGAGGTTGTTGCTGGCGTGGTGCAACGAGTTCTGAGCGCCCTGCGGGAGCCCTACGGTGTGGTTCGCAGTGGCCACGTTCCCCTTCGCGGGGCTCGCCTGTCCGCCCGGCTGCGGCACTCCCGGCTGGGGCAGCACCGGCTTTAAAGCAGAATTCATTTCAAACGCGTCTAAAACTCGCCTCCTGGCCGTACACAAGCTGAAACACAAAGTTAGCCGGGTTTATGACACTGTTTTCGTAGCAGGTTAACACACCGCGATGTCTTTGACCCACAACAATAATTCATACATAATAAACGTATATGCAGTACGCGCGTAAGAACGCGGGGACCGATCTGCCCGCCTTGTGAGTCCGCTTTCTACGTGTGGCGCTAATGAACGGTCAATAGATAGTGTTGGGGAGTTACCACTAGCTGTTAAAGCGAGAGAGGCCCATGAAATAAGTCCTGTGTGGCGGTCCGCGGCAGAGACAGCCACAAAAAATATGCGTTGCTATAGCCAAGAAACTTCCGCAAGATATGACCCGCCGTTGGCGAAGTCTCCGTGATGTCACTGTCTTGTTCAATCACTATGAACACACACTTGATCTCACTCGCGACTATGTAATTCCATGATTTATTCACACTTTTTACCACGAATTAGCATTCACTTTACTCTAGAACAAGTACATAGTAGGCACAGTAGTTGCAGAGATGGCGTCGGCATAACGCGCATGCGCCACCCTCTTTCATTCTCATCCAATGAAATCCCGTGACGAAACGAAGCCTAAACGAATTTTTACGAGAACTCTATCCTTCTCTAACTTATATTGTTTCAATAAAGCTATCTCACTTTTACCTCCATCGTGTTTGGATACGTTCAATTTGTTTTAAAATAATGATTTCAAATAAATGATGTCGTGCAAATGTAAACGGTTTTTTTTTTACTTTTGTTTTCGAATATTTAGGTCTATCTAAGATATTATGACAGAGACATCATTTTTGCCATTTGAATCCACGAATAATTAAATAGAATAGGTGAACAAGATAACTTTATGATTGAAAAATCCAGAATTGATTGATCACCGTGAATGATGTAAAAAAACAATTCAACAGACAAATGAATGACGTAATTAGTTAATGCAAAACAAAATACTTCATTAAAGTAGAAAATAGACACGTCTTGCTACATTTTCCAACCAAACCAAAGGCTTTCTCTGTGAGTAAGTATAAAGTAGAGGATGCAATGGGAAAATGCCAAAGAATTGTATGAAATTGTCTCCCTACATAATTTCCATTCCTTTCTAGCTTTAAAAAAATGTACGAAAATATCCATACACGTTTAGGTACTTCTCATAGTCAACCTTTGGTGACGACCGGCAATGGTTTTGCAATCCAAATTGGAACCATTTCCGCCTCTATTTCAACCTAATCCATAGTTCTACTTCTACACCAAAGCCAAGCGGTAGGAACAAACATACAAAGAAAAGAAAGGCTGACCACAGAGTACATTTTTTGGCCTAACGCCTGACTGGCCGAAAAAAAAATACTCGACAAGGATGCATAATTTTATATCTGTGCTCGTGGAAACGAACACTTGACAACTGCGTTTCAGTATCCAAAATAATACTTGTAAGCATGAATTAAAAATGAATCACTGTTTACTCTTTTCGACGAGTAAAGATGAATGCATGAATTGTAGGCACTTTTTGAACCTGATAGGTTTGGTAATGGAACGTGCCTAAAGACATTTTCATTGTCCCATGTGCAGTATATAAGAAATTTAATTGAGATTGGTTTGTGCTTTTGTGACTGAAATTACAATCTAAGTAGCCAGGAAAATTCTTCAATATGGTAAGTTAATAGCTAATTATAAAGCTTGGTAAATTTCCGCGCGCTGGTAAAAACTTAGGTTGCGGTGAAAACGCACATTTGTCTTTTTTTGCAATTATAATTTATATTGATGAATATACGGTTCGGTTCAATCATTTGGTGGTTGTTTAAATTCAGTTGTTGCCATACAACAATGAGGCTGATTTCTAAAAGTGTAATTAAGTATAAAAAGCGATGTTTTGAGATTTTATATAAAATTGAAATCTTGGTGTGTTTTAGGACGTGCTGTCGCGACCAGGTGAAGAGTTTGGGAACGATGAAACGTTGGAGCGGTTGTGGGCCGCGAAAGCGATGGAGCACAGTGATATCTACTTTAATGTAAGTATTATTTCTTCAGTGCTTTTGTCAAGATACTGTGAGCCAGCTGGTACTGTAGGCTAAAGCAAGCTACCGTTGGGCCACTTAACTTCTTTTGTTTCAGTTTGTTGCATCTTATTATAGAACCTCGTTTAAAATTAATTTACTATGATGAAGGTTTGTTCGAGTCTGCCTCAGATCCAGGAATAAGGTGTTAATTTTACTGTTGCTGTACTTAACAGTATCAATTTTATTTTGACGGAGAGTTTGTGCAATGGGACACAATATTTTGATGACTGGCAGTAATGGAATATATAAAATTACACTAGTACATAGTATAAAAGGATAGTACTAAGCTTAACTAGATAAACAATTATCAAGCTTAAAACAAAAGGCAATAAACTAATTCTATTTTTTTTTCTGTTTGCAGATGCTTTGTTCCGTGGACACTAGATGGCTGCAACTGACTCCAAACGATGACCTTATTTACACACACTTTAAGCAAGACTTCCCTGATATGGATGTCTCTTATGTCAATGAAAATGAAATAAAGAACAGCATGAACAAGGCAAAATGGAGAATATTCTGCGAAAAGTTTAAAAACATTATTGAAGACTACAGTTTTGGCACTCTTATGAGAGCAGACGCTAAAGGAGATTACTCAGAACTGAATACCATGCTTGTTCCTAGAGTACAGTTTTATGCAATAGAAATAGCAAGAAACAGAGAGAACCTTAATAATGAAGTGAAGAAACTATACAAATGTATGGCAAAACCTACAATAGAGGCTCAGGAACACACCAAGATTGCCACCTAAGAACTAAAGGCACCAGAAGCAGGCTAGTTTTGACAAGGAAAGTTTGTTTTTAAACGGTTGAAAATGGATTAGGCAGTAATATCAAACTGCCAAGTTAGAAGTGATGAAAATTAATATTAATACCTACTTGTGTAGGAATCGAAGACTTGTGATATTTATGCATTAATTGATGTAAAATTATTTGTATATTTTTAATAATAATGGCAATAAAATGTAAAGGAATGTCTTTAAAAAATTACATTTAATGAAAAACATTGTGCATTTCCGAATGTTTCTGTTTTTACTTTATACAATATTATGTTGATAATTCATAGCAGCTTCATGATAATTATGTAACTTAGTTATAATATTATTTTTAAACTTGAAAGTTCTGTTCCCTTTCTTTCATAAGTTAAAGTAATCATAAGACTTCTTGTGTAAACTAGCCTAATTTTTTGAAAACCTAAGCATTCTCTAATAATTATCATTTTACGTTTAGTATGTACTCTCAATGATTATACACATGGGTACATGAATACTGGCCAAGTAGAGTTGTATTAGGCCCTAGCCACCGTCCCAAAAGTGACTATAAAATGATATTTGTACTCAATGTTGCCAGCTTCTCACTTTAAACAATACGCGTAGAATAACATAATCAGCAGTCCTATTAAATGCATATTTAGATTAAATATTTTAACAAAAACAATGTTTAATATTTACAAAATAAGTTTTTTTATGAGGCGGGCCTTTCTGTTCTTATTAAAAGTTGTTTTTGTAAAAAGGTACCCCTACCGATTAGTAAGTTGTGATTGTCTTAATTGAAAAATGAATGAGGTGCTCTACTGCTCATACATTTTTTATATTAAAATTTATACTATCATAAATTAAGCTTTTTTATTTTATTGCTGAATGGAGTTGCTCTTGATTTCGATCACGCCTGATGGAAAGCGATGGATGAGGTCTATGATGCGACGAGAATGCTCCGATGCCTGTTCACTCATGCTTAAACAGGTTAAATGTGGAAGGGAACACCCTCTTGCAACCAGCTATGGTCCTATCATAGCTGGATGTAAAGGTCAGTCCCGTCGGCCGTAACACTGCTCTATAACTAATTCAAATTAATGTAAATTTCAATAAATTGTTGCCATGGGCGTGAAGTCTACCTAATGTAGATTCTTCATTACAACTTACGCCACTGTTCGTGAGGGCTCTTTGTTTCACCACCACAGCCAGAACTTCAGAAGCACTGGACAGCTATTATTGATTGAGCACCTAGCTGATTTTGTCTTAGTCAAGACCTATTTATATTACATAAGTAGATCAACTGCAATAGGTACTGTATACAAAACGAATTGAACCATTCCACCAAACAACCATCTTGCCGCCTGCGTTTTGGCGTTCTATTGTAGCTACTACACAGGTCAAGTGTATTCTACCAATCTCAACGAGAGAGGCGGTACGTTCGCCTTCCAGTATTATAAATGATGCGCTTGTGCGTTCGCCACTCAGTTTCATAACATCACGGCTGTATTTCGTGTAGTACACCGACATTTCGCCATTTACTCGTATGTTTGTTAAACCCAATAACATTTTTCTCGACTTGGGAATCGAAACCAGAATCTCATACTCAGCAGAAGTGCTTGCAGCCACTAGATCATCGAGGCAACCGGCGCGATTATTCCGTGTTGTGTTAATCCCCGTGCGGTGCGGTCGGCCGGTCGGTCGCAGCCCAAGACTTGATGGGATTATAGTCTTACAGTTCTTAAAGTATAATCCTAGGGTTTTTTTTCTATACTTTAACAATTTTTTTACATATTCAATCTGTTATTTTCCTACATTTCAGGTATCTGCAACGCTTATTTTTAAAGATCTCCGTGGCCGCGCGGTTCTCCGCGTTTCGATGGTGCGGCCACATGACTTATATACAACCATAACTTGACAAATTTATGGTTTCTGGAATCAAGTTTTACAAAATCTTGCCAATTTTTTTAATTAAAATATCTCGCCGTGGTCGCGCAGCGCGCTATCGAAACGCACACTGAATAGCCCTCTCAAACTCAAACTCAAACTCAAAGCATTTATTTCAATTAAACCATTTACAGGCACTTTTGAATTGTCAAAAACTCGATCAGTTGGAAAGTTGAAGCTAGTTGCCCATTCCAAAACGTAGATCTCTATGGAGAAGAACGGGCAAGAAACTCCACGGACACTCTTTTAAAATCAAGTTGAAATATTACAAAATCTTGGGAACATTATTCTTGTTGCTTCTGTATGTGAGAACAATGTAAAAAAAAATGTAATTATAAACAATTCTAAATACAAGATAAAAATAAGCCCTGGAAGTTAGGAGATGACCAGTCTCAACCGACAGCGCCCGTTCACGAACTTGACGCGTGGATCAGCACCATCCAGCTCAACCATTTTGTAGGGAACCGAATGATCCAACACACGCGCCACCATCAGTGAGACATTTATGTGAGCATGACATACTCTCAACTGCCACGCTCAGTGCTTTTTCAAGTCAACGTACATCATAACAACACAATAAACGGATGCATGGTACTCTCATTTACAAAATTCAAACAAAATGCTTCTAAATTACACAAAACTATAGTTTGCAATCTATTTGAAATATTAATAAAATTTGATTTCCTAAAAGAAAGAAAAAACATTTAATATTATATTGACGTATATAAAGTAACTAACACTTGGTTCAGCAAAAATAAAACACTCGTAATGTCACAAAAATTACAATAATACGAACAAAAATGTTCGTAATGTCAGAAAAAATAAAAAAGGGAAGCTTCTCTTTCAAATCTTAAAATTTTAACTAGTATGCCCAGGTGGCTGTGGAGCAGGACCAGCATTAAGCCAAGCATTTTTATCGACGATATAATCATCTAACTTATAATATGCTTGTCTACATAGTGTGCGTTTAATGCATGATTTAAATTTCTTTTCATTTAGTTCAAGAATATCGACTGGTATTTTATTATAACATTTTACACAGTACCCCATAAAAGAAGTGTGTACTTTAGACAATCTGAAATGTGGTTGATCTAATTTGTTCCTATTTCTAGTGTTAAAATTGTGCCTATCACTTATCTTACTAAAAAGATGTAGATTTTTCCGAACATACATAATGTTTTCATAGATATATTGACAAGGTACCGTCATGATGTTAATTGTTTTGAACAGTTCCCTTAGAGATTCGCGTCTGCGGAGGTTATAGATGGCTCTGACGGCCCTCTTTTGCAGAATAAAGATCGACTCAATATCCGCAGCCCGTCCCCATAGCAAGATACCGTAAGACATGATGCTATGAAAGTAACTAAAATAGACCAGTCTCGCGGTATCCACGTCTGTTAATTGGCGGATCTTCCAAACAGCGTAAGCGGCAGAACTTAGCCGCCCTGCAAGTGATGTTAAATGAGGACCCCACTGTAGCTTTGAGTCAAGCGTGATCCCCAGGAAAACCGTCTGTTCGACGAATTCTAGTCTCTAGGTCCGCGACCTCGTGTTCAATCGTTCAGTGTATGTACCCACCCTACTAGTATACTTAGGCACGATTCGCTTCCATTAAAATTCTGCTGAGCAGATGAAACTGCGGTAGTGGATGGTGCGCTAGTACAGTGAGCTTCAGGTAGATTCATACTTCAGTATTTGAGCACGATATAAAAAAAAAAATCAGGCGATCAATAATTCAGGTAATATAAATGCCTTAAGTAGTGTTCCGGTTTCGTGTAATGAATAAGCATAACTGTTTCTGTTGCTGACCATACACTTGCACTTGTATGACGTAGATTCGGTAGTTTGGGTTGGATATGAAATAGTTTTTAGTCAAGTTTACTATTATTATACTGCACTCCCTTTCACTGCTTGGCTACACTTTTCAAATGTTTGCATATTGTGGAGGGCACGCAGTTTTATAGCAATCATCTCTGCCTAACGGTATTAATGGACTGTGCTGTGTGATCGATAATCACAGTACCTATTACTGTGATTATCGATCTAATCTGCCCTTCAGGTATAGTGAAAGCCATTTCTGAACCAGGGACCGTACAACCCCCTTTATGAGTTAATTCTTTCGGAAGTATAACCCGTTTGTTCGGTTTCTGTATAGATGCTGTTACCTCTTGTTCATGTAACACCTTTCCTAACACCAGTAAAAGGGTAATCCTTTCGATAAATTAATGAATTAAAGGGGTTACCCTTTCGATTGAGATATCCATATGAAGTGGTTATCCTCTTAACTGGGTTTTATAGGGTAACCGTGTGGTAATCATTCCAATTTAAGAACTTGGGGTGGGGCGACTAGGTCTCTTTTCTTGGATCTTATCTTGGAAACATCTAGAATCGTGTAATTGGTTTCGGTCACTAGGCTCGACAGTATGGTGCATTCGTTTTTTGTGAAACTACTTCTGTATTGAACATGAATGAAGGTAAGTGCATTTGAAATGATTAAGCATAACTTTTATGTAGTACTTAATTACAGTGGCAACAAATTAATAAATAATAATAATATATAACGCTGGTAACAGTCAACAAGACGTCATATTTTAAAATTTTCAAATTACATGTTTAATAATAATTTCGACCCATTTTACAAGTGCTTGCCATAATAAACCAAACACAAAATCGGAATACTATTGGAAATCTAATAGAGACCAGAAAAATCAAAAATGTGAGAAACAATAATTTGAAATTGCCGAATCGGAGGTGACTTGACAGATCTCACCTCCAATAAAACACCAAGGAAATAAAAATGTGGAAATTATGAAACTAAATATATGTTGACAAGATCAGCGACACGTCGAGCACGCCCACCACCTCCGGACTCCTCGCTCAGCTCCGCCTCGCCGCCGCTGGTACCCAGCCCCACTGCGGGCACTATGACGACACCAGCCACGGTAGTTGCGTCGAGCTCGAGCGACGAGTATTTCTCCCCGCCACAACGCCACCACCTGCTCGTCGACGGACAGGACGCCGGCCGCCGGACGGTTTAGGACCTCAAGGCCCACCGACCTCTGATAGGGTCGCAGCTTCCGGCTGAAGTGTGCTGAGCATGAGATGGACACGATCCATCAACGAAAACGTCATGCGCTCATACTATGGGGCTGCAGAAGGAGGAAACAATCTGACCGGGTACCGTGTTCGGACGCTCTCTCTTTTTCAGGTGCTTGAACCAGCTTTCAAAGTTGCTACACAACAACTATTGGATCAGGTGCGGGTCATCCAGCGTAAGGATGTTGGATGTTGGATGATACTGTACTTGATCGCCTGCGAAGTGAAATGCAGAGTAGCCATGCCATCATACCCCCGTCGCAGATAGTTGTGGTACCACCACGGCTCACTACAAGTCACGTGGTTCAAACTGAGAAGGGTAGGGTTGCCAGGTACAAACGTAAGTACCTAGTGCAGTGAGGAATTGAGGAGTGCTTTGGAGGGTGCAATTCGGGAATATCGGTTCATGTCGCCCGAACTTAGGCCACGCTTACGTCGTTTGCCCATGCATAACAAAAATAGGGCGCTGGTGGCGGCTCTGGATTCGCAGTTGTCTAAGTATTTTGATGACTGCGAAGACATCACCGATATTCATTCGATTCTGTACTGCGCGGCTGTAGTAGCATGTCGTGTAGCTCACGTCAAATTCGCTAATGACTCTAGAGCTACAAGACCAAAACCAGCCGAACCTGCTTGGCAGTGCAGAATTGAACGTCGTATTGGTGGGGCCAGAGCCCTCATTGGCAAACTTATCTGCTTCAGGGAGGGCAACACTCGCCCTAGAGTGATGCGCTTTGTGAGGCGGGCATTCTCAGGGACTGATGCCAGCCCTCAAAATTATATGTCCCGTGTTACAGAGCGCATAGACTTCCTGAAGCAGAAAGTGTATCCATGTGCAAACCGTATTCGTAGGTATTAGCGGCGAGTAGACCAACACACTCAGAACCGCACCTTCCAGAGTGATGAAAGGTGGGTTTATAGGGCTTGGGAGCGACCGGACTAAAGTGTGGCTGATACGCGCCTACCAGAGAATGATGCCATGTGATGCTTTTTAGTGTAATATCTGGTCGGTGCCTGTCAGCCACACCGAAGGTGATTGGGCTCGAGAAGTCGAGCGAGCCTGCGATCTGATACCAGAAATGGGGGTTATTACCATCTGCCCCCAAGGTGTAGCTCGTGCAGTCCGTCCGCTGCCCAACTGGAAGTCTCCAAGGCCGGACGGGCTGCACAATTTATGAATCAAACGGTTCATAGGATCGCACGCTCGCTTGGCGGCTCAGTACCAGTCTGCTTTGGAGTCTGGTTCGCTACCCCAGTTCCTAACGACAGGAGTTACGCACCTGCTCCATAAATCAGGTAGTACCACAGAACCTAAAAACTATAGGCCGATCACGTGTTCACCGACGGTCTATAAGGTTCGTACATTCATTTTGAGAGCTAAAATGTACAATCATGTAGACACTAATTCCATTATGTCTGTCTCTCAAAATGGAAGTTGGAATGGATCCCGCGGTACTAAGGAGCTGCTCCTCATTGATATGGGCATTAGCCAACAGGTTTTGTTGTTCCCGATAGGATCTTTCGACATGTTGGATAGACTGCAAGATATGATTCGGTGCCACATACATGGCTCATGAGGGTGCTGGAGTTGTATAAAGTAGACACAACTCTGCGCACCTTCCTGATCTCATGTATGGGGCAATGGAGGACGGTCCTTCGAAATTCAGGATGTCCAAATATTCAGAGGAATAGCGAGCCGATAAGGATCGAGCGAGGAATATTTCAGG
Organism: Polymixis lichenea; assembly: GCA_949091785.1. Taxonomy (NCBI): domain Eukaryota; kingdom Metazoa; phylum Arthropoda; class Insecta; order Lepidoptera; family Noctuidae; genus Polymixis; species Polymixis lichenea. The sequence goes on along the minus strand of OX420942.1, from coordinate 21,708,911 downwards.
GCGGCAGTTTGAGTCCGCTTTGGTACTGCCTGCCCTGAATCCTCTAAGCACACTGCTGGAGGATTACGGTATACGCTATCGGCTGAAGAGAGGTGGTCAAGTTATATCTCACCTCCTCTACATGGATGACTTAAAACTCTTTGCCCCCAACAATTTGCTACTAATGGAGCTACTGAAAGTAACTGAAACCTTCAGTAGCGCCATCAGGATGGATTTTGGTGTGGAAAAATGTACGGACATGCATGTAAAGCGAGGGGATATTGTGGAATTCGTGGGAATCCAACTCTCGGATTCCATAAACCTTCGAGCCCTCTCCACAGCTGAAACCTATAAGTATTTTGGTATGTCGGAACCGTTGGGCATCAATGTTACTGACATGAAGCAATCGTTGAAGGAACGCTTCTTTGTCCGCCTGAAAAAGTATTCAAAAGTCTTTATCGGCGGAAACAAGCTGCGCGCCTTCAACGTTTGGGTCATGCCGGTCTTGATGTACTCTTTCGGTGTACTCAAATGGACTCGAATCGAACTCGATGCCCTGGATATCAGATGGATATCAGAGGTCAAGGGTGCTTAAACGCTAAGACCCTCGACAATCGCGAGTTACGCAGTCTCAGGGAATATTTTCTACAAGCCGACGTGGGTATGCATCGAGATTTGTTTGCGGTGGAAAAGAGCCTCACCCCGCTCTCCCTTGCTAAAGAAGACTGGCGCAAGCCTGTAATGCTTGACACTAATGATCGCATGGAGGTATGGCAGAGTAAGGAGCTTCACGGACGCTTTTTCCGGGCCCTACATGGACCCGATGTAGATCTTCTAGCGTCCGTAGCCTGGCTGCATTTCGGTGACCTCTTTGGGGAAACCGAAGGTTTTGTCTGTGCAATTATGGACGAAGTTATGATGACGAATAACTACTGGAGATTTATTGTGAAAGATGGTACGGTTGGCATCTGTCGGGCTTGCCACCGTCCGGGAGAATCCATCAGACACATAATCTCCGGGTGTTCCCGTCGAGCTTGGAAGTGCCGTACTACAGATATGTGCCCGACCCAGTTTTCGAAAATGGACATATCACACTGTACTGGGATCGGTCCATCATCACTGATAGGACTATTGTTGGCAATAAGCCTGATATAGTGGTGGTGGATCGACTAGAGTGGCGTGCTTGATCGTTGACATAACGGTCATGACGGGAATCTCGTGAAAGCCGAGGAAGATAAACAAATCAAGTATCTTGACTTGGCTCGCGAGGTTGTCGACGTGTGGCATGCGGACTCAGTGATAATTGTACCGATAGTCATAACAGCCAATGTTTTGATAGCAAAGAGCCTCGACCAACACCTAAGGAGGCTCTGGTTGGGCAGCTGGGTCAAGGTCTTGATCCAGAAAGCGGTACTCGTGGACACGGCTCGCATTATTAGGAGGTTCCTCTTTCTCGAGCCCTGACCGCCGGTAGCTTAGATCCTGTTCCCGATAACGGTGGGCTACTATTATCAGTGATAGCCCATTATGGTATTTCGTATTCTGCGACCGTCATATTAATTTTATCAGCCGGTGGACTTTGAGGTATAACGTCTCGGTTGTGGATTTTTTTTGTTTTGTAGGTCTTACCCGGTAAGTAGGTAGCTTACTTAACACGTCACAACAGTACACTCCAGTCTCACGAAAGTAGGAATTCTCAATTTATTTATTTAATTAAGACAACACTTGCATTTCCAACCTCTTCCTTGAAGAAAGTAACATTATAATATTGTCCAGTAAACATTAAAATAAGTAGGTACTTAAACCAAACAAGATCGTACATGAAATAACCCCGCCAATTTCAATAAAATATATAATTTGAAATTTAAGTCTATTGGATTAACGACTATAATCGCGTGTTTATCGAGTCACTGGGTACTTCATAGCGAAGTGGCGACTCGACACGTGCTAGCCAAATGCATGCGATTTTGCACTTAATGAAAAGCCACGATAGTCCAAATTACATCGATTGGACGCTGAAAGTGTTACCCTGTTACAAGGTTGAAGGGGTAACCCGTTCGGAATGGCTTACTGTTAAATAGTATAACCCATTGGGAATGGATTTTTGAATATGCCCATAAGCAAATCTTATTGCAAACCTTTCGAATAGGTAACCATAATGAAAAGGTTTTGAAGAGGTTGTCCATTGAAACGGGTTATCGTTAAAATGTGTAACAAATATGGTGTAGGTTTTCTAACAATGCTTTACAAAAACCCTGTTGAAAAGTCTTTCAACAGGTAACCGAAATGGTCCCTGTTCTGAACAGAGAAAAATTCACGCAATTGGCTTACGTCAAATCAGAGACGGAAAAAGTATTTTAAGTAGAACGCGGTACCAAAAACGCGTACAACTTTCGCTGTCCAGAGTAGACCTATGTGGGTTTGGTTTTGTAAAATAAATCAAAATAATTTAGGGGTTTTACTTTTTTATTTGTCTTAAAATCTATATTTACGAGGTCTCCATGGCGGTGGCAGTTTCCTCTGTGTACTTGCCCTTGTCTTTGCCGAGAGCTGCCAGCCTTCCCTTCGCTCTGCGATCAAGGATGGACTTGCGGTCCTTGTTCATCTTTAGCTTGACAATCACGCACTGTACAAAAAAAAAGAGTTACAACTGTGATAGGGACAACTGGCGGATATGAGAGGTAGGTAAGAAATCAGAGCCATGGAAGTGTAGCAGCAGTATCTGTGTCCCTGCCATACATCGCAAAGCTTCAGTATGACATGAAGGCACAGTCTCAGAAACAGTAATATCATCATTTCACATGTACTTTTATTCTAATTTAAATTGGAACTTCTTAGTTTCATGATAATGGTTTGGTATAATGTAACTGTTTCTGTGGTCTGATGAACAAACTAGTATGCAGGCTTGCTTTTGCCATTTCTGTAGGCAAAAAGTAGTCATACTGTAATTAACAGTAATCTCATCTATACTGCATGTGTGGAGACTAGTATTATATCTATTAATGTGAACACATATCTAGCCAGATGATTTGACTGTAGTGAAACTTATTGCAACAAGTGTAAAATAATTGCTTTAGAAGTATTCAAGTAAATTTCAAACCAAAAAAGTATTGAGGCTGCTTTTGACAAAAGCAAAAATAAATATATACCTTTGAAGGGTGGATGCCGACGTATGCGCTGGCACCATTAGCCTTCTCCCTCTGGATCCTCTCGATGTAGACAACAAACTTCTTACGGTACACCTGCACGACTTTGCCGACCTGTTGGCCTTTGTAGTGCCCGCGAACAACCTAAAACATGGTGCACAATGGTAAATGTGATATTCATAATTAGGGACTTTCAAGTTATTATTATATTGCTAAGTAAGAGCTTTTGAATATTTAAAATGTGGTGTTTTTTCAGGTTAGCCTACATTGAGAATGTTATAAATTTTGTAGTGATACCAACCCTAAGAAGCTTGGCAGCATTTGATCAAAATTGTTGTCTGATAAAGTTAACTATGTTGGTCAATGTGCTTGGTAGTCTGCCTCATCTGTAAGCACCAGAATTAACTTACTTTTGGGACGGCTTACTCTCAGGATGCAAAAGAAAAGCGAGGTTGTGTCTAGTTTATTTGTAAAGGGAGTCATCTCAGATATAACCCTGCCATTGATTAAAATAGATTTATTTCAAATAGCCGCTGCTTACTAAGCATTATTATGGACTTGATGACTGGCAGGTAAAGCTTTTGCACAATTCCTATTTGTGTTAATTATATCATTCATCTATAATTCTACATTATAACATTTTCATGCAGCTCAAATAATATATTAGGATGAACTTGATCAAACATGGGAACATTGTTCATGAGTTACTTGAAACAACATTGGAAAACGCTAACCTGTGTTAAGACACCAGGGTAATAATTATTTAACCTATAATATTACCATGAAAAGAGTATAGCATTTATCTTAATTCAAATTGGGTATGCTTTGTCGTCCTAACCACATCATGTTTGTAGTGCAAAAAAATCAGAGCCTTATTTCCACCATGGCACAGACTAGCAAACCGCGCCGAAGACTCATATGAGAAAACCTCAAATTCGTCGGAAGCACGGCAGCAATCGTCCGTAGTCTAAGAATGGTTTATTCATCATCATATTGATTTGCAAATACAAACATAACCTACAAATCGAATACAAGTTGATACAAAGGTGGTTTACAATGTTAGCTTACCTGAACTTCGTCATCCTTGCGGATTGGCATAGACTTTACGTTGAACTTCTGTCTTAACTCCTTCGACAGAGGTGCAGACATAAGCACTCGCCTAATATGTGAAGGCGCGCTGAAATGCCTCTTCCTGTTTTTCCTCCTCGAGGATGTGACGAGCTTATTGTACTTCATTCTGTCGCTCTTCACTGAAAACCCAAAATACCACGTTTTACTTCACAGACGAAATGTTTAGGTTACTGTTTCCTGCGTGTTATACGTCAAGTTGCCGCGGTGATTATTTCGATTAACAACATTAACTAAATTGAAAATATCCATCGTTTGAGATGGAGAATATAGTATGAATGTATAATATAACAATTTTAGTCACAGAAGTAGGAACAAATACATGATTTTCACGGATTTATCAACGTACCCTGAACAACTCGGGCAAAGAACCGAAATAAAAAGACATTATAATAGTGTTGCCAATTGAAGAAACAAAAAGGTTTCTGTCAAATCAAAACTACTAGCACGGCAAAAAATCAAATGTTCTTGTTTATAAACTGCATAGTATAATAACTGACGAAAAACTAAAAATACACATTAAAAATCATAAATAAAACTATAAGTTACAGTCCCATCAATCAAAAACTTATAATTTTAGTTATATTGAACATCTGGATTAATAATTACGTGGCAACTATATTTTGAAGTAAAGCCTAGGATGTTTCTTTTTACGCAGATGTGAATAATTTAGAGAAAGGAGTACAATATTTTTTCGCTGCAGTATTTTCAGTTGTTAGCAGCGTTTTTGAACTTGAACGTACACGCACAAAATGGAGTATCAGAATCGGTACGAATGAAAGTCTTTTTGCAGTCACGATTCCACAAAGCAGTGGTAAAAATGCAGAATGTGAAAAATACCGATTTTTTACACGAGCGTTTGCCTATTGAAGGAGAGGCACTGACTCGAAGCCTCCAAATATCAAAATTATGAAAACTAAAATACAAATATAAAAATAAAATACTTACTATAATTAGAATAAATTATTTAGATTTTTAGAACAGAAACGAATGTTCATTTGTTGATAAAAATAAACACTTTGATGAAATGTTTATCGATCTTAATTTATTTTTACACACACGAAAGAAGGCGTGAGTTGTGTGCGTAGTAAACTCATGCGTTCTTCTCCTGGGGGTAGGCTATATTAACAAAAAATCACCTGATAAGGTCCCTATATACTTCTTTTGCTTCGTTTAACACATCAGAGGGTCTACTTTCTAATTCCGTCAACGAACATACGGGCCCGTCCGAAAGTAGTTGATCCGACAAAACAAATGACAAATTTAATTTTTCGAACGAGAAAAAACACACCGAGAGTATAGGAAGAACTGTCAAATCAGGTTTTCATCCATGTCTAGTTTGGGCTCCAATGTAATCTTATGTCCGTAGGTTATATGGAGTTGGAAAAGCCCGTAAATGACCGTTTTGTGATTAGAGAGTACACCCCCTGGTACTGGTCATACACGTTTGTCGGTTGCGAGTACTACGCACCTGACTTTTCTGAAGAACATCACTAATAAAGTCAATATACTTAAGTCTTCCAAGAGGTTAACTTTCTTGCGTAATCACATATCACTCACATCTCCCTTGTAATATATACATTTTGTTAGTTCCATTCATCCTCTCAAAATAATTAAACCATCTAACCTCATAAAAAATAATACTTAGATACTCTTTAAAAATGTTGTCATTACATCTTTTAAACAGTAACGGTGTCTTAACATCTTAACGTTCATTTTCACCGCATTTATTCTACTTTCATTTCTCTTTTGCCACATCCAAAGTTTTCGTTAGCGTCAGAATGACTGGTTGCCTATGGCAAGCGGCTCTGAAAGTATATTCAAGAATTGCTACCCAATTGCTTAAATTTGCTACATTTCTTCAAAAATTGCCACATGCGATACATTCAGAGAAATATGATTTTTTTTGACCAGCCATTCTGACGCCAGGATGGACGGTGGCCTCCGTGTTCAGCATGAAGGACGCAGAATTTCTAAAAGTTTGTTGGATTAATAATTGCTTACTAATTGTTACTTTCAGAAATTTAAGTTTGAGCTTCGTACTTACATTAAGTAAAAAAATATAGCTTTTATTAAAATTTGTACGAAGAAGTGCTTAATAATTTGAAAAGGGTAACAGTTTTTTTTACTACAGCAGCGTTTTGTTCAAATCGTGCAGGCGTTTTTTTTTTTGAGGGTGGGATATCATCAAATAACTTCTCCCGTTCTGGGTGGAGCAGGGGGGGGTATCAGACTTTTAGTGACTAAAACCCACCCCTGTTCCCTCAGTTGCCTGTGTGCTAGGGGCCACGGTATCTCTTTCGAACAACCCGCACCCCTGGCAGGCATCGGCCCTTGCGGACCCCACCAGTTGGTGCTGACATCACTTTGAGGCGCGCGTAGAACACAACGCTCTGTCGACCTGAAGTACCTGGAAAGTTGAAGATGAAGGATGAAGAATATGAAGCGGAAGATGAAGTACCTGGGACTCGTCCTCGACAGCTGGTGGAACTTCGTGGAGCATTTTCGACGTTTGGCTCACAGACTGGAGCGGGCCGGGGCTGCTTTAAAGTGGCTCCTGCTCAATCTCAATCGCGGGGGTCGTGCGGTCCATGGTCCTATACGGGGCACTGGTGTGGCCGCCCTCACTGAGGCGCCGACCAGGCTGCCGGTTGAACGCGTCTCATAGGGTCATGGCCATCCGGATGGTCCGGGGATACCGCACGATTTCTGATGAGGCGGCGGGTGTTCTTGCTGGATTGCCGCTATGGGATCTAGAGGCAAAGGTCCTCGCACACATATGAGAGTGGCGCGAGGAGGCAAAACGCCGGGACGTAACTCCGCTGCCGCCAGTAATCGCGGCACAGCGGACAGAGATCCGGCGGGATCTCATGGTGACATAGAGAATGCGATTGTCGCAACCCCGTGGTGGGTACGCCACGATTGCGGCGGTAAGTCCCCTCTTTGAGGAGTGGATTGAGAGGCGCCATGGCGCCCTCACCTTTTGCCTGACGCAGGTCCTCACCGGACGCGGCTGTTTCGGGAGGTTCCTGTTTCGCATAAGGCGGGAGGAAATGCCCGGGTGTTTCCACTGCGTAGATGGCCCTGAGGACACGGTGGAGCATACGGTGGCAGTCTGCCCGGCTTGCGGGAGCACCGCCGTGTCCTCGTAGAGGCGATCGGCGGTGGCGATCTCTCGCGTCCGCCCTGGTCCAGGCCGGGTACGGAGCGAGAGTGCATGGGTAGCCGTCACCTCCTTCTGCGAAGCAGTGATGCTCGCGAAGAGGGCGGCGGTGCATGTGAGGGCGAGGCAGTATATGCGGCCTCACGGCCTAAGCCAACGCAGGAGACGCCGTGGGCGTCGGGAATCCCAGGCTGATTCCCGGCCACCGTAGGCGCGGGCTTGCGGACCCGAAACCCGAGTCAACGGCGCGTTGTGTTCCACGCACGCCTCAAAGAGATTTTAGCACAAACTGGTGGGGTCCGCAAGAGCTGATACCTGCCCCTGGCACACAGGCAACTGAGGGAACAGGGGTGGGTTTTAGTCACTAAAAGTCTGACACGCCCCCCTGCTCCACCCAGAGCGTAAGAAGTTATTTGATGATACCCCAAGTTCAAAAAAAAAAAACGCCTGCACGATTTGAACAGGACGCTGCTGTAGGTAAAAAAAACTGTTGCCTTTCCAAATTATTAGGCACTTCTTAGTACAAATTTTAATAAAAGCTATATTTTTTTACCAAATGTATGTACGAAGGTCAAACTTAAATTTGTGAAAGTAGCAATTAGTAAGCAATTATTCATACTACAAACTTTTGGAAATTCTGCGTCCTTCATGCTGAACATGGAGGCCACCATCCATCCTGACGTCAGAATGGCTGGTCAAAAAAAAATTCATATTTCTTTGAATATATCTTATGTAGCAATTATTGAAGAAATGTAGCAAATATAGGGTGTGTCCAGACCTGGCGAATGTGCCGCTCGCGAGCCGCTTGCGTACTGCGCGCGTGCATTTCATGTTCGTAGCCTACGAAAATGAATCAACAGACCCTAAACAATTGGATAGCAAATTTTGAATATACTTTCAGTGCCGCTTGCCATAAGCAACCAGCCATTATGACGCCAATACATTTTCTGTTGACAATTAATAATATTTTATTTATTCACAGTTTATTTTATTTATTCTAGACATAAACATAAACAGTCGTGAAGGTGTTTTTGCTGAAATAAATAAAAAGTGCGAGGCTAAAAAGGCATCTTAGCGTATTGCTACAATATTTAAAAAGGAAATAACACCGCTGGACTAGTAGGTTTTTATTTATCCGTGGCAAACTTTCCCGCCCGCCTTGGGCTCCCGGCTTAGAATGCAAGGTGCGCCAGCGCCAGCATCGGAAGTCGGAACTACAATCTACAATAGGTACTCCGCTAGGAGTAAATATTAATCTGTACTACAATAACACCATCTCTTGTTTTGACGTGAAAACGTCTTTTCGCTCGGAGTATTGAGAGTAGCTCAATATTTCTGACCGACAAAAACTTGGAACATTTCAACCGTTGATAACTACGAGTTTTAATGCTAGCTATGGTTGAGTATATGCTCATATTATCTACCTATATGCTCACACCTTAAACTATTATTGAAATATTTCTATACTAGGATTTGTAATTGGTTGTCTGGTGACTATAGTTTCCTTTTTTTTGTCTGTTTTAATTAGCTGTAAGTCCTCCATGATTTTAAATAAATAAATAATAATTTTTAAGCGGGTATAATTTGCTTATGACGTCACACTGCGTATGCACGCGCATGCGTTTGATCCTTTATTTTTCACTATATGCCAAGTTCCAATTAATTGGTATAGCGTAAAAACGTGTTTAGTTTGAACACGTATTCTGGTGTGTCGTTGACAATGCACTGCTAGGCTATAAAGAGAAAATAATTTCATGTGTCGTCTCATATCTGCCGTTTAAGGTCAAAAATTAAAAAAAAGAATCCAATTGAAGAAAGCTTGCGTCAAAAGGAATGCAATCAGTTCGAAAATTCTAGAGCCAAGCAAATACAATCGCTAAGCTACGGCAGTTTTTGAAGCCGTAAGAAAATCTGTTGCAAATAGCAAAACGTCGCTGTCATTCCAAAAAGTCGTAAGTAAAAACAGACTGTTTCAGGAAACACAAAAAACTACTTTTTTCCATTAGTCCTTAAATAGTTTTAAAAAATTATGTGAAAAGGTATATTTTTTGTGTGTTTTTTCATACGACTTTTTGGGATGACAGCGACGAAAATAGTTCAAGATAAATCGTCTAATATTTCGCCGTAAATCTGCTCAGAACTGAAAAATATCATAACCGAAAGCTTACTTCATAAGTTTGTGTTTCGTAATGTTAATTACCCACTATTGTATAGAATCAAGTTCTTCTAACTTAACAGACAGCTGTGCTGCTGGGGAGTTTGTTGCGCCACTTCTTCTTCCCAGCTAAAGCACTAGGATGTGGTGAAGGGCGGGCGTTTTGGGGGGACTGTCTTATGTAATTTAAACGTTCAAAAAGAGCTGACTCTCAGCCTAGTTTGAATAAATGACTTTTTGATTTTGATATGGAATGCAGTGAGGACAAATACAACGGCGACAGCAGTATCTGGAACCATAGGAACATTTGTTACCAAACCCTCTGTAAAACTTGTATATCGTTTTCACGAAAACAAACTACAAATAATTGCACAAATATAAAACACAGTGCGTGTGGGGTTGGGGTTCTCCCTGCCAATGTCATTCGAGCGCCAAAAGATCCTTCAGCATCATCATTTCAGCCGAAAGACGTCCGCTGCTGGTTCTGTGCTTCCCGCATCCAGTGGACTCCTGCGGGCCTTACAAGATGTCGGTCCACCTTGTGAGGGGCCTTCCAACTTTACGTTTTCCGGTGCGCAGTCGCCACTCCAGAACTTTTCGGCCCCCGCGGCCATCTGTTCTGCGAGCAATGCACCCTGCCCACTCTCACTTAAGTTTGGCAATTCTTCGGGCTATGTCGGTTACCTTGGTTCTCCTGCGGATCTCTTCATTCCTGATTCTATCACGCAGGGAAACTCCAAGCATAGCCCTCTCCATTGGCCCTTTGGGTGACTTTAAGCCTTCTAATGAGGCCCATTGTGAGCGACCACGTTTCGGTTCCATAAGTCGTCACTGGCAACACGCACTGGTTAAAGACTTTCGTCTTGAGACACTGCGGTATGTAGGATGAGAAGACATTGCGTAGCTTCCTGAACGCTGCCCAGCCGAGTCGGATTCGACGATTGACCTGAATGAAGATCCTTATAATAATGTAAAAAAAACTACCCACGCGTTTTTATTTCTTTTCAATTGTAAAACTAAAACGGTGCATTATGGACCGACTTTTCGAGCATGTGTATTGAAAAATACTTATATGGTGGTCGCACTGCATTAGTCGGAATGTGGCCACCTGCCTACGTGTGAGTGCCGTGCGTGAGTGCGAGTGTTACCTACTGGTTGGGTTTGAGGCGGCGACGTCAGTTCTTCTAAATTTCTAAATGAGACTTGGGTATTTCGAAAAAAAAAAACAATGTTATTAAAGACAATTTGAAAACAAACCGGCCATGTGCGACTTACAGACCGAAGATCTGAACCCTTGAAGGGAAACCCAGAAATGTAGTTGAAATCGTCTTAAATAAACGGCCCCTTCCACAGTCATGTGAGAGAAATCCTTTGATGCTATTCGGAAGTTCCCGATGGTTCAGAAATTACGTAAGTAGTATCTAAATCCTAATTACCTAATCAAAGTTTCGGGATGCTACCACCGATAGATCAGACTAGGGGTTTAGAAAAAAAGAAAGTACCGTACAAATACTTCTACATCTACATAATGTGATATACTGAGAGTTGCGACGCTACTCTACACTAACAATTTCTATGAAAAGTTAATGGAAATGATTTTAGTAAAATAGCGTCGCACCGTCGCGCGTCGCACCGTCGCGCGTCGCATCGTCGCGCGTCGCATCGCGCTGGCCTCTGCGGGAGCCTGTAGCATTATTCTATCGCGACACATAAAAGGAATACGTCAACAAACCAATAAATAAGATCGCTTTTAAAGCACGATGTTCATAAACAGTCGGTTATCGGCATTTCACTCTATACCTAGGTACAAGATGCTTTCATATAAATTGTGATAGGTTTGCTTGATTATAAAAATCCTTGCGCTACGTAAGTTCTTTCTATACGACTACGTGACGGCAAAGACTGTTATTTTTTACATACGTAGGAAGAGTAGGATTTATCTATGTATTTTTGTATAATATGAGATTCTATATGCACTCGAAATAAAAGTTAAGCAAAAACCGGCCAAGTGCAAGTTGGACTCGCAGACGAAGGGTCCGGACCCCGGGGCAAAAACACCGAAAAAAAAAACACGTTTCTTGAGACGTTTCAGAAACCCTTTTAATTTTTATAACACTTTTGCTCGTAAAGGGTCTCTTATTACACCAATTTCAATATAGTAATGTATGTCATTACGCACTTGTGCGTTATTGTAATGTAAAACGCACGGTTTATCAAGATGCTCCATCTAAAACGAACGGTACATTTTTAAATCTTAGCAGAGTTTTTATGTCAGAAAAGTGGTCAACATTTTATGAACAAAATAACTTTGAGACATAAAATAAAAAAATTAAAATTTAATTCTTTAATTTAATTAGTTTTGACAATAAATAACAACCATTTATCTGTAACAAAAACAAAAAAATGTGAATTTACTTTATTACTTATACTGACTGTTTTTGTGCCTTTGCCTTAAAAAAAAAGCGCTGATGCGCGCGTATCGCTAATTTGTGGACAAGTAATAATCAATTTTACAAATTGAGTTTTTGGCGGGATCGCGTTGGAACATGTCGCACGAATTTTCATTTTCATGGAATTTAGTGAAATAGCGAATTAAATTGTATAATTTTGATAGTGAATTATTCAATTTAGTTACGTGTGAGTGCACAAGTGTAGTGAAGGTGAAAATAAGTGACTAACGTGGACTTTTCGTGTTCCCCCCAAAAACTCCTATTAGGTTGTTGTAAAGTTACTACCGCTTTACAATATTTTTGATTTGACTTGACTGACTAAAGACGACTATGACTGTTTTGTAACTTCGTGCCCGATATCGGGCCATTTACTTGATCTAAAAGAAAAATTACTTGACACTGGCTAAATGCACAAACCGTGTGAAGCCAAAATAAAAAAAAAATAAAAAATAAATTTTACAAATTGTTCAAATTTTTCTAACTGCTTTAACAAGTGATTAAAGATTTACTCGTTTAAGAAAGTCCGACTTTTATATATTTCCTCGCAAATATGTTATAAAACGTCGTATGACATACGTGCGCTTTGAAAATTAAAAAACCTACCGCAAAAAACTTACCGCACTTATCATAATGTACTATTAACGTTGTTTTTATTTATTGTTATAGCGGCAACAGAAATACAGTCTGTGAAAATTTCAATTGTCTACCTATTACGGATAATGAGACACAGCCCGCTGACAGACAGACGGACGTACGACGGACGGACGGACGGACGGACGGACAGCGGCTTAGTAATTCCACCTTCGGGTAAAGGACCGTAAAAAAAGAGATCTTAACGGCTTGATCGATTTTAGGCGGTTATCACATAAAATACAATTAAATTTATATCACATAAAATACAAATTACACTGCACCGCAGCGGTGTCCGATGGAGTGTAATTTGTATTTTATTATTCCTACTGTTATTGTGTAATGTACCTACCGCGCCAGTATTAGGGGTCCAGAGATAAATAATATCTTCCTACCGGGCATATGCGGCCCATCCAAAAGTCCATTCTTTGGTATTGTTTGTCGAATCGTTTTGCTCATTAAGTTGCTGCACGATTACTGATAAAGCGTGCACAAGCTGGACAGGTACACTCAATCTGTGTGGTTCTTTCTTCACAAGGCCATTTCAGACACCAATCTACGTCATCGTGTTCATCAGGGCTTGATTTACCCACAGGCTCGAAGCCTAGGGCGCAAGGATCGAGGGGGCGCTGAGCTTGCCATTGTAAGCGCCACTTATTTACAGAATAAAATTTGATGATTTGAAAATACGCGCGTAAAATACTTACGTAACTCTTCAAGTGCCCTAAAGTCACCAAAAAAATTGATGTATTTTCGACGCGCTGGGATGTTTGATTTTCAACTCTAGGCGCTAAGAACAGTGCGTGAAAAAATCCCGTCGCGATTTTAGCAAGTCCATGTGTACGTCGACTAACTCGTGTCTTGTTTGTGATTGATACATGTTGCTTTGATACGTTACTTTGGTTTATTTCATCATCATTATTTCAGCCGAAGACGTCCACTGCTCCAACCGGGGAGGGGATTGCCATAATCGCCACGCTTGGCAGGCGGGTTGGCGATCAGCGTCATTCTCTGGTAAGCCCCTTAGTCGTCTTTTACGACACCCACGGGAAGAAATGGGATGGTGCTATTCTTTTACGTCCGGCACGACACGGAACTTGGTTTATTTTTTTTTTATTTTTTTCTGGGTGGGAAATCATCAAATAACTTCTCCCGCTCTGGGTGGAGCGGGAGGGCGTGTCAGACTTTTACTGACTAAAACCCACCCGTGTTCCCTCAGTTGCCTGTGTGCCAGGGGCGGCGGTATCTCTTTCGAACAACCCGCACCCCCGGCAGGCATCGGCCCTTGCGGGCCCCATCTGTTGCTGCTGACATCTCTTTGAGGCGCGCGTGGAAAACAACGCGCCGTCGACCCGGGCTTGGTCCTTACCGGACAGCGAGCTACCCATTACTCGCCGTCCGCAAGCCCGTGCCTACGGTGGCCGGGAATCAGCCTGGGATTCCCGACGCCCAGGGCGTCTCATGCGAAGGCCACGGCTGTGAGGGCGCATGTACTGCATCTCCCTCACGTGCGCCGCCTCCCTCTTTGCGAGCATAACTGCTTCGCTGAAGGAGGCGACTGCCAGCCATGCCCTCTCGCTCCGTACCATGGCCTGGACCAGGGTCGGACGCGAGAGATTGCCGCCGCCGATCACCTCCACGAGGACACGGCGTTGCTCCGCCCAAGCTGGGCAGACCTCCACCGTATGCTCCACCGTGTCCTCTGGGCGATCTTCGCAATGGAAACACCTGGGCGTTTCCTCCCGCCCTATCCGAAACAGGAACCTCCCGAAACAGCCATGTCCGGTGAGGACCAGTGTCAGGCGGAAGGTGAGGACGCCATGCCGCCTCTCAAGCCACTCCTCAAAGAGGGGACTTGGGAACTTGGTTTATTTAGTTTTATAAAATGAGCAGTAACGACAGTATTTCGATTGTGAAAAAGCCAAGTGGCTTTTTCACAATCGCAAAAAAACAAAACGAAAAGAAGAGAGGAGAGAAAATGTTTGAGAATTGAGCAGTGGTGGCTCAGTGAAAACGGCCGCGACTTACGAGCTGTAGGTTGTAGGTTCGAACCCAGGCAAGCGCATTACTTTGTGTAAATTATTTCATAACCACTGCTCTCAAAACGGTGACAGGTCATATGAGTTACTTCATATAATTGTTTATTTTATTTGACTGTATAAACAATTTTTTTTTCAATTGTATTAATAAAATTTTAATTTATTGTTGAATGTTAATTATATGCTATTATTGTATAATCAAGTTCTTCCAACTTAACAGACAGCTGTGCTGCTGGGGAGTTTGTTGCGCCATTTCTTCTTCCCAGCTATAATAGCACTAGGAAGTGGTGAAGGGCGGGCGTTTTGGGGGGACTGTCTTATGTAATTTTGACGTTCAAAAAGTGCTGACTCTCAGCCTAGAATACCTTTGAATAAGTGACTTTTGATTTTGATTTGATTTCGGTGAAGGAAAAAAACATCGTGAGGAAACGTTATTGGTGCCCTAGAACTACAAAATTCGAAGACATGTGTCATCTACCAACCTGCATTGGGCCCGCGTGGTGATTACGGCCCACTCCCTCTCATCGAGCTGAGGCCTGTGTCCCAGCAGTGGGAACGTTATATGCTGATTATGGGCAAAGAATTACTATTGATTTCGGCTACTCAGACCTCTTGGTCATAAAATTTAAACAACACAAATAAAGTTTAGTTTAAAATAAATCCAGTTCCTGATAATTAATCGAAAAATTAAAAAGAATTGGTAGTAAACAATCTCTGAAAACAACGTAAATCCAAGGTCGCAGCGAAATACTACTCATACAACAAGAAAATTTATTATATTTTCGAAAAATTACTACTTTAAGAAGGTTTACGTTTACGGTTTTGGGGTAATGACCCCTAGGAGCCCCCCTCGGACCGCGCCTGCCTAAATCTCGCATTATAATACTCGACAAAAATAAAAAAAGTAGCTTATTAATAGTACCTATATAATAGAAACTATCTTTAATGTTGTACGTTGTTGTATGTTGTGTGTTGTTGTATCTTTGTTGTTGTTGTGTGTGTGTTTGTTGTTGTTTGTGTTGTGTTGTTGTTGTGTGTTGTTGTCTTTTGTGTTGTTGTCGTGTTGTCTTTGTTGTTGTTGTGTGTGTGTTGTTGTATGTTGTATGTATCTTTGTTGTTGTTCTTTGTTGTTGTTGTTGTCGCATGTTGTACTTATGGAAATACAGTATTTTAACTGCAAAAGTACGTCTGTAAAATCAAGTAAATCAGCGAGATCTAGAGCCAAATTTCGTATACGGCTTCAAGAGGACCACCGGAGTATGGGGATCGGGAAAAGAAAAAAGCAGCTTTCGATGATGATGATATTAAAGACTGTCATGGCCAGAGTTATGATAACGCCAGCAATATTTATCTTGACAACGGACTTCAGTCAAGAATTAAAGCTGTAAATCCTCTGGAAACTTTATTCCATATGCAGCTCATTTGATTCGATTTCGACAAAATTATAAAAAAAATCATTGATTCTAGACGGTCCCTTCCGGTAGTTTTGTATGAAAGAAACTCCACCGTTACTCTTTTAAAACGTTTTAAAATATTTGCATTCATTAAAGGTAAAATAATAAAAAATGAAGCATTGACCGATGAATAAATTATACGAGTATGATAAATCAGTTACATGGTGCTTACATAATTACACATTATAAAAGTACCTAAGCATGTGTAAGATTTTGTAAAATTTAATTAACTCTTAAGACAGTGCATGACTTAAAGTAATCACAAAATATACCTAAAACGATGTCATAAAAAAAATGCTACCTACAATCACATTAGCGACTAATTAGTTTGAATTTGACTTTATCACACACACGTGTTTCACTAAAGGACCTCATCACCACGTACCCTGGATACAGTCTAACATAAGGACCACTTAAGATCCTGACCCGCTGCATTCGCCTGCAAACTGAATGAAACTCGATTCCCTCTCCTTCAGATTTTGTTTCATTCATAAACAACCGGAATCGTTTCAGGTCGCGGTTCGCGCTCCAAACCGAGTTACCGGCTATCGGATCATCTGCTTTCCGCAACAATATTGCATCTTGTTGAACGTTGGTCTTATTTGGCAAATGCTTGAACCTGAGAAGATTTTCTTTGAGACAGTATAAAAGAAGAGTCGTTTCTTTAATGAAGGTATACAGGTTTTAATTTCGTCTTCTTGTTGCTGCATTGGTTTTATCTTGAGAGGTTGGATTGAAGAAGTCAATTTGGGGTCATAGTTTAATTTCTGCAATATATACTATAACAAAAGCCAAAATATTTCTAATGCTTTATCTGGGTGTTCATTTTGCTGACTTACGGTTGTACGCTAAATTAAATTCACCCTGATAATCATGAATTTATAAATGAGAGGGGAGGAAAACATTCTATTGTAAATGCAAAGGAGGTAAATGAGGGGAGATGTATTCGGGTCGCATCGTAAGGTAAGAAAATGCGAATACTTGGGTATCCATAGAACTGGTCCCATTCCGCTTCTCCCTGCAACCGATATGAATCATCTCGGAATCTTTGGCACACACTATGAGCCCACGTCGCCGTTGCCAATGTTTACAGTAATTGTGTCGCTATCAATTTACCTACGACCTTGTGACCTCTGAGTCGGCATCGGGTGGCATCGGCGTGCTCAAGCCCTACCCGGCACAGTGCGTGGCCGACTAACAAAACAGAGGGAGCTAGTTGCCCCCTGAACGCATGTCCGAGCCTGCGCAATCCGAACACGTCGCCCGGGCCTTTCAGTGAATGAACTGCGGCCGCGGGGAGCGCACGCCTGCCGCCCGCCGACGACATCGGACCCCAAAGAGCCTGATATGAGTGACGTTGAGTGGTGTGCGTAGTGATAGTGTGATGGTACGCGCGTGAGTGACGCTATGGCCGCGCGCTCGCTGGAGCCCGGCCACCACCGACTATGTGCGGCGTCCTAGGTAAGCGTTACCCGGGCTTCAAGGTCACCCCGTAAACAATTCCCTGGTGACACCCTCCAGCATCCACACCATGCTGAATCTGCTCCCATTTTGATTGTTCAGCACACCCTGAGACGACTTGTAGCTGTCTCGGAGTCGTTGCTAACGTCTTAATGGCAGACGATCCCTGTGTGGACCCCATGTTGTGTGCTTTAGTGCTCGTTTTTAGTCGCTTTAATTATACATCTGTTGTAATAGATGTGTTACTTCAAAAAAACCTTTCCAAATTACCACTACCTGTGAGAAAAACTACAAAAAGTCCCTAGACAATATTGTAACCTAAAATCTAAAACGCCTTTTTTCAAAGTGATCTAAGTACAGATTATCAAGCTCAATTCTCACATAACATAATCAAATACTATGCAATCCCTTCAAACCAGAAAGTAGTGTAATTAAAACCATCGCTGGAATCTCATTAAGTGACAGGCTGAGAATCAATGATCGTCAGGGGTCTTCAGTATCAAAGTGTATGAGAGATAGGTGGCTGGGGAGCCACCACACTGAAGCGAAGGTTCTTCCATTATCTGTAACGGCTTGTGATCGTGTTAACGATTGAACTAGCGAGGATTATGTACCGTACGAGGGCGAAGTTGTGTAGACTAGTAAAAGTTTGAGAATAAGATTGGTCGGGGTGATATCTCGTCTTGTTATGTCATGATATCGGAGTCTGTAGATCTTTGCGAGTCTGAGAATACTAAATTATGTTATTGTTCTATTCAGTGCGGATTCCAGATTTTCACGGAACAGAATTTTTCGTGAATTAAGAGATGTTTAATTTAAATTACGATCCCTGATTGTCTAGAGGGTGGAATAACCAAGTTGCGTAGAATTTTTTTTGGTGGTTTATAGCCCAAAAGGTATGTAACAAAAATGTAATTATACTGTTAGTCTCAGCATTGACAACGAAGAGTCAAGTTCTAATTTATTCGAAGATCATAATATGTTCGTCAGACTGATCAGAAGGGTAGCAATCTGTCACATTTCGCATAGCGAAGCAGATGACCTGACTGATGATTTCATCATTTTGAAGTCACCTCTTATAACAGTCACCAACTGGCTAAATACGACCCATTAGTGATACATATTCAATATTATTTGACCTCTGCCTAACCGCCCTCTGCCTTCGGGGATTACAGGCGTAACGTTATGTGCCTAAAGTATTATTTAGCGTCTGTTTAACCCGTATAACCATATATTTTGACGCTTAAGCTTATCCTAATTTTAAGCAACAATTATTTGGAGTAAGGTGTTAACTGTCACCTGCCACTTTCTTCACACATTTTTATTTATCGAATACTTACTTTATGATATACACGCCTATAAAATAAACACCCGTTGACATGCTTTTCATCTGGCGAATCGAATTTCACGTCTCCTCATATCGAGGATGATATATTGGAGCTTTGAATGAATGAATGAATGTCTTTATTTTATGGCTTCAAGGTTTCCAGTTAGGAGTCTTCGCTTTTTATACCTTATCGAGAAAGCATAGTCTGGATAGCTCGTAAAAGAAGAATTTAGATCAAGCGTCCCTTTAAAATGATCAGAACGATGAAAATTCATTCATAGACGATTGATTTCGGTAGAATTTAATTAATCGTCTAACTGCCTCTTCATGAACAAAGAAGCTATTCTTAGTAAACAAGCAATGAAAGAAAGATTGTTCGAATGAATGAATAAATAATAATAAAAGCTTAGGGTAGAGAAATAAGTACGTAGGAGGAAAACCACGGAAATTTAACAATGAACAGGGAAGGAATAATTTTGAAGAAAGATATTGTTATGACGTACCTATGAAGTAATGAATTTTGGAGCAGGAAATTTTTCAAAGTAAAGATTCTGCTCAAATTTTAGCTATAATCCCCTGTTGCTTAATGTTTTCTACTGATCTCTTTGAGTATTTCCTTTCGTTTTTTAACACGCTTTTATTAGCTTGCTATGTATTTATCTACGTAACGGAAACTTTGAACGTGATTTTGACCCCCTTTAAAACGTCGGATTGATTTGAAACTATGCACACTTATCGAGGACCGATGACAATTCAATAATTTCAACAAAAAATAGTAAATAATTTAAAAAAACCGTGGGGTGCTTTTTGAGGTATTTTTATAATCAAGCACCCCACGCATTTTGAAATTATTTTCTGCTTTTTTAGTTTGGTTTTTATAGCGTGTTATTTTTAAACTGTTATTTATGTTCTACTTTTTACTTGAAAGATTGAATTGTCATCGGTCCTTGATAAGTGTGCGTAGTTTCAAATCAATCCGACTTTTTGAAGGGGGTAAAAATCACGTTAAAATATTATTTTTACACTTGAAAGGTTCTTTTCTGAAGGTAGAGTAAGCCTCAAAATTAAGTGATATCTAATTCAAAGTTACTTCAAAATTGAAAGAAAGCCCCGATCACGATGTAACGGTCGTGATGAGCGGGTTTAATAAAAAAAATACGTGTAAAAATGTTATGTTGTAACCAATTTCTATTTAAACAATACTGAATTGGATCATTTCGAATTTCAAATGCTACACTTACGGGGTGAATCGCTTTTTTTTTTGAGGGTTGGAAATCATCAAATAACTTCTCCCGCTCTGTTTCCCAGCCGAGTTTGCCGAATTTCCCAGCAGTGGGAACATTATTGGCTGATTATGTACTCACGGGGTATGTGACAGAGACACCTTTTTGTTTTTCACCTCCTATAATAATTGTAATTAGCATCCTGTAGCAACACAAATCTAAAATCTATTCTATTCTAAAAGCACAGTTACATAAAGTACCTAAACAGAATCCTACTATCCTACTATGTAATATACAGGGTGCTGAATTCATGGTTACAGTTTGCGCACCGGATAAAAACTTTTCCTGTATGAATTATTAATAAAAAATATAAATAATATAAATAAAAACAAAAAATAAAATAAAATAATATAATATAATATTAATTATAAATGTGAAAGTTTGTGAAGATGTGTTAGGGAAACAAGAAACATTGGAAATTGCTAGGAATTAAAAAAAAAGAGAAAAATATAAGAAATTCTATAATATTATAAATGTTAAAGTTTGTGAGGATGTCTGGATGTTTGCTACTCAATCACGCAAAAACTGCTAGACGGATTTGGATGAAATTTGGCACACAGATAGTTTATAACCTAGATAAACATATAGAATACTTTTTATCCCGGTAGTACGTTTCCGTGGGCTAATTTTCGACCTCCACGCGGGCGAAGCCGCTGGCAATAGCCACCTATAAATTCCATTCCATGCCCATAAATAAATTCCTCCAACGATACAGCAGAAATAGTTCCACAGAGCAATTGCCGCCAACCGCCGATAACGCATAATGTCAGACAAAGATTGCAAAGCGTAATTGCACACCACTGTACTTTCCCGTTGAACCCTGTCTGTTGATTAAAGTTTTAAATAACGACTCTTTCGTCTCGCTTCGCTTCGCCCATCTTTCCTCGTTAGGGACCATCATTTTGTCTCGTGTAACCATCCTCTTTTAATTATGGCTGCCTAATTAAAACTAAGCATGTGACGTCACTTTATTGACGTGCGGGTATAATGGTTTCATTAATTTGTTAGGTGTATTCACTGTAATAATTTCTTGTGATTGTTGTGTTTAAAAAATGGAAAGGGGATAAAGGGGGACTATGTGCATATTAGACTAGGTGCCAAAATCGTTATATGTTAATGCCCACTCAGTTATTCATCAGGATTCAATTCTTGGACTTAAATAATGTTTCCAAAGCATTGCATCTCTGCAAAACATATTCCTTTATTTTTGACTACATTGCATAAGGTAACTTACTCGAGAAGACTCATTTAATTTGTCTGCGAAATAAAACAAAGATTTTCATTGTATAAAACGAAACCCGTTTAAGTTTTCACCCAACAACAACATCTAACAGTCTCAATTTCACGAGAAGAAACGCTGTACCGTCAAAAAGCTCATGAAATCCTCTTGAATTTCGAATAAGCGACCGTCGTAAGTAAGAAACGTCAAAATTTTAATGAGATGTCTTTGAGGTCATAACGGAATTTAATTTGGGGCAAGTTACTTTATTATGTTAGACATCAAAAAGATGTTCGTTGGGCCAGAAAATTGGGACCCTCGCGCGCAAAGGGCGTGTGCCCGTGTGGCCGGACCACAGCTTTATGTTTTAATCATGTTTTTTTAATGACTGTGTGGAAAGGGACCCCTGAATTTACACTATACAGCCTTATACAGAGTTATGTATAGTAGAATGTAATAATTACGAAATGGAAATTAACAAAGTGCCTCTTTTAGTAAGCTTCAACTTTTGATTTGTTTCTTTTGTAGGGGAGTTACCACGATTTCGTTAGCGTCACGTATTCTATTAAGTCATAGTTATTTTGTGTAATGGCGCGTAGGTGCAGCAGTCAAGCATGTTCGGATGACGATTTCAATTCGTGTCAGTATAATTTGATTAAGTTTTATTGCCACAAAAAACGTAGGTAGTAAACCTTGGTAATCCCCGCCATTACATGTCTCAAAAAAATAAAAAAAATTGGCCTGGCCACCAAATAGTAACTTTGAACTTAGAATATTCAGCTTATAATATTGCCACTGCTCACACAGGCCTCTTTTCTGTGAGAAGGAGTAGACGTAATCCATAACGCGGGCCCAGTGCAGGTCGGTAGTTGTCACATGTTTTCGAATTTTTGGTTGTGGAACATGCCAGTTTCTTCAAAAAATTTTCCTTTACCGTCTGAGAGCAGTGGCGATGAAATAATTTACACAATTTAAAGCGCTTGTCTGCTCGTAAGTAGCAGCCGCTGGGTCACCACTGCACGTTATGCGAGTACTAACATGGTGTGAGTTAATTGGGTGTAGGTGTAGATATATCTCTCAGTGGCGAAGGGTCGATATAAACCGATTCCCACCGGCTTGCCCTTAAGACATCCCACCTCCCACCGATTATTTCAAAGTACAGTTATTTTTTTTATGTGTTTCTAAGTTTTACTGAAAAAAACGCATGCGCGCAAAGGGGTGCGAGTTGTTCGAAAGAGATACCGCGGCCCCTGGCACACAGGCAACTGAGGGAACACGGGTGGGTTTTAGTCAGTAAAAGTCGGACACGCCCTCCCGCTCCAACCAGAGCGGGAGAAGTTATTTGATGATTTCCCACCAAAAAAAAAAAAAACTTACAAAATTCTTTCACTCATACTGAGTTGGAATCAGATCCAACTCAGTATGAGTGAAAGAGGGGTTGATCCTCTGAGGAAACTAAGCTTGCATCACGCGGTGAGTGTTTTTTTTTGGGACGGCTTACCCCGGCCATAATTACACCCCTCGCCACTGATATCTTTCCTTTGTGAACACAACAGCCCAACAAATCTTTTGGTTCCTTTAGGTAGTCTCAACGAAGCTTAATCTTTTACCAGCCAGAAATATTACAAAACAAAAACCAACGCTCCATGGTTCTGTTATCTCTGCCCAACATTCCTGATCCTGCCCACTGATGACATCGTCACGTACTGATCGCTATGCTGCTGAAAATAATCGGGGTTCTGTTTACTTTTAAATCTGACCTTTTGCAAGTAGCTAAAGCAAGGGTAAGTAGGTGTGTTTAATTAAGAATTATTTAGCATTATTGGTTCGTTCCCAAGCGAGCGGAGCTTAGAAGAAATTAAGGAGTATTGATTGAGATGTATCGTCCCCCGTACGTTGCTAATGGTGCGGTATTTATCTGCTTAAGTGTGCTTATGTATGTGTTGTGTTTGTATCTTTTACGATTCTCTTCTTTGTGTGTGGGGTACGGTATTACGGGTGCCGATAGTGTACTTGTGTGTGTGTAAGTAATATACGGGGATGAGTCAGTGTTCTTGTGTGTGTGTGTGCATAAAAAATGGTGTTGTGGTAGAAAGAGAGCTTATGATTCACAAAAGTATTGAGATTTTGTGGGTTTGGATTAGGTGGTAGCTTTTGCTAGCAGCTTCGAAAATTATCTCACGGGAACGTACAACCGGGATCAAAAGTATTCTGTGTTAATCCAGGTTATAAACTATCGTGCGAAATTTCATTCAAATTCGTTCAGTCGTTTTTGCATGATTAAGTAACAAACATCCAAACATATAAACTTTAACTTCATTTAGTATATTAAAAGCATTGAGTAACAAAGGTGAATTAAAAATTGACTCGACTTTCTTATTTATTTGTGTTTTAAGAAAAAGGGTTTTTTTTGGGTGGGAAATCATTAAATAACTTCTTCCAAAAAAAAAAACACTCACCGAGTGATGCAAGCTTAGTTTCCTCAGAGGATCAGCCCCTCTTTCACTCATACTGAGTTGGATCTGATTCCAACTCAGTATGAGTGAAAGAATTTTGTAAGATGGTTTTTTTTTGGGTGGAAAATGATCAAATAACTTCTCCCGCTCTGGGTGGAGCGGGAGGGCGTGTCAAACTTTTACTGACTAAAACCCACCCGTGTTCCCTCAGTTACCTGTATGCCAGGGGCCGCGGTATCTCTTTCGAACAACCCGCACCCCTGGCAGGCATCGGCCCTTGCGGGCCCCTTCTGTTGCTGATGACATCTCTTTGAGGCGCGCGTGGAACACAACGCGCCGTCGATCCGGTCATACAGGACATAAAGGGTCAAAGACAAAAACTATACATATTATGCTTAACAAAAAGTATACAACTACACGAAATTACTGATACGCTCATCCCACAATACTCCAGACATAATTAAAAAATCATCTTATTTGGTGACATTGTAATGTATTGGAATAACAGTTCTGTGCCATATATCGGACTTAATCCCGGTTATTTCCGACATAAGCTATCGTTGCGACTTGTGATTTGGTATGAAAGAATTACGTTGCGTAAACTACCCGTAAGTCAGTTAGGGTGCAGGAAATAGACGGAAGAATATAAAAAAAATAATTCATCCTACTAGAACAGTATCCTAATTGCATGACACACTTTCAATCACAATCCGAAAGAAATCTCTAAACCATTGCTTCATGTGTTTGAAAAATCTGTGTGTTACGAAAACATCAGACAGGGTTCGGAAGACACGTTTACAAATATGCTGATCTTTTGCTACACTAAATTGAAAGCTTCTGTTTTCGTCTCTTTCTAATTTTATCTGCTGGTAATAAGGATAATCCAAAGATTCAGGGCCACTTTGTCCTATATCAGCACAATAAATTCAACCACCCACTCAAAAGGATCCGTGTGTAAGGACATAACACACTCCTTCCTGGTCTAATAATAATTTTATTGGCTCCCGCAACCTGCCAGCATTTGTATTCAGTTGGCGCGTTCTTCATAATGTCGTTGACCTAACCCTTCTGCCCTCAAAACCTGTGGCCATTTTGTTCCATATAAATTTTGCTAGTAACGTTACTTTTTAGCGTTACGTAACGGTTTTATTGTGACCGTTTTTCTTACGTTATGTTATTGAAGGAAATGGAGTTAGTTTTTATTGTAGCAGGAAATTGGAGGAGTGCTAACGGGTTGGAGGAAGAGTGTTTTTTATTGGGCATTATATAAAAAAGCGGAGTGCGAACTCTTTTCTGCGAATTTTCGAGTAATGAAATGGAACAGTACGGTATTGGAAGTGTTTTTATATTGTATTCCGTGCATGCCACGGAATCTAACTATTTATAGTGTCATACTAAAAAACCATAGGTACTATCTATAGGTGTCAAGGACTTGCTTGATACTAGACAAGATTTACAAGATGTTGTAAGATGTTTTAAGTGATTTAGTCGTATTAGTAGCACAGTGTTTTGACGGAAATCTTAGTGAGACAACATTTATTTATAGATATAGGTAAATCGCATGAATCAAACCTACCTGCGTTGGCGTTAAGGTCAATGGATCAAGGTTTGGTCCTTCTTTTTGGTCTGAGAAGAGGTAATTGCTATAGAATGATAAACGTAATACCGTATAAGGAAAAGGATATTTTTAAACCTTTTCTACCACTGAAAACACGCAAGCTTTAAAAGTACATCAATCATCAATTCTCATTTCAAAATCCAAACGTTCATTTTAAAATCGAATCAACGACGATTTACAAAAAAAAAAGTAACCAATAAATTCGCTTCATTCACTTTATAGTCTTGTGCCTGCTGGGTCATTTTTAAGATCGCTTCGTACTACTTCATTCGGTCAATGAATGAAATAGTTCTTTCTATTAGTTATATTAGCTCTATTCGGTCTTAGCTCTCAGCAGTACTTTTAAAGATCACAGACCGAAAATTTAACGTATCAGTCAAATCAGTCGAATAGTAACGTCCTCGACTCACGAGTTGTACGTCGAGGGTTCAAACCCAGTCAGGTGGGCTACTTTTTGTAACTTGTTTTATCACCACTGCTCTTAAAACGGTGAAGGAAAACATCGTGAGGAAACCGGCCGGATGTCCTAGAAAAAAAATGTCCCAAAAATTCGAAGACATGTGACATTATACCGCACTGGGTCTGCGTGGTGCATTAAGGGCCTGGTAACTTTAAATATTGTTATTATGAGCGATAATAGTTCTTATTGCAATCTGTTACGGGTTGAAATCTGTTGTAATAAATTCGAATAACAAATAAGCAAACGTATGTTGTAAAAATGCAAATAAAATCGTATAAAAATTAGATATTAACTATTTAATAATATTTAATCAATCACTGGATGCAGTTTGGCATTTGAAATTTTATGGTATATTTTTAATTATGTTTATAACTGTTATTGAAAGGATAAACCGATTTTAAATATAATTAAGAGGTGACTTTGATGATTTTTTTGATGCATTAAAGTATGTTTAATTATGTTTTGAGTTCCATCACTGTATGTAAAAAAGACTTGAATACATCATAATTTTTTGCTTTCAAAATTATTTACGGTTAAAGAGATACACAGCTTTAAAAAACCATCTTTTTGGGCGTTTTCCAGAAATCTCCGCCTCAAGGCAATGGGCCTTCTCAAAAAGAGTTTCAAAATAAACTTTACAGAATATCACTACAAATTAGGCAAATGATGATTCTTACTCATGACGTAAAACCATGAATTTTGGATGTATTTCGTAGATCCGAGAGCTTATATGGTAATAGAGACTTATTATAAAATATTCCGTGTGTAATTCAGTTGATTAAAACATGAAAGGCTACGTAAAGATGTGGAATTTTGAGATTGACAGCGTTCTTTGTGAATTGTTTGTTGTTGTGAAGCTTAGGAGGTGTAATATATCTTGGGTGTAATGAGGTAATTTAGGTAGTCCAATTTATTCTAGAAGGTTTATTATATGTATGTAGGTTAGGTATGTATCTACCTATCGTTATCTATCCTATCCTCTACCTATCGGTATCTACCTACCTAGTGGTCGCTCAGTGGCGGAAATTCAACCAGAATTAATTTAAATTTTAATCAACATTGATCAAAAATATGAGAGGGCAGTGGTGGTCCAGTGGTAACGGCCGTGATTTACGAGTTGTAGGTCGTAGGTTCGAACCCAGAAAGGCAATTTACTTGTGTTAATTATTTCATCACTACTGCAATCAAAACAGTGAAGGAGAACATCATCATCAACAGAAACTGGCATGTTCTAGAAGCAAAAAATTCGAAGACATGTGACATCTACCAACCCGCACTGGGCCCGCGTGGTGGATTACGGCCCACTCCCTCTCACTGATAGGAGGCCTGTGTCCCAGCAGTGGGAACAATATAGGCTGATTATGAATGAAAAATATTAACTTTCTGCAATCCTTCTCCATATAAATTTTCACTATTTTCATACTCCTCTGTCCTCGTAAAAAGGGATAAAGTTTTTTTACACGTATTAATATATTTAACTTCATATTATTTTATAAGTATACCGAGTTATTCTATCTACCCTGCCCTACCCTGTTTTTTCTTTGCTTATCCCTAAGACCTTGACTGGTAGAAAATACCTCCGGAATTAAATCTTCCTTTGCATAGGCGCCGGGAACGGGGTGAAAGTGGATGCACTTGCACCCCCTTGGCTTCAAAATAAAATGTAGGTAAAAATATTTAAAACAATGGCTGGAGGCTTTAAGTTTACTTAAAGCCAACCACAGGATAGTCAGATTGAGCAGTCACGGCCTCTCAAGGTCAGCTGCGAGATGTCGTACAAAAAAATTGAAACAATTTAAATTTTCGAGCTCACTGTTGCATTCTGCAATGTCTCAATTGTAAAAAAAAACTAAAGTCATTTATTCAAACTAGGCTGAGAGTCAGCTCTTTTTGAACGTCAAAATTACATAAGACAGTTCCCCAAAACGCCCGCCCTTCACCACTTCCTAGCGCTTTAGCTGGGAAGAAGAAGTGGCGCAACAAACTCCCCAGCAGCACAGCTGTCTGTTAAGTTAGAAGAACTTGATTTTATACAGTAGTAGGTAATTAACATTACGAAAAACAAAAAACATTAAATTTGCCATATGTCAGCTAGCACAGGCTTATATACCAACAAAACATTGAAAACATAGTACAGGCAAATAAAATAAACCAATACATGAACTAATATTACTATACTAAAGATTTTGTGCATTAGTCAACAAAGTACCGAACTCTTATTTCCGAAATTCTAATCGACTCTAGGCCGTGCTATCATTATCTAGCTTGCTTCGCTCGCTCTTGCATCCTACTCTAACTTAATTCCACCAAATGAAACCTTTTCCCATTCGAGGCGAGATGCAAAAATGTTTGTCTCGCTTTGCTCGCTCTTGCAGATACAAGAGCGAGCAAAGCAATGCATTCTTCATCCAGCATTGGTCGACAAAGTTAGTCCTTGTTTGAATGAAAAAACCTGACATAACCTAACACATCCTGGGTGAAGTCCAAAAATGATCGAGCTTGATTTGTGGAGCTGAAGTAGATGCATCCTCCTGCAAATAAACTTGCCCATGCTCCTTTGTACCTACACAATTTTTATTAGTCGAGTTTAAAGTTTTAATAAATAAATAATTTACTTGAGTTAATGATCGCATTGCAAGATGGCCCGTAGTCTGATAAAATTAACGTCTGCCAGTCTGCAAGCAAAATTAAAAACCATAATATTTTATTTCACATAAACCACACATGGGCACTAATAAAACGTCAGAAGCAGCACGGTTCGAATTGGTCGTTTCCTATGGAAAAGAACCGGCAAGAAATTCCACGATTGCTCTTTTAAAAATAATTGGCTTTTATTTTTTTTTCAAATTACAGTATTAAATAGGTATGGGAGGACAGAGTAGGCCTGTCAACAAGTACTAGGAACCTAATAAAATAGAAAATAGTCTACAAATCTACAGTCTACAATACATAGCAATACATTGAATTCTGCTGGCAAGCAAGTTGAAAACATGAAAGTCTCTATAATTCTCTAGGTATAAATACCCTTAAAATCAGCTGTTTAATGACGTCACGTAAGAACAGCTGTGCCTATTTATCCTCTATTTGCATATCAAACAATCTAAATTTAGTTGGAAAACATGGTTAATCTTAATACAAACACAATATTTATAGACATATTGACACCAAAAATACTTAATTCATTCTATGTTGGTAACTCGTGGGTGTGTGAATATATCCTTGTGTTCCAATCTGTCATACAGAGGACTTTGACCTCTATGAGGAACTGTGTCAGTCAGAGGGATGGATGAGTTTTCGATGTAGCACCTGGATCTTATTACCTACTGTTATTGGAAATATTGTATCTACGTTAGTAGTCACGGTGCTGCGGATTTATGTATGGAAATAAATAGATTTTTTCGGTAGTGCGTAAGCATATACGATACTTATGACATAAAAAATTGGTCTGTCTGTTTATTCCGTCTAATCTCCGGAACAGCTGAACCGATTTTGACGAGACTTTGATTGGAAGATAGCTGATGTTATACAGAGTAACATAGGTTTTTTTCTCGGTATCACGTTGCCCTGGGATAATTTACGACATCCACACGGGCGATGCCGCCGACAGTAGCTAGTTTATGAATAAAAAATAGTTGCACAACTCCATAATTATTATGTACTCGTAGGCTATGAAACACATTTTGACATTTATATTTATTGTAATACATAAATACCTGTATATACATATGCATCTATAAATTAATAGAAAAGAGGGAGGTAGTTGATGACTCTGCCTTTTGTTCAGCAGTCTTCTTTGCTTTGATCAGAACGGTCCACGATTTTTTGTGTCTCAAACTCAAAGCATTTATTTCAATTAAACCATTTACAGGCACTTTTGAATTGTCAAAAAGTCGATCAGTTGGAAAGTTGAAGCTAGTTGCCCATTCCAAAACGTAGATCTCTATGGAGAAGAACGGGCAAGAAACTCCACGGACACTCTTTTAAAATCAAGTTGAAATATTACAAAATCTTGGGAACATTATTCTTGTTGCTTCTGTATGTGAGAACAATGTAAAAAAAATAATTATAAACAATTCTAAATACAAGATAAAAATAAGCCCTGGAAGTTAGGTGATGACCAGTCTCAACCGACAGCGCCCGTTCACGAACTTGACAGTCTTATTGTTGGAAAACTCATAGCTTGGCTCATGATCTCATTCCATCTGGTTCTGTAATTTGTTAATTTAATTCTTAAATGTTCTATGAAATTGGCTGATCGTTTTACTTGTATGAGAAATCAACAACAACATAACTATTATTAAAGGGAAAGGGCTTGAATAGACTCGCGTAAGAAAGTTACTTTGAAAATATTCGAATATATTCTATTGTGAATATGAGGACCGTGCGGGTATTTTTTTTTCTCAGTTAGATTTAATAGTAGTGTGGCGATTTGAGTACTTTATGCGGTCTACCCAAATGTCCTTTGGGATTGTTCGTCTATTTGTGGTGCTTCTTAAGTTCTAAGTCGAGATGCTCGATTACCGATAAATGTGTACACTGACTCGATAGGTCCATTCAAATCTGTTATACAAAAATACCGTCTCAGAGATTAATCTGCATGGTCGTCATATGGCTAGACCAACATCTTGTCTGGACTTTAAAGAGACTGACTTCTGAGTTTGTTTCGGTCAATTACTTCTCAGAGTAGTCGGTTAGCAAACACCGAACTCATGTACTGAAATAGTTTTAAGAGATAAATAAGATAAGTGGGGTACGTGTGTGTATATGTGAGTAGTTTGTATAAGTTATTTTTGCCGTGTAAAAGCGTTTTTTTTTAACAATTTCTACAAATAAATGACATTTTTCATTCATTGTCATGCTGATTCTCGTGTGGCTATAGATGTGGGACAGTTCTCTTATCGAATAGGGTTTGGGAACCATTAATATGGGTATGTCACAGGTTTCTTTGAGAGAGGGATCACTTGGGACGCTGAAGTGCTGTCCTTTTATCCGCTTTTGAATACCGTTGTCAAGAAAATTGTGGTAATGTGCTTTATAATATTATAAACTGTGTTTGAGATACGAACCTGGCATACTACTCATGGGTGTGATAAATAAAAAATCGAATTGCATTATACAACATAGTTTTACATAAGTAAAAAACTTTTTCCAAAAAAAGGAAGTCGGTTGTTTTTTTTTGGAAAAAGTTTTTATTTTTCACTTTTTAGTTATAGTACCTAACCCATTAATTCGAAATTTAATCATCCTTGGGGCTAAAACCATGCATATTTATGCGACAGCAGCAATCGCGCTTTATTTACTGTTATTTTTTGAAGAGTTCCGTTGTCTGTCTCCGAAACGCATCATCAGATCTATATGAAATAAAATGGGACCACATGGGAAGCATGAGCTTTCAAATAAAAAAAGAATCATCAAAATCAGTTCACCCAGTCGAAAGTTATGAGGTAAGAAACATAAAAAAAAACATACAGTCGAATTGAGAACCTCCTCCTTTTTTTGAAGTCGGTTAAAAAAGGGATTTGAGTAGTAAGGTATGCAGGGTTATCGTGGATTACTATAGGTACAGGATTCTGAACCACCCTTCGTTGAAATTTTCGTATTTAGTAGGTACAGGTTTCGGACAACGAAATAATATTCAATTATGCATGTTTATATTTCAAAGCGAATCGTAATAAAAAGTGTGGAACACCTCACATTACTAAGCTAGTTTCCATTTGCACGATCATGGGTCAACTAAAAGGTGTTTGGTTAGGCAAAACTACCCTCAAAAATATGTAAGTATACAGGATGGCAAGACATCAACGCACAAACCGTTACCATGGATTCTGTACCTACATGATTCTGGAAAGCCTGCGTTGACATTTTTCGTGGGTTATAAAAACATAAATGCTGTACATGAAATGAAATGAAATGTTTATTTATGTAAGTAGATCTTACACGTCAATATTTTGTTGGTCAATATTTTTAAAAACTAGATGGCGTTGGCATTTCCTAGCTGACTGTTCCCTGAGAAGAAAAGCCGAAACAAACTCAGCGGTCATGGTCTCTTTTAAAGTCCAAACATTATATTATTTTAATTTTATGTGAGTCTAACAATGCAGGGTAATGTCTAGAAAGGCCTTTTTAAGAAAGAGCCATTGCAGCTTTGAGCTGACCTGTCTCAACAGTGACCGTGTAGTTATAGCATTTTTATAGAAAACTGATTTTTTAAATTAAGAAATTACACGTCAGTTGACGTGTAATTTCTAAGCCAGGGGCCCTAAAAGACTATGTGAATTCATGGTTTCAGTTCGATGTGTTTAAAGATAATACCACTGTGTCAAAATGTCATCTCTAAATTATACCATGAAAGGAGATGTGGGTTTCATTAAGTATGTAGCCACGTAAAAAGAAAAATGGCCTGTTATCCGCCCATACATCTCTCGCTATAGATCAAGCAATGTATTCCGTGTAGTATGGCGGGCTTAGAGAGACTAACGGAAACGTAATCCTTTAAACTCCCCTATACTTAATAAGTCATACATGATGGAGCAGAAAGTTAACATGTATAGATTAAGGAGGTATAGGGGCTTTATTGAAAGTTAAGTTAACGTATTTCTTAGTACTTACGTAGACTTGTTGTTGATCTATCTAAAAAAAATGTCTTATTAATCGATTCACACGAATTTACTCGCCCGTAACAGGCGAATCGACAATCTATAAAATCACTACAAATTGAAAAATAACTTTAATTTCGGAAGGCGGTGATAAAACAATAAAATATATATCCAAAGTCACCGACTTCCGAAATTAAAGTTATTTTTCAATTTGTAGTGATTTTTTGGAAGTCGGTTGTTTATTTTTTTGAAAAACGTTTTTTATTTTTCACTTTTTAGTGGTTCACATGTGCTTACCCCTTCACAGCGTACCGGCGTGATGTTATGTTATCAACTGGTGTAAACAATATACAGACATGAGATTTCAGCAATCCAAGTCCATTTGCTATCATTTATTGAGGAGTTCCATTGCCTATCTCCGAAGTTCTTCATCAGATCTTCACCAAATTGAAATGGAACCACTCGGAGAAAGTATTCTTCCAAAAACTACACAAATTGCTTCAAGTGTGCCTATAAAATTTGAAGAGTTCTCTCTATGTCTCCAGGATCTCATCATCAGATCCTGACTTGATGATCATGGGACCACCTGGGAAGTATAACTTTTCAAACAAAAACAAAATTTATCCAAATCGGTTCAGCCATCTTCGAGTAATCGGGGAACATACATAAAAAAAAGGTTCCGACGAATTTAGAACCTCCTCCTTTTGGAAGTCGGTTAAAAATAATATTTTATTTTCTGTAGGCGATTCGCCTTAAATTATTTTATTTGTGGGCGAATCGATAACTCTAGAAATACTTATTAGTCAATTGTTACGTTTTGAATTATATGCACTTTAATTTTTGTGTTTTCTAACTAAATAATATGAGAAATTCTTATGTTATTACATTTTGACGGGACTGCCTTTGGTAGGTAGCTGATATTATAAGGAGTAAGCTAAGCTACTTTTTGTCCGGGTAGCACGTACCCATGAGATAATTTGTGACATCTACGCGGACGAAGCCGTGGGCACGGCTAGTCTCACATAAAGTGGAATTCATTTTACGTAATGTAACACCTGAATAAAAGCAGTAGCGCGTAAACGCATAGCTCAACGTACGGCGACAAATAACAAGCAATACAATAAATAAGCACTCTTATTTGAATGGAAATGAACGTCAAGGAGCCTTTTACAGCATTCTTATGAAAACAACACACATAAATGCCCACGCACACACCCACAAAATTATACCTACCTACACTTTTACACATAAAATCAAGCACATACACATACAAGTACAGACGGTAAAAAGATCGCTATTCAGGTACGTTACAACAATTCTATCGGCGGTCTTGACTAAATACTTATACTTATACACTAAATAATTATACAATCTTTGTTGTTGTTCAGGAGAGCATTACATATTTTAATAACACTAGCGTCCACACTAGGATGACTTATCTTGTGGAGACTCCTTCATCTTACAACATGACGAGATAGTTGGTGGGTTTATTATAGCATAAGGTTGGTAAGATTTATGACTTATTTGTATAAGTCGTGCGCACGCCTGCTTCTTTAAAATCTATGATAAACACCCTCTTTATCTTAGATTTTTAAAAAGCAGGCGTGTCAGTGGTCAGTGACACTAATGGACATAATACTCGTACAATACTAGACTAGAGACATCGCACGTGCGTTACTATCTCAGAGACAAAACTGAAATATAATCAAGGGCCCGCATATTCTTCAAATCTTAGCAACGCTACTTGTGGTCTGAAATATTTGTGACATTGGTACTTCCATGGACACGTCAAGCGCTCTATTACTGACAAAACCAAAGTAACAGGCACTTATAACACACTTTTTAAACGTCAAATTTTACAATAAAAAATTGATTCCATGATATAAAGAATTGATTCCAGCTGCCCCTTCCAAAAGGTAGTTTCGAAGTCATGTGACATGACTACAAGTGATGATATGATACATGATAGTTGCGTAGTGCTAAGACGTTCACTTCTTGCCTGCCCACCAAACAGTTTTCCCGTCCGTACCTCCACACGTACGAAGGCACGTACGGTTTTATCTCGCTCACGCCTCAAGACATTAAGCTAGCTGTAAAGTTTATTGTTTGTTTAAATTTTCATGAGGTCCTCGCCGTTGTGAGCCTGTTGTATAATGTACAGGAGCCTTCCAACGTTTTCATTGTTGGTCTTTAAGTGCTTTGCGTGAGCGTTGCGTGGCACTTAATCGTAATATTTATTTTGTTATTTTCATGCTTAATGAGCAATTTCTCTTTCTGACCAAAACATATCGCGGTCGTATATTTTCCGATTTGGAAGCGGATTTTTCATAGGTTTCCACAATTAGACCCTCTTGGGTCATCATGAATTATGCAATTTTGACATCTTAATAATGTCAGACAATTGGCAGATTTTTTGCTCTACAAGCTGGTAAATGATAAATGATAAATAATTTTATTTCTGTAAGTAGGTTTGTACAAACACTTTTACACGTCAATCCTATTTTTTAAACTAGATAAGGTCGGCCTACTCTGAGAAGAAAGGCCGAAACAAACTCAGTGGTCACAGTCTCTTTTAAAATTCCAGACATAATCTTGGTCAGATCATGTGAAGACCATGTGGATCGGTGTCTGAAATGGTGTTTTGAAGAAAGAACTACACAGATTGAGTGGACCTGTCCATTCAGTGCACGCATGTATCAGTAAAACAGTCATAATTGTAAATCCGGTCCAGCGTAGCTTTTCCTGACCTGCCCATATTGCTTGTACCCTTGCGTACAATGAATATAGTCTCATCTAGCTGATTCAGTGGCCATTCATAGTTTTTCTACACTACACGCAATGACGTGTGACGTGTAACGTCCGAACTCAAAGCGAAATCACTCACTCAAACTCGAAAAACCGTTCATTTGATGCCGTTTTGATAATTATGAGACTAAAACGGACACAATGAAGATTAAAACCGATGAACTGTATGCGTAAACGGTGAAGAAAAACATGGTGAGGAACCCGGCATGTTCTAGAACCAAAAAAATTAGGACTTATGACATCTACCAACCCGCACTAGGATTAAAGCCCACTCCCTCTCACCGAGTGGAGGCCTGAGTCCCAGCTGTGGGAAAAATATAGGCTGATTTTGGAACTGTATGTGTTTATATTTTGTAAGTCAGAAAGAAAGCAAAATAAAGGTTTAAGTTAAGAATTGGCATTACAAAAAATAAAACGTGAATATATGTTAAAAAATAAACACACAAAAACATTATGCCTTGTTTCCCCGTAAGTTATCCACATTTCGCCAGATATGTTTTTAAGTCCCGTGTAAAGGTGATATTACAGGGGAAATTTTTTGAGCAATTTTTGCTCGGCAACACTAATGGATCAATCTGGATCAATTAAGTGGCTGGAGCAACAACAATAAATTGCGGATATTTTTCGGGAATATTGCTTCTGATTGCTTCATATATATTTCATGAGTTGCCGAATATCCAATTGGTTTGGAAATTTTTAGTACATTTTCTTTCCATCTCGTTTGTACGTATAACTACGTCTCGTTTTTGTGAGAGGAACCGGCCGGCAGCGGAGGCGGCGGGGGGGCCGTATTGCCTTGTTTTTTAGGTTGCTCCATATTGCATGATATTGTGTGGCCGTATCTCTGGCAAAAAGTTGCTACATGTTGCCATTGCCCTAAATTACTGGATGTAGTCGTGACGTCATAGTTGATGAGAATTAATCAGGAGCAATTTTATTTGCTCGTGTAAGCGCATCTTAATATGGGGCAAGCGTATTGCCATCAACCGGGCACAAATCCAGACTCCGGGTTGCTACTGAGAAATGGCAGATATAGAAATACCTAATATCACTTTGCCCGACCTGGGAATCAAACCCAGGGCCTCATCTTCAGCTGTAGCAAAAAACAAAGCAAAAATAATATTCTTCGTCTTCGTCAAATAACAAGCCAGCGATGGACATTTCCGACAGTGGACGTCTTTCAGCTGATATCAGTTTTTAAACAATAAGATGCGTTTACACGAGCAACTAAAATTGCCCCATCCTGAGCAATTCTCGTTGATTATGACGTCACGACTACTATATCTAGCAATTTAGGGCAATGGCAACCTGTAGCAACCTGTTGCCAGAAATACGGCCACAAATATCTTGCAATATGGAGCAACTTCAAAAACTAGGCATTACGGCACCCCACCGCCTCCGCCCCCGGCCGGGTCCTCTCGCAAAAACGAGACGTAATTACACGTACAAACGAGATAGAAAAAAAAATGACAAAAATTCCAAACCGATTGGATATTCGGGGACTCGTGAAATATATGGAGCAATCAGAAACAATATTACCGAAACATATCCGCCATTTATTGTTGTTGCTCTAGATTGCTCCACTTAATTGATCCAGATTTATCAATTAGTGTTGCCGAGCAGTAATTGCTCAAAAAATTGCCCCTGTAAGAGCAGCTTTAGATTTGAACGCGATAGAGTGATTGATTGGTGTAAGTAGTGGTTTATATTTGAGTATTTACCACTGACATATGATATTAACATCATTATCTGCCTAGTCTTTTCCCAACTATTTTGAGGTCAGCGTCCAGTCTAACCGTAGGTAAATACCAGTATTACATGCAGCGACTGCCTATCTGAACTCCATAACCCAGTCACAGGGTAATACGATGCCCCTTAGTAAGACTGGTTGTCAGACTTTTGGGTTTCTGACGTCCTATAACAACTATCAAAGATCCATGAATGACAGCAAGGGACCAACGGCTTAATGTGCTTTCCGAGGCACGGAGAAATAGAAAAAGAGGTTCTCGATATGTATCAAACTCAAACTCAAACTCAAAGCATTTATTTCAAATAAACCAATTACAGGCACTTTTGAATTGTCAAGGTCGGTGAGTTAGAAAAATGAAGCTAGTTGCCCTTTCCAAAGCGTAGGTACCTATGGAGAAGAACGGGCAAGAAACTCCAGGGACACTCTTTTAAAATCATGGTGTTGTTACAAAAAGTTGGTTACATCATTGTATAGATGGTCACCTATCCACGGGCTAATCGTGACAAGCTTAGCTTAACCTGATCGATCGAACCGCCATTAGCCCCTCCTCCCTTTTATCACCAACATATATGCGACCCAAAACCACAAAATAAATACTGTATAATCAAACATTACGCATAAGAGTTTGGCAATAATAAATAAAAAGAGATAGTTCGTTATCCTTATTCGGCAAATGTACCAGGAACCCAGAAAAGGATGGGGTGTTATAGAGGATAAATATAGATTGTTTAATGTTTTTCCTCATGGCAATTGGACTGGGTCGTCGGGGATACTATTTCTATACGATTTATGATTGTAGCTCGTGATTATGTCATAAGCTTTACGAGTATATTAGCGGAGTTGTGTTATGTGGTATTTTTTTGGTATTACGGGTATTAATGAGTTAAGACTGGTTTTAATGTAATTTCACTATCGGCTAAGTTACGACAGCCATGGGTCGATCGATCAGAAGGCCAATTCTCGTAATTAAAATCGTTCAAAATCTAGTCGCAGTCTCATCTCGGCGACAATCAAATGTCAAAAACTTTTCAAAGATGTATGGAAGCTAGAAGTAATTTTGACACATTGAGACAGATCAGACAGTGAACGTTCTTAAAATTACGGGAATTGCCCCTCAGGTAAGCTAAGCTTACCGCGGTCTGGCCGTGGACCGGGATCATCTTTACATACCAAGATCCCTAGCCCCTTGGTAAGACTGGTTGTCAGACTTTCTGGCTTCTGATTGCCCATAATGATTGCCAAAGATTCACGAATAACAGCCGGGACCAGCGCCTTAACGTGCTTTCCCATGCAGAGACGTTTCGGTATGTAAAGATGGACACCCATCCACGTACCGACCACGGCAAGCGTAGCTTAACCTGATTGATCGCACCGTACGGCTATTGTTACTTAGCTACGAGCCCCTCAGTTCTCACAGTTTGAACAACTTTATAAAATTAATTAAAACACTTAATCAATGACATACACAAGAATAGCTCTGCGGCTCTGCCCCTACAGATTCACAAAGGGTGCACACTACAACCTCTTTTTTACCCTATTTATAAACGTGACCTATCCTCTGGGTGCGTGAAGTGCCATAACGTTGGGTAACTAGGCCAGATAACTATAATAACGGTTACTTCAATCGTTATTTATATGTGTGTGACGCAGATACAATGTGTTTATTTTTAAATTTA
Source organism: Polymixis lichenea (assembly GCA_949091785.1). Classification (NCBI taxonomy): domain Eukaryota; kingdom Metazoa; phylum Arthropoda; class Insecta; order Lepidoptera; family Noctuidae; genus Polymixis; species Polymixis lichenea. The sequence goes on along the minus strand of OX420942.1, from coordinate 21,670,116 downwards.
TTTATCTACACTCATGTCTTAAAGTTTTATTTTTTACTTACTTTTTGACATAATCTTCTTATTATTTGAAATTAAATACCTACAATTCTAATTTCAACCCGGGTCTATTGTTGGGTTAAGCGTAGCTAAAAGTGATCGATCAACCCATGTGGCTGTTATTACTATACATATTGATACAGTATTAAGGAACAAAGATTGTAGACCATTAAATTAAATCTTGATGATGTATGCATTGATTTGAGGCCGAATGTACACAGGTACACTTTAGAGTATCGACTGCTAGCATTAATCCTCTCTATAGTACAGGCTATAACAGAAACCCTATTGCTATCCTTAAGCACTAAAGATAACAGCTGGTATAGAATCACTATACACAGTTTCAGCTCAAAATAAAATACTCTAAGAATTGATACCAAATTTTCGGTTTCATATGTTTCTTAAATTCAAATCATAACAAACGTGTCACCGCACTACGTAGGTCAATAACTTTCCACGTTACTTGCCAATATCATGATAAATCTCTTCCGAATGGTGTGTTTATTTCAATTTGAAAAGTTCGGTTTCTGGTATCAATGCATTAAAAATTCTCATAACTTCCGAACATGTACAGATAGGATTAAAAAAACCCTTCCAATATCGTTTGATATCATCTAAAGAAGCCGTGCCCTTGATGTAATATACCCTTTCCATTACAGGATGTTATAACTCTTCACTGCCCACAAATGATGTACCCCTATACATTTCCATTTGTCTCGTCTTTGTGCACTGAAGAAAAATGTAAAGTGTATTTATCTTGGCGTCTCTTCCTTGAACTATTACTACTAAGTAATAGTTCACGGAAGAGACACAGCTAGGCTCTTAGGATTATCTGTTTAATCCTACTATAATCCTACTATTATTATAAATGTGAAAGTTTGTGAAGATGTTTGGATGTTTGTTACTCAATCACGCTCAAACGGCTCAACTGATTTAGATGAAATTTGTTACAAAAATAATTTACAACCTGGATTAACACATAGAATACTTTACATCCCGGTAATTCGTTCCCGTGGGATAATTTTCGACCTCCACGCGGGCGAAGCCGCGGGCAAAAGCTAGGAATCCATCGTTTTTTTTTTTGGGTGGGAAGTCATCAAATAACTTCTCCCGCTCTGGGTGGAGCAGGAGGGCGTGTCAGACTTTTACTGACTAAAACCCACCCGTGTTCCCTCAGTTGCCTGTGGGCCGCGGTATCTCTTTCGAACAACCCGCACCCCTGGCAGAGGAATCCATAGTTGTAACAACAAAATGCTTGCCAAATACTGACAAATTATTGACAAAGCTTCGAAACCAAATGGAATGTGGAGAGACTATGTGATATTATCGCATTTCTTGTATTTTAACTTGCGACAGACAATGTGGATGAGCATCGTCTCTAGAAGTCTTAAAATTATATTAACATAAAATTATACAAACGCCTAACAAAAGGTACATGTATACACCGTGAAATTTTAATGGTTGTTTTCCCGCGGCAGAACAACTTGCCATAAGGAGTACTTTCGAAGCACAGAGTAAAAGTTAAAAAATTAAGATTTTAAAATAATTTAAAAAATATTCATCAACTCGATAAAACACTACTCAATAGTAACACTAGAGGTAACTTGTAGGTACTACTCGAAACGCACGCACCTCCGACCAAAGGGAACAGCGATGCATAAATGTTAAAAGCAAAATAAACTCTCGCACGTGGTGATTTTTCACAATGATTAATCTGCCATTTTTTGTTTCTAATATTTTATTTATTTATAAAACGATTGTATTACCAAGACAAAACCATTTCGCTGCGGGAAAACAACCATTAAAATTTCACGGTGTATAAAGTAGATATATAAGGTACATGGCAGACGTGAGTGGAAAAGCCGGGAGGGGACGCCCTCGGAGGACATATAGTGATGTTCAACAGTAATCTCAGGTGCGTAAGACCAGCAACCGGCGTGCCTGTATGACTAGAATATAAACGAGTATGTAAGGATCGTAACAGGTTCTTTCGTTTATGCCTACCCCCATGTGAAGGAAGCGTGAGTTTATGTGTTATACAAAAAAATATAAAAGACAAAAAAAAATATTAAATAGTCAAAACGACGACGTAGCCACAACTCTGTGGCGGCTCAAATTCTACAAATTTCATATTTTGTTAGTGCTACGGGCTACGAGCGGCTACGGCGTAGCAATATCGTAGCGGAAATATGTATTTATGATAATTACGTGGCTTTTCCTCACAGCTGCATCCAAACAAGTTTAGAATTGTAAAATATTATGCTAAATGTGAATGGGATTATTATTTTATTATATAAACTCGAGATTTTTTTGTTAAATGTTTGTTTTCAGTTCAATTAACCGGGATTTAACACTTAAGTTTACTTTTGTTACTAATTTCAGGGAAATTTGTTGTTTATAGTAACTACCAACTTAAATCGTCCATACATTAAAATAACAATTTTCATGACATTCTATGACCGCTATAAGAAAAGGCTATTAATACGGAAAATTGAAGTGGTGTGCCAATTAGGGTAAAAAATGATTTCCCTCACGTACATCACCTGATTGTCGGTAGTACAGTTCTTGTAGGCTCACGGACAAACATTTTAAAACAAAGAGTAGCCAAAGCGGTCCAGCTATTGAAATTGAAATTTATTTAATTGCCAGAATATAGATAGGCACTTACACGGTAACATAGTAAAATAATTTTTGACACGGTAACATAGTAAAATATTTTTTGACACGGTAACATAGTAAAATAATTTTTGACACGGTAACATAGTAAAATAATTTTTGACACGGTAACATAGTAAAATAATTTTTGACACGGTAACATAGTAAAATAATTTTTGACACGGTAACATAGTAAAATAATTTTTGACACGGTAACATAGTAAAATATTTTTTGACACGGTAACATAGTAAAATAATTTTCGACACGGTAACATAGTAAAATGATTTTTTGACACGGTAACATAGTAAAATATTTTTTGACACGGTAACATAGTAAAATAATTTTTGTCTCACTACATTCGACTTATCAGTCGTGTACATGTACATGCATAACAATATCATGAAATTACATCAGTGTCATCTGATTAGTCATACACATCATAACCATAATAAAATTTACAGTCTTGCTCCGTTAATATTATTTAGGTTACATTATAAAATATATTAAATCAGTTTAAATATATTCGATTATTTCTCACATTTAAGACAGTTCATCAATTTATTGATAAGATTTATAAATAATGTTATGCATGTCAGTGTGCAATGTCAGTTTAAAATTTAAATAATCATTTATTGAATAAAAACATCTGTCACAAAGCCAATTGTTTATGGTTCTATTAAATTCTAAGTTATTTAGTTTTCTATTTTTTTCTGGTGGTTTCTTATAAATATACACCGCCATAGTGTAGCAGTTTCTTTTACATAATTTTATATAAATACTAAAAAAATATTTTATAAAACTACCAGAGGTTTTTGTGCTATTTTCCTTTTAAATCCTGCTCGAAAAGTGATAGCGTTTCTAACGAATTAACACATTCCAAAAACGTATAGGGATGGAAGTGTAAGTAAACGTTTATCAGTGAATATTGGTGCGCACGAATCAGTCTATTTGAGACTATAAATTAGTGGTCAAGATTCGCGGATACGGATACGGATCCGGATCATAACTTTCTTACTCGATCGGTGTCTGTGTGTGTGACCTTGAAACGATAGTTGACGCCACTTCACGCAAAGGCGTGACAGAACATGTTTCGACTTGCGTTGCGCGGGTCTTTCCTTTGTTTAGTTTATAGTTTAGACTTTAGTGTGACACTGGGCAGCATAGATAACATTTGCGATGCGGATGGACATGCTATTTTAATACATTTAATGTTGTCCTTGACATAAGTTTTTGTATATTGACATTAGTATTTTAAATTGACATAAGTATTATTTAGTGACATTAGTATCGTATTTAGTCTTTTATTTGTTTTCAGTCTGTGTGTTGACATGCAAAATATTGACTTAAAAAAGAAATCATTGACATTAATTTCTATTGCCATTTAACAATAATTATTTTGTATTATGAAATGTGTGAGTTTTTATAATCTTTATAATCCAGTTTTTAAAATTCAGACTTATTGTATTTTATTTCATCATTGAGACTTGGCTGGCATGATACTTTTATATATTTTTTATTACTTACAAACATTTGTATGCCCTCTGGTATAACATAACTCACGCTTTATTGTCTTTTTAAATCATCATTATTCTATCTATGTTAAACAAATGAATAAATGACTTATGACTTATGACTATGATATGGATATCCGGAACATCACTACTATAAATTAACCTTCTGTATTTTTTTTCAACTGATGCGCTTACTAACATGAACCACATTTTATTTCATTCTACAGACTGGTAGGGACATCGACGCGCATTCTGTTACTATGGATTCAGTACATGATATTAAACCACACAGCGATGACATTTTTTTCAACAGTAGGTACGCTGAAAACATGTATTAACATTTCAGTTTAAATTCGCTTTTTGGAGCCTATAAAAGCTAGTATAAAATTAATGGTTTCCCATCAAACCACTTAATATCCATTATCATGACTATAGATCGTTGGATGTTACGGATTAACGACGGACATGGACATGATAAAATAACGACACAATATTCAGTTTTCACGCTAAAGTGATTGCATCGCAGTTTAATTAAATGATAAACTGAAACACAAACATTGTTATAAACTCAGATTCGATGTTTTAAGTTGCTCGCCGATATTTGCTATAAATAGAGGCCTGATTTTTTCTTTCTGTATGGAAACGAAGAAAAATGTAACTCTACAGGGTGTAACAGAAACTCTGATGCTATCCTTAGGCACTAAAGATAACAGCTGGTATAAAATCACTATACATAGTTTCAGCTCAAAATAAAATACTCTAAGAATTGATACCAAATTTTCGGTTTCATATGTTTCTTAAATTCAAATCATAACAAACGTGTCACCGCACTACATAGGTCAATAACTTTCCACGTTACTTGGTAATATCACGATAAATCTCTTCCGAGTAATGTGTTTGTTTCAATTTGTTCTGGTATCAAAGTATTAAAAATTCTCATTACTTCCGAACATGTAGAGATAGGATTAAAAAACCCTTCCAATGTCGTTTGATATCATCCAAAGAAGCCGTGGCCTTGGTAGGTATATACCCTTTCCGTTACACGTTGTATATGAGTTTACATATCATATGCAAACACGTAGACATAAATACATAAATTAAGATAATATTTCAAATTTTTTATCTCCCACAGGATTTCATTTTTTGATGATTGTGTCTAGTTTAATATTGTAGTCTTCCTGTGCGAGTCCTAATAAATACTTTTCTTCTTTAAATGTCGTTGAGTTCCAGGTATGTTATTACAATGTAAATTACAAATTTAGAAAGTCTACGGATACTTATTAAAAAAGCCAATTTTTTTTTTTGTTAATTTAATATTACACTTCAGTAATTTTGAAGGTAAAATATAGGCTCCTAATCGTTTTAGTGAATTAAATGGAACATCCTATCAGCATATTTGGTAGGAAAAAGCCATTGTAACCCCTTTCCATGCCCATAAAAAGAGAGATCATCTTTATGGCTATGTTGAGCATAGCTGATTGAACCGAATGCTTTCCAAGCGATATCATTATGACATCATAATTATTCATTGGTTTGCATCAAACGACGATTTTTGTGCTTATTAAATCGACTTGATTTTTGGTAACTGATTTGTATGCTGGCGTACGAGTAGGTACTAAGCTGGTAATGCAAAAAAATGCTTAAGATCTTTTAGATTTCTTTTAAATATACATAAAAAGAACCTACACCTATTTGTGTATGCATATTTTTCATTTTATCGCCTATATAATTATAATAATAATTCATTTATTCATTCAGACAACATGATCCATTTTGTTAGTAAAAAACTGTGCTTAAAATTATGTTAGTTCACACATAAACGCAAACAATAAAAAAAAAAAACAGATAGTATTACCTAAATCTCACCACAATATGCCAAATTCATATTTCGCATTTTTGGCCAGAGTTTAATTAGAAAAACAGAGCGGCAGGGACATCGCGCACAAACTGTTACCATGCATTCAGTATAAATGATTCTAGACCCTAGCGTAGACATATTATTTCGAAGGTTGTAAAAAACAACAGCTCTTGAAAAGTGCAAAACCCACGTGATCAAAATGTATGGAACCAAAATGTATTTTTAATAACCGACGAAAAATTTCAACGCAGTGTTTCAGAATCACGTACTGGATCCATGGCAAAAGTTTGTGCCTACCTTTTTTGAGGGTAGTTTTGCCTAACCAAACACCTTTTAGTTGACCCGTGATCATGCATATGGAGACGAGCTTAACAATTGTTCGTTCCCCACTTTTTATTACGATTCGCTATAAAAATACGTACATATTCGAATATTATTTCAGTGCCTTTAGTTTACGTTTCTACTGTACGAGTATTGTGAAGGCATTAACCGAAATCTTCTTTAATTCCTATATACATTTATTCAATCACTGACAGGCTACTGAATCGCACTACTGAATTTTTTTACAAGACTTTCACAAATAACAATGATGAACATTAAGGAAGATGTTTTTGGGCATGCCACGATTGCGGTGGTAAGTCCCCTCTTTGAGGAGTGGCTTGAGAGGTGGCATGGCGTCCTCACCTTCCGCCTGACACAGGTCCTCACCGGACATGGTTGTTTCGGGAGGTTTCTGTTTCGCATAAGGCGTGAGGAAACGCCCGTTTGTTTCCATTGCAAAGATCGCCCTGAGGACATGGTGGAGCATACGGTGGAAGTCTGCCCGGCGGAACACCGCCATGTCCTCGTGGAGGCGATCGGTGGCAACGATCTTTCACGTCCAGCCCTGGTCCAGGTCATGGTACGGAGCGAAAGTGCATGGTTAGCCATCACTTCCTCCAGCGAAGCAGTGATGCTCGCAAAGAGGGAGGCGGCGCACGTGAGGGAGGCAGTACATGCCCTCTCACGGCCGTAGCCTTCGCAGGAGACGCCCTGAGCGTCGGGAATCCCAGGCTGATTCCCGGCCACCGTAGGCGCGGGTTTGCAGACGGCGAGTAATGGGTAGCTCGCTGTCCGGGAAGGACCAAGCCCGGGTCGACGGCACGTTTTGTTCCACGCGCGCCTCAAAGAGATGTCAGCACCGACTGGTGGGGGCCCCGCAAGGGCCGATGCCTGCCAGGGGTGCGGGTTGTTCGAAAGAGATACCGCGGCCCCTGGCACACAGACAACTGAGGGAACACGGGTGGGTTTTAGTCAGTAAAAGTCTGACACGCCCTCCCGCTCCGCCCAGAGCGGGAGAAGTTATTTGATGATTTCCAACCCAAAAAAAAGGAAGATGTTTTTAAAGAAAAAATGGAATAGCGGATGAAAATTTTTAGGGAAGTTCGTCATTCTTACCGAAGGGAATGCCATGCGCACACAACTTGTACAGACAAAAATCTTCTAAGAAAATTTCCCTCAACTTATCTATTGCCTACAAAGACTGGTCTGAATAATCAAAGCTCCGTTTTATTAATAGACAGAAAACTGACTAGTCCGAGTACCCTTTCATATCCCATTTTATTTCTCACTTTTCCGTCATGAAGTTCAAATGCCTAAACAGCGACAAAAAAAACAAACATCAAACAAATGGGAAACTCTCACGATCAGAAATTCCTGTTTCATGAATTATTCCATTTGAGTGTACCAGGAACACATACCAACGGCCGTCTTCGGTCGGCCCTGCATTAAAAAATAAAGGAATTCATTACGCAAATTAATGTTTTGAAAGTACCCCGGTAAATGTATGACGTATATTTTTTGTAAGGGTTATACTCAGGCGTGCCTATAGAGAGCAGTGTTTGAGTAAAGTTTTTTAGGTAAATATCTGCCTTTTGTTTAGTAGAAGATGTGTATGGCCGTTGTTTTGTTTTTTTAGAACATTCTTGTGATAGCACTCGGATTTTAGTGTATTTCTGTGTACCTTGTGCAATCACACTTAATTGACAATTTTTATATTTTGCATTTTTTTTAAACGATTCTAACATTTTTATAAGTTTTTGACAATTTTTATTATAATTTTTCCAGTCGTTGAATATTTTAAATTTAGTTAATCACAATTTTATTTTGGATTTAATCTGTTTTATATTTTAAAATAGTTTATAAGTTATTTATATGAGTTTGTAACTATGGGCTAATGTTGTCTGAAATAAATAAATAAGTTTAAATTTTAAAATTTTAATTACTAAGCAATTAGGTTTCAAGTTGCAACTCTTTTATTTTTAACCGACTTCATCTTTGAAGGAGGAAGTTCTCAATATGGATGTTTTTTTGTTACCTCAGTATTCCGTTATTTATAAACCGATTTTAAAAACTCTTCTTTGGTTTGAAAGGACAATTTACTTACCGAGTGGTCGCATATAAATGTGGTTATGTTCTGATTAGTGGTTTTTTAGTTAGCTTCAATAATACATATTTTTTCCACTTCGTTTATAATAATTTTCTGTTATACTTAGCAAGTGAAGGTATATGAATTTGTGTGGGGTAGACGTTGATATAATGGTAGTAGGTGACAAGAAATCTAAAATAAAAACAAAAGACACCGCTTCACATTTATTTTCATCACATAATTAGAACACACTGGATCAGCTGGTGGTAGAATCAGCGCGGTGCTTAGTGCCGCGCCCCGCCAGAGTCTTCTTGTTCTTGAAGATGAGGATGCAGTCGTCGCACTTCCGAAATTAATGTTAATTTTCACTTAGTAGTGTTTTTTTGTCTGTTGTTTAAAAACATATTACTTAACAATTTTGTTTCAACTTGCAACTCTTCTTGTTTTACTCATATTCTTAACTAGCTTTTGCCAGCGGCTTCGACCACGTGGAGGTCGGTGTAGTATACATATAAACCTTCCTCTTGAATCACTCTATCTATTAAAAAAACCCACATCAAAATCCGTTGCGTAGTTTTAAAGATTTAAGCATACATAGGGATATAGGGACAGAGAAAGCGACTTTGTTTTATACAATGTAGTGATGTGACACAGATTACATAAAAGCTGTATTAAAAATGCGTGAACATCACTAGACTATAGACTGACAAAATTCACTAAAAGATAGTATCTGCTAACTCTAATCTTTACTATTAATTTTGTGATACTATAGTGCAGATCAAAACAGTCAACAACATGGTGAGTGCGTGGTAGGCACGGATGGGTGCCTGTTATATATTTTTTGATTAAAAACAGATAAGTCGTGCTGTTCATGTGGAACATGTATGAGTAGGGAGGTGCTCGTGTCGTGTTAATAAATTAATACAGGGTTAAATTAAAATAGCTAGTGAAACTCCGCAAACGTGATGAGTAATAATGATGACGGGGACTCCCTTTTCCGCACTAACAATGTGAGCATGATGAATATCGATGTCCTATCCTACTTCCAACTTAATATAACAAATGTGAAAGTTTTTTTATGTTTAGATGTTTGAATATTTGCTATCTATTCAATCACGCGAAAACAGTCTAACGCATTTGGATGAAACTTGGCCCACAGATAGCTCATAACCTGGATGAACACAGGATTATTATCAAAGGAGTATGTTCCTGTGGAATAATTTCCGACCTCCACGCGGGCGAAGCTGGTGGCAAGAGCTAGTTCAAAATAAAAACGATTTAATGTTTGATTTTTGAGGGGTCAACGACAGCCGGTAGTGTTTTTCTTTAAGTATGAGTTGAGAAAATATTTTTTATCGTGTTTCGATAAGTATCAGTCTCATCTGTGAAGTTTAAGGCTTCTTCAAACAGGTGCAACGCGACAGCGCGACGCGACACTTGTAGAACAATTTCCATGAAGTTTTCATAGAAATTGTTCTACGAGTGTCGCGACGCGACCGTCGCGTCGCGCTAGTATGCACGAGCCTTTACACAAAAAAAAAAACAAACAGAATTTTTAAACTGATATTTCAAATGAACACAGTGCGGTCGATGACCCCTCAAAAAGAAAATCAAATTCATTTCTTTTTTGTTTTATAAAGTTTAGATGTGCAGATTGCGTTCGGCTTCATTGGTGAATTTGGTCCTTAGAAGTGGTTGGCGGGCGAGATGTTGATTCTCAGCGCGTAATTTTAATAAATTACTTTTGTTGTTTTTTAAATATCAAATTCAACCTCATCACTGCATATTATAAAACAAATTCCCCGCCGTGTCTGTCTGTCTGTTCGTGATAAACTCAAAAAGTACTGATCGGATTTTCGTGCGGTTTTCATCAATCAGGATAGAGTGATTCATGAGGAAGGTTTAAGTGTATGATTTGTTATGGTTTTGTGTGCTAGCGAAAGCTAGTGGAAAATAATTCACTATGTATTCAAACATTTACATAATAAAATTCTCATAACTTCGCGAAACAAGAGCATGACACTCAATTTTCTGGCCATCCTCATTCCCTGAGCCCCCGAGCCATTTTGTTTAAACAAATTTCCGCCATAACTTATGTTTTTCAATCAGCGACGAAGAAGCATAGGGGTGTAACTGCGAGCAAAATCCCATATAACTTCGTACCGAATACGATTTACATCGGCGACGTCCTCGGGGCATGTCGTAAAAATTCGCGTAAATTTATGAAGACATATGCGGGACGCGGGGCAGGTTGTTTTAACGTATATGTACGGTCGAAGGAGCATGGTTGCGTAATGTTATCTAGGGATTGATGTATGTGTGGGAATGTGGAGAAATGGAAGAGAAAATATTGATATTTACTGCTTTTTCAGGTTCATTTTCGTTCTATTTATGGTTCAAATTTGAACATAAAATATATGGGCAGTCAGAATTTCGATGGTTTTTCAATATAGCATTCTATTAAACTCCCAACTGAAGTCACTCACTCACTCTTCAATTTAACTCATTCCTTTTTGGCTCAGTCGTGAGCCACACGGTTGTTGTTATTTTTTTTTTTTTTTACTTTGTTATTCAAATCAAATCAAATCAAAATATTTTATTTCACATAAACCTGCAAGGGCACTTATGAAACGTCAGAAGCTAGGTGCACGGTTCCAATTTGTCACTTCCTATGGAGAAGAGCCGGCAAGAAACTCCACGGTTACTCTTTTAAAAATAATGGGGTTTTACAATATTTTCAAATTACAGTGATAATAGGTATGGGAGGACAGTGCAGGCCTGTCAATAAGTACCAAGTACTTAGAGGAATGAAAATAAAGGATAAAAAATCTATAAATCTAGTCTGTAAGGCCTACAATGTTCTCCCATTCACAATATGTAAAAGAATCTACATTAGTAAGATCAACCTATTTAAACAAAGTGACATGATTTTCATGAGAATCACTAATAAATAGTTAATATTTGAAGCGATGTATAATGTCAAAAATGACGAGAATATGTCAGAAAGTGTAAAAAATAAAAATAATAAAAATTAACATTGTAATTTGGAAGCAGTTAATAGACTCTCACAAAGTTATGCTGTTAATGAGGTACCAGGGAAGCCACATGTGCAGAAGGAATTAATGCCAAACTTCCCTGTCTTCAACGTAGTCTTTTATCTTATAATATGCTTTTTTGATAAGGACACGTTTGATGTGAGTTTTAAACTTTCCATCGCTAAGTTCTGTAACCGACTTTGGCAACTTGTTATAGAAGCGGATACTGTTTATTAGAAATGACTTGCTTGTTTTAGTTAATCTAAATTTTGGAATCACAATTTCATCTTTACTACGTGTATTTAGATTATGGAAGTCGCATCTTTTTTTGAATAGACCTAAGTTTTTGCGAACATACAAGATATTTTCTAGGATATAAAGAGAAGGCAGAGTTAGTATATCAATTTCATTGAACTTGTTTCTAAGAGACTCGCGAGGCCCCATTTTATAGATTGCGTGGATTACCCTCTTTTATAAAATGAAAACTGAATCTACGTCAGCTGCCGATCCCCACAGCAGAACGCCATAAGACATAATACTGTGAAAATAAGCAAAGTATACTAACCTAGCTGTGGCTACTTCAGTCAACTGCCTTATTTTTCTTACTGCGTAAGCAGCTGAACTTAGTCTACTTGAGAGAGCTCTAATGTGGGCACCCCATTGCAATTTTGAATCTAAAGTAATTCCTAGAAATACAGTTTCGGAAATAGCATCTAGTTTCTTGCCATCAAGTTTTAAATTTAGACCTAATTGGGGTACATTTGGTAATGAGAACTTAAGACATTTAGTTTTGTTTGCATTGCGTAAAAGATTATTAGCCGCAGACCATTTCGAGAGAACAGCTAGACTATCGTTGACATGTAAGACATCCGTATCTTTTCTATCTATTCTAAAAATAAGACAGGTGTCCTCAGCGAATAAAATTATATCCGAGAAGTTTTCCATTAGGTAAGGAAGGTCATTAATATAAACTAGAAATAAAAAAGGGCCAAGAATTGATCCTTGAGGCACGCCCATCTTAACCAGAGAGCCCGAGGACGTTGCCCCGTTAACATTTACTTTTTGCTGCCTGTTTGATAAATAGGAAAGTACAAGATCAGCAGCTCGTCCGCGAATTCCGTAGTGGTGTAATTTACAGATGAGTGTGTTGTGGTCAACGCAGTCAAACGCTTTTGAGAGGTCACAGAAAATGCCAATTGTATCCTGGGACTTCTCCCAGGATTCCAAAATGTGACTGACGAGTTTTACTCCCGCGTCAGTCGTCGACCTACCTTTCGTGAAACCAAACTGTCGACTATGTAAAATCCCATTTGAGTTAAAATGTGACAACATCTGGTCTAGCATGATTTTTTCATAAATTTTGCTCATTGCTGGAAGCACAGATATAGGTATATAATTAGAGGATCACTCTTACTACCCGATTTAAAAACTGGTACTACTTTACTATGTTTCATTAAGTCAGGAAACGTACCGGTGTCTAAACATTGATTAAATATGCCTGTTAGGACAGGGGCAATTGTGTCAATGATACCTTCAAGAACCTTAACGGAAATCCCCCATAAGTCTTCAGTGTTTTTTAAATTAAGACTTTTAAATGCTGTTTTAATTGTGGCAATAGAAATGGGTTTGAATTCAAAATTTGGAATGTCCTTACTGATGTTTTCTTTAAGAAGAGATTCAGCTAATACAGATGATGAGGGTAGAGATTTTGTAACCTCTATTGGGATGTTGGTAAAGAAATTTTATAGAGTGTCATCAACTTTTAACTTATCTGAAATGGTTTCATTATCAATTTTTAGAGCTAACTCATTCTGATCTCGCTGTTGTGTGTTTCCAGTTTCTTTGTTAATTACCTGCCACACAGCTTTTATTTTATTTTTAGAAATATTAATTTAAATTGTATATTGTGTTTCACGAACTGTGTCTAAATAAACGGTAATCTTTCTTCCTCTCAGACTAGTACTACGCAGAGGGTAATACAGATAACTGCCGCTGTTAAGTTAATCTAAATGCCCCTTTAAAAAAAATCCACACACGCTGGAAATCCCAACTAATAAAAACGTTCACATACTCCATCACAATACATAAACAAGATATAAGAATAAGATAACTACATCATAAAACACGGTGCACAGGAATAGGTCGGTAATGTGCAAATCTTACATTGTCGGGTAATATCGCGTGCGAAGATCTCATAACGCAGATACGACGATATTCGCTTCGCTCCTCGTAAATAGTTTTGCTATGTCAAGGCATTGTTTCCCACTGGTATTATTTAGATAATAACATGTTTTCCGTTTGTTCATTGAGCTGTGAGAGGAGGCTTTAGTTCGGTGAGGTTTACTCAACGTTCTTTTAGTAATAGAAGGATGTAGAAAAATTGATACAGTATTTTTATCTCACGAAGTGAATGCTTTACTTGTGGTAATCAATCATACAAACACACTGTGAATCTGATATTATCGTATTTTATACTAAAAGAAAAAACAGTTGATTAAACAGTTCATTAAAACATATTGGTGCCATTTTGTTCGATAACTTTTTGCACATTTTATAGAATTTGAAAATGTCTGTGCCATGTCGGGGTCTAGATTACATTTCCTTTTGACCATTCATAAGAAATAGGAGTTATTTATCGAGTTTTGCAGGATAGCTCACGAATAATGATAATCCCTACTATATCCCTACTAATATTATAAATGCGAAAGTAACTCTGTCTGTCTATTTGTTTGTAACGCTTTCACGCCTAAACCACTAAATCGATCGTCATGAAATTTCGTAGAAATATAGCCTGGGGTAGGGAAAAGGACATAAGCTACTTTTTTACGCGATAACCGACATCTACGCGGGCGGAGCCGCGTCAAAATCTAAGGTAGAATAAAACAGCGAGCGAATTGAGCTTGAAAATGTTTGCACCCTCTCGAATATCTTAGACTGCATTTTATGAACTAATAACGCAAGAACTAATTGCACCATTTCGTATGGGTTAATAATACATGTTATTTCCCTAATATTTGTATGGTGTGAGTAAATTGAGGAATATCGCTTGTTGGATGGGCTTGCAAATTGTTATTATTTGTGTTCTACGAGACTCACAATCCGAAGTCAGTTCGTTATTATTATGTCGAGCTTCCAACTCTTAGCTTGGAAACATTTATTTTGTTTATTAATTTCACAGTTGCCAGTGGTCTTGGTTTGTTCCCTTAATTAATTTTATCTCGTAATAGTTGGTTTCTTAGTTCCGTGGGACCTTTTACAGTATCCAGTCCATGGTTTGCGGTCATAATTTCTTTATTTGTTTTCCATTGTTACCTCTTGCTGTACCGTTATTTTCAAACTTTAGTTTTGCTAGTAAAATTGATTAGAAATTCAGATATTTGACTTTTTTTTTGTGGTTGGAAAATCATCAAATGACTTCTCCCCTCTGGGTGGAGCAGGAGGGCGTGTCAGTCTTTCACTGACTAAAACCCACCCATGTTCTCTCAGCTGCCCGTGTGCCAGGGGCCGCGGTAT
Source organism: Polymixis lichenea (assembly GCA_949091785.1). Lineage (NCBI taxonomy): Eukaryota > Metazoa > Arthropoda > Insecta > Lepidoptera > Noctuidae > Polymixis > Polymixis lichenea. Next base: position 21,655,100 of record OX420942.1, on the reverse strand, counting down.
CTCTTTCGAACAACCCGCACCCCTGGCAGGCATCGGCCCTTGCGGGCCCCACCAGCTGCTGCTGACGTCCCCCTGCGACGGGTCGCACAGTGGCCCCGCCGAGATATTTGACTTTGAATAGACTTTGAAAACAATATTTAGATATTATTTATTTAATTCATCCAAAATCTCGCTGTCTTACTCGCAATTAAACACAAACAGCAGTACATCAACATTAAGTTCACAATATAATCAAGTTCCACAACATAGCGTATTTACATTGAAGAACACGCTATTCTATTAATCAAATAAAATGAATGTCTCACATGTAGAACGAACGTTATTCAATTTGGAATCCGTGCTGGAGCCGTGCCGGATCCGTGTCGTAGGTATTTCGCCGTGCTGGTTCTATCGTATGTTTTCTTGTTGTCAGTTTTATTACCGGATTGATTTAATGCGTTCTTAAGAGCGTTCATGCAATGCATTTATAGTAGTGTTTCGTAATTATTTCATTAAATACGAACGAAAGTACATTTTTTTACAGCCAAGCACTAGATCGATGGTATTTATATATTTTTTTAAAGATTTACTCTTTAATAAAAACATATAAATAATTGTACTTAGTAACGCAAATAGCAAATAATTGACGGTATGTGGATTTTTATAAGTAGATACCATGAGCACTCTACTTATATTTCTCTCGATAACTAAAAATCTATTGCCGCTATTTAATATCGAAGCAACACAGGAGTAGAATAATCCACTAATTGTAATTATTTTTTAGTAATCGAGAGATTTTTTAATTCACTTCTCATTGGTAAAGTTGCTCATGGAAAGTAAAGATGCCACAGTTGACCGTACCCCGCTAAATTCAATTCAATTTTCTTACGGTTTTTTTGCAATTTGCAGGTCAGTGTCAGGTTGTATATTGCTTAAAACACGATTCACGACCTTAAAAAAATATGACTTTACTGGATTATAATAATTTAAAACATCAATACAACCCTCCAAGTTCATCTAATCCTATTGAATTACTTTTTCACGAAGTAGTTTTTCATAGTATTTGAATTTCGTGCGCTACCCTGGCGGTCCCCTCTTAATTGTGTATCTAGACAGCTTTTAGTGGTAAGTATGGGTACCGTCAACTGTGAGAGCTGAGCTGTGAGCTCTTAAAACATATTACAAATAGTAGGTTATTCTACTGCTGTATCGCTTCGATATTAAATGGCGGCAACAGAATTGTACACATCTAGAGAAATTTAAGCACAATACTCATGGGTTAAGTTTTGTCGGTGGAAAATCACCAAATGACTTCTCCCGCTCTGGGTGGAGCAGGAGGGCTTGTCGTGTCAGACTTATACTGACTAAAACCCACCCGTGTTTCCTCAGTTGCCTGTGTGCCAGGGGCCACGGTATCTCTTTCGAACAACCCGCACCCCTGGCAGGCATCGGCCCTTGCGGACCCCACCAGTTGTTGCTGACATCTCTGACGGCACGCGTGGAACACAACGGGCCGTCGACCCGGGCATTTTTTTTGTTTAACGTGGAGAAATGTCTACTGCGTTACCACGGGGAGATAGCGCAGTTATGTGGGACTGTAACCCACTAAAACTCTACGGCGGCCTCCAGTGCCGCTTGTGGCGGGCACAAGGAAACGCGCAAGCCATTCGCGAACCCGCCGCGGCTGTCTGTCACCGGACCCTCCTCGGAGGGGAATAACCCCCATCACCGGCGCACCAGGACACATGGCACGCCATCACCACCCCAGGAACCAAATAGCATAAGGGCCCCAGGCGACCCCATGTCTGGCACCCTTGGTCCCCCTGCGACGGGTCAGCACAGTGGCCCCGCCAATACTCATGGATAAGGTTGCTATGGATAGTAAAGATGCCACAGTTGACCGTACTGTTGCAATGGACACGAAGAGGTAGAATTTTTAATTCGATAAGTATTAGCACACCATTGTCTTGGCAATAGAGCGTGGGTAAAATAGGGGAAGCAGATTTATCTCTCTTAAGACCAAGAAAAAATACATTCGGGTTCTATAATGTTTGTCAAGCATTTAGTTAAGGGCTAGATGCCATTTACCTACGAGAAAACTCAAAAAGAAAGAAACATAAAAACAATGCTAATGTTTTTGAAACTCTGCAAATATCCATGAAGCTCAAGAAAACAATTGCATCGTTGGGACGAAAAAGTATCTTTTTCCCGGAATAAATTATTGTGCATTCTGAACAACCTCCCCGCTGTTTTTCGCCACTAATGTACTAAGTAAAGAAGTTAAGTTTCAAACGACAGACATTTTGGTAAAAAAATAAATTTTCATTTCCCGGTTCCAGTTCAATGTTATTAAAAGAAAATGTTTGTTTGCTAACTTGATGTAGTAAAGTTCTAAATCATTAAAATCTTTGTTTGAAAATTATCATTAAATCTCGTCTCACCGGTGAATTGCAGAACTTTTAACTTTGAACAAAACTTTGAAATTACAGATTAAATATTTTAAAATAAGGTTGGAAAGCGGAAGTTTTTGGATTGAACTCGTGCCTCATTTCATTAATTAACTGAATTTGAAGGCATAACAGTGCAATTTTAAGTGATTCAAATTTAAACTCGAAGAATTTATTTCAAATAAATCAATTATAGGTACTTTTGAATTGTTAAAGAGTCGGAAAGATGAAGCTAGTTGTCCATTCCAAAGCGTAGTAGGTACCTATGGAGAAGAACGGGCAAGAAACTCCATGGACACTCTTTTTAAATCATGAAATTGTTGTTAACAATTTGTTACAGAAAGTTGGTTACATTTTTTGTGTTCAAATTATCAATGTGAGAACGATATATAAAAACGTGCACATTAAAAGCATCCGTAATTAAAAACAAAAATCAAATGACAATTTAGAAATTAAAATAGGCCGTGATAGCTAAGAGATGACCAGCTCCTACTGGCGGCGCCCGTCCACGAACTTGACGTATGGAACAGCGCCACTCAGCTCAACCATTTTGATTCCTACGTAGATGCCGCTAATATATTTAAACGAAAACTTGATGTTGATTGCTCTAGCTGTCAATCTTTTGCATAGATTAGCAGATGTAGGTACAGTGACTAGATATATGTATACTAGGTTTCTCTGGTCTTTAGGTGAAGTTCTCCCTAGAGTGTTTAAAAACGCAATGTGTCAAAAAAACTAACCAGTAGTACCTACCTACTATTTAATGACAAATCCGGGTAACCTAACCCAGTTAATAGGTACTCTTCCTTATTAAAGTTATTACTCAAATGTTGGCAAATAAGTACCTATGTGATCTAACTCCAATCAGAGTTGGCGGTTGCTCGTAAAACTTCGGCTAACTTCGGCTCGCCTCGTCATTTACGAGCGCACGCAATTTATGAGGTTACCTATATTGGTTCTGCTGACACCGAACGGATATCTTTACGGGCTAGTAATATGTTTTTATGTTTTGAAGGATGGGTACACTTAGAATGGCTTGGATATCATTATTTTGGGTAAGATTTAGTGATGGCTACTGGCTGTTGTCAATAATCGTCCTGGATTCTAATAATTTACGATGAAAGGTCCAGAATATTTCATGAAAAAGTCATTTAATGGCATTCAATGAACTTCGGGGGTTGTATTGATGATTTTTATAATTATAATTATGTAAACCCAGTTTTGGTTCGGTCACACATCATATTCTAGAATATAATAGAATAAAAATTATTTTTCTGCAGTATTACAGCTTTTAGCAGTAGGTTCACGTCTAATCACCACACGACCTGACTGCAAATTGCAACAAAACGTAAGAAGAAGAAAATTTGAATTTCGCAAGCTACCCTGGACTTTCCACCTTATGTAATCAATTTGAATAATACACGATCTTATTCTTTTTTATTATATTGGTGTTTGCAGTAATACCCTGTTTCCTTTGTTTACGTAAATAGGCTGAATTGTAAAAAAAAATATACTGCACTCACATTTTTGCAGTCACCAATAAAAAGAAATCTAATCCGTCTACGGCAAAAAAGCGGAGATTTTATAAAAATGGTTGTCAAATGAAATTTAACGGTCAGCAGCCAATCACCACGGAGCTATAAAAAATAAACAAAGCCTCTTTGCAATATTGGAATCGATTGGAATATTTAATTAAAATCGGGATGAGCCGCTGTCGATTACTCCCACGCTCCCTCCGAGGTAACAATATTGAGCAGAGGCTGTATTTAAAATACGTGTGCTTCAGAATGATTAAGGGAAAATTATGTGGACGGTTTATGATTTTCGTTTTTTTTTTTCTTTTTGATATTGGCGTGTTTTTCCTCGTATTTTCTTTTAGTAGCATCATAAATACCTGGAGATCACAATTGTGTTCATGTTAGAAATCGATGCGCAACCTGTTACCTGTTACCAGTTATAACCGGCAACAACAACAAAAAAAAATGAAATGTATTCGTTGGTAAGCGAGTAATTGAGAACGGCTGAACTGATTTGGCTATTGTTTCGAAAAATTGGAAAAGTTGCCCGAATATTTTTCAAATTCTGGAAAAACAAACTATTTTTAAATTTGTAATGACAACGTTTGCCGGATCAGCTAGTAATCAAATAAATATTAAAAGCAAACGCAAGTCAAAGTAAGCAAGTTATGTCAAATAAAGCAAACGTAAAAAATGGTTGGTCAACTTATAAACAAGTTATTTTGGAAATTTTTAAAACTAACAAAACTCAAGCTCTGTTTTTCATATTTTCGTTGGTTTCATCCAATTTCGCAATTTTTCGTTTGAAATATTGCCTCAGGAGAAATTTTCTGTACTTACAGAAAACTTTTTGCTTAAATTCTTGCTTATTTAGAAAAATATACGTTTGCTCCTAAATGTAACTTTTTCAACAATGTTTTTGTTCTTGCACTCAATCTTTGATGAAGTAACAGACTGTGTTCGACAACAAAAGAAAATAATATAGCTTTACGACTTTCTTTTGTTTTCCATTTTAATGTGGTATTTTTTGTAGCAATTTTCGGTTTTTATTCTTTATGATATTTTTCTTTGTTTTTTTTTTAATTCTCAGGGATACCCTCTTCTCGTCGGGGAAGAACGGAAGGTATAATGTTGGACTCCGTCCGACTAAAAACCCACTGGTTCCTGCTAGTACCATATGTCAGGAGCCCGGGAGATACTTATGAAAGAAAGAAAAATAGATTTAGGTATTTCCACGGCCCCCATCCTCCCATTAAGGATTCATTGATGGTAAGGTAGTACCTACGAATAAAACATTGAAAATAAAAAATAAAACAAGGCTTAAAAGTAAGGAATAGGCAGTAAAAAATAAATTAAAAAGTTAATAGCCGATCAATGTCCATTTTGATTACAGTAGGCTGAGGCTGAACTCCCATGATGCCTTTGCCTCGATTAACGAGGTCAATGCTATGGCCGCCATTATAAATTTATTAGCGTAGGGTAAGCAACACGGGAAAATAAAATTAATGCAACGAATTTATTGTACCAAAGCATACAAAAGTGTTTTATTATTGTATTCTTGTTCAAATCTGCTATTCAAACTGATTTGTGGGTATCAAAATGGTAGATTGAGCCCAATATTGAAAACTGAAAATGCAGCGACAAGTTTGTTGTAAATATGTCAAATTCAAATTCAAATTCATTTATTAATTTTGTAAACATAGAGTAAAAATATAAATAGATGTTATACAAAATTAGAACAAAAAATAAAGTTAATAAATAGGTAAGATGTCACAATTTCTGTCCAAAAACGAATTATTAATAATATGTCAATAAATTAAGACGACACGAAACAAATAGATAATATTTAGTCATGATTTCGTATATAATAATAAATGCTATAAAATTGTAATTATCGTAAGAAAGCAACATTTTAATTATAGACATATGTAAAGTTTTGCAAACATTATTTTAATGTGTCACTAAGATATTCTTTAACCGAGTAATACGCCTTGTCAATCAATAATTTTAAAAGCTTACGTTTGAAATCATGCATGTTGCTGCTTGATACAATTTGATCAGGTAATTTGTTATAAAGTTTTGGAGCCATTGCATATATACTATTGTAGAGAAATTTGGTTTTAGTGTATAATGGCTGCAACTTTTTTGAGCGCCATTGACTTTCAACAGATTTAAATAAATACATGTTGGTTTTTACAAAGATACAGGCTTCAAAGATATAAAGTGATGGTACAGTCAGTATTTTTAAGTTTTGGAAATGTGGCTTGCATGAATCTGTTCGTTTAATTTTACATATAGCTCGAAGACATTTTTTCTGTGCTATTAACACCTCATCTACCCTAGCAGCATTGCCCCAAAATATAAGGCCATAACGCAAAGCAGAGGCGACATAACCATGATAAACTGCTAGGAGCGCTGTCTTATTCACAATTTTGCCTAGCATATAAAGAGCATAGGAAAACTTACTGAGCTTCCCACACACGTCATCGATTTGAGTCCTCCATGACATATCGTGATCAATATTCAATCCAAGACTACTTTGTAACATTTGTTTCAAGTATTTGGTCACCTTTGTAGTTTACCTGAACATTTGACAGTGCTTTTTGTCTAATTTAAAAATTCATAGTTTTAGTTTTGGTTAGGTTAATTTTAAGGTTATTAGCGTTCAGCCAGTCAACAATCGAAAGAAGACTATTGTTAATGTCATCTTCTATTTCCTTATCATTACCAGTATTATATACAACCGTGCTGTCGTCGGCAAATAACGAAATTTGATACATGATTACTTGGGGAAAGTCGTTTATGTAACAAATGAAAAGCAAGGGTCCCACTACCGAACCCTGCGGAACACCGTAACAGAGAACTCTGGAGCTAGACGAGTGTACTACTTCAGTTTTGGACTTAATATCTACTTGAGTAATCTGAGTTATTTGTATTCTTTCCTCCAAATAAGATTGAATGAGATTAAGCACGTTACCTCTGATGCCGTATCTATTGAGCTTAGCTAACAGTACCTTGTGGTCCACATAATCAAATGCCCTGGTCATATCCATATACATTGCCATTACTGGTTTCCTATTGTCCATATTGTGGTGTATTTTTTCTAGAAAATTGTATATGGCCATATTAATGGTTTTGGTCTTCCTAAAACCCATTTGTTCCTTGCAAAAAATATTGTTTTTTTCCAAGAAATTATAAATGCCATTATATAGGACTTTCTCAAAGATCTTTGAGAAAATCGGTATCAGAGCTACAGGTCTATAGTTACTTAAATTTGTTTTGTCATCTTTTTTATGTAATGGCTTGACTATGGAAACTTTTAACTTTTGCGGAAAAATACCATTTTGAATACAGTTATTTATAATGTCACTTAATATAGGTGCTATAAAAGGAGCTACTGCTTTAACTACTCTTGTGTCAATACCATCATATCCTGTACTATTAGTGTTTTTCAAGTTGTTAATTATAGTTATAATGTCCTTAGGTATGGTTGGTTCCATAAACATAGATTTATGCGATCCTAATGTATTAAAATTATTATTCGTCTGATAATCATTGGTATTCAGCTGAACTGAGTCTACAAAATAATCGTTAAATTGCTCTGCTATCATCTTAGGATTCGTTATATTTTTGTCATTTACATTAATTACATTTATATTGGCTTTAGGAAAATTGGGTTTCATACTATTTATTATCTTCCAAGTTGCCTTAGATTTGTTGGTACTTGTTCCAATGTAATAACTATTTTGAGCTCGTTGTGTTAATTTAATCACTTTTTTATATCTTTTTGAGAATATTTTAAAAGCTATTTTCGAGTCGTTGTTTCGTGTTAGTCTATATTGCCACAATAAACTTCGTCTCTTCTTACTGCAGCGTTTTATACCCCGCGTGATCCACCGTGGCCTCATAACTGTGGATATTCTGCGTTTAATAATTGGAAAGCACAAATCGTAAAATAGTTTAAACAAATCATAAAAATAATCGAAGCTTTCATTTGCATTATCCGTTTCGTAAACGTCAGAGAAACTAAGACTGGCAATACACTTCCTAAAAGTATTAATATTTTCTTTGCTGTATGTGAAAAATAAAAGAATGCTGACGTGGGCGAGTTGATGGATGGAGGTGAAAAGTATTATACAACGTGTAATTTTAATCAATCAATAAAAAAAGCAGCTGTTCCCTACATTTATGTTCGTATAACTCGTTAAAATGTTAGGAACAGCTGATTTTATTTTCGCGATTTCAGGCTTGGGCCCATAGTAAAAGTTGTTCATAATGATGAGTACAATGACCCTTATGAGGTTAACGGTGATTAAAATTACACTCTGTATAATTTACTGGGAGCCCGAATTGCTTCGCACGGTTTGTATAACTTGACAAAACATCAAGATTTCTTAATTATATGTAAGTTATAGGTACACATATACCTTTGGAATAAAACCTCTAAATGATAGTGAAAACCGCATCAAAATATTATGAAAGTCCAGGGAAATTAAACAATTTGTCAGGATATCACACAATATTTATTACGTTTTCTACAAAATCACTTTACACTTGTGTACACTTCAACTGTTCGATGTCGACTGACTAACGATCGTGCGCACTACTTCCCACCACGTGTAATTTTTTTTACCGGAAATAGCCTAGGTTGACATTTATAATAAAACGTGGTTTTACAATCGGAAGTAGTGCGTGCGATAACACTTAATTTTATTATTAATGTAAACAGTATTTAAATTTAAATACAGATAACAATTTAAACATAATGAATGTCCGAATCAAATTAAATATCTAATGATAAATCGATTCCGGAAATCCGACTATCGAAGAAAGAGTTTCTAACAATATGTTGGGAAGTTTAAAAGAACAACGCGGTTACATAGACAGGCGCATAGCACAAGGCAATAGCGACTTTATGGTGGAATCTTTGGAACTTTCCGATAGCCCGCAAAACTCAATTATGCTTAATTTTTTGCATTTTTCAGGACAGTAACAGGTTTATGGTGTTTAAAATATGACTCGCGACCGGCCGACCGCTGTATTTTGAACAAAATACGATTCGCGCGAAAAATCATGTACTGCATCCATGGTTATGCGTCGATGTCCCAAGCCACCCTGTATTTAGATACCTACATAATATATTTAAGGCCGTGGTAACTTTAAATATTGTCGTTATGAGTAATAACAGTTCTTATTGCAATCTGTTACGGGTTAAAACCTGTTGTATTAAATTCGAATAACAAATGAGCACGCGTGTGTCGTAAAATGCAAATAAAATCGTATAAAATTAGATATTAACTATCTAATAATAAATAATCTATCACTGGATGCAGTTTGACATTTGATATTGTATGGTATATTTTTAATTATGTTTATAACTGTTATTGAAGGGATAAACCGATTTTAAAGATAATTAAGAGGTGACTTTGATATTTTTTTTGATGCATTAAAGTATGTTTAATTATGTTTTGAGTTCGATCACTGTATGCAAAAAAGACTTGAATATTTCATATATTTTTTTGCTTTCAAAATTATTTACGGTTAAAGAGATACACAGCTTTAAAAAATCACCTTTTTGAGCGTTTTTCAGAAAGTAAAAAACGACTGTATTATGGCAGACTTACTGCCTGAGGTATTTTCTACCTATATTAGACATTTTTTTTTTCTGGGTGGGAAATCATCAAATAACTTCTCTCGCTCTGGGTGGAGCGGGAGGGCGTGTCAGAGTTTTACTGACTAAAACCCACCCGTGTTCCCTCAGTTGCCTGTGTGCCAGGGGCGGCAGTATCTCTTTCGAACAACCCGCACCCCCGGCAGGCATCGGCCCTTGCGGGCCCCATCTGTTGCTGCTGACATCTCTTTGAGGCGCGCGTGGAACACAACGCGCCGTCGACCCGGGCTTGGTCCTTACCGGACAGCGAGCTACCCATTACTCGCCGTCCGCAAGCCCGTGCCTACGGTGGCCGGGAATCAGCCTGGGATTCCCGACGCCCAGGGCGTCTACCTATATTAGACTTCAGTACAGTATCTTTATGTGATGTAACTAAGATAAACAAGGTTTATCAGTAGAATCTACTTTGCGTCGCTACAACAGACTAACACGATGTTTATTACTTCCTATTCCTGTCACAACAAGTACATTTGTCTAGATCTATGTATCGTATCATCATAGCAACATAACTCATGCAAGACTTCCAGTATTGGGTCCAATATTTGAGGACATATTTGTATGTTTGTCATCCATTACTCGGAAAGCACGGTAGATATTTAACAGTCGTTACACTAAGCCCAAAAGTCTGACAGCCAGTCTTACCACGGGGTGTCATCTTACTAGCTATCAGCTCCGAACCCAACATAGTTGTGAAAAAGCTACGCAGATTGATTGTCACTATTAGACTTGGGGTTGTCTATGACTATTAGACTAGATTGTCACTAGTATCGTATACGTCATTACGTCAAAGCCGGTTGTCGCTGAAAACCAGCGCTGGGGCTCTGTTGAGTTGCAGCAAAATGCTGAGCGATAGCCGTTTTGTGTGGATGTGACGCATGTTTCCCTTAACCTTTTTTTTATTATTTTTTTGTGTGCTCCTGGTTTTTGCGTCATGTTTACCGCAAATAAACGTTTTTTCTTTCTTTCTAGTAAACTGTAGGCCTGAACCCCATCGGCTCGCACCTTAATATGACGGGAAGTTAAAAACCTTCAAGTGTAAAGTAATTGACACAAATACTTTTCTACTGTTATCGGACTCAATGAGTCTGCCTAATAGCGGAGGGGATGTGTGTATCCATAATTTACACGTACCTATACAATTCAAATTCAATTAAGCTGTCATTAATCATCATCATCATTGTAGCCGAAAGACGTCCACTGCTGGGCGGAGCATCGCCGTGTCCTCGTGGAGGTGATCGGCGGCGGCGATCTCTCGCGTCCGACCCTGGTCCAGGCCATGGTACGGAGCGAGACGGCATGGCTAGCAGTCGCCTCCTTCAGCGAAGCAGTTATGCTCGCAAAGAGGGAGGCGGCGCACGTGAGGGAGATGCAGTACATGCGCCCTCACAGCCGTGGCCTTCGCAGGAGACGCCCTGGGCGTCGGGAATCCCAGGCTGATTCCCGGCCACCGTAGGCGCGGGCTTGCGGACGGCGAGTAATGGGTAGCTCGCTGTCCGGTAAGGACCAAGCCCGGGTCGACGGCGCGTTGTGTTCCACGTGCGCCTCAAAGAGATGTCATCAGCAACTGATGGGGCCCCAAGGGCCGATGCCTGCCAGGGGTGCGGGTTGTTCGAAAGAGATACCGCCGCCCCTGGCACACAGGCAACTGAGGGAACACAGGTGGGTTTTAGTCAGTAAAAGTCTGACACGCCCTCCCGCTCCGCCCAGAGCGGGAGAAGTTATTTGATGATTTCCCACCCAGAAAAAAAAAAAAACGGGTACTATACAAACGGCTTAGAAACTGGTGTTAGTACTTACATTTACAGGAGAATTAACAAAAAAATTATGTATTTATAATTACGCCACAGTGCAGTAGCACGTAGGCGTCTCCAATGTCCCAATTTTTGATTGTCCCACCTCATAATCAGCCTATTACGTTCCCACTGCTGGGACACAGGCCTCCTCTCTGTGAGAGGGAGCGGGCCGTAATCCACCACGCGGGCCCAGTGCGGGTTGGTAGATGTCACATGTCTTCGAATTTTTGGTTCTAGTACATACCGGTTTCCTCACGATGTTTTCCTTCACCGTTTTGAGAGCAGTGGTGATGAAATTATTAACACAAAGTAAATCGCCTGTGTGGGTTCTAATCTACGACCTACAACTCGCAAGTCGCGTCAGTTAACACTGAGCCAACACTGCTCTTGTCGCTCGTATCTGCTACTTAAAACATATTTTTTTAATTAATTAAATACATACTACTTTCTACTACTTACTTGGGCTTGTGGCTAAGTAACAATAGCTGCACGGGTCGATCGATCAGTTTAAGCTACGCTTGCCGCGGTTGGTCCGTGGATGGGTGACCATCTTTACATACCAAGACCCCCCCGTGTCTCGGAAAGCACGTTAAGCCGTTGGTGCCCGCTGTCATTTGTAGATCTCTGACAGTCGTTACGGGTCGCCAGAAGCCCGAAAGTCTGACAATCATTCTTACCAAGGGGTATTGTATTACCCAGTAACTGGGTTGGGAGGTCAGATAGGCAGTCACTCCATATAAAATACTGGTATTCAGCTGCATCCGGTTAGACTGTAAGCCGACCACAACATAGTTGGGAAAAGCCTAGGCAGATGATGAATTAAAACATACTACTACTCCGTGTTCCGTGTGGTGCCGGACGTAAAAGAATAGCATCATCCCATTTCTTCCCGTGGGTGTCGTAGAAGGCGACTAAGGGACTTACCAGAGAATTGGCAGCAGCGTTCTCTATGCATTTTACCACCCAACTGCGATCGCCAACTGGCCTGCCAAGCGTGGCGATTATGGCAAACCTCCCTTTTAGGAAGGCCTAAGTCCAGCAGTGGACGTCTTTCGGCTGAAATGATGAATGATGATGACTACTACTTTCTTCAACATATAACCTGACGCTACCCTGAAAATTGCAAAAGGACGTTAGAAAATTTGAATTTCGCGGCGCCTTAGGCTACATAATGTTTGGTTGCTAGTCTTTTTGAATTAGCTTTCACGGGTCGGTAGCATTGTTTTGACCGCCAGACAGCCTTGAGTGATCATTCAAATTCTCTTGAATTTATTCACATAAATATTAAACAAGTGTAATGTCCTTAGGTATTTGGGTTTACTATGAAGCTGGATTTTCTGCTAAGTGGCAGCCATCCGCTGCTAAAAGTAAGGGATAGATAACAATGTTTTAATGTGATATTTTTTGTCATATTTTGCCAAATAGAGCAAAGACAATCTTCTTATCGTGTCGGTACAATCTAGATATCTAAAGGATAGTAACAGGCGTGTGTCGTGATTTAATTGATTTAATTCGGAAAAACTGTACCACCTTTTAATACCGAATTATAATATCCACTGTTAAGTTATTATCATGAATAAATAAACGGTCTTTTAGATATGTTTTTATTATAACAACACAGGCAATTTAATGTGTAATTGTACGATGGCAACACTTAGAAACAACGTCACCTAGCTGTTATGTCTGGATGGGGACAAAAATGTGTTTTAATGTATTTTAAATGGTAAAATGGACTGTGGATCATTGGTTGTTCGCCAGTTGAAGAGAACAGTTGTGAAATTAAAACTATAAGCAAGTTATAAATTATCGTTTCTCTTCATACGTGGTTAGAGTAAGCAAATGAAGTGTTACTTCGCTGGCCATATTTAGTCGAAGGACCGATGGCCGGGGAAGCAGACGACTCTTGGAGTGGAGACCACGTATCGACAAACGTATTGTAGTGTAGGACCGACTTGATGTAAAAGGCGGAGGACAGGGTGTTGTGGCGCAGCCTGCGGCAGGTTAATGCTCAGCGGTGTACTGCAATAGGCTAAGTTGATGTTAAGATTTACACAGTGAAGTGTCACCATCATTGTATAAATCTTAAGGCAGTAAACCTCGTAACTGTTTTACAAGTTTTAACGACATTTCCCAGAAAATTGAAAACTACCGGTCACACAGATAAATAGACCTTCATGTCGATTCTGTAACCATCTCCTCAGGGATCCTGTCAGTGTCATTCCACTGATGCTAGGGATTGACCAAGCATTAGGTGAATTGACACTGACAGCTCACTCTACGCTCACTTCACGCGGTGAGATGGTTACAGAGGCTCTAGTGTGAGTTTCATTTAACTGTCTCGATCAAACACAGTGAGCGCGTTCGGCGTTCGGATTGGTCCTTCACCAATCCAGGGCCAATCGGAGCGCCGAACGCGCTCACTGCGTTTTATCGAGATGGTTAAATGAAACTCACACTAAGGGCTTAGAATAGCAATGCTTGTTGCTTGATAACTTGCAACAGTCATTAAACTTACGGTGGTAAAGCATTAATGAGGTCACCCAGATACGTCTATCGAGGTTAGTGGCCAAATGAGTTTTCCATTCAGCCATGTTGTTTACATCATTGATTTGTTTTTCTCCGTCCCAAATGGGGAAAGTAATACTACTAACTTTTCCTTTTAAAGTAATGTGCTAGTAATAAAATCACCTGGACATAAAATTACGCTGCTCGTTGGGACTCCCATAAAATAAAATCAATGGTACCTATCCAAGTGTTGTGCTACTTTATTTGTCTGGTACAATGGAAATGTCCCAACTATATAATGTCTGTAAATGATTTTTTGATAGAACGGGGAAATGCTGTGACGCAATTTGTTGATTGTTCTGTACTTGTTTGAACGTAGTGTCGGCACTAAATGACAGTAATGTCGCATGAACTTGGCAATAATCTATATAGTATATAAAAATGAATGCCTATTTCCCTTGGTTTCCGCATCACACGTGAACGGCTGGACCAATTGCTAATTCTTTTTTTGTTATGTTTCTTATTGTCAGGAGAAGGTTCTTATGGAAGAAAAAATTAAGGAAGTTGCACGTAACATAAGTATATAATATATAAAATGCGAATTCAATATTCATAGTTAAGACAGGAGAACGTCTGTCGGGTCAGCTAGTGGTTTGATAAAAATCCCTTTTTTATTAGCTGTCCTAATATTTAGCCGCACGTGTCGATCGATGGTTAAGTTATGCTTGCCGAGGTCAGTCCGTGGAAGGTTTAACCATCCATTGCATATCGAGAACCTTCCGTGTCTCGGATACATCGGCTGTTGGTCCGAGCTGTAATTCGTAGATCCTTGACAGTCGTTACGGGTAATCCGAAGCACAAGAGTCAGACAACCAGTCTTACCAAGGGTCGTCGTGTTACGCAGTAACTGGGTTATGGAAGTCAGATAGGCATTCCCTCCATGTAGACTGGAAGCCAACGCCAACAAAGTTGCCAGAAGGCTAGGTCGATTCATTGCGTTGTCTTAATACGCCATCGTGTCCAAAGATTTATTAAAGTTAGGCTAAAGGTTAATGTTTAATGTTTTCTCCCAGGATAATCATTCGATTTCATGTTCTACTCTCATCACGTAGTATACTTACCCACATGCTGATTTTCGCTTACAATACAAATATGATTGATCCATCCAAAGGTGGTCTTTAAAAGTCGTCTTTTAGTGATAAGACCGCAATAAAATTTCTACATTGATATCTGAAATTCGTGTGGGGTAAAGGATATTATATTCTATGAGTCATCAACTCATCGTCTGCTAAGCATTTTCCCAACTATGTTGAGGTCAGGTTCCTGGCTAACCGGCTGCAGCTGACTACCAGTACTGCCTAAGTATCTGTTCTTCACAACCAAGTTACTGGGTAAAACAAAACCCCTTGAGAAGACTGGTTGTTAGACTCTCGGGCTCCTGTCGACCCATAACGACTGCTAAAGATTCAAGAATTACTGCTTTTTGTTTTTCTTGGGAAATCATCAAATAACTTCTCCCGCTCTGGGTGGAGTAGGAGGGCTTGTCAGACTTTTACTGACTAAAACCCACCCGTGTTCCCTCAGTTGCCTGTGTGCCAGGGGCCGCGGTATCTCCTTCGAACAACCCACACCCCTGGCAGGCATCTGCCCTTCCGGGCCCTATTAGTTGGTGCTGACATCTCTATGAGGCGCGCGTGGAACACAACGCGCCGTCAACCCGGGCCTTGGTCCTTACCGGACAGCGAGCTACCCATTACTCACCGTCCGCAAGCCCGCGCCTACGGTGGCCGGGAATCAGCCTTGGATTCCCGACGCCCAACCACGACAGATCGATCGACCTGTGCTGCTGTTATTACTTAGCCTCAAGCCTCTCAGTATTCCAGGGGTGTGGGTTGTTCGAAAGAGATACAATCACCCCTGGCACACAGGCAATTGAGGGAACACGGGTGGGTTTTAGTCAGTAAAAGTCTGACGCGCCCTCCTGCCACCCAGAGCGGGAGAAGTTATTTGATGATTTCCCACCCTCAAAAAAAAAGTCTCTCAGTATTATATTCGATGAGTGACGTCTACAATTCGTTTATAAACAGGAGTTCTGCATAAATATTTCTATATAAACAAAAAGAACTCAACAGTAGGTCCCTTCCCTTCTATACGGCACTTTTACTTACAGATAATTATATTCAACTTTGAATTGAACACTCGATGCCTTTGTTCAGACAAGACTGCTCCTTTTTAATTGAATTTTGGCTTAATTACTTTAATTAAGACTCAGATTCGCTCTCTTATTTCGTTGTAAGTATATTTGTGTACTGTTATATTTTTTTTTTAGTCTTTTTCCTTAATAAAAGCATCAATGTTGCTTTTTTATTAAGTCGGGAAGCTTGTTGGAGATTCGTTTAGAATTTTTATGCGAATAGACCGTTATATTATACTTGATATGAATCTGTTCAATATGTATCAGCTACTGAATAATTAAATTTGTTAGTGAGCCTTCCCATTGGGCGTTGGTCCAGAGGACCGGAGGACAGGACTACGTGACGTCTACGAAAGCGTCTACGTGGCGTCACGGACTACGCTTCTCTGGGAAAACGATACAAGGCACTCTTAATTTGCAGGTCTGTGTCAGATTGCATGTCTATTAAAATTATTATTCAATACTCAATACTTAATATCAATTCTTTACTGCATTTCTTATATATTACATAGGTGGTATAAACAGTGAGATCAATATGGACCCTGTTGGGCACAACAAAATTAGGAGAGAGGAAGAGGGCTAGGTACAAATTCAAGCAATTGAATTCATTATTATTATAAAATTTGTTAGATGTATAATTGGGTGTATAATTATCTATATATGTATGTACAATTATGTACAGATATACAGGGTGTAACAGAAACCCTATTGCTATCCACAAGCACTAAAGATAACAGCTGGTATAGAATCACTATACATAGTTTCAGCTCAAAATAAAATACTCTAAAAATTGATACCAAATTTTCGGTTTCATATGTTTCTTAAATTCAAAGCATAACAAACGTGTCACCGCACTACGTAGGTCAATAACTTTTGACGTTACTTGCCAATATCACGATAAATCACTTCCAAGTGATGTGTTTATTTCAATTTGATGATTAGGTTTCTGAAATCAATGTATTAAAAATTCTCATAACTTCCGAACATGTAGAGATAGGATTAAAAATCGCTTCCAATATCGTTTGATATCATCCAAAGAAGCTGTGCCCTTAGTATGTATATACCCTTTCCGTTACACGTTGTATATATGTATTATGAGGTTTGTGTATATAGGTATAGTATATTTGTTATTTTAATTTTGTGTATTGCATAAGAATAATAGCTAATTATTATTATTTGTCTACACTAATATTATAAAGACGAAATATTTATATTTTTGTATGTAACGAATAAACTTAAAACTACTGGACTGATTTCAAAAATTATTTTGCCGTTAGAAAGCTACATTATCACTGAGTAACATAAGTTATATTTTATCCCTGTATTCCTACGGGAACGGGAACTACGCGGGTGAAACTGCGGAGCGCTGCTAGTAATTAATATTTTCATTATTATTAAATTCGTCGTCGTCTGCCTAGCCTTTTCCCAACTATGTTAGGGTCAGCTTCCAGTTTAACTGGATGCAGCTGAATACCAACATTTTACAGGAGCGTCTGCCTATCTGACCTCCACAACCCAATTACTGGGTAATATGACACCACTTGATAATACTGGTTGTCAGACTTTCGGGCTTCTGACGACCCGTAACGACTGTCAAAGATCCACAAATGACAGCCGGGACCAACGGTTTAACGTGCTTTCCGAGGCACAAAGGAGTCTTGGTATGTAAAGATGTTCATCCACGGACCAACTGGGGCAAGCGCAGCTTAACCTGAACGATTGACCCGTGCGGCTTATATTACGTAGCCACAAGGCAGACCTTCCTTACGAAATCGACTAGCTGACTATTGATTTTGTATGGGAGGTCCGAATTTTTCAAATTTCGACCCGTGTTCTTTGGAGAAAGTTGATCAATTTCACGGGTACTATTTATTACCCTGAAAAATTTTAACGGTGACTAAAAAATCACCTTGTATACCAAACATCTACACCAAACGCAGTGAGCGCGTTTGGCGCTCCGATTGGTACGTCACCAATCCAGGGCCAATCAGAACGCCGAACGCGCTCCCTGCGTTTGGTGTAAATGGTTAAATGAAACTCACACTAGGGCCTCTGACGTATGAACGTAAACGCAGTAAAAGGAGAATGTAAGTAGAATCTGCTTACCCTCATTCGAAGAAAGCGTGAGCTTATTTACGTAAAGATTTATAATAAATTGTAGTGTAAGTGAAAACCAATTCAAATACATCATAACAATAATATCACAGACACAAATTGTATTCAGAAAAGTCCTCCATATTTATATAGCTCTTTGTATGTTTTCTCTCATTTTGAATACGATACATTACATTACGTGCCCTTACAAAGAGGGGTGAGTAAGTAATCGCTTTGGTAGGTACTTATGTTGTCACCCCGCAGTGAAAGTACCAAGACCATCTGGTATAGTTCGCACCGACTCACAATGATGATGTTTACGGGTAAGACCACTTGTATTTCGTTGTTCACACTTTGTATCATGATTATATACGTACTTTTTACCCTTTTTTCGACAGATTACAACACTGTTCTTGATTCGATGCATTTTCCTCTTTGTTTACATCACTTCCCAGCCATTTTATTCGATTTGCAATATTCTATATTGCAACTTGAAATAAGCTACTCTCTCTCGTTCGCCAATTTCAGTTACATTTGTTGATTAAAGCCAGACCTTCGATGTTTTCAATACAATCTAAGAGTGCATCAGAAAGTGAGATAAAGTCGCGTATTCCTTTAAAGCCGAGAAAATTATTGTAAGCCGAGAAAGCAATCCACTTAGACATCTGCGCTCTCCGGATATTGCGTTTGTATCGGATGGTGACAACCCTAACAGCGTTTTCTTTAGCCAACCGCCTCGACCGCAAATACTGTTTGTTATTGAGGTCTTTTTTAGTATTTGAAGAAGTAGTTTTGGTAATATTCATAAGTTTTAGAAATAACATAAGATGACACACGGATTGTTACATCTACAAAAGTTGTAAACCTTTTTAATAATTTCAAAAAAGCGTGAGGTGATTTATGAAGTATTTTTATAATCAATTAATATCAAGCACCCCACGCTTTTTTAGTGTGGTTTTAAAGCGTGTTTTTTAGATTTTTTAATCTATTATTTATTTTGTATTTTTTAGTTCTACTAACTACAAAAGCGTGATTATTCAGTTTGCGTGATTTTTTTGTTTTTGAAATTATTTAATTTTTATCGGTCTTCGATAAGTCTACAAAGTTAAAATGAAATCTGCAGTGGGTCAAAATCAAATCCAAAGGATTCGGTTACAAACATGCTTACAAACAAACATACAGATGAAGCTAATAAAAGCGTGTTAAAAACAAGTTTTCTTTTAACTTTTAAGACTTCGTACACCATCAGGGTTGCAAAATCAGGTAAACCTATTAAAAAAATGTTCTGTTCTCGAAAAATCATGAATTACCTCAAGGTACGTAAACATAATATAAACGCTTTCCTCCCATGGGCAGGCCGAAACAACAGAACGCCTAAATGATACGATCCTTGTTTTTTTTTTTGTTGGGTGGGAAATCATCAAATAACTTCTCCCGCTCTGGGTGGAGCGGGAGCGGAGATACGATCCTTACTTACTTCTTTTGCTTGGTTTACGTACATCCATTAAATAACACACGCACGCCGCGCGCCGGTGGCGAGAACTACGCACGTCAGGTGCTGTCTAAAGAACATCACCAATCAAGTCGTTTTATGTCCTCCTAGGACGTCTCCTCTGGGCGTTTACACTCACTGTTGCCTTGTAAATACCTTTTGTTAATAGCCTTTCATTCATACTCTCAATATAAGCAAACTGTCTAAGAATATTCTTCAAAATTTTTGTCACTACAAATAATTCAAATAATCCAAAACCTAATAGCTAATGATTTATAACAGTATTACGGGCAGCCAACCAAAAGATTTACATCCTACAAAAAAAAATTAAAACACTGGAAATAAAAAAACATTCTACTAGAGATTACAACATTCGAACGTTGCACGTTCAGGAAATTCACACCTAACAAAGACTTTCATGCCTGCATAAATTCGGTCCAGTATTCGGTGAAGCTCCCATTTCCAATATTCGGCTGCTCGATGGGGAGCGATTAAATTTATTTATTTATTTAAGAACATGAAGGACTTACAGCTAATATAAATAGACAAAAGAAAAAGGAGACTATAGTCACCAGAAAACCAATTACAATCCTAATCTACTCCTCACGTATAGACGCACGAGATACCGCGGCTCTGGCACACAGGCAACTGAGGGAACACGGGTGGGTTTTAGTCAGTAAAAGTCTGACACGCCCTCCCGCTCCACCCAGAGCGGGAGAAGTTATTTGATGATTTCCCACCCAGAAAAAAAAAAAAAAACGTATAGACGCATTATAATAATAGTTATTATTATAATATCTTATATGTACATTTTCAATTAAAATGCATCGAGCTGCTAACACATGGCTTAGCTTTGTTTATGTCACATAAAATGTTTCGGCCAACAATTTAATGCATTATTTCGGCATTGGGTTTGACACCATTCACGGTTGGTGTTTGAGTCACATGTCACTATTTATATTACTGACTAGCTTTTGCCAGCGGCTTCGCCCGCGTGGAGGTCGGTGTATTATACATATAAACCTTCCTCTTGAATCACTCTATCTATTAAAAAAACCCGCATCAAAATCCGTTGCGTAGTTTTAAAGATTTAAGCACACATAGGGATATAGGGACAGAGAAAGCGACTTTGTTTTATATTATGTAGTGATGACGGAACGTTTACAGCAGGGATGTAATTAGAATACAATATTCCAAAAAGGATTTGGATAAAAGTTTCTCATTTTAAAGTTTTAGAAAATAAGTTGTGAATAAGCTGAGAAGATAAAAAACTTTTTTCAATTAAAAAAACAACCGACTTCCAAAAAAACATTACAAAGTGAAAAATAACTTTAATTTCGGTAGTCGGTGACTTTGGATATGTAATTTATTTAATTGTTTGTCACCGCCTTCCGAAATTAAAGTAATTTTTGACTTTGTAGTGTTTTTTGGAAATCGGTTGTTTTGTTTTTCAAAGTTTTTTTATTTTTCACTTTTTAGTTATAGTGCCTACCCCACACAATTCGAAATTTTATCATCCTTGGGGTCAAAACAATGCATGTTTATGTTTATGCGATAGCAGCAATCGCTGTTTGTTTGCTGTCATTTTTTGAAGAGTTCCGTTGTCTGTCTCCAAAGCGCATCATCAGATCTATATGATATTTTTATGGGATCATTTCGGAATAAACCCCTTTCGAACAAAATAATTTTACAAATCCGTCTATACCTATACTATGACGGAGTTCATCATCATCATCATTTCAGCCGAAAGACGTCCACTGCTGGACATAGGCCTCTCCGAAAAGGGGGGTATAGACGGAACATACATTAAAAAAAAATAGACACGTCGAATTGATAACCTCCTTCTTTTTGAAGTCGGTTAAAAATATTGTTGACACATTTTTATCTTCTCGCTATAGCCTATAATTTGTATATGTTCTTTTATTTTTTGTGGAGACTAGAATATAAACGTTGACTTGGCTGGCTGAAGAGATTTATTTTTTCAAAGTTCCTCTTCCAATACTTCCTGTATGTTTACTCAAATAGTTAGTTATTTTTTTGTGAAATATGAAATCTGCTCATGACTAATAAAAAAACACATTTGTAGATTTCGCTTTAAAAAAAAAAACATAATTTAAGAGTTTTACTTTAAAATAACACCTGTAAAAAAAACTGCACAGCAATTTATTGTGACTAAACACTGCTCCAACAAACTAGACTAAGTACCTACTCTACGCAAAATGGCCTTTAATGCTTTTCAATATCCGATGATTTACAGAACAATTTTACTTCATAGCCGAATCCATAATATTTTATCGTAATTTTCACCATCAATTGATTTAATGGCCCGTGTAATGACAACCATCAGTATTATTTATGATGAGCTTTAAATAACTGTTATGCAACAGTTATGTTATTAACTACGACGATCACAGCGCTATTATAAAAACAATTTATAATTGTGTAGATAATGCACCTATTGTTCTTGTTGAATGCAAAGTCAAAGTCCTACCAAGATACTTTTATTCTGTTGATAATAACGACGCGACTAGGTACGTGTTGCAACATAATTCAAGTTTACGACATATATTAGATGCTAGCTGTGCCCGCGACTTCGTCCGCGCGGAATAGTTTTTTTACTATTCTTTATATATCAATAAAAAAAAAATCTAAAATAAAAGTAGTCTACGTTACTCCTTATTACATCAACTACCTGCCAGTGAAAGTCCCGTCAAAAACGGTCCAGCCATTTCAGAGATTAGCGGGAACAAGTCGGTTACAGAACTTAGCGATGGAAAGTTTAAAACTCACATCAAACGTGTCCTTATCAAAAAAGCATATTATAAGATAAAAGACTACGTTGAAGACAGTGAAGTTTGGCATTAATTCCTTCTGCACATGTGGCTTCCCTGGTACCTCATTAACAGCATAACTTTGTGAGAGTCTATTAACTGCTTCCAAATTACAATGTTAATTTTTTATATTTTTATTTTTTACACTTTCTGACATATTCTCGTCATTTTTGACATTATACAACGCTTCAAATATCACCTATTTATTAGTGATTCTCATGAAAATCATGTCACTTTGTTTAAATAGGTTGATCTTACTAGTGTAGATTCTTTTACATATTGTGAATGGGAAAACATTGTAGGCCTTACATACTAGATTTATAGACGATTTTCTATTCTTTATTTTCATTCCTTTAAGTACTTGGTACTTATTGACAGGCCTGCACTGTCCTCCCATACCTATTATCACTGTAATTTGAAAACATTGTAAAACCCAATTATTTTTAAAAGAGTAACCGTGGAGTTTCTTGCCGGCTCTTCTTCATAGGAAGCGACAAATTGGAACCGTGCACCTAGCTTCTGACGTTTTATAAGTGCCCTTGCAGGTTTATGTGAAATAAAATATTTTGATTTGATTTGATTTGAACAGACAGACACATAGAGAAAAATTGTAAAAAAATATATTTTGGGATATGTACCGTATATGCATGTAGCAAAAAGCGGTTATTTTAATATTACATACAGACACTCCAATTTTATTTATATCTATAGATGCTATGTCTCTTTTGCAATAGTTCTCGATGTATACCAATTGCTTTGGTTTTAGATTTAATGAATAGTTTCTGATTCATAGATCAAACGTTAGTGACAAATGCGTGCACCTGGACCTGTGAAGTCATTCACAGGTCCACTCAATCTGTGTGGTTCTTTCCTCAAAACACCATTTCAGACACCAATCTACTTGGTCTTCACATGATCAGACCAAGATTATGTCTGGACTTTAAAAGAGACTGTGACCTCTGAGTTTGTTTCGGCCTTTCTTCTCAGAGTAGTCACATAGGAATAGGCGACCTCATCTAGTTTTGAAAATATGATTGACGTGTTAAAGTGCTTTGTACAAACCTACTTATGGAAATAAAATCTCTTATCATTTAGTTTGGTCACAGTTGATGATCTTGAAAACCCCTTGTCAGCTAATTGGTTATGCAAAGTCATTAACATACACGTCATGTTAAAAACCTAAACCATTAAAATGATATTATATCAATAACTGTTTTATCCGTGTTCCGTGTGGTGCCGGACGTAAAAGAATAGCAACATCCCATTTCTTCTCGTAGGTGTCATAGGAGGCGATTAAGGGACTTACTAGAGAATGGGCAGCAGCGTTCTATATGCATTTTATCACCATACTGTGATTGCCAACCTAGGGGGGCAGGATGTTGAACTGTTTTGTCAGAAATAACCTTAAAATCGTATTTATCTTCCTTTTACCCAAAAACTCTAATTAATAATAAAACATTAACTAATTCTTCATAAGTCATATCACGGCACGGTTCAAATGTAAACAGCTGATGGACTTTGTACAACGTTGCTTATCGTAAACAAATTATTCACCTAACCATTATTTGGTATCTTAAAATAATAATGATTGAATTAATCATTAATTATACTAATATTATGAATGTGAAATTTTGTGAGTATGGATGTATTTATGGATGTTTTTTACTCTTTCACGCAAAAACGGCTGAATGGATTTGAATGAAATTTGGCACACAGATTGTTTGTAATCTGGAATAACACATAGGATACTTTTTATCCCGGTACTACGTTCCCGTGGGATAGTTTTCGACCTCCACGTGGGTTTAGCCGCTGGCAAAAGCTAGTCTATAAAAAAACGTGCATGTGCGTGCGTTTTATCAATCGTACTTACGTAATTTACTCCTGCAGATTGTGAAACATATCTTTGATTCCCAAACAACGAAATTCTGGGCGATTCTATACAATTTTGGAATTGCCGTCAGTTGCCCGGAGTTGCCGAGACATCATAGGTACTAACCACAACTACCAAGAGTTCCGCAATTAAGTTGCCCGCGTAAGAATATAATAATTATCTAAAGCGTTTAAAATAGCAAAATGAAAAAATAATTCCGAACTCCGGGTTCAACAAGGAGTCTTAAAGATCTATCCAAAAAAATCCACTAGTATTTGGTCATGTCAAAAATCTAAACCATTTATCAACGAAATAATATTATATCAATAGCTGTTTTTTTACACATAACCTTAAAACGTTATTTACCTTCCTCTAAACCAATACCTTACACGTTATATAATTATTCATAAATCATATAGGCACGGTTCAAATGCTGATGGACTTTGTTCAAAGACTCTTATGATAAAGAAATTGTTCACCTGATCATTGTTAGATGAATAGTTGTAGAAACATTATTAAATTAATCACCAACCTTGAATTAATCTATAGATGAATTCAAGGTTGGTGATTAATTTAAATTTATTTATTTAAAATTAATTTAAAATAACACGCACGCACTTACATAATTTACACCTGCAGGCTGTAAAACATATCTTTGATTTCCAGACAACGAAATTTCTGGTAATTCTATACAATTTTGGAATTGCTATCAATTGCTCGGAGTCACCGAGACGTCATACTAACCACCACTGCCAAGAATTGCACGGATTTTTTTTTAACAATTATGGCTCGGCAACACTAATGGATCAATCTGGATCAGTTAAGTGGAGCAATCTGGGGCAACAACAATAAATTGCGGATATGTTTCGGGAATATTGCTTCTGATTGCTCCATATATTTCATGAGTTGCCAAATATCCCATCGGTTTGGAAATTTTTAGTCAATTTTCTTTCTATCTCGTTTGTACGTATAACTACGTCTCGTTTTTCCGAGAGGAACCGGCCGGCGGCGGAGGCGGCGAAGGGTATTGCCTAGTTTTTTAAGTTGCTCCATATTGCATGGTATTGTGTGGCCGTATCTCTGGTAACAGGTAGCTACATGTTGCATTGCTCTAAGTTGCTGGATGTAGTCGCGACGTCATAGTTGACGAGAATTGACCAGAATTGAGCAATTTTAGTTGCTCGTGTAAGCGTACCTTAGTATCCATGGTTCTCTCTAAAGTCCTCAAAATTGGAAAATTAAAGAATAATTCAGAAATAAGGGTTTAACAAGGAGTATAGATCTATACAAATAAATCTACTAGTATTGGTCGCTGTTGATAAATATATTAAATTACATAATTTCATGTACTTTAACAATATTACTGTCCATATTCTTTTAGAACATTTTCCCAGAATTGTACTTCATCCTTTTTGGGCGCAACACCCAATATAAGGACGTTTCCAATGTCCAGATATTCTTGTTTTTCAAGAGTATACGGCGACCATTTAGCGCCCAAGGAGCCGTCAGGCGTCGGGTTACTGAAATTGTAAAATAAGATTGTTGAGGATAGCGACGGTTATTGTAGCAACTGTCAACTGCTACTCGTGAGCAATGTATACTTACGTTTCTAAAAGGTCCTTTACAAAAAGAGCAATGTTAAAAATCTTATTGTAGTATATTTTCGGCGATAACTTACCCATATTTAGCAAAATTGGTCCAAAGTTTAGTTACTCTGTCAATAAGTTGGAACGTTTTTGAACTAGTATCCACCTTGGTTTCCATCATTTTGGTATTAAAAAGATACATCAAGTCATCAGCATGACAAGTAACTGGTTTACTTCCAACTATTGCACCAAGCCCCCTTACATGGACGATAACGTTTCTCTCAGATATACAAGAGAAATTATACAAATAAAGCTTGTTTTTCTTTGTAGCTGCAGAGAGTTTAATCCACTGTATTGTGGGTAATATGAACATCTGCATCGACAGAAAGTTCACCCATTTCTCCCAGTCATGGGGTATCCTGATCTGGTTACCAAAATAAAACTTTCTGATTTTCGCTCCAAGTTCCAGTTGCTGATTCATCGGTAGTTTGTATGACAGGTGTTTAGAAATAAATATTTCGGGGAAGTTTTTCGCTGTTTCCAACGCCTTGTTGGTACTCTCCACGCTCTCCAAACCGATAAGACCTTCGTCTGAAGTAAATCCAGTCATAATGTCCACTCCTTCATGAACACCGTTGGACACGACATCGACCATGTCTCCATAAAAAAATCGCTCATTGACGCCAAATTTTTTTTCATCACAAATACTAAAGAAAATGTCTGGTGTCCCCTTTTTTGCTTCGGATAATGTTATAGGTACTGAAGTATCAACCAGTGACTCAATCGGTTGATTTTTAAAGAATTCATATAATTCGTTGTCATCCTCCGAGAAGCATCCCAGTTGTCTCGCTAATGCTAAGGCTCTCTCACGAGGTTTTGTAGTTAGTGCCCAGTCACAAAAAGTACTACCACTTTGTGCTATAGCTCTCTTGAATAAGCCCTTAGACATGGGAGATATCAATTGGTAACTAACGCTGCCTCCACCAGCACTTTCACCAAATATGGTTATGTTTTTTGGATCACCACCGAAGTTGGCAATATTTTTATTGACCCACCTTAGGGCTTGTACTTGGTCTTTCATGCCAGCATTGCCGGGTACTTCTGGTGTGTCTAGGCAAAGAAAACCAAGTACTTCAAGTCTGTAGTTGATTGTGACAACAACAACTCCTTGTCTCACAAGGAACTCAGGACCATATAAGTCATCGTCACTGCCGCCACAGATGAAGGCTCCTCCGTGTATCCAGAACATGACGGGGAGAGGCTTGTCAGATTTCACCTCTGGTGTGTATACGTTAAGATATAAGCAGTCCTCTGAACCTAATCTACCAGTTTTTGTAAACATGTCGTTTTGGTAGCATTTCGGTCCAAACGCTTTGGCGGTGCGAACTCCTTCCCATGATTTTGGCGGCTGTGGTGCCTGTAGATAAATAACACTATTAAACTGTGTTTTATATAAACAACTGTGTAGATACAAACATATGTATCTATTCAGGGTTGATCAATAATTGCCATGTGTGGCAAAATAGTTCTTATTAACACTTTTCTAGTGACGATCGAGAAAAGTTTTAAGATGTTTTGTTGATTCATCTACTTATAAGTAATGAATGTCATACGTTTACTTAGTTACATCGTATATTATTACAACAAAAACTGTTGTAAAGTTGTTATTTCTTGACAGTTCACAACTCACTGTGTGCTTATCCATGGTGTGTCAATACGCAATCAACACATACTAATAAAATTGATACATAGTTATAAATAAAATAAAAATCTGATTCAAAGAGTAAATCTTTAACGACATCATACTTGCTACTGATAAATAGTATCTTATTTTTATTAAGGTAATGTCTATTGAGCAAGGTAATATCTACAACAATCAGATTGTTGTGTTAAGATTGATTGTATAAATGTCGTAGTATGATAGATCAACCCGTGATATGGTTACATCCCTAGCGATATAATTATTTAACGCAACATAGTTATACGAAAGCGATTCATTACTATCTTACTAGGAATGTAATTATAATATGGTTCAAATTTAGTGATATAATTATATTACTAGATTAAGTTTTGTGAAATAATTGTAGGAGTGTAGTTTGTTCAGTTTGTAAACCCCGGAGTGTACGACTAAACGCCGACAGGACACTTCGCCGAGAGGACTCTTCGCCGACAAGGCTCATCCTTGCGCTATTACTAAATAGCCAAGTAACTGACACTAACTTGAAAGTAGCGCTCGCCGGCCGGTACCGCGGCACCGCTCGCTTCGCTCGCTCGGCTCGTGCGCGATTGGTCACAATTCTAACCTAACCTAACCTATTACCTACCTGATGAGCCCTGCCGGCGAAAAGTACTGTCAGCGAAGTGTCCTGTCGGCGTTTAGTCGTACACTGCTCATCGCTCGCTGCCCCAGTCAGTTGGTCGGCACTCGACATCAGTTGTTCGGCGTGCACGGTTCCGTTTTTGTCCATATTAATTGAATTTTCGCCACTTTTTCTTTAATATCTGTTACGTATTCGTTTTATCATTGCAAATTACTTCTCATAAAAATCAATATATTATTGTTTTATTTGATTCTATGGTAGATTTATAACCATTTAACCAGATTAGTTTTGTTTAGAAAAACATATTACTAGATTGCGACCGTAAGATGGTAATGAATCGCTTTCGTACAACTATGGTACGGTATATAATTATATCCCTAGGGATAAAATTATATTACGGCTTTATCTATCATACTGCGATTTTAAATCACACAACGAACACAGAACACAATAATAGTATGAAATTGAAGCGATTGAGTGAATCAATAAAATCATGTAGAGTGATATAAAACTTCAGACATAATTGACAGCATCTAATTGGATTGAACGAGTTTTAGATAAGTTATAAATATTTTTAGTTGGTTTTTATGAGACTTACCTTGAACCGGAGGTTTCCTATGGGCGGCTGCGCGTACGGGATGCCCTTGAAGCTGGAGTACTTGCCACCATACTCGTTGTTCACCAGCTCTCCCTCCAGCAGCCCTTCATTCACTCTCACTTGCACCATCTTCAGAACTTCAAAAAAACCGTCCACTACAACGCGACGCCTCAATATAACTAGTGCGACGTTTTCTGTGACTATATCAAATACTTGCACCGTTATCTATTACTTCTTGTTATCCATTAAAATTGCTATGGATTTAAGATAACAAATTGAACGTGATTAGTCATCATTATTTGTTGTTTCTAATGGAGATAAAAAACATAATGCCTGCCGTTGGCCTAGTGGTTGCAGGGTATTGTTCTTCGTAGCACGACCATGCATGCATTCATTATAACTTTAGATGGTAATAAAATCCTTTTAGTTTGTACTACTTTGTACCACTAATTAGAAATTTCATACCTCTCAATTATCGTAGATATACAGGTCGTGCTGGCAAGTTTCCTTCCCAGCATGACCACGCTAAAATTCCAGCTGGCTTACAAGTTGATGAAACGAGAGCATGCCAAGAAAAGCAAAAACAAACATTTTCTGCCTATTCCCGAGATTGTAAACTGTCACAAGATTGTGAACCGTAACATACTGCTTACAATTTAACGCATTATTTATCGGTAGATTATAATCTATCGAAGTGAAACAGTCAAATTGTGAAGTGGTATCAAGACGGATAGTACCTTGCGCTATTACTAAATAGTCAAGCAACTGCCACTAACTTGGAAGTAGCGCTTGCGGTTTTTGCCGCGGCATCGCTTGCTTCGCTCGCTCGGTTCGCCCGCGTTTGGTCGTAATTCTAACCTAACCTAACCTGTTCGGTCGGTAAGCAGTATGGTGCAGTTCACAATTTATCGATAGTTTTTACAGTTAGTATTTACAGTTTTACGGTGACATATACATACCAGGGCACTGCTTGTTTGAATGATATCAAACGATATTGAAGGGTTTTTAATCCTATCTCTACATGTTCGGAAGTTATGAGAATTTTTAGTACATTGATAGTATTGATACCAGAAACCGAACTTTTCAAATTGAAATAAACACATCACTCGGAAGAGATTTATCGTGATATTAGCAAGTAACGTGGAAAGTTATTGACCTAAGTAGTGCGGTGACACGTTTGTTATGATTTGAATTTAAGAAACATGAAACCGAAAATTTGGTATCAATTCTTAGAGTATTTTATTTTGAGGTAAAACTATGTTTGGTGATTATAAACCATCTTTAGTGCTTAAGGGGAACCTAGTCGCGGTCTCACCAGGCATCGTGTCCAACAGAGGTTGTATCAGTGATGAGCAGTTAGAAGCTAGTCTACACGCACAACGTTATTGAGCGAGATGCAGGATCATTTAAAGTACAACAGGCGCGTAAAAAATTAAGAACAGTCCTTCGGAAGACCGGGTTTTATGAAAAAAACAATGCATAAATCAATAACCAATAAACTTTATTGTACTGTTCGATATTTGAGCTTTGTCGGTACCTACTTAGTTTTTCAGATTTTACACTTCTTTCATTACTTAAACACGCCCAAAGTTAATTTAAATTAGCAAGAAAAACAAATCTTTGTTGGCTCCTAACTTTTTAATGGATTTTTATTTTAGTATTCTGTTTCCATACCGACAATATTAATAATAAGACAAAACCACACCATGTTTAATTTTTTATGTACATTGTCGAACAGTGGAATAATACACTCCCGAAGTTTGCATGGGAAAAATGTGGACTAGATTCACCTTAAGGATAGCAGTAGGGTTTCTGTTACATCCTGTGTACTTGATACTAGATGGCGTTAAATGTAAAAATTAAGAATATACGTTCAAACAATAATAAAAATATACGGTCGTTTGTTTTTTTTTTGTTGCAATTTTATCATTGTACTCCAGCTGTTACCGGCGAGTTTTTCCGCGTGTGCCTTTCTAACAATTTACGATACCTAATTTATATATTATACGATAGTAATTACATAGGAGTACATAACGAGTACAAATTATGCATGCTCCCGTTTCATAAACTTTTATGCCAGCTAGAATTTTATCGTGGTCGTGCTGGGAAGGAATCTTGCCAACACGACCTGTTTATCTACGATAATTGAGAGATATACAATTTCTAATTAGTGGAATAAAATAGTACAAATTATAAGGATTTTGATTACCATCTAAAGTTATAAACTTATAATGAATGCGTTCATGGTCGTGCTACGAAGTACATTGCTGAGCATGAGGTCTTGGGTTTGATTCCCAAGCAGGGGAAAGTGTTATTGGGTTTTTATATCTGGAATTTCTCAGTAGTAGCCCGGAATCTGGATTTGTTCCCGGTTGATGGCAAATTCTATGGCCCCTCTATCTATTTTCTTTAATATAAAAAATAATCGCTGAAAGTGTTGCTAAGCGCAAATCTCGAGAGTAGCTGAACCGATTTCGCTAATTCTTTTTTTATAATATTCGTTGAAGTATGAGGATGGTTCTTACGGAGAGAGTAATTTATAAAATTGCCTGAAAAAGTCTAAGAACAACACTTTCTATATTCCCATACAAAAGATTCGTAATAATACTTAAAAGTCAATTTGAACTTTAACATCATACCATGAAGTTTAAGTGTTAGTGGAGGGGTTCCGGGAAGGCAAAACAAGTGAGTGACGTTAGTATCGTATAAATATTAATGTCAATATTTGTCAATATTTATACGATGGTAACATTACTCAAAAACAAATTGCATAATAAGAAATCAGAAATTGTAATTTTCATTGTGATTTTTTAGTGACTATTAAAAGAATTTTAAGTGTTTTATAATTTTTATTTTTTGACATAACGTAATTGTTGACTTATCAACTTTCTTTTTTCTTTTTTTATCTTACTAGGTTACCCGGTGTCCCGAATAGCAGAATAAGTATTAAAAAATAAAATAAAGAATCGACTGTTAGGCGGTACGAAGTTCGCCGGGTCAGCTAGTAAAACAATAAATATTACCGTGGGCCCCTTACTTAGAGGACCAACGACTGCAACCGAAGGTCACGAGGATTCTCATTTTCAGCAATTAACGTGATTTAGTATTGACTAAAGTCTTAGGTTTAGTATCGTATTGACGATGAAGATAAATTCGGCAAATCATCAGATTGTGGATTACAAAATAAAATGTGAACAGATTAAGAAACAAAATCCTACTAGGTAATAATGCAGTCAACTAAACCATTAACATTTACAGCTTAGAGGTTAAACATAAATTAAGTAATTGGTTGCAATCTTTGGATTATGCTCAAACTGAAATTGCTTCTAACTATAAAAAAGTAAAACGTAAAAATGTATTCGATGTGAAGATATACATATATTCTTTATTATATTTTTTTTCCTATTAAATATTAAGTATTATTATTTTAATGATTTTTTCTTTTCTTTTCTTTTTTTGATAATGTAGACACTATTATTGTTTCTCAATGTATGTTTTGAAATTTAGTTTGTTCACTATTAAGTGTTGGAAGTCAATTCCTAGGCTACAAGGTTGTGTATACGTAAGTCCTGCATCTTCCGGACAACCAACTTCCAAAATACAAGCTTGACTTAGTTTGGGAGTTGGTAGATCATTTATTATGTGCTGCTGTACCGTCAAACAACTTTGTAAATAATTATATTCTTTGTTATATATTTTTTTCCTATTAAGTGTGAATTATTATTACTTTAATGATTTTTTCTTTTCTTTTGTCTTATGTTAATTGTAGTCTTAGCTAATGTAGATACTATTAGATATTTGTTTCTCAATGTATGTTTCGAAATTTAGTTTGTTCACTATTAAGTGTTGGAAGTCAATTCCAAGCTACAAGGTTGTGTATACGTAAGTCCTGCATCTTCCGGACCACCAACTTCCAAAATACAAGCTTGACATAGTTTGGGAGTTGGTAGAACATTTATTATGTGCTGCTGTACCGTCAAACAACTTTATAAATAATTGTAATTGTAAATTCTTGTTGTACTTTGAGAGCGAAATATATTATTTATTTATTTATTAATATTAAAAATGTGAAAGTTTGTGAGGATGTTTGGATGTTTGTTACTCAATCGCCCAAAAACCTGGATCAATATATAGGATACTTTTTATCCCGGTAGTACGTTCCCGTGAGATAATTTTCGATCTCGGCGCGGGCGGAGTCGCTGGCAACAGCTAGTTACAAATAAGTAAATGGTCTGGCAAACCCGAAATTAATACACAATTCGTATATTAGTGTCAGGTTGTATGTTAGACAACTCCACTTAGGTCATCGAGAATTGTACTGAGGTACTCCATAGTCTCAGCCATGACCAGGGGCTTACCAATAGAAAATGGTGCATGCATCATATTTGCGCTCCTTCGTAAATTATCTTCTCGGTCTACACTGAGCAAAGCTAGGTCGCATAACCTTTCTTGACCAATTTTAGCCTTCAATAACGAAGGTATTCATTTCAACTTACTAAAAATCGCTCACAACTTCCCATGTTGCAATTTTAAGCAGAATTTGAATTGAAATCAGATTTGGAAATACGCTTTCATCCCCATACTGTACATCAAATTCAAGAAGCACTTCAGATTTCTTAGATATAACTGTGTGAAATATGAAATTGAAGAATTTTTTTATTTTAATAATTGGCGATTTTTCGCCCCCCTTCGATAGGCGCCCAGAGCTCGTGCCCTGCTGGCCCCACGGTAGCTATGCCTCTGGCCATGACAACTATATCATCGGCAAACCGATGGTGAGTGATGTACTCGCCATTGATGTTGACGCCAGCCCCTTTCCAGTCCAGAACCTTAAAGACATCCTCCAGTGCAGCGGTGAACAGTTTTGGAGAGATAACGTCTCCCTGTCTAACACCTCGCTGCAGAAAGATAGGTTTCGAGGTCTGGTTCTGGAGTCGGACTGACATTGTGGCGTTTTCGTAAAAACACTTCTACACTTCGACGTACCGATAGCACTAGCAGGCGCGGTCGCAGCCAGACTTTGGGGGTCACACATAAATACTACTCACATATTAATACACTTGTAATATCTAGTATTTATTAGTGATTCTCATGGAAATCATATCACTTGGTTTAAATAGGTTGATTTTACTTATGTAGATTCTTTTACATATTGTGAATGAGAGAACGTTGTAGGCCTACAGTTTCTATCCGTTATTTTCATTCCTCTAAGTACCTGGTACTTATTGACAGGCCTGCACTGTCCTCCCATACCTATTATCACTGTAATTTGAAAACATTATAAAACCCAATTATTTTTAAAAGAGTAACCGTGGAGTTTCTTGCCGGCTCTTCTCCATAGGAAGCGATAAATTGGAACCGTGCACCTAGCTTCTGACGTTTCATAAGTGCCCTTGTAGGTTTATGTGAAATAAAATATTTTGATTTTGTTTTTTTTTAAATAAGGAAATGTATTATATTTTCGAAAAATTGCTATTTTAAGCGTACGTTTACGGCTTTGGGCGGGGAGTGGTCATGGCACCCCTAGGACCCGCAAATTGGAAATAAACGTAGGAAAATTTAATTTTCGTGAACTACCTGCACACACTACTTGCTTATGAAATAGTAGAATAACTCTTTAGCTAACTATCGAGCTGCGACCGAAATCAAACTGTTGTTGGAACACAATTTAAGTTGTTACGTTGCAGGTTAGTAGAACAAGGGGTGACCCCTGTTCTCACTCTTACTTCACACTGATTAGAAATACCAATAGTACCGGTACCTCGTCTGCCACCAATATCACACCAAGGCTAATAATGGTAACGGTTCCCTAAAATATCGGTATTTCAAGCCAAGGTTTGTTTTTGGGAACTACTGCATACTTACTCAGGGGCACAAGGGTAAGTATGCCGACTACAGCTTACCAACACTACTTTGTAAACTAGTCCAGGATAATCTTACATTGCAGTTACTTAATGCATAACATTATCTTCGTTCCCCATGGGACGGTGGGGAGAAACTGCAGAACGCGACCTACTACGACCCCATACATACTCTTTTAATCTCGTCCACGTTCATACTCGTACATCAGAGGCCTTAGTGTGTGTTTCAATTTACCATTTCGATCAAACGCATCGAGCGCGTTTGGCGCTTCGATCGGCCCTGGATTGGTGACGGACCAATCGGAGCACCGAACGTGCTCGATGCGTTTGATCGAGATGGTTATATGAAACTCACACTAGGGCCACTGGTCATAAATACACGCGCGCCGCACTGTTTACTTTGAAAATCTAGAGAGGTATTCATTTTACCGACTTCAAAAAGAAGGAGGTTATCAATTCGACATGTTTATATATAATTTTTTATGTATGTTCGGGCATAACTCCGTCATGTTTGAAAGGGGTTTATTCCGAAATGGTCCCGTTTAAATTTCATATAGATCTGATGATGTGGTGCGGAGACAAACAACGGAACTCTTCAAAAAATGACAGTAAATCAAACGCGACGTTTTTACAAAAAAAAAAAAACAACCGACTTCCGGAAAAACACCACAGATTGAAAAATAACTTTAATTTCGGAAGTCACCATAGTGGAACCCTAACCAGAATTAGGTCACTGAGGCGCGAGGTCACAAAATGGGCGCAGCTATGTCATTCGAGGGCTTAATACCGATACGGTTATACCACCTCTTTCTAGAAGCTTTTTAGGGTACACGTAGGCTTTAATTTTTATATGCAATAATATAAGACTAACTGGTCTTTAAGGGGTTAATTAATATACGTTGATTAAAGTGAGCAGATGTATAAACGTCAAAAATGTATGGTTAAACAGTCGCTAATAATTATTTAACTTTAAGCAACGATTATATAAATAAAGGGATAGGTGGCAAGAGGCATACATCCCAAGGCATTGTAATGGCGAGCTAAGGAATTGATGCACTTTTGACGGGAAGCCACTCAAATTTAGCCTCAATGGAGGACATGAATACTACTAGGTGATGAAATAAGATATTAATTGCCATGAATTTACAATTCTTTATCAACATATTCAGGGGTGAAATCTCGGAAAATATCTTCCCAAAACTTGAACTCGACATCATCAAGAGTTGATCCTGTTTGCAGTTCGTTGCCAATGTACAAATATTCTTCATAATCCACTGTATACGGATTCCATTTCACACCAAGATCATCATTTGGAGTTCAGCCTCTGTAAAATAGGTAGATTTTAATACATTTTTTTTAATACTCACGTATCAAGGGACATCGTGGATCATTCTTGTGCCTGAACTTACACAAATTTTACAAAAAAAAAAATTAAAAAAAAAATTGTCCAAAGCTTAGTCATGTTTTCAATCATTTCGAAAGTTTTTGATTTCATATCGACTTTTTCTTCACATGCTTTGCTATTGAAAATATAAAACTAATCATCAAGGTGACAAGATATTCCTTTACCACCAGTCACGAAGTTAAGGCCCATGATGCGTCTTGCAACCTTTTTTTCAGATTTTCAAGTGAATTTATAGAGATAAATACTATTCCTTTGTGCGCAAAGTTTTGCCAATTTTATGATTCCATATACAAACAGTTCAAAGGAGTGGAATCGGGCCAGTCGTTCCCATTCAGTATTTACGCTTCTGTCACACATATAAAACTCTTTGATCTTTTGTCCTGCCTCAATTTGTTTTTTCATCGAAGAATTCAACGCAATATGTTTAGGAGTAAAGTAATTGTCTAAACTATTAGCTTGCGCAAGCATTTTTGTATATTCGCCAAACACAAATAATAAAACACCTGCATCTTCAGTATATCCAGTAATAACTTGCACCCCTTCGTGAATACCATTTATTTAAACAATTGGATATTGCCATGAAAGAATCCCTTCTTATCTCCGAATTGTTATTCACTAACAACACCCAGATGTAATTCAAAGCCCGCTCGATGTTCTTCTGAGAATAATAATGGCAATTTTACTCCAACCAGAGCGCCAACTGGTTGAGATTTGAAGAATTGTAGAGATCTGCATCGTTTTCAGAGTTGGATCCCAGTTGTCGTGCTAACCCGAGAGCTCTTAAATGGAGCTGAAACACTTTTGCCCACCAGCAGGTTGTGGCTCCACTCTGACAAATCGCTCTTTTGAAAAGTCCTTTGGTCATGGGCGACACTAAATGATAGCTGACGCTGACAGCGCCTGCACTTTCGCCAAAAATCGTAATTTTGTTTGGATCTCCACCAAAATTAGAAATATTTCTATTAACCCAGTCTAAAGCTGCAACTTGGTCCTTTATGCCAGCATTGCCGGGTACTTCCTCTGTGTCTAAGCAAAGAAATTCTAGAACTTCAAGTCTGTAGTTGATTGTGACCAGCATTACTCCGTGTCTAAAGATGAAGTCAGGTGCATACATGTCATCACTGCCGCTACCGGAGTAAAATCCTCCGCCGTGAATGTAGAACATTACGGGTAGAAGATCTTAAGGTTTCATCTCGTTGAGTTCAGAGTTGAGAGTTTCAAGACGTTGAGGAGTAAACAGTCTTCGCTGGAATTTAGTGCGGTGTTCATTAATAAGTCGACCTGGTAGCATGCTGGGTCCAACTTTTTGGCGTTCCGGACTGCATCCCATGGTTTTGGGGGTTGTGGTGCCTGTAACATTATAATATGATCATTAGAAATAGTGTCCAGTTTGTTCCTGCCCATGGTCTATTACAAGATAACGAGCTTCCCATAAACCCACAAAAAAACATTGGCGTTCAATTCGATTTGTTGCTTTGCGTTTCGGTCGCAATCCCTATCCCACAGGGACGTGTTACCAGGATAAAAATAAGCCTTCTGGCCGTTTCGGTAATTAATCGAAACAAACACACAGATCGACAGACACAAAAAAAATCTTATTAATACTCGTAAGTACTATATCACACAGGATACATTTTTATCCAGTGCGCAAACTGTAACCATAAATTCAGCATATCATTCTAGACCCCCAGCGCAAGAAATGTTTCGTCGGGTTTACAAAAATATCTGCTGTTTCATAGAAAAGTGCAATACCCACGCGGTCATAATGTATGGAACAACTGATTTTTCTCACCGACACCTCGTTTTTTAGTGCAAACACAGTACTGTATATTTTTTCTTTTCTTTTGCTTATATCTTGAAAATGGTGTGTCCTGTTGTAAAAATAATGAAAATTTCGATCCCCTGTATAATACTCATAGACCTCTAAAACTCAACATGTAAGTCTCATCTTTCATATTTTCCATATAAAAAGTGAAAAATACCATATCGAACACGTCGAGGCTGCCGCCCTTCTGTGCGCCTGCGACTCTAAAAAAATTCACGGGGTATGTAAAACAAGTAGGTACCACGTTGCGAAGCCAAAAAATACCACGTGGAGTGGCGATTGTGAAATTCGGTTTTAAAATAAATAAATCATTTATTTCAAGTAACAAGTATACACATAGACTCAATAATAATTCGACAAGAACACACGGTCACATTAACATTAATCAAAATTACATACAATTACAATTAAATTTGATACATTTAAAAATTAAATAAGAACAAAATAAGCATAATGAATTCAAATTGCATGTTTCAAACTAATCCACGCTTGCTATGTGTCGCATTGAACAGTGAGTCACGATAGCACAATCGAGCCTTTGCGCAAGCGCGGCCAACATGCTGTTGGGGCTCCCAGCCTCCCACGCCCGCGGTGCACCTGCGAGGTGCTACGCTTGCGCATTGTTGCCTAGAAACAATCTGCGCGGGCTTCCACAAACATAGTTGATGCGCTACAATAGCGGGGCAGCCCCATCATCATCCTATCTTTTAGTTGTGTCAAAATTATTTTTAAATTTAGAGTTTTTTTTTGCAGAATATCTTTAAGATTCTCATAGCCAAAAGTAAGGAATTTTAGTGAGAGTTTCGTTAGTTTAGTGTCAAGAGAATCGGCACCACTGTTTTCATAAAAATATATTCATTTTAAAGGTACATCCTTCGTAGATGAATGAACTAAGTATTATAATTTACTTATTTACTACGAACTATTTGCAACAGAAAACCTTGAGACAACCAGTTGATTAACAATCCTTAGTAAAATATTTTGGAGCAAATTCCCTAAAGATCGTGTCCCAGAATTTAAATTCTTCATGATCCGGCGCTGACCCCGTTAGCAAATCGTTGCCTATATCCAAATATTCTTCTTTCTTCACTGTGTAAGGATTCCATTTCACACCAAGTTCATCGTTTGGAGTTGGATTTCTGAAAAACAGGAACAAATGCAATTTTAGGCTTCTGAAAGATACGCTTTTGTCCATAAGCCTAGATCCGGATCAACTTACCCATATTTTGCGAAGTTAGTCCAAAGCTTTGTCATGTTATCAATCATTTTGAAGGTTTTAGATTCCATATCAACTTTTTTTTCTGCAGCTCTACTATTGAAAATGTAAAATAAATCATCAATATGACAAGATATTTCTTTACCCTCAGTCACATCATCTAGCCGCATCAATCGGCTTGCAATATTTCTCTCAGATTTGCAACTGAATTTAAAAAAGTATATTTTGTTCTTGTTTGTATTTGCGCAAATCTTGGCCCACTTTATTATGTCATATTTAAGTACTTCAAAAGAATGGAATCGTGCCAACTTTTCCCAGTCAGCTCTTGGAGTATTGTCATTCATATAGAAATCCTTGATCTTTCGTGCTACCTTTATTTGTAGTTTCACAGTACAATTCAATACTATATGTTTAGGAGTAAAATATGTAATAATTTTGTTTGCTTGTGCTAGCATTTTCTCGAATTCAGCAAACACATAAAGTATAACGCCTTCGTCTTCAGTATAGCCGGTTATAACATTCACTCCTTCATGAATACCATTATTTAAATAATCATAAATATTACCATAGAAGAATCTTTCATTTTCATCAAATTGTTTTTCACTAACAATACCCATACTTAATTCAAACCCGGCTCGTTGCTCTTCGGAGAATATGAGTGGTGTTGTTATTTGAACGAGTGCTTCCATTGGTTGGGATTTGAAGTAATCGTAAAGACTGCCATCGGTTTTGGGATCGTATCCCAAATGCTCGGCCAATGCAATCGCTCTCTCACGGGGTTCGATTACTTCTCCCCACCAACAGTTTGCAGCGCCACTGTGACAGATAGCCCTCTTGAAAAGACCTTTTGTCATTGGTGAGACCAAGTGATAGCTGACGCTGACAGCGCCAACACTTTCACCAAAAATGGTTATGTTGTTTGGATCGCCACCAAAATTAGAAATGTTTTTATTGACCCACTTCAATGCTGCCACCTGATCCTTCATGCCTGCATTGCCAGGCACTTCTTCTGTATCTAAACAAAGAAAACCCAGCACTTCAAGTCTGTAGTTGATTGTGACAAGTATCACGCCGTGTCGAACGAGGAATTCGGGGCCAAACATGTTGTCATTTCCGCTGCCCGAGAGATATCCTCCTCCGTGTATCCAGAACATTACGGGTAAAGGCTTGCTGGGGTTCAGCTCTGGGGTATAAACGTTGAGGTACAAACAGTCTTCGCTTCCAGAGCGTGGTGTTTTCATGAACACGTCGTACTGGTAGCTAATGGGACCAAACTGTTTTGCGCTCCGCACACCATTCCACGGCTTTTGACTTTGTGGTGCCTGCAAACGCAATGATTAAACCATTTTAAATTTTAAATCAACATCTGTCTACATAATAATATTAGAAAACGACTAGCCTGATACAATGAAGCCTGATTTCAGAAAGAACAATAAAAACCATTCACGGTCGGTCAGTGTTAATAATGTCGAGGAGTCGCATAAAAAAAATGTTAGGTTCCAAATCCAATTATACTTGTTAAACTGATATAACTCGTTCGTAAAAATATGATCATGGTTGAACACCCAAGGATATCACGATTATTGTTAGTCACAGATTGGCAATGTTACCACAAATTTACTGCAGCAACTTAATTGCGTACCAAACTATGAATTATTTTGTAGGATATTGCCAATCCATTGCTTGTTATATTCGAAAATGTGCCTGCTCAACAACGTAAATAACGCAATAACAATTATTGTTATTATAATACTGTTTTATTTTTTTGAGGGTGGGAAATCATCAAATAACTTTTCCCATTCTGGGTGGAGCAGGAGGGCGTGTCTGACTTTTGATGACTAAAACCCACCCGTGTTCCCTCAGTTGCCTGTGTGCCAGGGGCAGCGGTATCTCTTTCGAACAACCCGCACCCCTGGCAGACATCGGCCCTTGCGGACCCCATCAGTTGGTGCTGACATCTCTTTGAGGCGCGCGTGGAACACAACGCGCCGTCGACCCGGGCTTGGTCCTTACTGGACAACGAGCTACCCATTACTCGCCGTCCGCAAGCCCGCGCCTACGGTGGCCGGGAATCAGCCTGGGATTATAATACTGGTTAAGATTTGTGCGGTTACAGTGTCTCACTAGAGCACAAATACACACTTGGTACAGTGTGCAGAATAAACTGTGTTACATAGGTAGGTAAACCTGAGATAAGTCCTATCGGACAACATTTTTTTACGATCTTTAGGGGAATTTGTAAGATCTGCCAGTTTATTTTGTAAAAAAGACTCCCCGTTAACACTTATGGTGAACGAGGTCAGGTAGCTTTAGAAATTAAAATTTGGTTCCATTTTTTACAATTTGCAGGTCAGTGTAAGGTTGTATGTCAAACAATATATGATATGCGACCGTAAGGCGTTTGTATTTACAGAAATAAAATCATTAAAATCTTCAAGCGCAGAGACCTGTCCTGACGGTGCTGGCAAAGAAACCGATCCGATATTCGACATCCTCTCTGTATACCCTCTGCCAGGTCCTCACGGTCAGGCAGCTATTTATCCTCCAAACCATTCTTCGCAAACACACCCAGCTTACCTTTGACCCTAAATGCTGTTCTGCGCGCCGCCCGAATAGGGTTTATAACACTGAGTCTCGTAGCATCTTAGCTGCAAGTCGTCATTACAAACACATACGTTCAAAAATCTAAAAGAAATTCAACAAAAGCTTACACATCTACCCATTAATCTAGAGCAAATGCAAAATTAAACTTGATTCCTCGTTAAAATCACAAAATTATGATGATACATAGAGACTCGTGGAAGTGTAAAATACTCATCACTCCCTCATATATCCTAACAAAACCACACACAACACACATGCCACAAACACCCCTTGCACACCTCATGAACACTCGCCCATTCACACATTCACCATACACTCACCACATTAACTAAACGTCAAAATACATCCCAAATCATTACGTCCTGTACTGTTTATTTTTTATCCAATTTTTTGTCTTTATTATCAACTTAATCTAAAAGAACTTAATTTCCTATTAAGTTCTTTTCTGCATGGAACATCATTTCATTCTGTATCTGGAGAAGGGCGTTGTTAGCTGTGCTGCAGTTTATACTTTTGCAGCTATCATCGCTTTACTCGTTGTACTTAGTCTTGTGTTCCGAAATAAACTTTTTATTTATTTTATTTTTCAATACAACCCTCAAAGTTCATTTAATCCCAATTTTATCTTGAAATA
Source organism: Polymixis lichenea (assembly GCA_949091785.1). Classification (NCBI taxonomy): domain Eukaryota; kingdom Metazoa; phylum Arthropoda; class Insecta; order Lepidoptera; family Noctuidae; genus Polymixis; species Polymixis lichenea. The sequence goes on along the minus strand of OX420942.1, from coordinate 21,612,657 downwards.
GTTATTCAATGGGATTAAATGAACTGAGCCTGACACTGACTTTTTTGCAAATTGCAAAAAAACTTAGGAAAAATTTTAATTTGCTTGGCGTTTCCTGAAGATCTATAGTAATGAGTGCTGTAATTCCACCTGATGCTAGGGAATGACAATATTGACAGTTCACCTCGAGCTCACTTCAACTAAGTTTTCAAGGTGAGTTGTTTGTAGGATAGACGGGATGAGAGTAATATCTACCTTGAACCGGAGGTCTCCTACGGGCGGCTGCGCGTACGGGATGCCCTTGAAGCTGCAGTACGTGCCGCCATACTCGTTGTTCACCAGCTCTCCCTCCAGCAGCCCCTCATTCACTCTCACTTGCACCATCTTCCTACTGCAAATTTAATAATAGATACACTGCTACAATTATATTTTTGCCGCCGGAATGACGTTGCCAGAGTTCGCCGTTGGTACACATTAGCCACATATTAGTTGACTCGCACAAATTGTCTCGCCCGAAACAGGCGAATACTTTTTGTAGGCGATTCGCACGTAATTTGACTGTTGTCAGACGTAACGTCTGTCAAAGATCTACAAATGACAGCTGGGACCAATGGCTTAACGTAGTTTCCAAGCCACGAAATAGATTTCGATATGTACCGAAGGGTCGCCCATCCGCGAACCGACCGCGCACATTGTGGCGAATCGACACCTTTAAATAATACTTCTTTTCTTTTCGTGTTCCCCCTAAAATCTCCTATTAGGTTGTTGTAAAGTTACTACTGCTTTAAAATAACTTTGACTTGACTGACTAAAGACGACTATGACTGTTTTGTAACTTCGTGCCCGATATCGGGCCATTTACTTGATCTAAAAGAAAAATTACTTGACACTGGCTAAATGCACAAACCGTGTGAAGCCAATACTAAAAAAAAAGTAAAATATTTTGCAATAAAAAGAAACATAAATTAATCAAACTGTTTAAGAAAACAATTGTAAATAAAAAAAAAGTTCCTGTTTTAAAATACGAAGCCTAGACTATCACATAGATATACATACATAGGTATCCGTGTAACACGTAAGCTTAATCCGAAGCTCAGAAGCCGCGACCCACTAATTGGAAGTCGGTACGGTGCACACTCCGTGGTTCATCAGCTGCTGTCAAACAACCTAGTTCTGTAACTGTTTGCAGGGCAATGTATATAATGATTTTTTAAATGTATGTTAATCCATATTTTCGTCAATTGTAGACCGAATTAGATTTTTTAATTTGGAAAAGGAAGCTTGCCTGCTGGTCCCATGTGAATTGTGTTAACTTTCCTTGAGTAGGTACTTTATGAGGTAGCTTCAATATGTTATTAATCAACGTCATGTGTGATAATGATGTTATAATATTTACTTAACAAGTAATGATACACGAAACAAAAAAGTGAAAAATAATTCTTAAATTGACATGGTCTCTAAATACACAATAATTATGAGCACAGAAAATAAAATATTTACCACGTATTTATGTTTGAGCTCCTATTAATAAGTGGGCACTGTTACAATCGCCAAGTTGTAGTTCTATTATAAAAAATGAATGCTGTTCTTTTTTATTTATCAAGGTATCACACTTATTGCAGTTGGCACTAACTGGTTCAACAGTCTATCCCCTTGACCTATGCTCCACGAATACTTAAGTGGTCGTGCGCAAGTAGGTACGAATGTACGATAAGCGACGCTATCACAATGATAACTACTACTCGGCAGTATTCATTATTACGTACAGTTACCATCAAAAAGAAGTTTATTTCGACGGTTTTTTCTTTCATTGTCGACATTCTACAATCAGGAACATAACATCACGCCGTGTTTCTCCGAAGGGTTAAGCAGAGGTGTACCTATAGTAAACCCACATTTCGCCAGTTATGGTTATGTCCCATGTTATAAAGGACGTGCCTATAGCCATCACCTGGGCACCAATCCAGACTCCGGATTTCTATTGAGAAATTCCATATGAAAAACCCAGTAACACTTTACCCGACCTAGGATCGAACCCAGGGCCACATGCTCAGCTGTCCCGCTTCTTGCGACCTCTTCACCAACGAGGCAGTCCACAACTTAAAATATTTGTTCTATAATATTGTAGTGTTTCCACAAAACAAATAACTCATTATTTGCATAATTGTATACCAGAGGATATTTTACCGGTGCGGATTGTTCGAAAGAAATACCGCGGCCCCTGGCACACAGGCAACTGAGGAAACACGGGTGGGTTTCAGTCAGTAAAAGTCTGACACGCCCTTCTGCTTCACCCAGAGCGGGAGAAAAAAAGGACATCTCACCGGTTTACATGTGGACCAAAAATACAATCACCGTCCAGCACCGCTGGTACACAGGCGTATCAGTACCTACCTTCGTGGTGTTAGTAACAATAACGTAAAAACGACCTATAATTCATAATTTCATGCATTCGAGTCATATTACGACAGTGTTATTATTATTTCACAAGAATATTGACTTAGCGTCTTATTAGTGTACGAATCAGTATGAAGTTTGAGTTTGAATATAATGGAAATATTATATGTAATGCTTATTAGAAAATAAAAATCGATTAAGTATCTCTTCATGGTATTATATCCATTTTTTTTTTGTAAATTTGTCGCATTACTTTTGGCAGAAATCAACATAATATAGCAACGAGCCGGCTTTCGGCCAGTCCTCTGTTTTCAATAGGATGTTTATAACACTAAAGTACTATTTATGAGTAATGTTGATATTATCGTGAGTAACCCCATTATTGAAGAACCCGAAACTTTTTACAGAATGTAAATATATATATGTAATAGAATCGAAGCTATAGCGTTTTTTGTGAGTGGGGTCAGCTCGTATGCGCAGCATCCACGTAGTTTCGCGCGTAAATTACGCGGGAGCAAAGAGGTAAAGAATAAAGAACAACAATCAAAGTATTTCTTGTCGATGTAGACATCTTTATGACGCCGACTGTGTACTTATCAGCTTTTAATTGCTCTTCTGCGAATTAAGTTTTTTTTAATCTTAACCTCGCTGAAGGACAATGTGGTAAATTACATTATAATATCAAATATTTTGAGGAAAATAAATGTGTCTTGTTCTTGCAATTTTATTGGTCGGTCACGTTCAGATACGCAAATAGGTTTAAGTCTTAGGGCGAATTTCACCATTGAAACAAAAAACGATCAATAAGTACATCTGAGCCGCGTTCAGGAGGCACTCACAGCTGTCAGTGTCGTCATTGATGGTGAATATTGACACTGACAGCTCTTGATCACAGTTTAGATGGGCTGATCATGTTCAGTACATTGGTGAAGCCAGCCCTTTTTTTTTTTGGATAGGAAAACTTTTACTGACTAAATCCCACCCGTGTTCCCTCAGTTGCCTGTGTGCCAGGAGCCGCGGTATCTCTTTCGAACAGCCCGCACCCCTGGCAGGCATCAGCCCTTGCAGGCCCCACCAGTTGGTGCTAACAACTCTTTGAGGCGCGCGTGGAACTCAACGCGCCGTCGACTCGGCCTTGGTCCTTACCGGACAGCGAGAACCCATTACTCGCCGTCCGCAAGCCCGTGCCTATGGTGGTCAGGAATCAGCCTGGGTTTCCCGACGTCCAGGGCATCTCCTGCAAAGGCTACGGCCGTGAGGTCGCATGTACAGCCTCTCCCTCACGTGCGCCGCTTCCCCCTTTGCGAGCATCACTGCTTCGCTGAAGGAGGTGACGGCTAACCATGCACTTTCGCTCCGTACCATGGCCTGGACCAGGGCCGGACGTGAGACATCGCCGCAGCCGATCGCCTCCACGAGGACACGGCGGTGAAGTCAGCCCTTAGTTTAATCTTATGCTGAGAGTGCTGTGAATAATGCATGAAAGATAATCGTCATAATGAACCGTTTAATCTTACAATTCTTCACCCATAGCCTCCTCAATCTGCTCCTACCTCGTTATGCGTAACCAGTCAGACACATTTCCATAGACACAACATTGCTCGGCCGTAAACAACGTGTCTATGCATATTTAGAGGTGGCCAGTGTTTATTAAAATTTGATATTGCGGAGCAATGTGCAGGGCCGACACCAACGGCCAACGCAAATAACAATGTATGTAGCAGTTAGCATGTGGGAATGTGGCGGTTGTCTGTTTCGTATAGAATGGAAATTAACCTAAAGTCTGACAACAATAATGTAAAAATGATAATGAAAATGCCAATTTCGTGCAAATTTAAAAACAAAAGTAATTCTGCTACATCATCATCACCATTTCAGCCAAAGACGTCCATGTTGGACAAAGGTGGCCTCCCCAAGCACCGCCATTACCACCGGTTCTCTACTTCTCGCATCCAGCGGATTCCTGCGACCTTAACCAGGTCATCGGCCCACCTTGTGGGAGGCCTTCCAACGCTCCAAGTTTGGTAATTCTTCGGGCTATGTCGGTTATCTTGGTTCTCGTACGGATCTCTTCATTTCTGATTCGATCGCGTTGGGAAACTGCAAGCATAGCCCTATCCATCCATTTGGGTGACTTGCAGCCGTCTTAGGAGGCCCATTTAGATACGTAGGAAAATAATATACCTAAGTACCTAGATATATTTTTGGTATTTTTACTAAATATCACGACTGTAATCTTTCAAAGCGGTTTTGCAGAAACCGACAACCAGTGCGCAGGATCCCAATCTACAGATTCAAACTGCGAATACTAGGCAGAATAGTTTTACTCTTCTAAATAATAAATACAGAAAAAACGACACTATTTCCAATTTCAAAATTCGCGCTAGAGCCGCCCTTTCCACATTTAAAAATAACTTACATTACAGCAGTTCCATATTTAAAAACGTCGGATGTTGTCGGCTGTCCCGGGAGCGCTGCGCTTTCGTGTCACGCGCGCCCGTCAATCAACGCCGATTGTTTGAATATGGAACGCGGAATATTCTTCCGATGTTTCATGTTTAATTGCACGTTGTAACTAACGATGGACGGACGGACGTGATGTGCTTCGCGATTGTTGTAATTATAATGTCTTTGTCTGATAAGTTGTGTCATTAATGAAGATTTTGCTCCGATGGGCATACCATAGTAGATACCATAGTACCTATTAGAGGGAAGAGGTCTGCCACACTTATTTTTGGGCTTTAAACAGATACTCATACATACTGAGTTGATCTTTGTGATCACTAGCTTGTCGTGTAAATTAAACCATAAACATTTATAAAGCCTCTGCCTCAATGACAAGTAAAATCAACCTCGAAACACAAAACCAACCTAATGTAAGATGCAACTGATATTATATTCTCTATCTCAATTCACGACACAGGTATTTAATAACAGTGGAACAGGTATTTGGTGCTGGCGAATATTCAAGGAACGTTTGAATTGCAAACTGTTTCGGGCGGCCAACGGTTGACGGCGGCTGCCAGCCAGTGGAGAGACGTAGTGCATGAGAAATAGCGGAGACATACTTGTAATAAAATATTATTTTTATTAAAATATCATGCACAAGAAAAAAAAACTAATATTTTTGTGCTACTAGTCTTTGGATCAATCGAAATATTTGATAGTCCGATCAGTAAAAAAATACTGTACTTCCGCGGACTTAACGCCTGAGGGATTTTCTGCCAGTCAATCTTAGCAGAGAGAAAACATGGCAGGTGAAACATACAGGGTAGATATGAAATCTCGGAAATGTTCTATAAAATACAAGAATAAACACTATGCAAAATAAACTTGTTAGCAGAAATAACGATGCGCAGAGGGGAAAAAAACCAGCAAATGAGCGCCAACTTCGCACAGTGTTCATGTGCCTTTATTTTGAGAGATAACTAACGGGATGCCGTTGTGATGTTCAGAGGGACCGCATTCCAAAGAAATGGGATGAAGCTAGAACGGTGAGAAGGACATCGTGGACGACGTTGGACTTTTCTTGTAAAAGAACTTTAAACATTTTTTGTGTCTGCTGGAATAAGAGACGCATAAAACACATCCATCTGTTGCAGGTGTACAATGTGATGCACGTATGAGACACCTCAAATGAGTTAAGGAGGAGGGGTAACAACGATAATAGACTAGGGGTGAATTTTACCCATGAAACTGACTGACTGAACATATCCAAACCACGTCTAAGAGCTATCAGTGTCATCATTGTTGTGGAACTGTGAAACACTGACTGTACCTGGTTTAGGTATGCTGTACGCGTTTAGTTTATTGTTGTAATTCGCCCTAAAAAATAACAAAAACTTCGATTATTGTGCCTAAATAGATAATAGGCAATACGGGGTAGTATCCGCAACTCCACGTCAAAGCGCGTATTTTGCGTACGGGTGGGAGAATTGTTTATTCGATCCACCCCAGCTCCTCGAGGAAGGCCAGCAACACCTGGATGTTACTGGCAATCTCGCGTAGGGTACCTAGATCTTTGCCCTGTATGTGGTGACCACCGGGCAGTTAGGAAGCACACGAGCTGCTAGCTCGTCTATTGTATGCCTTATGCAGTGCATATTAATTCCATTCCTAGTCGATACTAACGAAACTAAACTAGCAACAAACGTGACTCTGAATGCACTGTTATCCTATTCCAAATATGTATTAATATGAAACTAGCGACGATAACTTGGACCAAACCAAAATTGTAATGCGTTCGGCGCTGGCACAAACTTCGTCTGAAATATATTAATTAATTATACACATTTGGTAATTCCTGCAAAATTTGTGTATTGTGCAAAAGTTGGCTATTTATTTTCCAGATTTCAATAACAGTCTGCTGTAATAACTTATAGGGTTTGTGGAAATTGGTACGAGGGGAATGGCTTTTCGGTGTTTCTGTCACATGCTCGGTTAAGTTCCATTTTGATGTATTGGTTTACGGCTTCGTTTAGTCTTTTTTAGTAATTTAATCTATTCACACTTCCTATAATATTAACTCAGGTTATACCGCAGATGCGCTGCTTGGTTATGGTTTTTTTACGCTCCTTGATGGAATTATATCGATTAATATAACTGTGAACAAAGTCAAAAGATTGGTAAGATTCAATTCACTCACCCGCTTCCCTTCTTCCTGATCGCTGACGCTTACCACTACGGTCTGCACTGTTATTTTCGTTTAAAATACTGTTGCTGATGCTATCAATGCAGCCATCATGTCAATATTTTGACTTTGACAGGTGCTTTTATAAAAATCGGGATAGCATGTCTCTTTCTCATCTTTTGTTCTTAGATCAGTCAGAAACCAAAATATTGCAAACAACTTTCATAAAACCCTAAAATCAAATTCGTAATCATCAAGTTTATCACAATATTTATTTTCAACATTCTATTTACGTAAAAACAATGGCTTAAAAGTGCCTTTGATCGCTAGAGCGACGGTCACCATGTATTATAGGGCACTGAACGCACCAGTACCCAACATACCCCGGGAATAAGGTTCAAAAACTTGAAACATTTTTGTCAATACTCCGCCATGTTGAATCCGTTCGACTATTTTCGTAAACAGTCGGATAAGGTCGGTAAACAGTGATTTCTGTTGTGACTCGTGTTTCAAATTAATATGATATGCTTGGATTGACAAACAAATAAGCTCTAGAAAACACTCTCGTCTTGTCTATTGATATTTGCTTTTGTTTTTATCTATAAATATTGATATTAGGCACCGATAAGTAGTTTTGTGTTCCGTGTGGTGCCGGTCGTAAAAGAATAGCATCATCCCTTTTCTTCCCGTGGGTGTCGTAAAAAACGACTATGGGACTTACTAGAGAATGGGCAGCAGCGTTCTCTATGCATTTTACCACCATACTGCGAACAACCCGCCTGCCAAGCGTGGTGATTATGGCAAATTTCGCCCTTTTGGGGGAGACTTATGTTCAGCAGTGGACGTCTTTCGGCTGATATGATGAAGTAGTTTCATGCTATAAAACTTACACCTAAAAAACCAACTTTTACGAGTCTATACACGCATTACTAGAATGCCTTAGTTAATGCATACATGATTAAATATTATCTTGTTAATTCTTAGCACCCATAAATAAGCTCTTCAGGATCACCATCATCTGCCTAGCCTTTTCCCGACTATGTTGAGGTCAGCTTCCAGTCTAACCGGATGCAGCTGAATACCAGTATTTTACATGGAGCGACTGCCTATCTGACCTCCACAACCCAGTTACTGGGTACTAAGATACCTCTTGGTGAAACTGTCGGATTTACGCGCCTCTGTCAAACCAACTGTGAAAGATCTACGAATGACAGCCGGGACTAGCGGTTTAACGTGCTTTCCGCGGCACGGAGGGGTCCTGGTATGTAAAGATGATCACCCATCCACGGACCAACCGCGGCAAGAGTACCTTAACCTGATTGATCAGCCCATACGAATTTTATTACTTAGCCACAAGCTCTCCAGCTCTTTACGATAAAAGCACTTTACCCACACAATAAGGAAAATAAGAACAAAGCCAGGAATTCATCCTGAGGCAAACGATAGGTATACTGGGCGCGTAAATTCGGACCTAATCATTATGAATAGTGAGCCCTACAAGGGACGCTCCCTAATATCGGTAGCGGACTCTGCTACGCCTGTATAGTGTTGAATGAAATACCTAGTTCGACTGGGGGGCTTGTGGCTAAGAACTAACAGCTGCACAGGTCGATCCATCAGATTAAGTTACACTTGCCGCGGTTGGTCCTTAGACCGGTGACCGTCTTTCCATATCAAGACCCCTCCGTGCCTCGGAATGCACGTTAAGTCGTTGGTCCCGGCTGTCATGCGTAGAGCTTTGGCAGTCGTTACGGGTCGTCAGAAGCCCGAAAGTTTGACAACCAGTCTTTCCAAGGGGTATCGTATTACCCAGTAACTGGGTTCTGGAGGTCAGATAGGCAGTCTCTCCATGTATAATACTGGTATTCAGCTTCATCCAGTTACACTGGAAGCCGACCCCAACGTAGTTGGGAAACCGCTAGACAGATGATGAGTTATAAGTCTTCCATGGTAACACTGGATGATATTGTCATACTACCCGCGACTACCCCTCGACAAACAATTTCCTGATCACTGAAATTCATTGACGCGTGGAATGAGTTTTGTTCTTGCGGTTAAAATATGATATATATATGGGTATACGCAATATAAAAATAAATTAAAATAAGTTTATTGACACAAAAATACCTTTGAATACAATATCAATACATTTCACATAGGTAGGTTAAATTGGTTTTTGGGAAAAGGCTGCACAAATAGTGAAAAACCCTGTCTCCTAAACTAGGGGAACCCTGTGACGTAGGAGTCAGTGTTCTACTGTAACTACGTGTACAAAAGAAACCTTTATTTATGTGTGTTAATAATGATACACCCATAATTGTAGCTATGAATATGAATGTGTGACTATGTGTGTGTGGGATGGCTGTGTGAGTGGGATGGGGTGTTGTGAAGTGTGGTGTATGAGGAGTGTTTTGTGGGGGTGTGTGTAGTCGTGTATGGTGTATTATATATATGAAACATATAATATAAGCATATAGACTTATTATGATTATGGTGAGTTACCCTTACAGCCTACGATAGTTTCTACTTTAATATTAACGAATTCGCTTATGGACAGGAATAGAATAAGCTCTCCCTTGACCTGTGGGTGTCTTAAAATATAGCTAATATACCTGTTGCCTTGCAGCTGATAAGCTCATAAAACGCCTATTAAAACGGCGAAGGGTACCAACACGAGGAAACTGATATATCCTTGAACCAAATAAAAAACACTTTGCAGGGTGGATTATTGGGTCCAGCAGTGGGAACATTATGGGCTAATTATACTTATAGCAGGCTAGCCTCTGCCCGCGACTTCGTTAGCGTCAAATTTCTTGCTCCCCGACCCACCCCGTCGCTCGCCTCGCCTGCTCGTGCGAGTACTTCGTATTCGTGACTTTGTTCTCTTTGCTCGGCGTGATGTTCTATAGCATATAGCCTTTCTCGATAAATGGGCTATCCAACACTAAAACAATATTCCTAATAGTCGTTTCTGAGATTAGCGCGTTCAAGCAAACAAAAAAACAAACTCTTCAGCTTTATCTTCTAATATATAAAATTCTCGTGTCACAGTTTTCGTTGCCATACTCCTCCGAAACGGCTTGACCGATTTTGATGAAATTTTTTGTGCTTATCCGGTATCTATGAGAATCGGCCAACATCTATTTTTCATCCCCCTAAATGTTAGGGGTAGTCCACCCCTAAATAATTTATAAGGCAAAACAACGTTTGCTGGGTCAGCTAGTTATTAGTATAGATTTTCATCAGAGTCCTTTTGTTTGCAAATAACAACAAACTGCGATCATAAATCCATTTGTAAAGCATATCGGTGATCGTTATTTTATCTAATAGCTATTAGAGTCAATCATCATCATCATCATTTCAGCCAAAAGACGTCCACTGCTGGACATAGGCCTTCTCCAGACTCCTCCACTTCGACCGGTCTTGTGCTTACCACATCCAGCGGATTCCCGCGGCCTTCACAAGGTCATAATGCCCACCTTATGGGAGGCCTTCCCACTCTACGTCTTCCAGTACGCGGTCGCCATTCCAGAACCTTTCGGCCCCATCGGCCATCTGTTCTGCGAGCAATGTGCCTTGCCCACTGCCACTTAAGTTTGGTAATTCTTCGGGCTATGTCGGTTACCTTGGTTCTCCTGCGGATCTCTTCATTCCTGATTCAAGATTCCTGCGTCAATCACTAATGTGGAAATTCTCGATGAGGCAATAATATTAAGGGTCAGCACCAGTATTGCTCATGCTCTTTTACTACATACTTCAAGTTCTCTAGTCCTATCCTACTGTGTCTCATCTCCCATTCTAGGGTGCTCTAAGGATCTTTTGGCGCCTGAATGACATTGACAGGGAGCCCAAGAGGACAGGTAGATTGATTGTTACTGTTAAAACCCTGAATTTCCATGCTACCAACATTACGGCGAAGTAAACTCTTTCGTGAAACATACTCCAAACATTTGTGAAATTGTCACTGCCACTGTGTAGAGAGAAAACAAGATGGCGGCGGCGGCGGGACAACCACCTTGTACCGTTGTATCTTATAAGTTAATTTTGTTATGTTTTGTTGTGTTTTGTTGTGTTTTGTTTGTGTAATACTTTCATGTTTAGATACAGATTTCTGTCCGTATTGCAGCCATTTAACGTACAAGTCATGATGTGAAAATCTTAGCGAGCGCCACAAATCGGTCACGCGGTGAATGCTTTTTGTTTTGGAGTTTCAACTCTAAATTACATGAATATACCTCAACACTTAAATAAGGGATACGACACAGGAAAATGCAGGTCTTAGTTAAGCAAACCAGCTGTAGCAACAATGTAGACGTCTACTAACTCAACTGGGGTTAGCATTCGACTTTCTTTTACGAGTATTACAACTAAGCCATAAGCACACATTTCCCTTTTCGCCGACTGACAGACGTGATTCAGCTTACTTCTGTTTGTTTTTAATTATGCGAACTGAAGTTTCTATGCATATTAATGCAATTAATTTCTTTGTGAATATAAAAAAATTCTTGATAGCACCTTTCTTTTCACTTGCGAACTCTAAAATGGCCTTATAAGTAAAATCTCAGAGACATGTCCTTTCTCAGAAAATCTTACACTTAAAATTAAATTCACAAATCTTAAATCTGGGTTCAAGAATGAACGTTGAACTCAAAACAAATAATAAAAATGAAAGACAGGACATTTCAAAAGATATTACAGGAAAATTCCCTAAGTTGTTTAGTTTGAACTGATTAAAACCAGTTGGATCCGGCACGTGCCAGTGTGAACTAGTTACGGATTTTTGCCGCTTACGATGGTACGATGTAGGGCGTTTACGCCTGCGCTTTTCTTACAAACCGAAACTTCTTCCTCGAGCTTTTACTTTTAAAACGTATTGCTTTGTTTACCGTTCTTGTATGGGAGTTTGAGAAAAGTAACGAAATAAAGACTTGTAGTTGATAAACATGTACATTTTTAACATGCTTTTATGTCAATGATGTCTTTTATTCAACCTGAAGAGTGAAACCACATTTTTTTTTCAGTTATGGCTAGACCCATATTAGATACAGTTCGTAATATGCGGAATTTAACAGACGGATTCTGGTGGCATAATATACGCCATAGCAGCAATATATACAACTTATGGGAAACCTCATGCACTATATTTATCATGGATATAGCACGAGCCGTGAGCCAGCAAGGGCTGAGTGTAACGTAATGCATTTACATTCTACTCTGCTACTCGGCCAGAACAAGTTCGCAGTTAGTATAATCAACGGATTTCAAATCTAATACTAACTTCTTTGTGTGCCAGCCTTTTATTTAGCTAGTTGCCTAATGTATTGTTAGGTTTATTTAGTCTGTTTGGCCCCCATACTTTGTCCCAACCAAATTGAAAGTTGGTCCAGCGTTGGTTTGAACTATTGAACTAGTTTACCGACTTGTTTAACGCTCGCAATTTTTTTTTAAAACTTGTTCGAGTTTATTGTCTGGAAGTTTTTGGTCTGACACGGTGGAAAATGTTTTTGATTATTTTTGGTGCACAATATTTTTGCTGTATAATCTTTTGTGTTTGTCGAATAAATGGTGCAGAGTATTCAGTTGAAAGTAGAGTCTTTTAGAACATAACATCACGCCTTGTTTCCCCGACGGGTTGGGCAGAGGTGTATCTACAGGACACCTACATTTCACCAGTTATGTTTAAGTCCCATGTAATAGGCGGTGAGCCTATTCCCAACAACCGGGCACAAATCCAGTCTCCGGATGAACTTCGAAACAGGTAGGATCTACGAGAAAACCAGAGATAGAAAGGCGAATTAAAGAAATATCTCGCCTTTCATTCAACGGCGCTTTAGACTCCCGCTTTTCCGAAATTTTAATTGAGTTCCTAGCTTTGCTGCTATTCTTCGTATATTTAGTGTTTCATAATCAATAATTACTCTTCAATGTTCGTTTTCATGACTAGTCTGAGTGTAGTGTACAAGAAAACTGTTATTCAACAGTTGATTCGCGGATGTTTGTAGAAAGGCTTCTTTCGCGTTTCTTATTGGCGTATGCTAGGTGATAATTACTTTGGATGCTATTGTATAGAATCAAGTTCTTCTAGCTGAGTAGACAGATAGCTATGCTGCTGAGGAGTTTGTAGCGCCACTTCTTCCTAGTTATTTAAGCACTAGAGAGTTGTGAAGGGCGGCCGTTTTGAGGGACTGTCTTATGTAATTTTGACGTTCAAAAAGTATTTACTCTCAGCCCAGTTTGAATAAATGACTTTCTATTGATTGTGGTTTCTAATCCCTATTAAGAAACTCCTAATTTAGAAAAGACTGAATCAACAAACTAATTTAAGGCTGTTCCTAAAGTTAGAACAATAATGATAAGGAAAATATGAAACTTCGACATTTGAGTTTCAATTTGGGTGATGGCAGAACGCCCTTACGTTTTCAATTCGTTTGTGTTAACCTCTCTCAATAAATATCACGTTTATTATTCTCATCTCGAGTGATAGAGAGTAAAACTGTTTCACAAACTGGGTCAGCGGTATCATATTGCCTGACCCGTCAAAATGTGATGGATCTGCTAACCGAAATCGTGCTGTAGTCGTGGTTCTATGCGTATTTATCAAAACGCACATTGTACATTGAAAAAACATTACTCACAGGCGATGGAACCTACGAATATCTGTGATATGTAGGGATCCTGTATTGTTAGAGAATTCTGTAGCTTCAATATAATTTCTCATGCTGCGATATTTGGTTGCCCCTGATTACTACACCAACTTTTAATCGACATCAAAAAAGAAAGAGACTATATGTTCATCTAGATGTCGGGTTTTTTTGACGTGAAAACGTCTTATAATTCGATGGAGCCGGCTGCACACTGGAAAAAACTTGAAAAGACTCATGCGGCGTTACCTCGCTCTGAGGCGTTCCATTTAAGACTTGAAGTGCAAGCGAGAGCGCGGAACGAGCGACAAAGAGGCACAATCGGCCTCCGCGTTCGGAAATTCAATTGTGATTTCCATTTACCTCCTTCTCTATATCCATACAAAATATCTATCAAACAAATAAAATTAAAATTTTCTTTTGAAAAATGCAACCATTCCATCAGTATTTTCTTATGACGTCGTCACGTTCAACTATCGTCAGTAAACCGACTTTACAGACAACCGATTTTTTTCTAAGTACCTATGTTCATCAATATTTTGTTTAATTGTGGACCGATTTAGAAAATTCTTTCAGAAAACTTCATTTGGTAGAGGAAACTTGCGCGGCGGTCCCATATAAGTTGTATGTATTAAGTTTTCTCTGGTAGTTTTTGAGTGAACTTCGATAATACGTTTTGTGTATCTTGATGGTGTTCTAATATAATACAGAATACAGCAGGGCTCCAATTCTGTACGGTTATAATGATTGCCCGCGGAATCTAACTACGTTCGAACTCCGTCAATATCGTGTTTTGTAGAAACCAATATAACCGAAATGTCATTTTCTGTATGTTCCATGATCATTTGTCGATATTTATTAGCAGATGTCGTGTGTGATCTAAGGAAATGACGTGGTTTCGAAGTAAGGAATCGTTAAGTGGTCATAGTGAATTAGGGTCCAGGTAGAGCTATACGAAATGGTGTGGTACCATAACTACAAAGTCAAAAATAACTTTAATTTCAGAAGAGGGGGCCTTGGGTTGTTCTGTATTTTAGTTTTTTTGCCACCGACTTCCAAAATGAAAGTTATTTTTCACTTTGTAGTGTTTTGTTTTTTGTTTTATTTATTTTAGTGTATTATTTTATTTCGTTTCTGAATTCAGTATAAATTGATATTATGATTACAACTTACGAAACCCGAAGAACAGTAGGCCCATTCATGTGTAAGATTGTTTAACGTATTTGTAAGATGTCTTAATGATATCATTACTGGATAAACTGAATAATAGCCTGAAGTCAGTGCTGTCACAAATTGCACGCATCAGCTATTTCCTACATTCATTAAATTCCCATGTGTGCGTGACCTTGCATTGTTGTATTAAGTGGGTCTCCTGTACTTACCAGTATTTGTATAATCTATTATGGTGTTTGTGATGTATCTAACATGTAACAGTGTGTGTTTGTGTGTGCAGGCGAGCGCGCGCTCGGTCGGCGCTCGAGGCGGGGCGCGGGTGTCCGCGCGGCCGGCGTCTCGCCCAGTTGACAGCATGCTCATCGCGTTCAATGAATCCACCAACCTCACTGACTTGGCGCTTGGCATCGACCTCCCCACCAGCCCCTACAGTCTCGCGCAGAAGATCATCATCGCCATCATAGGCAGCGTCCTATCGGTGCTCACCGTCGTCGGCAACTCCATGGTGATGATCAGCTTCAAGATCGACAAGCAACTGCAAACTATAAGCAACTACTTCTTGTTCTCCCTGGCTGTGGCGGACTTCGCCGTGGGCCTGATCTCGATGCCCCTGTTCACCATGTTCACCATCTACGGGTACTGGCCGCTGGGGCCGCACGTGTGCGACACGTGGCTCGCGCTGGACTATCTCGCATCAAACGCGTCAGTGCTCAACTTGCTCATTATAAGTTTCGATAGGTACTTCAGTGTGACGAGACCGTTGACGTATAGGGCGAAGAGGACTACACGAAGAGCCACGATGATGATTGGTGGGGCGTGGGGGTTCAGTTTGTTGTTGTGGCCGCCGTGGATATACGCGTGGCCGTACATCGACGGCGAGCGGAAAGTGCCGCCACACGAGTGCTTTATTCAGTTCATAGAGACTAACCAGTTCATTACGTTCGGGACAGCGATAGCGGCGTTTTATGTGCCAGTGACTGTCATGTGTATACTGTACTACAGGATATGGAGAGAAACTAAGAAACGGCAGAAAGATCTGCCGAATCTACAGGGTGGGAAGAAACACGACTCGTCGAAGAGATCAAATTCCAGGTGAGTTTTTTATACAATCATAAAAGTAACTATACAGACATCTAGATATGAGTCAAACGACATAAAATTTAATTAAAAGCTTCATTATATTATGTGTTTTCGCCATACTATAATCTGTACAATATTATTTCGTTGTGTTAATCAAAACGAAGAAGCGTAACATACAAGCGAACAGTTCCGTTGGTCAATAAAATCTATACCTACTTCGTCTTCTCCTATACGGATCAAAAGACATAAAGAGAAACGTTGCTCCCTTTGTAGCCATTCGCGCATTCGAACCCTTTTCCAAAGAGAGAGTATCGTGCGAACATGTGAAAGTGGGTACACAATATAGGAACATTATAGATATATGGATAGCTATCCAACGAATTCCAATTCGTACTAAACCATTGCAAATATCTAGTTCTGCTTTTGGCATAAAACATTGTATCACTACGAGCCGACGTTATTTTAAAATTGTAGCTGAGTAAGGCAGATTAACTCATTTGCATAGCTTTTGTTTTTACTACATCTATTCAATATTTGATTTCGATGTCAAGATGACGTTAGTAGAAAATTGATGCAAAGAACATTTTTAAAGCTACAGTATCCTAGAGGATCTATTCCGTCGATAAAAATGCCGTCATGAAAATCTATCATTGTTACCAGTATTTGACATTAATGTGGTGTGGCGTGAGAGCAGTTGCCGCGACTTCTGAGTTATATGTCGTATAAGTTGGAACTCAGACGTGTAAATTATTTCGTCATCGCTCTCAAAACGGTGAAGGAAAACATCGTGAGGAAACCGGCATGATTCGAAGATATGTGACATCTACCAACCCGCACTGGGCGTGCGAGATGGATTACGGCCCATTCAGGGGGCCTGTGCACACGCAGTGGTAATATTATAAGCTAATTATGATAAAAGACTAGTACTTTATATGAATGCATTCCTAAATAGTGTGTAATTAGGGTACAAAACTGCATAACTATTCGAGTTGGAACTTTGCCCGATAAATGTATGTGCGTTTCCTATTCAATTGCGGACTAATTCCATTATAGGGGAGCTGCCGGAATTTTAAAATAATTCATGTATATGATATTGGTTTTTAGGTAACAGAGTAAACAAATGCATTGATATAACTTTTTATAGCAAGCTTCCCTCTTCTTTGCTAGATTTGCATTTCAATTCGTTTAAAGATAAAGTAAAATCCACCCTCTGTTCGAAGGCATTCTATTCTATCAACAACTACTTAAACGATAATAATTGTTGGCCGCTGTGATTAACTCAAGACAATGTTTATGTTCTTTCACCAGTATTAGCTTGCCTACTGACAGGTTATATAATTATGTTAGTTCATATAATTGTTTATTTTATTTGCCTGTATAATTCAGTTTGTTTCTACTTCAGTACTATTTTTTCAATGTTTTGTTGGTGTATAGGCCTGTGCTAGCTGACATATGGCAAATTTAATGTTTTTTTGTGTTTCGTAATGTTAATTACCTACTACTGTATAGAATCAAGTTCTTCTAAGTTAACAGACAGCTGTGCTGCTGGGGAGTTTGTTGCGCCACTTCTTCTTCCCAGCTAAAGCACTAGGAAGTGGTGAAGGGCGGGCGTTTTGGGGGGACTGTCTTATGAAATTTTAACGGTCAAAAATAGCTGACTCTCAGCCTAGTTTGAATAAATGACTTTTGATTTTGATTTCATTATAATATAATTTTAAATAGGACAGAATTTGAGTTGATTTTGAATGAATAATTTTGATGTAATTTAGATGGATTTTATGGAAGTAGTGGGAACAATTGTTCTGTGTCATTTTGAAATATTATCCATAAGATTATATTACAGAATTGCCTCGTAAATATGTATAATTATGATGATATCTATGAAATAATTTTCCAATTAAAAACCTGGTAACATTCAGATGATATTAAATATTTAGCTAATATACATCTGTAGACTCATTGTGTGCATAATAATAAAACGTGGGAAATATGATAATATTATGACAATTGATCATTTTAAAGGGAAAACATGTGGAATTTAATTAGCAATTTAAATATTAACCTTAGTTAAATTAATATTTGTGAGCTGTAAGGTAGATTAAAGGTCTTCATTCATTATGATATCACCGCTTCGACACAGCAAATAACTTTTCATACAAGTTAGGCTTTGACCTCTAAAGTCCCGGCCGGGCAGTACCACGGCCCGATACAATAGAAAATCAATTGTTTCTCATTAGCGGGTGTTGAGAGGTAAAATCAACAGCATTAACGATGACAATACGGAATACTGAATTACTGCAATAAAGATAAGGATACTAGGAAGCAAAAGATAACTGCCAAGTAGCCAACAGTTATCATGTGTAGATATTCGAAAAGACCATGAACATTTTATACAAAATCAAAATCAAAATCAAAAGTCATTTATTCAAACTAGGCTGAGAGTCAGCACTTTTTGAACGTCAAAATTACATAAGACAGTCCCCCCAAAAAGCCCGCCCTTCACCACTTCCTAGTGCTTTAGCTGGGAAGAAGAAGTGGCGCAACAAACTCCCCAGCAGCACAGCTGTCTGTTATGTTGGAAGAACTTGATTCTATACAATAATAGCATATAACCATCATTCAACGATAAATGAAAATTTAATTAGTAAAAAATAAAAAAATAAATGGTTTATGCAGTCCGTGCAGTCCGTTTATACACACCGAGAGCGTGCTAAAATAACAATATAACTTAGTATAATCAGCCTAAACTGTCTCCACTGCTGGGACTCAGTCCTCTTCTCTTCAAGAGGGGGTGGGCTGTAATATATCACGCGTGCCTAGTATGGCTTGATAGAGTTCACATGTCTTCAAATCTTTTGGTTTTAAGACATGCCGGTGTTTTCAAGATGATTTCCTTCACCGTTGAAAAACACATATCTACTAACAAGCAAATTAAACACGATTTAAAATAGCATATTTTATGCATTTTCTTTCTTCAAACGTGTCAATATATCTCAAATTTTTTATCGGGTTTCACACTCGGCCAAATAGGTACCTATTTCTGAACCAACTGTTAACTATCTCCTCATGATCAATCCATTACACGCACCATTTGATTACCGCAAGCTAATAGCGTTACGTTACTGCTCATGCCAGGTTCAATCACCTAAGTACCCTGCCAAGCGGACTGATTCTATTGGTTTGATCCAGTCGTAAGTGATTTGCCGCTCATGTAGGCATGTCACACTATTGGCATGGCAAATTAATCAGGAACACCTATTTATAATTAATCTGTAACTCAATAATTTGACGGTCTTGAGTCTAGGAGGTGGTAGATCAGTCATTAGCTTAGAATTAAAGATTTGTTTGGCAACAGTTCATGAAACACGAAATGCTATAAAAAACAAAGGTGTGCCTCATGGCTGCAAAAAAAGGTCAGCATTTTGCCAGACAGATGTTACAGAAACAAAAAAAATCTAACGGGTACAGATGGGTAAAACGTAACATGAAATGTAACACAAATGAGCCGTCAAAAGTATTGCAATGCAAAAGGAAATACAACAAAAAAACTAGGCGAGTTTGTATCTATGTGTTATATTTCATTCACCAGTCTGTACGCGTCTAGGCAAGCTAGCTAGCTAGGCTAACGCTAATCCTTAGACAGTTAAAGTTAAATAGTCTAAGGCAAGGATCACCAATTAGTTTCATTCGGGGCAGTGGCGTAACGGGTGGGGCAGGCTGGGCAAGAGCCCTGGGCGCCTATCGAAGGGGGGCGCAAAAAGTCGCCAATTAAAAAATAAACATCTATAAACCATTTCATACTGTTACCTATATCTAAGAAATCTGAAGACCTACTTGAATATATTGTGCGTTGCGAAGATGAAAGTGTATTTCCAAATGTGCCTATTTCTATTAAAAGTCTGTTAAAATTGCAGCGATTTTTAGCATGTCGAAATTAATACCTTCGTTATTGAAGGCTGTAATTGGTCAAGAAAGAATATGTGACCTAGCTTTGCTCAGTGTAGACCGAGTAGATAATTTACGAAGGGGCGCAAATGTAATGCGTGCTCTAGGCGCTATTTTCTATTGGTACGCCCCTGATTCGGGGTCCATTTAAAAAAAATACCTTATACCACTGTATCGGTCCCTTGTGGTAGACGATCAAATAGTACAATAACAAAAAAAAGTGTACTAAAAATGTATATTTTTAGATTACTTCGATGCCTATGTGACAAAAAAATATTTTGTTTTTACATCGCGGTTGACGGCAAACATCGATGTGATCTGGCTCGTGAAAATTAGTTCAATTTGTTCTTCGTAGGTAGAGTGCAGTAAAATCACAGTAACTGGGTTGTGGAGGTCAAATACTGGTACACTACTGCATCCGGTTAGACTGGAAGCCGACCCCAATATAGTTGGGAAAAGGCTAGACGATTCAAATACTTAACACGAAGTTAAAGAAAGACACAAAGTCATGCATAAGACCATTTCCCAAGAAATGAACTTTTTGATTTGTAATGAAGTCGATCAGTTATTTTAAAAGTTAGTAAAAGTTTTACAGAAAGAAGTGGAAAATTCAATTTGTGTTCTTACTTTTACTTTTATCAAGTTAAGTGATAACATGAAATATATGGACGGTTTGTTTACGTAACCAGATCGAGTTGGAGTATACCTTTTTTTCTTTTTTTTTTTGGGTGGGAAATCAAATAACTTCTCCCACTCTGGGAGCGGGAGGGCGTGTCAGTCTTTTGCTGACTAAAACCCACCCGTGTTACCTCGGTTGCCTGTGCCTTACATGCTCATTTTGGTCTCTTTTGACATCGTTTAGATTTTCTTTGGCTTGGGTATTATTTTGACTGCAATTTTTGCCGATGACCACGTGAAAATATATGAAAAAGACGACACATATAAAACTTGTAGGTATACCAATTACGAGCTGTACGAGAAATCTCATCATTATCATCATTTGCTGTATGTGTATTGCTGGTCATGGGCCTCCTCCGAACTCCATCTTTCCGACCGGTTCAGTGCTTCCCGCATCCAGCGGACGGCTTGAGCCTTGACATCTATCTAAATCTAAACCTATCGAAATTTATCTAAACGAACATTATAGAGAGGTAAAATAGTTTGTTTGTTTGAAGAGGTAATCTCTGAAAGGAGGAACTGATCCGATTACAAAAAAAAACTATTATTGATAGGAAGCCACAGAATTGTCGAGTGCCAGTTAAATTTTATGGTATAGTTTAGTTCCACGCGGACGAAATCGCGAGCGTTAGTACCATAACATACCCCAAATACAGTTTGTTCAACCAGTGCCACAAAAGAATTTCTTTGTTTACCTAGATATGAATGCAAAAATATCATATTTTGATAAATATGTACAATGTTAACGTTGATCAGGAACTTGTTAAGTTGTGACAAAATAACCAGTGGAAGAAAACCTTTATTCTTCCCTACACAACACACATAACAAGCCATCCTTGCATACCTCGACATAATTCCCCATAAGTTTCAATTCCACCGTACCACGATTGATATTAATGGTTCTATGCCTGAACCGACATAGACTGGGCCTACTCGTGTCCAAATAACTGAAATTAACAGCTTTACCTTTAAAGCTTTCAACGGTACTCTGACCCTTTGAAAATAAGTATTTGTAGGGTAGGATTTAAGTTTAAAACTCCAGAAGTAGGGTATCGAATGCGTATTATAAGGATTAAGTTAAATTCGGAGGAAAACAAACACAAAATGGAGCACTACGGCCCTTTTTCAATGGCTCTTCTTCATGCCATTTTCATCCGGTAAAGGGATTTGCGTAAAATTTTTAGTAAAGTGAATTATTTATTTGCATAGAACATGGTATACAATGATTTAAATATAATTAGAATAAGTAGCACAAACATCTTCAGCAAGCATAAAACATAGCATTCAAAAACTAAGGGTTTAGTAAATGTTACAGGGCATAAACATTTTTTATCTATGAATTCTTTAAAAGTAACGTAATTACACTCATTTAACCACTGAAACAATTCAATTTTAAATAACCTTGAATTGTACATTTTGAAATGACTTAGTAACTTATTATACTTAGACCGCCGGTTGGTTATCGGAAGTTATCCCACGAGAAAGTGTCTACGTTACACCCTATAACATTAGTTATCTGCTTGTGAAAGTTTCATCAAAATCGGTACAGCCATTTCGGAGATTGGCCGAAACAAACAGACAGACAGCAAAATTGAAAAAAAAAATATTTTGTCATAAGTACCACAAATACTTTCATAATAATATACATTTGGTAAAAAACTGATAATTTAACATTACAAACAAACACTCCAATTTTATTTATTTGTATAAAAGATCTACGCACATTGATACGCAGGTAAGTTTGCTAGGTAAGTTAAAAGAAGGAACACAAAATAATATTACGACTGTATTCCCTGTAGGAGTAAGCAGAGATGTACATTGCAGTACCTACACCTTTATTCGAGTGTAATAGAGAAAACTAACTCAAGATGAAACATTCTTCCCTTAGACATACACCCACCCACCTTACATCTTTGACATAATCCGTACATACAGCAACATATTATTGCTATGATCATAATTTTAATTAACGAACTACTTGACTAATTGTTACGTAATTATGATGACGAAATTTAAATATTTGTACGCCACTAAGGCCAAACATTTATTTATAAATTTATTTATTTATTTATTTACGCCAATCTTACCGACTACTACCATTACAGATCTGCTATCCAATGCGACAGAGTGGCCTTATATGCTAATCCTTAATCTACATCCTATAAAAATACATAGTACATCCTAAATCTTAACCTACACCGAAATAACATATTATATATAATGCAACTTTTGCGAATTCACTCAAGCTGCAACACAATACATCAAGCCTCTCGTGAACCTTGTTCACCACACGCATGGCTCTAGTGAGAGGAGTCCTCTCCAGTAGGTTGGTTCTGGCTGCAGGCACAGCAAGCAGGGGCGGGTGTCGCCGCCTCCACACGTACCGGTCAGGCACGCAAAGTTCCCAGGTGCCGCAGCACTCCCGGGTTATGCGCCCCGCCACGCAGTAGCTTCACTACATACGCTGCGAGTGCAAATTCCCGTCGCACCTGACATGACTGATCTAAACTATAATATAATTTAATAACTTGCATGCTCTGTATGTGTACTCATGTTTCTACACATAAAGAATCTTGAATCTTAGTACGGTGTAGAAAATATTCAAGCTGCTATTTTTCTTTTGTCAAATTTATTACAACAAATGTCTGAATAAAAGAAACCCAGTATTTTCTTTCCTTCAAGCAATAACGTAGCACAAAGCTATACAGGATCTCCATAGCGCATGTAAGTGATGGAGCAGAAATGTTGTTATTGTGCATCACAATACGCCTTTGATACAGCAGCGGCTACGGAGAACGGACTTAAACGGGCTTACGGGACGCCTCGGCGAGTTATGTGCTTAGAGGTACATTTTGTTATATTTTGTACATAGAAGATGGTATTTTTCAAGATAGTAGATGAGAAAGTGGCGCCACTTTAAATTACTCTCTGAAGAATTGTTGAATTGTTCATGTGCGAACGATGTAGAAAGACGAGCACATGTGTCCGTAAAAAAAGGATAAAAACAATTCAGAAAATAAAATAAACTGTGGCAGCTAAGAGATGACCGCAATCCCTACTGATGGCGTCTGTCGTAGGGATCAGCACCATTCAGCTCTGCTCTCAGACTATTTGCTAAATTAATTAAGCGTAAGGCACACAAAAGTGCCCCTTAAGATACACGATGACGCCTGCCAGGGGTGCGGTTTGTTCGAAAGAGATACCGCGGCCCCTGGCACACAGGCAACTGAGGGCACACCGGTGGGTTTAGTTAGTTAAAGTCTGACACGCCTTCCTGCTCCACCCAGAGCGGTAGAAGTCATTTGATGATTTCCCACCCAAAAAAAAAAAGATACATAATGACACATCTAGATTCAAAACCATTTCTAATTTCAGTACTTACTTCCTACGTCTATTTCAAAATAGGTACTTATGTTTTTTCCCTAAATCAGTTCTACTGTCGCGGCCACTATTGCCTAGGTAGCAAGAATGTGTGCCGAAATTGCAAACACGCAACTACTATATTCTCCCTCCTATATATATCTTCGAAAATTGGACAGCTTCAAAATTCTCGCTTGCCCGAGTATCGGAAAAGTAGGGCGCACGATTCGAATAACCGAACCGGTAAGAGAAACGCTGTGTAAATTCAAGAAACGAAAACTTTTGCGAGGTTTATTGAACATTTTAAAATGTTTTGTTCACTTCGTTCGGAAAACTGCTTCGAATGGTATCAACAGAACACAGTTTTGAATTTTTCAACGTTTTATTGTTTGTGCACAAGGTTACGATAGATCAATAATATCTTCTTGCTTGAATTGGGACAGGCGACAAAAACTAAAGTACATATTTATTGTGTTGTTTTAGTTACCGTTAATTTTAGTACCCATCTTACTAAAGAAGCTTTTTAAACCCATATGTAACATTCGATTCGTGTAAACGATCCTTTTACTTAAGAAGTATACGCTAAGGTAGCACGGGAAACTATGTTTTTTGCAATTTTCTAGTCAGTAGCAAGTTGTATCATCATCTGCCTAGGCTTTTCCCAACTATATTGGGGTCGGCTTCCAGTCTAACCAGATGCAGCTGAATACCAGAATTTTATATGAAGCGACTGCCTATCTGACCTCTACCACCCAGTTACTGGGTAGCACGATATCTCTTGGTAAGATTGGTTGTCAGACTTTCGGGCTTCAGTGTCAAGTTGTATACAGTTGATTAAAATATTATTAATTTTTGGCGACCGTAACAAATAAAGCTTTCCACTTTAAAGAATTAAAATAATTGAAATCAACAGTACAAGCTTCTCAGTTTATTTAATCCTATTGAATGACTTTTCATGAAATCGTTTTCGTCCTCGAAATTCATGTAAACCCTATTGATTGAAATTGTTCACGAAATATATATCATCAATTCAACCCTCTGAGTACATATAACATATAACCCATCAGTACTTAGAAGGTTGAATTTTGTATTTCGCACTCTACATTGTCACTTCCACCTTAATAAGCCATGGATAGAAAACCTGTCATGAGTTTTTCTGTAAGTTCTAGAACAAACAGACCACCAACAAAAGAAGGCATGACAGTATGTATGTTTTCTTCCACAGCCATGAAATATATTTATTTTTCTTTGTGTCTGACAAACCACGATTCTTTCTGTGTCTGTTTTCTTTACAACAAAATAAATTGCATTAAATTTGTTGCATAGAAACTGTATCTGAAGTTTGTCCCCAGACATGCTATACGTACCTACTGTTGAAGTCTCAACTGTGGACACACAACAGATTGAAGCAAAAGCTCTAAATCTTCCACTGTAGGTTAAGATATACACTATAGGTAAGATGCCAACTATTATAGACCAGTATCCGTGCTGCCGGTATTCAGCAATGTATTCGAAAAGGTAATGCTCAATCAAATGCTCAATCATTTTAACACCAACAAAATATTACACGATCAGCAATATGGGTTCACCAAAGGACGTTGTACGACTGCCGCCAGTGTGACCTTATTAAAACATATATTTACAGCGCAGGAGGATGCCCAAGATACCATAGGAATCTTTTGTGACCTCTCCAAGGCATTTGACTGCGTTAATCACGAAACCTTGCTCTTGAAACTTGAGCATTACGGACTAGGTGAACGTGCGCTCAGTCTAGTAAAATCTTATTTAAATGATAGACAGCAAAATGTTCAAATAAATGGTGTCGATTCAAATGGTTTAAAAATAAAAATGGGTGTTCCAAAAGGCTCGATACGAGGTTCTTTCCTCTTTTTAGTATGTATTAATGATCTACGCCATTTATTAAAAAACAACCACATATGGTGTTATTTGCAATCCGTCAATTCACTAATGTAGAAACCGCGAGACTAGTCTATTTCAGTTACTTTCATAGTATCATGTCTTACGGTATTTTACTATGGGGATGGGCTGCAGATATTGAGTCTATTTTTATTCTGCAGAAAAGTGCCATCAGAGCAATATATGGTCTCCGTAGGCGAGATTCTCTAAGGGAACTGTTCAAAGTTATTAATATCATGACGGTACCTTGTCAATATATCTATGAGAAAATCGTGTACGTCAGGAAAAATTTAAATTGGGACCAATTAGTTCAACCAGGTTTCAGACTGGGTAAAGTAAAGTCATCCTTCATGGGGTATTGTTTAAATTGTTACAATGAAATACCTCACCACATACTGCAACTGAAAGAAACGAAATTTAAATCTTGTATAAAACGTACATTATGCAGCCAAGCATATTATAAGTTGGACGATTACATCGCTGACAAGAATGCCTGGCTAAACACTGCTTGTTCTGCACTGCTCCACAAGGTCGCTAAAACGAATTTGATCAGCTTTCGAAAATATTGTTGGAGCTGCAAGCTGCTTATAGCACATGTGTGAGCACTATGTTCCTACTATAAAGTTACCATTTACTAGGTATTATATACGTTTATTTATATACGTTTTTCATTGACTTAAATGTGCCCTGGCAACTGAGAGTTTGTCATGCTCACACAAATGTCTCGCTGGTGGTGGCGTGTGTGTTGGATCATTAAGTTCCCTTCAAAATGGTTGAGCTGAATGGTGCTGGTCCATACGTCATGTTCATTAACCGGCGCCACCAGTAGTGACTTTTCATCCCTTAGCTGCCACGACCTATTTTAATTTGTAACTTGGCATTTAATTTTTGTTTTGAATTACGGACGCTTTTAATGAGTACGTCTTTTTACATCGTTCTCACATTGATAATTTGTACATAACTGATGTAACCAACTTTCGGTAACAAATTTTTAATAAAAATATCATGATTTAAAAAGACTGTCCATGTAGTTTCTTGCCGGTTCTTCTCCATAGGTATCTACTACGCTTTGGAATGGGCAACTAGCTTCATCTTTCTGACTCTTTGACAATTCAAAAGTGCCTGTAATTGGTTTATTTGAAATAAATGCTTTGAGTTTGAGTTTGGATACACGAGTAATTGACTAATATTCTGCAGGAATTTCTTGAAGAGCAGTGTTGGCCCAGTGGTAACGGCCCCGACTTACGAGTTGCAGGTCGTGGGTTTGAACCCATGCAGACGCTTTACATTGTGTTAATAATTTCTTCACCACTGCTGTTCTTAAAACGGATAACATCGTGAGGAAACCAGTTTGTTCCTAAAACCAAAAATTAGAAGACATGTGACATCTACCAACCCTGACTGGGTCCCTCTAAAACAACTATATTACTAAGTAAACTTGTGGTATCACAAAGGCAGTGATAGTTCTGCAGAATATTACTGTATCATCATCAGCCTAAAGCTGTGCACAGGCTCTCTGATGACGGTTTAATGATAGGTACATCGACAACACAATTATATCGATCTTAGTTAATAACTAAGATCGATATAATTGTAAACAACTAAGTTGTGTAACTAAGATCTACGGAATTTAAAAAAAAAACAGGTAGTTATCCTTCTGTAGTCCAGCAGCACGTCATAAGTGCCGGTGTAGTTGGTCGGTCGGGTAGATTCCGGCGCCGTGCGTCCTTTGTGTCGGCGCCCCTTTGTGCACTAATGTCTGCTACGGCGACGTTTGACAAGGCATGTGTGAAATGACGATCTTATACGCAACGGGTTCGCTTGTTAATCTGGAAATTAAGATGCCATAGAGAAGTTTATTAATGTTGCAATAGGCTCGCCCAACATTACAAGGCACTTCAAATTAGCTGGCGGGGGTTTTTGGCGGGATCGCGTTGGAACATGTCGCACGAATTTTCATTTTCATGAAATTTAGTGAAATAGCGAATTTAATTGTATAATTTTGGTAGTGAATTATTCAATTTAGTTACGTGTGAGTGCACAAGTGTCGTGAAGGTGAAACTAAGTGACTAACGTGGACTTTTCGTGTTCCCCCCAAAAACTCCTATTAGGTTGTTGTAAAGTTACTACCGCTTTACAATAACTTTAACTTTGACTTGACTGACTAAAGACGACTATGACTGTTTTGTAACTTCGTGCCCGATATCGGGCCATTTACTTTATTGAAAAGAAAAATTACTTGACACTGGCTAAATGCACAAACCGTGTGAAGCCAAAACCCAAAAAAAAAAAAAAAAAAATTAGCTGGCGGAATATGGGTGTACTAGAGGGGCACCCCTGCCTAACCCTTCAGGAAATCCAGGTATAATGGTATGTTATATTATGTTTGATAAAGTTTTTTGGGTACACTACACCCGGATACTAAACTGAGAATTGGAAGTAGTAGATAACTTATCAATCCTTTAGGTAGCCTGCTAAATTCAAAGTGGCTTCCTCACTACGCTAAACTACAAAACTACTTGAGCTTCACAAATGATTTTGGTCCTTTGAGTCTTATTAAGTCCGATCATTGGTTGATGATCAATATATAACGTTTAGATAGAAGTAACATAAATCCAATCCGATCTAATTGCGACACAAAATCTCATTACAAAACCTACCAGTCTGATCCCTTAGTATTGCAAGCACCTCAACAATACAGATTAAACTGTCGCACTTTATCTTAGCTAAGCTCGGTAGCAGTTAGCTGCGTTATGGCCTGCATACGTGCTGTAATAATATGCTCTCCTGGTACCTCGCCCAGTCACCAGCCACTTTTATCCTAATATGATGAAGTGGGGTGAGCTGGATGGGTTTTTGAGCCTTGAATTATCTGAACGGCGCTTTTTATGGAACAAATGGTTTTTCTGTACATAAAAATGTCATTGTTTTCTTTTTAGGGTAAGTGCACACAAATTATGTTGCGGAGGGAAATACTTTTTATAGAGTAGGTGCGTTACACAACGAAGAGGAAACATTGGAACTAGTTGAGTCACAAAACAATAGGAAACTTTTGAAACTACTTATCACATTGATAGCTAGCGTGGTATACGAAAATTTTTAGACATTGTTATAATCCGCAGCTGATCTTTTAGGTTGATATCAATTATGTTAACTGCTTTAAAACACAAAAAAAAATGGTTACTGATAAAGGTGTATGATAAATTGATAATATGTGTTATAGTATCTCAATATATCGATCTTCTTCCAAGGTTTGCTTTTCCTTGTCTTACGTACTGTAAAATTCTTCGTATTTCACAGAATGTACTAGGAATATCTACAGACACGGTAAAAGTTTCTGTAAATCAGGTCAAACGTCTGGAGCTAAATAGTTAGGTCAAAAGTCACTCACCTGCTTTTTTCATAGGTACACATTTCTGTTAGCTCATCAGCGACTTGCTCAATTCTGCAGAGATACTTCTAGATGAAATTATTTCTTAATATTGGGTGACGTGACGTCATTTGCGGTTTGCCCCATTTATATTAATATCGAAGTTATTGGTATCCACTAAATCCTTGCTTACTGATGACATAATAGCTCTATAACTACTAAACTTAACCTACACAATCACAATACAAAAACATAAAAAAGGCTAAACAAATCACGTTGAACCCGTGCACTCATATTTTACCCCTTCGAAGATCCAATAAAAATACCTATCGTCTAAGAGCCTTTAAAAATTTCATCGACCGTACACCTCTGGAAGGCACCCATTTACGAGGGGTGAATGGGGGCCTTGGGGTGGAAACTCCCCCTTTTACGCCGAAGTGAAAGACATTACTCTTGGATGCGCCTGGATTTATGTGCTCAACGACGTTGGTTGATACATATTTGTATGTGGTCTTGTGGAGCAATTTAAATTTAATTTTGCGAAGTTCCCATGTATGTATGTTGATTGTTGTGGGTTAAATTGGTGTTGCGTTGACGAGCTAGGAAATTGCCTCGTTAAGCTTCTCTGAAAATGAATTTTAACGATATAAATTGTCCGTAGCTACTCAATTTTGTTAATAGTTTTGAGTAAAAATGCCCGAAGCTTTTCAATCAAGTTAATTGAACTGCAAACAATACTATGGATGACATCAACTCATGATAAGTGCTATTGTTCCACACAAACATTGTGCTGTTTGGTTGCCCATTGTGAAATCATATCTATCATATAAATCAATCATATCTACGAATGAAAATCAAATACAGGCAGCATAGTGATGACAGAGATGTCATTTAAGAATACCACTGCATTGTGTAACCACAGAACGAGTGTTCAGGAAAATTCATTCTAGATTTAAAACATGTTCGACTTGCATTCTGTTCTGTGCTCTTAAAACGGTGAAGGAAAACATCATGAGGGAACCGGCTAAGTAGCCAAGTACCAAAAATTCGAAGACATATGACATTCACCGACCCGCACTGGGCCTGGTGCCATTACATTATGGACCACTTCCTCTCACAGAGGAGGCCTGTGTCTCGGCACTGAGAACATTATAGAAGTATGAGAAAAAACATATTGGTAATAAAACATTAATTCCTAAAACCAATCCAATGTAAATACTACAAAAGTAAATACTTACGAGGGAATAAATGATCGTCATGACAAAATTTCGAGAAGTTTTTCTCTGTCTGTATAATTGGTTATCGCTAAGTATTCTGATGACATAGTACTACATTTTTTATAGCTTAAACTATAGACATTATGTTGTTAAGTCTATTATAAAAAAAAGTCCTAAAAACATATAAAATCAATTAGCAAACGCATGTCTAGTTTGAGGATTTATGCCAACTAAATCCTTCCTTCTCTTGTCGGAAGAAACTTATTTCTGTATCGAAGGTTCAAGTCTTGGACAGTATTCCGACAATATGCTACTAAAAACACACCTACAGGTACTTTAAAATACCTTTAGACAATAATATGGGTTTCAAAACTAGTGTTTTAGATCGTGCACTAAAAATACTGCCCTACATTGTAAGTCAAACCGTCAGAACATAACGTACGTTGTTTACAGCCAACAAAATGGTCCTGCCCCTTAATGCCTCTTTAGCAACTTGCCAGCTGCGTGTGAGTGAGGCCGCGGGGTGTTGTGACTCAAATATATCTTAGAGCATAAGGCTGTCTGTCTTCTGCAGTTTGTTCAAAAGTTCTGTTGAGTAAGAAGGTTGTGTTGGTGTCTGACAAGAGTTAGGTATGTGAGTACCTAATGCTATATCTACATAATAAAAATCTTTTAATAATTAATTTACTGACAGACAACGCTTAAGCCGCTGGGTTTAGAAGCATGAAATTTTGCACAAGAATTCCTCATACTGGATATTTTTTTTTTTACCAGTGTGCATTCTGTAACCATGAATTCAACCATTTCTTTTTCTACTCTAGGGGGTCTAGAATCATATGCTGAATTCATGGTTAAAGATGGCGCACTGGTTATTTTTTTTAAGACGTTTATGTTAACTTCACCTGTATGTTGGTAAGTATGTTTGTTTGTTTGTAACAGACTCCTTTGTAATTGATTTTGACCCACTTCAAACTGTCAGATTTCATTTAAAAATTGTAGACTTATCGAAGACCGATGATAATTCAATACCTAATAAAAAATAAAAAACTGTAAAATTACGCTTTTGTACTTAGCAGAACTAAAAAATATAAAATAAAGATTATAATTAAAAAGATTTTAATAAATAAAAATAAATAAATAAGCGTGGGGTGCTTGATATTAATTGATTATAAAAATACCTCGAAAAGCACCCCACGCTTTTTAATAGATTTAAATTATTTTCTACTATTCTAGTTTGGTTTTTAAAGCGTGTTTTTTAGTTTTTTAAACAATTTTTTATTTTCATATAAAACGAAAATGAGCACTAAGGAATGATTTTTCGAAATGTATTCCATTAAGGGGTTAAATAGAGGATGAAAGTTTGTATGGAAGTCATTTTTCCATATGGGAAATCCCACCGGGCGCATGGCTAGTGGACTGTTTAAGTATAAAGCTAAGTACTCGGCTGTTAATAGAGCACGTTGAGTTTTTGGAAAAGTTCGGTTTTGTAGACCCTGTTGGACGGTTTCTTTCTATACATAAGCAGACTATATGTAGTAAGCAAAAAGGGTCCAGTAGTGGGGTATTGAGTTAAGACTAGATTCGGTATCTAGAATAGTCAATTGATAGTAAGGATTGAAAAACTATAAAAAAATTGGCACATTTTTTTTAAATCAGGCATTTGGAGTTGAAATTCCGAAAAAGCTGGATTAGTCATTTACTATCTGAAATTGTAGATAATTGAGCATTTATTAATAATCAATTAAAATCGCGAAATGCAAATTTTACACCCTACTTAACAAAACTCGTTAAATCTCGGAAACTAAATGCCGAGAACAGAGGCCCTAGTGTGAGTTTCATTTAACCATCTACACCAAACGCAGTGAGCGCGTTCGGCGCTCCGATTGGTCCGTCACCAATCCAGGGCCAATCAGAACGCCGAACGCGCTCACTGCGTTTGGTGTAGATGGTTAAATGAAACTCACACTAGGGCCTCTGGACCCTTTTTGCTTGGACGCCCACATATGTTCCTGATCGGACGCAGACAACTTCTCTGTGAGAGGGAGTGGTCAGTAATCTACCACGCGGGCCCAGCACGCACGGGTTGGTAGATGTTACATGTCTTCGAATTTTTTGCTTCTAGGACAAACCGGTTTACCTTCACCGTTTTGAGAGCAGTGGTAATTAAATAATTTTCACAAAGTAAACGCCGGGTCAGGGTTCAAACCTTCGACCTACAAATCGTAAGTCGTGGTCGATTGCACTGGGCCACCATTACTACTCTCTGGCTACCACTGCTGTTTGTGTCTCTAAAAAGTTCCATAAACTTGGTAATGATGCGTTTAGTGCGGCTATAGACCGTAATGTCTCTCGCACGTTACGATTCTGCATTTATTATAGCAAAAAAAATAT
Source organism: Polymixis lichenea (assembly GCA_949091785.1). Classification (NCBI taxonomy): domain Eukaryota; kingdom Metazoa; phylum Arthropoda; class Insecta; order Lepidoptera; family Noctuidae; genus Polymixis; species Polymixis lichenea. Next base: position 21,579,879 of record OX420942.1, on the reverse strand, counting down.
GAATTTATTGAATAGAATCTTCATAATCGCTCCCTTTTCTACAAAAATGGCGTATGACGGCAAAGATGATCGAACTATGCACGGTCTATTCCTGAGCCATTTCTTTGCCCAGCACCTCAAACACAACTATGTAGATAACTGAAACCTATTCTTCACAGAGGCCGACTCACATTATCCTCTTCTTATTTATTCGTGAGGCCTCTAACATAATATACCCACAACAAAGGGGCTCACCTTTCACAAAGTCCTCACATTTCTTACATTATTCGGGCTCTCTTCAAAGGGACAAACATCTGTCGATATTCTAAATTAACTCCATATCAATGGAGCGGACCCGGCCCTTTCGCGTCTAAATAAAAATACACCCTTTAATCGGATCCACCGTATTTTTGGGGATCCTTACCTTGAAGGGATAATGGAACCATTATTAGATTACTCCTGTATCCTTCCGTCGCAGAGAATTATAAAAAAAAATGGATCATTTCATGATCTTAATAGTCTGAAAATAAAAGTATTTTTAGGGGCAAGATTGACCCACAAAAAATTTAATTTAAATTATCGTCGTAAATTACAGTGACAATAAATTAAATTAAATGTTTATAAATAATTATAAGTAGATCTTTTAAGACACTTCACACGTCAATGTTATGTTAGTCAATATTTTTAAAACTGAATATGGCTAATACTACTATGCCTTCCCCCCGATGTCCTAGGATTTTGAAGTCAAAAGTTTGTTATTATTCAATTCAATTCATTTATTTATTCTCTCTTCACAATATTGGTTTCTTTAAAAGTTAATAATGTGTGGCAATGTTATATTCCATTATTGTAAGAGATTGGTGCCTGAAATAGGTTTTCCAAAAAGCCTGTGTTACAGGTCACCAGATCACCAGCAAAAAATGTAGTAAAAGGTTTAAAGACGATTTTATGTGAACATCGTTAAAGGAACCAAAAAGATCAGAGAATAGTGTTGAAAATTAAAAATAATAGCAAACAACTAATGGTTCATACGAAACTGGTTATTTGTAGTACCCTGTATGAATGTATGACGGGGAGTAAGAATGTATGTTGTAGTGTATGAATGTATGTTGGAGTGTGCGAGAGCGTGGATGTCATGTAAATCAGCCACGGGAGAAAGGAGGGAAGGAAATCTATTTGAGAACTGTGAAAAGGTTCTCAGTTTCTTGATAGTCAAGGGTTTTAAGAAATATTTTAAATGTTTTGTGACAATTAGAGATGGTTTTAGGATATAGATTAAGAGAAACATTTAATTTGTTGTACAAAATTATTAAATTGGACTTTGAGTTAGAAGATTTTCTTTCGTAGTTTATGAAAACACGTTCAGTGGCCCTAGTGTGAGTTTCATGTAACCATCTCGACCAAACGCATCGAGCGCGTTCGGCGCTCCGATTGGTCCGTCACCAATCCAGGGCCAAACGGAGCGCCAAACGCGCTCGACACATTTGATCGAGATGGTTAAATAAAACTCGCACTAAAGCCTCTGGTATAGAACCCGTACCCGAACTCGCTCCGTTTACTGTTATCTGCCCTTTGGCCCTGTGATGTAATATGTAATAAGGTGTAGGAATCTCGTTTAAGTATTAGTGACCGGTACTAAAACTGGATATATAAACACGGGTGGCAGGACCTTCGATGTGCAACCTGTTACCTTGATTCAGTACACCGGTACATTTTCACCGGTTATTTAAATAGTAGACTTCTGTTGAAAATAACCGTTTTTTTTAAATAGCCGACTAAAATTTTTGACGATAGGGGACCATATATATAGGGCTAGAATGATATACTTGACTCCATGGATATATAGATATATATAGAATATTTCCAAAACAAACACGAAACCGTTGCTAAACTTTCATTAAACCCCACAAAGTACTCAAGAAATCGAACTTAAAACTACACCGGAGGCAAATTACACCGACAATGAACGAAGATGGCTACTAAGTGCATCGCCGACAAAGATAAATGATCCCTAATCCCGTGACTTGCGATCCTACCGCCCCCTACAAATTTATTGGGGAAACTCCGTTCTCTTACAGATTCCGATACAATTGTAGGAGAAAAGTTTAGTTGAGCCAAACATTTGCGTTGACATTCACAAGGACACATTTAGGGCACTTGGAAAGTTTATTTATTTATATTTATGACCTTTTTCCCTTACAAGGCTTCTTCTTAACAACATTTAGAAGAGACAAAGGATCAGCATCAATTTAAGTCACATGAAATAGTTAGCTACTTTAAAAAACAAACCATTTTTTGGTGTGAGAAAAGTCGTAGTATTCGATGCGTAGTACCGTTGCTACGCGCGTAGCCGCAAGCCTACGCGCGTAGTCGCGCGGTTACGAGTTTCTGCAGCGAGTGCTACGCGCTTTGCTACGCGGGCTGAACGTGCATGCATGCGTTTTTACACGCTTTATATTAGCTTCACTTGTATGTTTGTTTGTATGTATGTTTGTATGTTTGTTTGTAACCGACTCCTTTTTTTTTTGTGTCAGACTTTTACTGACTAAAACCCACCCGTGTTCCCTCAGTTGCCTGTGTGCCAGGGGCGGCGGTATCTCTTTCGAACAACCCGCACCCCTGGCAGGCATCGGCCCTTGCGGGCCCCATCTGTTGCTGCTGACATCTCTTTGAGGCGCGCGTGGAACACAACGCGCCGTCGACCCGGGCTTGGTCCTTACCGGACAGTGAGCTACCCATTACTCGCCGTCCGCAAGCCCGTGCCTACGGTGGCCGGGAATCAGCCTGGGATTCCCGACGCCCAGGGCGTCTCCTGCGAAGGCCATGGCTGTGAGGGCGCATGTACTGCATCTCCCTCACGTGGGCCGCCTCCCTCTTTGCGAGCATAACTGATTCGCTGAAGGAGGCGACTGCCAGCCATGCCCTCTCGCTCCGTACCATGGCCTGGACCAGGGTCGGACGCGAGAGATCGCCGCCGCCGATCACCTCCACGAGGACACGGCGGTGCTCCGCCCAAGCCGGGCAGACCTCCGCCGTATGCTCAACCGTGTCCTCTGGGCGATCTTCGCAATGGAAACACCCGGGCGTTTCCTCCCGCCCTATCCGAAACAGGAACCTCCCGAAACAGCCATGTCCGGTGAGGACCTGTGTCAGGCGGAAGGTGAGGACGCCATGCCGCCCCTCAAACCACTCCTCAAAGAGGGGACTTACCGCCGCAGTCGTGATGGGATGGGAGGAAGGATGCATTTAACCCCTCAAGCGTCAACGGAACACCAAGTGTGCATAAGAAAAAGTGCTCGAAATGTCGACGGAACACCATGTGTACATAGTGTCAGAGCTGCCATTGGACGATGGTGTTTTACGTTTATTTGCACTTGCAACACGATTTGGCTGTATCATTCGACTAATCGATTCATAATTGACCGGTTTTAGTAACATTTTAAAGGGAACACCACCAAAATGAACGAAAAAAACCTTTTACAATATGCATCTGTGGTTTTTGACGCGAGACGCCATTGTGGCGCCATTCGTGTCAAGATTCTGCCGTGTTGTTTTCGTTTGTAAAATGAACGTAAGACGAAAGCAATAAGTAAATCTTATACAGAATTACTGAGAATTAAATTTAGATTTCGAATTGATTTAAGGTTTATCGAAAAGTGATAAAAAATTCAGTAAAAAACGCTACGAATGTTTTGTAACGCACAAATTTTGACGATGATGGATGCCGTATTGAGTCAATTTGAGTCATGTTTTTATGATAAATATTGTTGTATATTGTTTGAAATACACATAAGTGGCTAGCTTATTAATCTACGAACATAATTTGATTTATAGCTACTAATATTATTGCGTATTGTCATTGGAAACGTATTTCAAAGAGTAAAATTCCGCGATATTGCCGGTACCATGAGATAACGAGATAGCGGTCATGGTACGGGGGACATTCGTCAGTGCAAAGTACTAACTGCAAAAAAAAATACTGATTATATTTATTATAGTTTTGTGATAGCATTTTTATTATTTTATGTAGTTTTCTAATCTATCATGTCTATGAATAATAAATGTCGAGATATTTTTTTTTTCTATTGATACATCGCGAAGTATAAGTTCAGGCAAATTTTATCATGATGAATAACCATAGCAGTTACCTCCACATACTTAGTTTTTGTTGTTTGGCATAATTGGACTATTATGTTCCCGCTGCTGGGACACAGGCTTCCTCTCTGAGAATGTGTGGGTTGCTAGGTGGATTTAGGTATAAGGAAAGATAGATATAATAATTTAGTAATGTACTGTCCAACATAATTGTTACATACCTAGCTGTTAGAAAATTAGTGTACAAAATAATGATGGCTCATTATTTTCAAAGAACAATATCGAAATAATGATTGGTATATCTCAAAACAAAAAGTCTGACGTTTCATTGAATAGGTTGTTATTAAAATCTAAAAGTAACAGAATATAATAAAAATAATAGTTTTTAATAAAATAATAACAAAAAATGTTACTTGAAAATTATAAACATACAAATATTTCGTTCGCAGCGTTTTTGCGCCAACGGTACTTTCTGGCCGCTGCCCGCCATGTCAGATTGCCAGCGAGCGGTAGTTTAGCGACCGAATGCGCGGATTTGCCGCCATATTTTTTCGTTGTGTTATCAAATAGTTTTTATTCGTTTTTACAGTGTAGGACATTATATCTAAGCGGAATAATTTGTGTGAACATTGCCTACACATTATTGTGTTATCCTGTAAGTGTTTTTTGGTGAATATATGTGTGAATTCGTTGTAATGTGATAAAGTTTTACGGCTATGTCAGTGAAAATTATAAAAGTGAAAACATATGACATCACTGCGAGATAAGGTCAGATTTATTTGCTTATTGAATGGTATACATAGTTAGATAAACTCATAACGAAGCCAGGAAGGTATAATATATACCATGATAATGGCTATAAATTGCCGATATCTCAGTTTTTCTGAAGGTCTACCCAAAAGTCAAAAAGTACGTTCAACTACACCGACACTTGGGGCGTTTCGGCAAGCGGGCGGCCAGACGTGTGAGGGGTTAAGGCATAAAATAAGAACCTGTTCTGGCGAGCGTATCTCCGGAGACTTTGCGCAACTCAAAGTGATAACAGAAATTTATAAATTCTATACTGAGTCCACTCATTTTACCGTATGAGTAATTCCATTTCAGACACTAATCTACAAACTCTTCAGTCCTCCCACTACCTGGCCAAGATAATGTGTGGACTTTAAAAGATTAGTTGGATGGGAAACATTAACCTCACATAGTTTGTAAAATATTATTGACTTCTAAAGGTGTTTGTATAAACCTACTCACAGAAATAAATATCATAATTTATGCTAATGTGAAACTGAATGCAACGTTATTAATTTCGGTGACTATCTTGAAAAGTGTACATAAGCTTGAACGCCTAAGGCAATGTAAACATTTTACACAGCGGCATTATTTGACGTACCTTTACAAACAACTGAAACTATTGTAAAATTTACCAACGACGCTAACATTGAAGGATTACGGAACGAATTCGCTTGAAATAACACCGATTGACAAGTCAGTTCCGTCGGCCATCCTGTGTTTTATGGCACATATTTCAGCCTATCGATTTTGTGGGGTAACGCTGTAAAAAATAACTCTGCGGCGGCGGCGGACGTAATACATTTACCCCCACAAAATACAGGATCAATGGTGTGTATGTTTTGACGGCGTATTTTTTACTGTTAGCTATTTGTTTTAGGTTATTGAAGTATTTGCTTGTTAACGTTTTGGATAGAATGTGTATCTTTGAGCGTATTTAGGTACGGTAGGTTTTAATCACGAATCTGGCTCATCATCTGCTTAACTTTTTTCCAACTTTGTTGACGTTGGCTTCCAGTCTAACCGGATGCAGCTGATACCAGTACTTTACATGGAGCGACTGCCTATCTGACCTCCACAACCCAGTTACTGGGTAATACGATACCCCTTGGTAAGACTGGAAGTCAAACTTTGTCTTCTGACGAATCGTAGCGATTGTCAAAGATCCAATGATAGCCGGGACCAGCGGCTTAACGTGTATTCCGAGGCATGAGGAGCGGGGGTCTTGGTATGGAAAGATACATGGACTAAACTTAACCTGCACCCTAATTGCGTAACCCACGATCAATCATAATCTGAATAATTTTGAAACAGATTGCTTTTCCATTGCTTCATATGTTCGAAAAATGCATATTCAACAACGTAAATAACGCAATGAATATTGTTGAACTGTCAAAATGAAACGGATTATGATTAATCGTGTGTTACGCAATTAGGGTGCTGATCAACCGACCCCTGTGGCTGTTATGATTTAGCCACAAGCCCCTCATTGAGTATTACGAATCTATTTATATATTATATACTAATAATAAAGCTGAAGAGCTTGTTCGTTTGAATGCGCTAATCTCTAGAACTATCAGTTGGAATTGATATTTGTTTCATGCATTTGATACGCAAATATAACCTTTAGGAGCCGAGCGAGGTGGGTAAATCCACAGGGAACAGGTAGTGTGAAATAAAATGGAATAACAATAGAAGCTGCGTCGACCTTGAATATGCAGCAGGTTTACACCCGTTTTAAATCCTATTTTTAAATCTAACATGTATTTTTTAAAATATAAAACAAATAAATTAGTATCAGGGCAGGCTCATGATCAAGTGCATCACTCTTAATATCAGTGGGTTTTCAAATGAAGAAAGAATTCAAATTCAATCTCAATCGTTTAACATCCGTAGTAGTATTTCATAAGCTTCACGAATAAGTTTGTGAGACGAATAAACTGTAGAAATGTTCAACCAAATGACGTTATAAACCAACCACACCCACGATCGGTAGCATTTTATTAAAGAAACGAACAATTTAATTACAAAAAAAAAAATTACAAACCTTCCATTGTCAGTTAAAATGAAGCGCAAATATCGCGCAGAGTCCTGCAATTTTAGCTGAATTTAAATGTACTGTTGATGATCGGTGACAGTATTCATTCGTGCTGATTATGCGATTTCAGCGTGACGTTACGTGACGTCTAGCTGACGCGACGTGTTAAAATGTTCCATTGTCACGTAATCACGGTTCCGACGTCCCGGCTCGTGTGTTTATTTTTAATAACCGACCATTTTCATATTGCAGTGACAGTAAGGATTCGTTTTTAATTTGTGATTAGTTGAAACTAGATGAGGTCAGCGTTTCCTATCTCATTACGCTGAGAAGAAAGGCCAAAACAGTAGCAACAGTTAGTAGTTTAACACCCATATTCTTAGGCCCTACATTTCAACGAACATTCATCGACTACTCTTAAAGTACCTCAAAGAATAATTTACGATTAACGATTAACAATAATATATTATTGTTAATCATTTGAATAACGTCGGATGGAATAAAGTTTATTTTTCTGAGAAACGATTTAAAACACAACGATGAATTTTAAACAAACTGGCATTCAAATGAAATATTTCGATACCTTTTCAGTTACATGCATCAGAATTGAATTAAATTGGAGAGCAATTGCCATTGTCACGTCAATTCATCCGTTTGTTTTCATCAGCAAATACGTACACTGGCTAGTACTTTACAAGAACAAAACAAACAGCACAATGATCGTGCGGCGCTTGTGTTATTATACGCGTCCACGGGAAATTAACCCATTGTGGTGGCCTGTCACGCTGGCTAAGCGCTAATCGCGATGACAGCGTGTACCGTGTTTTGTTTACCAAACACGCTCATGGAGTATTTGTTTGATGACTGTTTAGTTAAGAGGTGAATGAAAATTCTCTACTAGTAGGTATAGTTTAGCCGCATGTGTCTATTAACTTTAAATTAGCTTATTGTCATACTTTGTCGGGCTGACTGAGCGTTAATAGTGAGGACAGCCTGTTCCATGTTTTGTTTACCGAACACGCTTATGGTTGTTTCATGATTATTTGGTTTAGCGGAGGAAGAATACATTCTATTCTACATTCTCTTGTGATCCAACGCATTTTGGAAGCTGGAGTCTATTAAATATTAGCTCGTTGTGGTGCCTTGTCCTGCTAACTGAGCACGAATCGCTAAGATAGCGTGTTTCATTCAGGGGATGGTTCTAGTCTGACCACTTGTGTCTGTTATAAATTAACCCACTGAGGTGGTCTGTCACGCCGATTAAGCGCTTATCGCAATGACAGCGTGCACCATGTTTTGTCTATTTTGACAATTAAAATAGACAAACCAATTATTAAACAGTATCAACAATACTGTTTAATAATTGGTTGGGCAACTTATTACAGATCGGTGTCACGTTGAGCGATTGCTTGTAAATAATGTTGAGCTGTTAAACAGCTCCACTCTCCAACGTAACCATATCACGAAATCCATGGTTATTATAGTAATATAACCTTAAGTCTTTCATTTGTTGGTCCATTATCCTACAGTCAGCAGTATACATCAATATTTTACGGCACTAGGATACTTAGTTCCATCCATCACTAATTATGACGACATTTTGTACGCAAATTGTATAATTGGAGTACATAACGGCGCAACATGCGATCTCAAGGGGACTTTAATGAACCCATTGAGCCCTTTGTCACGCTGACTGTATGTTTATGTCTTTATGTGCGTGTTAATTGGCGTGACAGACGATACTTTGTTTACCTGCGTGATCATTAAGTGTTAGTAATTGTGCGTATTGTAGTAATTATTATAATACAAGAGTAATCCTACGCGTTACGTGCGGGAGAGTGTTAAATGAGGAAATAGGAGAATTAGGTAGGCGTGACCGTGTTTATCGCGTGTAATGATGATGGGATGGAAGATGGACTAAACGTATTAACAGGGCACGTTTATCTTGCGTGGGCCCAGATATTATTAAGCATTTTTTCATACACAGACAATTATAAAAAGCAGCTAAATAATAAATACATACTTGTGAGATAAATGGTCTTGAAAATCTGAAGATAAACCGTTGATCAAGGGACTACTAAGCAGAGTACTTGGTTAAATTATAATTAAGTGTTGAGGAAAGTTTTCGGCCTCATTTATAGCGAGGGCAAATTAACACTTAACGATTTAAAAACACTGTTTCTATAATTGTTGTAAGGATAAGTTAAGATGATTAATTGATTTTAATATTTAGGGCCATTTAAGATCACTAAATGCATTTAGCGCTAAACGAATGAATGAATTAATTTATGAATAAACAACTTATATTTACAATTTGAACCACACAAACAACTAATCGGCCAATATTAGTTATTACACATACCATCACAGAATCAGGTTAAATTACATAATACTGGACAAAATTCGATGAAATTAAAACAACGAAAACAAACAAACACAAACAACAAACATAATATGCAATTACACACATTGTTCTATTTCTGTCAATAGTTTGAAGGTGACAGAGACTGATTGATATATTAAATACTTTCGCGATTTTTATGCAAGTGAGCAAGTGAGCCCTAATGTGTAAAAAAAAATATTTAGTTAATTACGTATTAACTGATACATAATTGGCTTACATAATTTGGGTTTATATTTTAATTAATTAATCTAAATAAGAATTGCTAAACTTAAGTGGCAGTGGGCAGAGCACATTGCTTGCAGAGCAGATGGCCGATATGGCCGGAAGGGTATGGAGTGGCGACCGCGTACCGTAAGACATAGAGTTTGAAGGCCTTCCATAAGGTGGACCGATGACCTTGTGGAGACCGTAGGAATCTGCTAGATGTGAGAAGCACAGAACCTCACGCTCAGCAGTCACGCTTCCAACAATTACACCAACGAAGCAATAAATATTTCCACTTTCCTCGTCAGTAAAAACTTTTTTAAATAAAACTTCAAGGTTTACTACCGATCAATAGGCTGTCAAGCGTCTCGAAAGTTGGCCGCTAAAATGGCTGATGCATCATTGAACACGGATCTAGAGAACTCGAGATGTCGACTACTCGAGATGTCGAGATTACGGCCGATTCTCACACTCGATATATCGAGAGCGTCCCGGGAATTTCGTGCAGATTATATTCCACTGAGAAGGGTTCAAGTTATAAAATAAGCCGCATATTTGTACGGATTTGTGTGTCGCTATTGGTTCTTAATATTAAATTCCTCTATAAGGATGTTGGGCTCAGCTTCCAGTATAAATGGATGCAGCTAGAATACCAGTATTTTACATAAAGCGACTGCCTATCAGACCACCACACTCAGTTACTGGGTAACATGATACCCGTTTGTAAGTTTTCCGTTACCTAAGTTCCATTTTCATGGGGTGGGTAGCTTGGCTGTTTCTTCTGGTATCGACATTAAATAAAAGAGAATTGTTGTTGTGGTATCGGTTATATGGGACCAGTCAAAAAGTTGATAGCTTCCTAGGTTGCACAGGAGGTATGCACTGTCAGGGAAATTAGTTGATTTGAAAATTGACATCCAACGTCAATTTACCGTGTGATGAGCCATTTCTTGTATAAATTGGCTATAACAAGGCAAATCAGAAGATCACATGAGCATGTCAATTTCACATGACCTGACCAAGATTATGTTTGGACTTTAAAAGAAACTTTGACCCTTGAGTTTATTTCGCCATTTTTTCTCAGGGGTAGAAATCTCAGATAGGAAATATCGACATGAGCTTATTTTTTTTTAATATGACTTTTAAAAGTGTTACTTTAGGGGGGTAAAGTTAAAGTATTTTTATTTTGCATCAAATGAAATACTTAATTCAACATTTAAAAAAAATATGATTTTTATTAATTCTAACGGTAATATGTAGTTCAATGTTTTTTTTTGTTCATAATAAGGACAATTTGAGTTGGTAGATAATTAATCAGCTTTACAATCAATTTCCTGATTTTACATTTAGATACGTATTGACTCCTGTGTAATCCATGTCAGCAATCGCTTAGTAGAATAATTTAGAGAGAAAAAACAAATAAAAAAATTTATTGCATAGCTCATTGGTTCACCCATTACTTGGGAATTACAAAATATGTAACTGGCAAAATGTGGTTGTTCTATACACTTTTGCTCAGTTCTCAGGCAGTAAAACCGGCGTCAGGCACTAGTTGTCTGGCCTTTATGCAAAACTGGGCCTTTTTAGCGCAGCCGTGAGGTAGACTATAATGCTAGTTACTGACTTCTCACCTTACACTTTAAATTGATATTTATTTTACTCTTTCCCGCTGTTTAAGGTATATTGTGTGCTTTAAAGTCTGTGCTAAATAAATGTATTTTCTTTCTTTATTTCTTTCTTTCTTTCAGTACAGAAGTAACGGAGTAGTAGTATACTAAAAGTAGGAATAGCTTTCATTTTGTCAGTTCAACAACAAAATTAATTACTTACGTTGTTGAACAAACAAATTTTCCGAAAGTAAGTATTAAAGAATAGTCTTCAAAATGATTTAGGTTCTCATCAATAGTATTATGAAATTAGGGTGCATGTGTAATAGTATGGTATACATATCTATTTAGTAATATCTGAATTGATTGCCACGCTTTTCATGCAATTAAAGAGCGGAAAAGCATAACTGCCTATTTATACTACAACTCGTTAACACTCGTGAATACATTTACAAATAATTTGAATATACACTGTATTGCATGTGTCAGCTCCACTCGCAAACGAATCGTTCTATTGATAGTATTGGTAAAATAACGAATCGCTTTGAATGAGAGAACTGTATCGATGTTGGGCTGCTAACGATCCCTCGACTCGGTCCTTTACCAATGGTATTATTGCCTATTGGCAGTAAGGTGTTTGTGGCTAAATAATAACAGCAGCACGGGTCGATTAGAGGTTAAGCTACGATTGCCGAGGCCAGTGGATCGAGACCACTCCGTGCCCCGGAAAGCACGTTAAGCCGACGATCCCGGCTGTCATTGATAAGCAAATAAACATTTCACCAATAGATGGGGCCCGCAAGGGCTGATGCCTGCCAGGGGTGCGGGTTGTTCGAAAGAGATACCGCGGCCCCTGGCACACAGGCAACTGAGGGAACACGGGTGGGTTTTAGTCAGTAAAAGTCTGACACGCCCTCCCGCTCCACCCAGAGCGGGAGAAGTTATTTGATGATTTCCCAACCAGGAAAAAAAAAACAAAACTGAGACTGTGTTGTGTACTATAAATAAATAAGTGTGTTCACACTAATTTACTTATAGTTCGTATTTTTTAACTTTAACAATAATTTTAATTAACAAAAAAAAACTAAAAACAAATATACATGCATTGTGTCCAAAGTGCAAGAAAATTCGACATTTATCGAACTTTGTAAACCCAAGTCGATAGGGAATACCAATTTCAACTCCTAGTGTACGATGTGGATGGACATCTAGAGTTAGCTAGAATACCTTCAATATTGTGCTTGACACAAACGAACCGCGATTTCGCATCCCACGACGCGCATGTACGTTTTGTGTTTTTTGTTTGTTTTTGTGCTTCATCTGTTGTTGTATTAACAGTCCGCTCACAGTTATTTTACCTCTGATAGCAGCAACCCAATAGCAACCATATTATAACGAGAATAAAAATCACTATCTTATTGAAAGACTTGTTAGTGGAAGCAACTCAATAACAACTTTATTTTAACGAAAACTAAGATCTCTTTGATTTTGACAGTGACGCAAATTCAGACGTAAATAGATGCGAGACGCACAGAACAGGGGGTTTAAAAAGGCCATTTTGGCAGAATCTTAATATGATCATATTATGAATCAAATTTAAATTGTCACAAACTGACAATTCATAATATTATCTGCGTAGACAGCACGCAATTCATCTATTTGACAGTTTTGTATGGAAATTCGTAAAATGGTCACCAAATGATGAATTGCTTTATTAAAGTAAAATGTCAAATAACAGAATCATAGGGGAATTCAGGAAATGTATCACTTTTAGAGGAATTGCTTAATGTGGCCTTATTAGACCCGCTGGTCGAAGGTGGCGGAGCTTGGGGAGGCCTATGTCCAGCAGTGGACGTTTTTCGGCTGAATTGATTATGATAATTGATAAGTTGTTTCTCTCTGAGCGCAATTTAATACAGAAAAACATAGAAAAAAAGATCTTGTCATAATCTTGAATTTGATATTGATAAACTCTTATGTGGCGCTAGTCTCAGTTTCAGCATGTATCGCCTGAAATACATCACAAGCCTTTAGATATTGGGCACGCTACAAATGCTGCTGTAAGTCCCCTCTTTGAAGAGTGGATTGAGAGGCGCCACCGCATCCTCACCTTCCGCCTGACGCAGGTCCTCACCGGACACGGTTGTTTCGGGAGGTTCCGGTTTCGGATAAGTCGGGAGGAAAAGCCCGGGTATTACCACTGCGTAGAGCGCCCTGAGGACACGGTGGAGCATACGGTGGCCCGGCTTAGGCGGAGCACCGCCGTGTAAAGTAGCTTATTTTCCTCTCCAGGTCATGGTCCACGTATGTGCCCAATTTCATACCAAACTGTTCAGCCGTTTTGGCGTGGTACCGTAAAAAACGAACTCACTTATAATATTTTCGTTAGGATTAACAATATTGTTTGGCACATTATAACCGAATTACCCCAAATGGCTTACAATAATTTTATTAAACTAAATAAACATAAAATCACTATTACGCTCTATAAACACAATAATAATAACGAATTGCATTATAAATTATTTACCTACTACACGTGCTTTACTTATTAAATTGAAGCTTCCTCCAAAATCTACCTAATATAAAAATGCCAATTCGGAGCGCTACACTGCCACATCTGGCATATGGCAGGGCACTAACCTCGGGCCCCTTTTTTCTAATAGTATTTAACGATTTGAAAACATTGTAAAAGCCAATTATTTTTAAAAGAGAAATCGTGGAGTTTCTTGCCGGCTCTTGTCCATAGGAAGCGACAAATTGGAACCGTGCACCTAGCTTCTGACGTTTCATAAGTTAAAGGTTTATGTGAGATAAAATATTGTGATTTTGATTTTAATGTCAAACTTACTCTTCCGATAAGTACTGAACTCTAGTGATACGGCCACGCTGCAACTCGACGTCGACAACATTCACACATGCAGCGCTATGAACGACCTCTATTTTCACAAATACAAGGTAATGTCCTAGTCACAGAACAGAAGAAAGGCTCTGTTCTGTGGTCCTAGTAGTTACACAGTGAGTTCCTGAGGAAGGACAACGTTACGGAGAAGGAAATGTTACCGTTACGTCTTCGTCAATTTTCTGACAATAATTGGCCAGAAAGAGCAGTGAAAAGAATGGCGTTGACTATTGATATATTATCCAGCTGAGAGAATTAACTATTTTTATTAAAAAACAACATTGAACAAAGATTTCTGTGAAGATCACACAATTTCTTCGCAAACTCACAATTTCTCAGTAATATCAAGACCACAATAGTGTTGTCACCTTGTTACCACTTTCCCCCGAAGTAACACAGTTTCTGATAATAACGGAAAAGAAAATAGCTGTTGGTCGCAGCTGCTGGCAAGTTCGTAGCATTATCGGTCGAAAAGGGGCTCAACAAGGCCGTCGAAAAGGGTCCTAACTGAAGGGTTCCCCTAGGGAGGTGTGAACGTCATTTGGGGTTAGAAAACGGTGGAGCCTTTGAAGACTTGATAGGACTTCGATAGTGTACGGCCGATAAGGTTTACCTGGTAAAAATCGTCACAAAATAGATCTGCACCGTCATTAAGATCGTTTCAAATCGCTTTTATATATTTACTAATTTCGATTTTTAATCCTTACCCTCCTCTATCGTTCATATCACAATCAGTTACATTGCAAGTTAAGTTTAAGATAAACTTTCGTCGTTTAGAAGCGACAACAGGTAACATAACACCATCTACAGAATTTGTGTACCTAGATATTTAACCACAATATAATTCTTAGTACTCGAACACTCGCCATTTCGTGAAACTCCTCAAGAGATCAATTTCGATAAGAGGCGAAAAAATATACATAAAGTGTGTGAAAAGGAATCTAATTTTGTGAAGGATGTATTTTTTTCCCGCAAAGAGAATCCCTTTAGTAAGGGGCTCGTATTGGGTTTTATCAGAATACATTCGTGAAATAAGTCTCAATGTTTTTTTCTTATCTTGGAGTGGAGTGCTGAATAAGAATGATTTTTCGATTGCCACAATGCACGGTTATCGTATTGAGAATGTGAAAAAATATCTTCAAGGCAAAAAAAAAGACAATGTATTTCTTGTTGCTATGTCGACAAAGAAATGGCAGTCTGTACCATTTCTTTGTCGACATAGCTTCTTTGACAGTCGTTACGGGTCGTCAGAAGTCCGTAATTTGACAACCCGACATAGTTGAGGACTCTGACATAGTTGGGAAAAGGCTAGGCAGATGATCATAATGATGTAGACAAAAATATAAAGAAGTAAAGTTATGGTAAAGATAACACAATGAACGCAGAAAGTCAGGATTCCCAACTACAAATCTAAATTAAGATTATGTGTCTGTTAAACCAACTAACCACCTTGAAAAAAGAAAGCGAATCAAAAAGCCAAATGAATACAAAAATATCAAGTTACAGCAACTCCAAAACCAAACAAACTAGACTGGCTAACAACATAATCGAAACTTCCCTTCAATCTCTATCAGGTCACAAGTAACTACCAGAATTTATCAACCATTGAGAAACTTTCCATAAAGAAAAACATGTTTACTATCCGCGTTTTCCTTAACTTTGCCGACATCAAAGCTATTTATTGGAAAGAGAAAAATATGAGAGCGATTGCCACAAGCCGAGCGGGGAATGAGGTATCAAGTGTGTGACGGGCCACAGATAAATCTGAAGATATCGACACAGCTATACAAATTCAATAACATGTTGTAAATCTAATATACCGTGTTTGATACTTTGGGTGGGGAAAATGGCTCTGTCAGGTGTTAGGTTTATTATGTACAATGATGTGTTAGATGATCTTTCTGTTAAAATTAATGAAATAAAAGACTGTAAGTCTTTTATTTCATTTATGCCAGTTGCAGAAACGAACTTTAACTTTTAAAGCCATCATTAAATACTAATCTTCCATTAACTTGTTGCAGAAAGCAACATTAGACTTGATTTTAGTGGTTCCTTAATCCTACTTAATATTATAAATGTGAAAGTTTGTGAGTATGGATGGATGGATGGATGTTTGTTACTCTTTCACGCAAAAACGGCTGAACGGATTTGAATGAAATTTGGTACACAGGTATTTTATGACCTGGATTAACACATAGGATACTTTTTATCCCGGTGCTACGTTCCCGAGGGATAATTTCCGAACTCCACGCGGGCGAAGCCGCTGGCGGAAGCTAGTATTAAATAATGAAATGTCAAGCGAGGCAATTTGTCACAATTTTTGTTGCAGAAAGCCCACGCGGGCTGGCAACGGCGCATTTTTTTTTTGTTTGTCGTGATTATTTAATTAAATACAAACAAAAGTAAACATTTTTTCAGCCATGCACTAGATCGTTGGTATTTACAAGTTTGTATGCTATTTTTTTACAGTTATTTTGGTATGTACTTATAAAAATCGACATACCGTCAATTTGCATCAATTTGCATTACTTAGTACGATTAAATGTTTTTATTAAAAATAATTATAAATACCAGCCAATCAGCCAACTAGTGCTTGGCTGAAAAAAAAATAGTACTTTTGTTTGTATTTAATGAAATAATCACGAAAAACTACTATACACCGTGACATTTTAGTCGTCTTACAAAGGTGGTCCACTCAATGTATCCGTCATGAAATATCTCTAGGTGCGATTAAAACATTGTTACCATTAATTAAGATAATAGATACAAAGACAAATAATGAATGCTTTATGATTATGAAACACCCTCCATGTTAATAATGTTTACGTATCAAACGGTAGAAGATATCTACCTACCTAACATTACAATCCATCTCCATAACAGGGTGTTTCAAACTACGTCATGCGTCTTAGTGATATTTTCATGTTTTTGATTATGCAAATGTAAAAAAAAAAATGTTTTTTAAGAATGGTAGCAGTCATTGGGTACATGAAGTGGGCTGCCGTTGTAGGACGACTAAAATGTCACGGTGTGTATGCGTTGTTGCTAGCCCTCGTGGAATGAACGCTCTTAACATTACTTTTGCAACATCATTAAATTAATTAAATCATTAGCGTTAATGATCCATTATGTAATGTGGCATTCATGTTTCTCTTTGTGCAACTGGGTGTTAAACATACTGACAGATTTTTAAACTTTTGCCAAGTGATTTGATTGTAGTCCTGTCACAGCTATTTTGTGTCCGACAGCAGATAATAACGCTATGAATGCTGTCAATATGAAAGCCGTTCGTACTGTTAGTGTATAATACAATTACCCCGCTAGTGTACGCCTAGTCTAATAGTCTATGAAAATGCATTATGTGAGCATGGTTTGTATAAGTTTAAAGTTTTTACAACAATCGTCCTTATAATAGTGCTGATAAGAACAGCGCGCTCGATGTGTACAACGACGCGCGTTCTGAGTAACTTACTGCTATGTACCCACTTACCAGATTTATTAAAATAATTAATTTTATTAATATTTCACTCACTATTATTATCTGCATGACGAGCGCTCTGGACTATCTTAATTATTACCTACATCTTAATTATTGTCTTCACGTTGATACGAACATATTTCTTGAGGTAATTTAATATAAAACTGACTACAATTTTCTATAAGTATATTTTTTTTCTTCCAATCAGTTTCTTTGAGACCAATCATAGTGCTTCTTTGAGAGGATCTAATGAACGTAATCCGATTGGTTATTTAAACTGCATTCAAGAATTTATGCAATGCAATTAATTTACAAGTTTGCTCCATAAAAATGTTTGTTCCACTTAGATTAATATAGTCGTTTCGCAAAGACTGTTATTTCGTTAAAAAAAAATCTTGTTTTATTTTATTTGTACTTAATTTTTTTAATTTAACACTCACGTGAATGCCTACACTACATCAAAAATTGGTACAGACATCATTCTCATTTACCTACCCTTATCGCAATTTATTTGTGGTCGGCGCAACATATCTTTTGCTTCCACACTTCTCTATTCGTCATCTCCGTAGTCACACCTTTTGTAACCATATCATCATTCACACAGTCCATCCATCGTTTCTTTGGTCTCCCTACTCTTATAGCCATCGAAATTCACACTTAAAACTTTCTTCACGATGTTCTCCTTATTCTTCCGTATCCCATGCCCATACCATGACAACCGATTTCCACACAACTTTTTAGTTATCGGTGCTTCTTTCAGGCTTCCTCTTATGTACTCATTTCTTATTCTATCCATCCGTGTAACACCACACATCCCTCTTGACATTCTCATCTCAGCTACATGCAATTGCCTTTCATTTATCCCTTTTGTGGCCTAACATTCTGACCCATACAAGACGGCAGGTCTTTATATCTTCCCCTTAAGTTTAAGGGGAATGTGGGAGTCGCAAATTGTTCCCGTGACCTGCCGCCGTTTCATCCATCCAGTGTCAATTCTGTGCTTTACCGTCCGATCTACTTCCCCATCGCTTTGTACGAGTGAAACGAGGTACCGAAAGTCGGAGCCATAGCGCTTGATAGCATGCTTCTCCCAAGAAACACGCTATCAAGCGCTATGGCTCCAGAACTGGAGAGATCGCCGAAATCGCAGAACATATATTCAGTTTTGGTTCTGCTGATTTTCAAGCCAACATTCTCCAGTTTCTGTTGCCATTTCTCCAATCTGCTCTGGATCTCGGATACGTCTTCACCGACAAGAACAATGTCATCGGCAAACACCATAGTATTGACAATCATTCACGTCACTACTGTAATAAAGAATATCATGTGATGTCCCTCACTTGACTATCATTCCCAACTATCACACACTTTCAACATACACCATTTCATACCGTCCTTTCATATCATATCTCACGTTAGCTAAACATAGTGATGCAGATATATTATTCATTGGCACCAAGTCTATTCAGCAAGCATAGAATTCTACTGACAACCCTCAGATCCGATACTATCAGTTCCACCGTCCCTCGCGATGTCCATTATAGTCTCAGGAAGGACGTGTCAGCGAGTGAGACAGCATTATACCCGTGTCTAACGATTGTAAGGGAGAGACATGTATCATTGTGTTGCGTCTCGATTGTTAGAACTTTGTATGCAGAAAGGAAACTCCTTTTATGTCTGTTCGCCTAGTACACCGCGTTGGTTTTACGACATACTATTTTACTCTGTTTTTTCTATCATGCAACATTATTATTTATTTGTTCTTTACTGGAGGTTCGTTTTTTTGTAGGCTGGCAACCTAAATTGTGATTTTGGCACCTGCTGTTCTTTTTGCGGGTACTTTTTATTTAGACATTGGAGTTCGAGGCTTTTGTTTGATCTTCCGATTGTTCATTTGTTATGCAAAGATTTTTTTGGCTGTTTGACTTTGTACGGAGGTTTTAGGTGCCTTTATCCGTTGTTTGGAAGACGAATCCCACTGTTAAGTATGTTTTATTTTTATGGTGTTTAAATAGGTTTTTATTTTATGATACACTAGTTTCTTATAATCAGCCTTTAATGCTGGACTCAGGCCTCCTCTGTTCGAAAGGGAGTCGGCTGTTATTTTTGGTTCCAGGATATGCCGGTTTCCTAACGATGTTCACCGTTTTTAGAGCATTGGTGATGAAATTATTTACACAAAGTAAAGCGCCTGCCTGGGTGCGAACCCAAGACCGATAACTCATTAGTCAGGGCCGTTACCACTGGGCCACCACTGCTCACATAACTGCTCTAGACATACAAACATTCACAAATTAGTAGGAAGTATCATGTTAAGCTCTATTTTCAAGCACATCTGAAACTATAATTTGACCCAGTCACCCATGGCTAGCAGTCGCTTCCTTCAGCGAAGCAGTGATGCTCGCAAAGAGGGAGGCGGCGCACGCGAGGGAGATACAGTACATGCGCCTTCACGGCCGTGGCCTTCGCAGGAGACGCCCTGGGCGTCGGGAATCCCAGGCTGATTCCCGGCCACTGTAGGCACGGGCTTGCGGACGGCGAGTAATGGGTAACTCGCTGTCCGGTAAAGACCAAACCCGGGTCAACGGCGCATTGTGTTCCACGTGCGCCTCAAAGAGATGTCAGCAACAACTGATGGGGCCCGCAAGGGCCGACGCCTGCCAGGGATGCGGGATGTTCGAAAGAGATACCGCGGCCCCCGGCACACTGGCAACACGGGTGGGTGGATTTAGTCAGTAAAAGTCTGACACCTCCTGCTCCACCCAGAGCGGGAGAAGTCATTTGATGATTTCCCACCCGGAAAAAAAACCCAGTCACCCAAAATTTAATACTGCTTAACTTAATTTTGAAAATAACTCTTTAGAATTATTATCGCAACTTTCCAATCCAACATTTTCTTCATTAGTCATTATTCAATAAACTCCTCATACTGAAAATTCTGCCCTCCTAGAGGCACTCGAATAATTTCTTCCTCCCGCATTAGATAAGGACCTCAAACGCGTCACGTCCAACTCTCCTTCGTGGCCTTAGTCCATAATTCCTTTCCACACGTGCTCGCTTATACCCTTGGGCCTGCAAACTTTCAGGCCAATTTGGCCTCGAGGCCTAAGTAACTAAAAAACTTCACTAATTGAGAAATCTAATTAGGAAGTTCAATCTTATGAAGATTAAAATAGAGCACGTTGTAATAGAAGCTAAGTCTTTTTCTTAAATGGCATCGAATATTTCTCAGGTATTCGGAAATAACTGTGATTTTAACTGGCAGATATGTATATTAACTTTACTTCTGGAAAAAAATAGGTATAAAAAACTGGGTTAAATCAACTTAGTTTTCTTCAAATAACGTTCTGTAAAACGGATGATATTTCCTTTTATGAATATTTTCATGCTTCTGTGAATATCTATGTTAACTAATAAGGACTCTATTGAAAGTTACTTTAGTACGTTTAGTACGTTTTACTCTGAGTATTTTATACGCATCACAGACGTCTTTGAAGACGGGCTAATAGGAACTTTATGTCCAAACCAAACAAGTCTTATGAACACATAATAAAAATCTATTGCCTAAGAAGCTGATGTAAAATGTTGAATTGTCAATTTCAACTACCTACCTAGGTAGGTAGGTACCTACTTAAAATTTCAATTGAATTTTTGACAGTTCAACTTTTTCAAAGAAAGAAAATACTTTAAAACGTTCTATATAAACGTTGCGTTACGAAATAGATTAACGTATTTTCTTTCTTTATTTTTATAAAAATAATAGTTTGATCTCCAACCAAATGGAAACAATGAATTGAGATCATTGAAATCGTAATTTGTAGATATTTAATCATTTTAAACAATAGACGGTTTTTCGGGAAATGGTTAGCTCCACTTCCCGAAAAACGTTGAAGTTACCACTGCTCTCGAAGGAAAACATCGTGAAGAAGCCGGCTGGTCCTAGGACCCAAAAAATCGAAGACATAGGACATCTATCAACCCGCACTGGGCCCGCGTGGATTATGGCCTATTCCCTCTCACAGAGAAGAGGCTTGTTTCAGAAGTGGGAATATTGTAGGCTGATAATTTTAATGGTGTTAAGACAGACAGAAAATAATTTACGTCTTCGTATACTTAAAACTGAGGGGCTTGTGGCTAAGTAATAATACAGCACGGGTCGATCGATTAGGTTAAGCTACACTTGGCGCGGTTGGTCCGTGGATGGGTTAACCATCTTCACATACCAAGACCCTTCCGTGCCTCGGCTGTCATTCGTAGTTTTACAGTCATTACGGGTCGTCAGAAGCCCGAATGTCTGACAAGTCTTACCAAGAGATTTCGTTTTTTCGATTACCCAGTAAGTGGGTTGTGAAGGTCAGATCGGCAGTAGCTCCCTGTAAAATATTAGTATTCAGCTGAATCTGGTTCGACTGTAAGCTGACCCCAACAGAGTTGGGAAAGGGCTCGGCAGATCATAATGTATACTCAAAACGAGAGCACATTTTACGGGTTACAATATTATAATAATGTCAAAGGAAATTGGTGTAAATCCAAACCAAGCAAGATGACAATATAAATCAGGTTGTTTGTAACTCCGTACGACAATAACACCTATTGAGTTGAAAATTATCGTCGCAGTTTCAGCTGACAGGAACAGTTTGGCGAATATGCGGTCTACAACAATAAAACTTTGGTAGTTTGTAGGAAGCCTGATTTGAATGGAGGAATAACGAGATTACATGTTAAATATCTTTGTGTAGGAACTGGGTAATAAAATATTTTCACTAAAATCTTTTAGTTCCATCTTGGGCGCCAAATGTTACGTCATCCGTTACTGGTCGTCAGGAGCCCAAAAGTCTGACAACCAGTCTTACCAAGGGGTATCTTATTACCCAGTAACTGGGTTGTGGAGAGCAGATAGGCAGTCACTCCATGTAAGATACTGGTATGCAGTTGCATCCGGCGGTGTGGTGCGGCGTGTCCTGACCTGGCGAATACGCCGCCCGCGCATTTTTTGACAATATACATCACTTCTAATATCAACTATTTATTAGTGATTCTCATGAAAATCATGTCACTTTGTTTAAATAGGTTGATCTTACTTATGTAAGATTCTTTTACATATTGTGAATGGGAGAACGTTGTAGGCCTTACAGACTAGATTTATAGACGATTATCTATTCTTTATTTTCATTCCTCTAAGTACCTGGTACTTATTGACAGGCCTGCACTGTCCTCCCATAACTATTATCATTGTAAAATCCAATTATTAAAAGAGTAACCGTGGAATTTCTTGCCGGCTCTTCTCCATAGGAAGCGACTAACTGGAACCGTGTACCTAGCTTCTGACGTTTCATAAGTGCCCTTGCAGGTTTATGTGAAATAAAATATTTTGATTTGATTTGATTTGATTCCAACGACTGAATAAAAAAAGAATTAAAAAATAAAACGTTTGCCATGCCAAGTCCCCAGTTAAAAGCATTTTCTTTTTTTTCTTTTTCCGTATCGAGCTACAACGTCCTCTCATTCACATAATATTATATGTAAAAGAATATCACATAAGTAAGATCAACCTATTTAAACCAAGAGACATGATTTCCAAGAGAATCACTAATAAATAGTCATATTAGAAGTGATGTCAAATAATGACGAGATTATGTCAGCGTGAATGCGTTACGTTGCTTGTAATTTTTAATTTTATGTAACTTCTTTATTGAGTAGGGTGCATTATTAACTTAACTTTATCTACAAATTGATATTGATCTTGGCTTCCAAAAGCGAAAACCTTGGTTGCCTTTTAGGCAGCTTTAATAATTATGCTCATAACTTGCAATTCGCTTCACCACTATCTTCATTAAAAACAATATTGTATGATTTCTCTCCATAATGCAGACTGTTAGTTATTTTACATAGCACAGTGGTAAAGTTTAAGGTTTCATAGGAGAAATTTCTGTATGACTAGGTGTATTACAAAGAGAATTGTTTTAGTGAGGAGGGATTTTATAAAGGTTTCTTTCATAACGGTAAATATATACAGGGTGTAAGGGGGACGCTTCCGAAGCCAGAACGTAGGTAAAATACAACTTAAACGCAAACGGATATCAATAACTTTTCGCCTTAAATTGGTTATTTTACATCAATTTAAAACGTTTGACGCTTCTGTAATGTTTCTACTTATTTTATTTTAGCGGCGCTTTACAAAGGATGCTAAACCTAAAGCCGCCGCCTGGACTTGGGGGTTGTTTTTTAATGTGTTTAATCTCAAAAAATGGTTCATTTAACTGTTCTCACAGCATAGTATACAAATAAATGCTAAATAAATTAGGTGAACATTGTAAAAAAAAATGATTTTTTGATGGTACTATATCGAGAATCTGTAACCCTATCACCTGTTTTCGTTTTCGGAAGCGTTTCCCTTACACCCTGTATTTGTATCTACTAGATTTTGGCGGCGGCAACACCCGCGTGGATGTCAGAAATTTTCCCACGGGAACATACAACGGGGATGAAAAGTATCCTATATGTTAACCCAGTAGAATAGTATGTAACACCTTTCCCCGGTGAATAAATTGTCCCTCTGCATGGCAAACGCCAGTTTTCACATGAAATGAGCTCACGCACCTTAGTGCGTGACCTCATTTCATGTGAAAACTGGCTGTACTTATACACACGACTTTTTCTCCAATGTTGAATGATACCATAAAACCAACGTAAAAAATGAACCACTTAAAAAAACTCCCCACCATCCAGGATCCTAAATAACATTAAATTGCACTCCAGAAAAATCTTAATAACGAATTAGGTTAACGCACGTCAAGTTTATCAATTTATCTGGGTGACGGGCACCGCTCCCATTATACGGCCCCGGCACATGTTACCCGGGTAGACCTGCAGGGTACAAAGGGAGGGGAAGGGGGGAACAGCCCTCCGGAAAATGTACAAGCTCCTACCGTACACTATTTATGACGGCGCTTTCTTTCTCAATAACTTAACATTAACCTCTTCGCCGACCCACTTTCGATTGTATTCAGCGACAATACACCTCAAATTCCCACAGCACCAAGTACCACTTACTACCTTTTATAAAATGAAACAATCCCTGTTGTATGCTCTTTACAATCAAATATCAACTTACTGTTAACGAGCGAGGATTCATAATCGCCTGGCGCTTTTCCTGTAGTGTTAACGTTTCGGATCGTACCTTTCGAGATGAATCCGCGAGAGTACTTATTACGAAGCTCCTATTTCGTGAGATCTGTTTATTTCTTGATAAACAAGCGATTTACATTCGTATTGGTAAGACATTTGGGAATATTTTGCTTTGGAAAGGTGAGGGCGTTTGTTTTATTTCGGGCTGTAGAGGCAGTGTTTTTCAGTGAGACTGAAATCGTTTTTCGGATAAGACGATTCATCTAAATGTTTTTTGCATCTTTGTTTTCCATTGTTTCGTGTTGTATTGTTGGATTCTCAAGTTTGGTGACCCGTTTAGCCTTTTAGTGACTTATTGTAGAACATTTGTTGGTTTCCGAGCTGTCCTTAGTCACACAACAATAGATTATTTACGAGGGCTATGTAAAACAATGTGACTGTTCCCGCCAAGTTTCACCTCGTATAAGCTGCAGATTATTTCTTCAATTCAGTTAAATTATTATAAATAATTTATTTTAAAATGGTCTCATTTAGAAAACTGCTAAAGCTGAAAGTTTTTGTCTTTGTTTTAAAAGGGTTAAGCAGAGGTGATAAGCTTTTCTTCCTACCCCTTTTTTCTGTGCCGGACGGGTCTATAAGGGCCCGTCACTACTTTCTCTTTAGAATAAATAGAAGAGTAATTAAGTTGTAATGTCAATCATTTTCATTGTTGCATTTAACTTTGACATTGATGTACAGGGTCAAATCAAATTAGCTAGGAAAACTCACACACACAGGACATTATGGGTATATAAAACATATCTAAACAACATATTAAAAAAAACTTTTTTTTGTAGGGTCATTGTCCTTCGTTTGTGTAGTCACTTGAAATATCAGTTTAAAAAAACTTTTTTTTTGTGTTCTTACAGACGTGATAGGAACACAGAAGTTGTCAACTCATGCAGCATGTAACAATATTAGCAATGGTCGTTGACCCCCAAAAAAACATCAAATCGATTTTACATTACATAATATCACGCATTGTTTCACCGAAGGGTTAGACAGAGCTGTACCTACAGTACTGTAGGACCCGAGAGTCCTAGGTTACCGGGAGGTCTATAAAATTACAGATAAAACGCGATATAACACTATTTTACCTTTACCGCTCCGCGCCTGGTAATCAATTATTTTTTTCCGAAACAAAAACCTATATAAAATAACGTGACGGATTCCTTATAGAACTTCCTGACTGTTCGAAGAGACAAAGCCCTTTCGTTGGCTGCCAGTATGTACATAAAGTTTGCACCCGGTAAGCGACCAACTTTTACAGTACATACATATTTCTACAGTTACGTTTAAGTCACATGGAATAGGGTACGAGCGTATTGCCATCAATGGGGCACAAATACACACTCCGGGCTACTACTGAGAAATCCCAGAAAAACCGAATAGCATTTTACCCGATCCTAGGATTGAACTCAAGACCTGATGCTCAGCACTTGCGACCACTCGACCAACGAGCCAATCGTTTTTATTTTAATTTTATTATGATTAGATGTCGAAACATATCATGTCTGCAGAGTTACGCTAGCTAGTTTAATTTGACCCAGTATTATTCTCCTACTGCAAATAATAACAAAAGGTACTGAAAGATTCGTGCACCACTTTCACGTCCTATTTTAAATACATTCATACAATTCCTATCCTAAATGACGACCAAAATAACACATGAAATACTCCAAATAACAGCCAAACTCGATTACAATGCAACACACGATGGTACAAACACAACGTACAATGTTGCCGTAGGTAATACGATCCTATCACATACTCAGCACGTGCCTCAGTAGTCACCACTACTAACCTGTGTACGCCACATGTGGCGTGTGCCCGCCACATGTGCGCCTGGCTGCCACTGAGACTAATCAAGCCGAAGAGCATTGAACACGATAAACAACGTAGGTATGTCAACCAGGAGACTATCGGATTAACGTTTTGCGTTATCAAGAGCGTTCATCCCACGCGGACTGGCAACAACGCGCTTATAGTAGTTTTTCGTGATTATTTAATTAAATACAAACAAAAGTACTATTTTGTTCAGCCAAGCACTAGATCGTTACTATTTATATATATTTTTTACATTTACTCTTTAATTAAAAACATTTAATCGTACTAAATAATGCAAATAGAAAATAATTGAGGGTACCTATGTCGTTTTTTATAAGTGAATAACAAAATAAATGTAAAAAATAGCATACAAACTTGTAAATACCAACGATCTAGTGCTTGGCTCAAAAAAATGTTTACCCTTGTTTGTATTTAATTAAATAATCACGAAAAACTGCTAACAATGCGCCATTGATTTAATTTCTGAATATTGTTATTTTATTTTTGTTTTAATTACGGACGCTCAATGTGCACGTCTTTTTACATCGTTCTCACATTGATAATTTCAACATAATGATGTAACCAACTTTTTGTAAAAATACCATGATTTTAAAAGAGTGTCCATGCAGTTTCTTGCCCGTTCTTCTCCATATGTACCTACGCTTTGCAATGGGCAGCTAGCTTCATCTTTCTAACTCACCGACTTTAACAATTCAAAAGTGTCTGTAATTATTTGAAATAAATGCTTTGAGTTTGATTTGCCAGCCCGCGTGGCATGAACGCTCTTAAGTCGATATTACGGGAGTTTTAATGTTGAACATTAAAGGGGTACTTATTTTTCTTTTGGACGTGGTCATTATAATAAGTGTAATGGTATACATCTTAAAACAGACCAAATATACAAGGGATAACAGAATGAACGAAAGTCTTGGAAGCAATTTGCTCAGAATTTCCTACTGAATCGATTTAAGAAACTTTTAACTGACCGCCGGTCGAGCCAAAGAAAATTCAATCTTATTTTAAGCCAATAAGATTCAATTTTAGATTCACAAAGTTATGCTGGGGTAAACGCAATTTTCTTAATAATAATTGATAGCTTTAATGGTTATGGTAATTGTGTTAGGCTTTTAATCCAATACTCTAATTGGGATGCCTGAGATCTTGCGTTGTCTGCGTCATCCACGGAGTAATTAGTCTGTGATGTCATCTATGTCATATTAATGGATGTTCACATTGTTACAATTACAGTTAACAAAAAAATCATCAAAGACAAAGCCTTTGAAGCAATTCTTGTCTAATCGAATTGTATCAGCATGGTATAGGCTCAAATTGTGGCGGTGTTCACACTGCACTGCTTAAAGTATTACAGATAAATTCTCCCCAAGCTTTTTGATATTTACGCATCAGCTAATTAGCTACTAGTGTGTCTAACCAAATAATGCAAAATAAAAATGAACCCCTAATTCAAATTCAAATTCAAATTCAAAATCATTTATTTCAATCCACTTTAGATCATAATTGAATAATATTAATATTAGCAATAAAATTAAAATTTAAAATTATAATGTTAATAAATATAAGTAAAAATTATTAATTCAATAATTTAATGAAATCAAAATTTAGTGTAAAATTAAAACTAAAAAATAAAATAAAAAATAAAATTAAACTAAACTCATAAAAATAGATCGACTATTAATACGCCTGCCTTTGAGTCATTTGTTTGTTTGTCATTACATTAATCATATAACAATGGTTAATGTGCTGACCATCAAACCTGTTCGCAAATACACTCAGGATGGTGTTGGAGGTGGTCCGAAGCCTGCGCCCCAGAGATGCACACCGCTTTCGCATCGTCGTGTAGAAACAGTCGACACGAGCATCGGCGAACATCCCTGGTGCGCTGCAGTGCCGGGGCAGCCCCAACAACACCCTGAATGCATTATTACACTGAACAATAATAAGAATCTCTAATACAATAAGAATGATTGTAAATTTGAAAGTGCAAACAATGAACGATTAATTCATCAAGAAGTTTTCCGTTTGAACACACTCATAACAAAACATAGAACAACTAAAAACCGTTCAAACTAGACATAAATATAAAAATCCAATTAAACCACATGGACATAATAAAAGCCGTCGCGCCGACAGCATAACGACCAAACACGGCGAAAGTCGACAGCACAGTGCAATAGAAAATCCAATTGGTTCAACTCAATTAAAACCTAGCGACAGTTACTAGCATTCGAAACTGTAAATAAGTAGTCCCAACTGTCAGAGACAAATGAAAGTTGCACAGTGGACCAATCTGCGCACGATTTAGTGGCAATTCCCGCAGACTTGGAGAAGGTTTTGTGTTGTTTGGTGCAAGAGACGGGCGGTAACTAGAATTTAAGATGGGACTTCGTGTTGATTTAAGTGTGAAGATGGGATCAAGTTTTGGTGTCGCTGGTTCCGTGGATTGTTTATCTCGAGGCGGATGGAGGATGTAAGTTTGATTGTAGACTTTTGTGAAGCTAATTTTCCTAAGTCGTGCACGGTTATACACCATGACATTTTAGTCGTCTTACAAAGGTGGTCCACTCAATGTATCCGTCATGAAATACCTCTAGGTGCGATTTAAACATTGTTACCATTACTGAAGATAATAGGTACAAAGAAAAAGAAAAAAATATTTAGAATTATGAAACACCCTCCCTGTTAATAATGTTTACGTATCAATCCGTAGAAGATATCTACCTACCATTACATTCCATCATTAATTCCATCTCCATAACAGGGTGTTTCAAACTACGTCATGCGTTTTAGTGAATGATATTTAATTTTTTTAAATAATGCAAATGTTCAAAAATATCATATTCTTTTTATAAATGGTAAGTAGTCATTGGATACATGAAGTGGGCTGCCGTTGTAAGACGACTAAAATGTCACTGTGTATACTGACTAGCTTTTAGCCAGCGGCTTCGCCCGCGTGGAAGTTCAAAATTATTATTAACGGACTTATTATCGAAACAAAAAGTAGGTCCTAATGTCTATATAAATCCCAAGTCCAAGATTCATCCAAATCCGTCCTGCCGTATATGCGGGATTGAGTAAAACATACACAAACTTTAACATTCATAATATGTATTATATATACTGTTGACAATTGGAAAAAAAAAAAAAAAAAATTTAGGCATACAATATAATCGATTTGATTTGTTATTCATATTATGTAGCTATCCATTGAGGATGAAGAAATTGTGAGTCCGATTTAAACACTGACGTTTGTATATTCTAAGATATACTCGTACAGTTACTTTAAGGTGAATCTTGTCCACATTTTTCCCATACAAACTTCGGGAGTGTATTACTCCACTGTTCGGCAATATAATCAAAAATTAAACATGGTATGGTTTTCTCTCATTATTAATATTGTCTGTACGGAAACAGAATACTAAAATTAAAAAACCATTAAAAAGTTAGGAGCCAACAAAGATTCGTTTTCCTTGCTAAACTGACCTTACTTTGGGCGTGATTAAGTAATAAAAGAAGTGTCAAATCTCCAAAACCAAGTCGGTACCGACAAAGCTCAAATATCGAAAAGTTCAATGAACTTTATTGGTCATTGATTTATGCAGTGGTTTTTTCATAAGACCCGATCTTCCGAAGGACTGTTCCTTATTTTTTACGCGCCTGTTGTACTATAAATGATCCTACACCTCACTCAATAATGTTGTGTGTGTAGACTAGCGTCTAACTGCTCATCACGGGCACTACCTCTGTCGGACACGATGCCTGGTGAGACAGCGTGCTTTTTAGCCAGGCCCATCAGTGAGTTCGAGCCCGCGACTAGATCCCCTTAAACGAAGTTTTCATTCGTCCACCGTAGGTACCAACTACCACCAGGAAACATTTCCCACTGTATTTGTATTCTCATAGTTGACTCGAGGGCAAAACAACATTTTACGACATTCTTTTATATTTCTTGTACTACGGAAGCATTCTATGATTTCGTTTTTATTCCACTCATATAACCGGACCAACGACCGACATGTTTCTGTACGTTTTATTTTCCCACGATCTTTATTACTTACGCCATACTGTATGCGAAGTAAATCGGTGCACACTGGCTTAGTGCCAGGGATAAGCCCTCATAGTCTCATGGTTTCTCGGTTTCTCCTTATGGGGTTTTGATTAACCACAGAGGACATTAAATTACATAACGTTTCCTTAGCATTATCATTATTATTATGGTCGTAAGATCATGGGATAATAAACTATTGTTACACTGTATTGTCTTGTAAAAAAATGTTTGTGTCTGCTGTGTTATGGGATGGGATATGATTGTCGTATATTTTTGTTAATGTATGAGTATTTCTACATATATTTATGAGAAGGATTTAATTTCCAATCCGTTGTTTATATTTCTAGTCGTTCGTTTTGGTACTGAGATGAATGTAATGACTTGACGTTTCTTGAGTTGATTTGATTTTTTCTTTCGACCGTTTTGACTATTTTTCTAATAGGCAAACGTGCTAAGTTTAATGTAATAATAATTATAAACACTTTTTGAAACATTATATTTAAGAATGCAGCTTAGGCATTCTTAATGAATTTGGACTCATCAAAGCGTTACTATATCTGGTCTTTTTATCCTAATCATCCAACGGCTGCACTGATTAATTTCCAATATTCTGTAATTGATGGGTACATTTTTGTATCTAAGAAACTTTGATGTACCTATTTAAAATATAAATCGGAAACACCAAAATTGTCGTTTAAAGGCCAAGGCGACGCCACTTTTGTAGAACAATTTCCATTAAGTTTTCATAGACACGTCTGTTTGCGGGAGCTTTTATATGGCAGCTGTGGGCAGTTGTAATAATTCGAAAATCGAACACCAGCCGGTCAATTCTGAAAAAATCTCACCGTGTAAATTCAAGTGAGATTGAAGTGAGGTGTCCTTCCACCCGGTGCTAGGGATTGACATAATTAACGGCTCATTTCAAACTCACGTCACCAAATTTTTGACGGTGAGATTTCACGAAATAGGTCGGCCTCCAATCTACACCGCTAATATCTTGTTTCTTCCACCAGTGACGAGACAAAAGAAGTGGACGGTCGTGCGAGGTCCGAGTCCGGGGACGCAGACTCCGTGTACCACGTCAGAGGAGCGCTCCACGACCAGCGGTGGAGGGACAATCAGGTGAGGAATGTAAGAACCTTTTGTACACGTCTTTATACTAATGTAAGTGTAGTTGCGACTTTTATGAGACATTGTGGTTGGTTTGCGGTTTTCCCGTCACGAATCGTCCATGACTTGTTTGGGTTGTCAACTGTATTAGCCTTCCTACATAGACGAACTTAAAATGTTGTCTTTATCCATACAAAATAAAAAAAATTAAGTATCTATCTGTAAAGTAAAAAAAAAAACATTTTCAAAAATATTGTCTGCCTGTCTGTTTGTTTCCGATAATCTCCAAAAAGGCTGAACCGATTTTGAAGAAACTTTCACTGACAGATAGTTGATGTTATAAGGAGTAATATTGGCTACTTTTTGGCCCGGCAGCACGTTCTCGTCGTACAATTTCCGATATCCACGAGAGCGAAGCCGCAAGCACAGCTATAAAGAATAAGCCATCGCATGGATTTGATTCAATAGCGTGAATTAAAACCGTAGTATGTTCTAGACTAGTCCCTATTAATCTAATATTATAACTAGTCTGTATTATCTGACTCCAGGGCAAAGGCCTCCTGTCCATTTTCCACACGATTCTGTCTTCTAGCAGCGTGGGCCTGTTCAGTAGGAGTCAAGCTACATCTCCCAAATTATGATCGAAAGACTAATCCACCCACTACATCTGTTTCACTTACTTCCACAAAACCCAAGCGAAACGGTAGCGAACGATAAAATTTAATAAGCAAAACGTTTCTACGAGAGAAGATTTGAAACTAAAATAATACGACGTGTATAAAACGGTGAATCCACACTGTTTAAATTGAATTGTACCAGGGTACCAGCGAGCAGGAAGAGATAGCGGGTGTCAGAAGTTGTTCGGCCGAATAACCGGCGTGAATGCTACTGCATTTTAAATGAAAACTTTTCTGCCTGTACCTTTAGATACGTGTGTGCAACTATTTATAATGCAAGTAGGGTGAATATTAATGAGTAACTCGCATCATTTTGTATAAACTTCTTATAGGAGTAGTAGTGCCTTTTGTTTTATTATTAAACTAGATTCTGCCTGAAACTTCGTTCGCGTGGGAGTCGTAATAATACATTCCATCCGTGTATTACATCATACTAGCTATTGCCAGTGGCTTCGCTTGCATGGAGGTCGAAATTATCCCACGGGAACGTAATACTGGGATGGTACGGCTTATGTGTTCATTTCATAGCAATGTTCATTCAAATCCGTTCAGCCATTGAGTAACACACATTCAAACATCTAAATATCCAAACCCATAGCCCAATATGTTGTGTTTCCATATTCTGTAATAGTCCTGCTTCAACCGGGGGTTGTCCTTGGAATACTTGCGTAGTGGTTAGAGGGATTATTATCGTCGGTCGGTGCCTCCTCATCCTTGGGAATTGTCTAAGGTATAACTGTAAA
Source organism: Polymixis lichenea (assembly GCA_949091785.1). Lineage (NCBI taxonomy): Eukaryota > Metazoa > Arthropoda > Insecta > Lepidoptera > Noctuidae > Polymixis > Polymixis lichenea. The sequence goes on along the minus strand of OX420942.1, from coordinate 21,546,793 downwards.
GGTCCGCGTCCCGAGATATGTTAAAAACATTAAAAAAAATAGGTTTTTATTTATGCTTCAGTTTACAAAAAGTGTTTAGCGTTTGGAGCCTCCTTTTAAGCAAACAATACCTGTGATAAGAGACGATAGATATATTAAAATTATGTTTTCATAAAACGTTCCTGAAAACTACGTTTGTAGTTTTGGTATCAGCAGCCAAAACATGAAGACGCCTGGACTGGTGACGCGGGAGCAAGCGACGTACAGTTGTCCGCGTGAGAAGCAACTCGTCCTGAGGTTGACACTCGCAGCCTTCAGTAGTAATTCCCCATTGCTTGAGAAGTTTTTCGTTTTTAGTGAATTAATGAACGCTTGCGTTCCTGCATATACGACCATTGGACATAACACCGATACACTGACTGATGTATTCATACAGATTATTTCTGACGAACCACGATCAATAAAATAATATTATTTTTAACTATTAGCTTTTCCCAGCGGCTTCGCCAGTGTGGAGGCCGGAAATTATACTACGGGAACGTGCTATCGGGATAAAAAGTATCCTATGTGTTGTTCCAGGTTATAAACTATATGTGTGCCAAAATTTCATTAAAATCTGTTAAGCCGTTTTTGCGTGATTGAGTAACAAACATCCAAACATATTAACGTACAAACTTTCACATTTTTATTATTAAGTAGGATTTCTAAGAATCTTATGATTCATGGTCCGTGACACAGAATAATTATGGATCTGTGTCACGGTTACAAATCCATATTAAGTTCAATATATGAGGAACTCATATAGATGAGCTCATGGCTTTTTGTAACTGTAGACCACCTGACGACCTTACATACCCCATATGCTTCATTCACGTTCGATATAGAATGTGTAACTGAATTAATGCACAATAGGAAAGTAGTTTGTTCGAACGAACGTTTGTGCAATCGATGTCTGTCATTTTCTAAATAGATATTTTTTAAATCCCCAATAATGAAAGTTGTCGTGACATGAGTTGCCTTGGCTCTCCTGGAAGTCTTTAAATAGACTCCAGAATCATGGAGGCCAAAGTAAAGAAAACCTGCTCAGGTGGTGATTCACCGATGACTCTGCCCTGGAGTGTAAATGTGGTGCTGTCCCACAAAAAATGGGGCACTTAATATCTTGTCCAACGTGTCCTGTTGTCTGCACGCTGCAGGAACGTCCATCAGGACGCTGCTGAAACTGCTAAAATCATAGCCAAATTCTGGGCTGACTGTATTTAGATTGCTATCGACACGCTAAGAAAAAGAAAAGTACGTAAATTACAGTCAAAACCAAAGTCAAGACCGTGTGCTACTGCGTGTGTGCGTGTGACCACGATTTTTCCCACAGGTAGTATAACTAATTTAATAAATAAATAATGTTTTATAAATAATAATAAATATTGTAAATAATATACTAATTGAGGTGTTTGGTGGTGTGCATTAATTCCGAGACATGTTATCATTATTGTAGGCCTCATTCGTGATGAGCCCATCCATAAGAACTTTGATGGGGCCCGCAAGGGTCCATGCCTGCTAGGGTGCGGGTTATTCGAAAGAGATACCGTGGCCCCTGGCACACAGGCAACTGAGGGAACTCGGGTGGGTTTTAGTCAGTAAAAGTTAGCGTGGTTCTGCTCCACCCAGAGCGGGATAAGTTATTTGATGATTTCCCACGCTCAAAAAAATAAAATCCATAAGAACTTGAAGAATTCGTGACCAAAACCAAAAGAAATAAACCAAAACGAACCTGAATCGATAACAATCAAAGATTTAGGACAATTTGTGCTATACTGTGAACGACTAATGACAGTTTAAGTAAAATTGAAAACGTTGCAACGCTTTAATCTCGGAAAACCTTTCAACACAAACGTACAGTAAACATGTATTGTTGGTAGTCGGTAGCCGGCAGAATGTTAACGAATTACATGTTTTAGAGGAACTAGTTAAGAGTTCATTAAGAAAACATGAGAATTCCTCCGAGCGTTGATTGAAATGCTGTTTGAATTAATTGAGTTGAGGTGCTGCGTTATTTAAATGTAAACTGTGTTCTAATTATGACTCACGGGAGTGTGTTTGTGGTGTATTAATTGAGTTATGTAATAATAGTGTCAAAAAGTCATATTTTACTGCGGCAGGATTTTTTCACGCACCTGATTTTCGACTCTCGGTGTTAAATCGAGCATTGAGAATTCAACAGAGTGTATCTCATCGCGTCGAAAATCGAACACTGTTTTACTGTCCGATTTTGAGTGCGCTTAAAATCCAATACGCGAAAAAATCCCGCTGCGATTTTGTTACACCCGTTTGAATATCAACTTACTAACACTTTAAATAAGAAGTACTTTTAGTACAAAAACAGTCAAAAAAAATCTAGCTTATGCCTGCAACTTCACCTACGTGATTTTTTTTGGTTTATTCTAAAACTAGCTTTTACCAGCGGCTTCGCCCGCGTGGTGGTCGGTGTATTATTTATTTAATTATTTATTTATTATGGCACTCCAACGACTAGTTCACATAAACATTACAGAAAGTTTAGTCATAATTAATCTAGTACTACAGTGAACTTATCACTTAAAGGTGTGCACAGCACTTACATGGTTTGCCTAATTAAACCCAGTTAATGAAAGTGGCGAAAATAACAATAAAATTAAATTAGTTAATAATTATAAAATCAAATAAGTTACTAATAAATATAAAATGACAATGATAAAATCAACTAAATTAGTAAGAAATTAACAATTATAAAATCAAGAAAATCAATAATAATACATGCAATGAAATGGGTGAATTTAACATTTTAAAAATTATAAAAATTATACATATAAACCCTCCTCTTAAATCACTCTATCTATTAAAAAATCGCATCAAAATCCGTTGCATAGTTTTAAAGATTTAAGCATACATAGGGATATAGGGACAGAGAAAGCAACTTTGTTTTATACTATGTAGTGATGATATTTCCCATGATACACAGTAAAACTGTAGTTTCCTATTAGTGAAAGGTCTTCTGAATCGCATCAGTATTTCAGAAAGTTACCCCCTACATACCATCTAACCTCTGCAAGATAATATTAGTAAGGAAATGTGTGTGGTTCCTTTAATAGCAACAAGAATAATATTCCCAAGATTTTGTAATATCCAACTCGATTTTAAAAGAGTGTCCGTGGAGTTTCTTGCCCGTTCTTCTCCATAGAGATCTACGTTTTGGAATGGGCAACAAGCTTCAACTTTCCAATTGGTCGACTTTTTGACAATTCAAAAATGCCTGTAAATGGTTTAATTGAAATAAATGCTTTGAGTTTGAGTTTGAGTTTGAGATCTAAATAAAATTGAGAATAAAATAGAATTTGACAAATAAATAAAATTGAAGTGTCTGTTTGTAATGTCAAAATACACAGCATTTTACTGAATGCATATGATACAGGTACACTTACGGTACTAATAACAGAATTTTTGTCTATCTGTCTGTTTGTTACGCCTACTCTCCGAAACAGCTGGACTGATTTTGACGGGAGTTTCATGGGTAGGTAGCTGATGTTATAAGGAGTAACAGTTATAGGATTTTGCTTCCGTGTGCCGTGTCCCGTGAGATAATTTCCGAAATCACGCGTGCAATGCCGTGGGAAAAACATACATTCTTAGTCATTTCTTGGCTGCGTTTTTCTTTTCCGCTACATTATTGCACCAATTTCCTTTCAAACAAGCTAAAACTTTCATACAAAATTAAAATGAACGTGGCTCTCCATCAAGTCAGGGGAACTAATAAATCGCGAGCGTCATGAGTAAACAACGGCCAAACTTAAGTCTTTTTTCAAAGTCCAAACTCCTGAACAACGATTTTATACCCATCTTAAAGTAACAAAACAGTGATTTCGTTGCACTAAAATGTTCACAACAAACATTTACCTGCAAAAATGACGGCTCATGAAATCCTTAATCGTAGCAAGAAAATATGAAACGTCCGTTGCTTGTTTACGTTGGTATTGGGTCAATATTTTCCAACAGAAACGGCAACGTATTTGAAATTACTTTCAATTAGATGTGTGTTTATGGAACACAAGTTGAGTATGATTGTATTGGTTTAAAATCAATTGGTTTGTCGTGTGGCTTCGTGATTGGTTTCTGGGATATTTCCATTGATCATGAAGACTAGTGGGAATTATATTTATAAAATAACTAGATGACCCGACAGACGTAGTCCATTCGCTATAAATGTTTCATGCAAATTTCTTAATTTTTTCTTTCATAAGAACCTTGTCCTGATAATAGCAAACACAACAAAAAAAGAATGAACAAAACTGGTCTACCCGTTCAAGTGTGATGCCGTGAGTCGTGACCAAGGGAAATAGGGATTCATTTGTAATATATACGGTGACTGGTAATTAGTGACCGACATTTAAACACATGATTGTACTCATCATAACAATCAACTTTCCCAAAGAAACATTTTTTTTATTTAACTAGCGAATGTCTCCAATCACCCCAATAAAATATTGAGTACCTAACAAGAATAATATACCAGCAGCTGTAATTTAATTTAGTTACCTACAAACAAAAAATAATTCACTTTTACCATGCATTATTCTCGTATCTTTAATTTAATCACCCTACAGACTGCGCGCGCGCTATCATCTGTGAGTCGCTTGACCACGGGACGCGCGCGAGATCCTTTGTTAAATTAATGAAAAAAGAATAATGCTAGGTAAAAGTGTTTTTTTTTTGTTTGCAGGTAACTAAATTAAATTGCAGCTGATGGTGTATTATTCTTGTTCTGACGAATATCCTACCCATTAAAAAATATAATTTTAATCGATTGCCGGAGATATTGCGGAACATGCATACAAAAAAAAAATACAGACGAATTGAGAACCTTATTTTTTGACGTCAGTTAATAAAACTAACTTTGTAACAGCATCCGGGTTTGGGTTCATCAAGGGTCGGGCAATGCCTAATTGAGGTTCGCCCTATCAGGGGTTTAAATTGATGGACGTAATATGATGAGAGGGTTCAAATTGTCTTCTATGACTGAAAGGTATGTTTTTAAGTGAATTAAAAATGAGAGTAATGTCCATCGTTCACGATGCTACTAAAAAATAACGAATTATGAACTCAAACCCTACTTCCTATCCTATCCTACCAATATTATAAATGTGAAAGTTTGTGAGGATGGATGGATGGATGTTTCTTATTCTTTTATGCAAAAACTAGTGAACGAATTTGGATGAAAGGTACACAGATACTTAGTTCATAACCTGGATTAATACATAATAATAATAACAAAAAAAGCCTTATATTTCTTATTAAAAAAAAATATATCTAAAATAAATAGCTATGAAACTTACTTTCTAAAACTACATTTTCTTAAATTATATGACGTTAAATTTATTTTAAACTTTCTACGCTAGTAAGAACCCCTCATTTAATTGAAGGTGAAGAAGGCCTTATCCAGAGATTTCCATTCCTCCCTATCATTTGCTGTGTTCACCCACTGTTTGCCAGCCACTTGTACTATGTCGTCTGCCCACCGGGCAGTTTGTCGACCTCTTTTCCTAGTGCCTGGTGGCCCGTTCCAAGATGTTAGTCTATAAGTCCATCGATCTTCTGTCAACCTAGCTACGTGACCAGCCCAGCGCCACTTTAGTTTTTTTACAGTGGCACAGAGCATCGGTAACCTTTGTCTTGTTTCTTAAATGCTAAGGGGTATTTTTTGAATTATTTTATTTTTTAATAAACTTCTCTCCATACTTCTTGGCCATGATCTAATTTAACACATAGGGTACTTTTTATCGCATTAGTATGTTCCTGCGGGATAATTTCCGGCCTCTGCGGGATAATAAGTAGCCTGAATGTCCCAGCACTAGTATTTCAAAGGCGGTCCATCCGTACACGACGTCAGAACGAAAGAAACACACAAGTGCATACAAAAAGAAAAACATGAAAATAATACAGATTATACTTTCGAACACAGAACATAAATAGTCGGCAGCTGCACGCCGTGACTGTGACAAGAAAGCTTCCACTCAGCATGATGCTGTGCTATGGGACCCACAGCACAGCGCTGATTTTCAGTGGTCACTCGAAAACGACGTTCGAAAATCAAGACAGGATTATAAATAGCATAATCAGCCTATAATGTTTTCAGTGCTGGGACACAGGCAGGCGCAGTCCGAGGGGGGTCCTAGGGGTCATGACCCCCACAAAGCCGTAAACGTTAAGCATAAAATAGTAATTTTTCGAAAATATAATAAATTTTCTTATTAATATGTAGTCTTTGTCTGTGACTCCCCAAAGTCTTTGGCTGCGACCGCGCCTGGGCACAGGCTTCTCTTTCTTCTTTTATATATCTGTTTTTATTAAATTTTTTGTTATGTGCGTTTTGTTTGTGCAGAATAAACATTTTTTCTTTCTTTATTTCTTTCCGGGAGGAAATGGGCTATCAGGCTGTGTGAACTAAAAAAATTAACAACTTGCGTGTATTATACTGGATAACATTTTAACCAGTGTGCAAACTGTAACTATGAATTCAGCATATCATTCTAGACCCCCTAGAGTAGAAAATTTTTGTCGGTCGTACATGGGGGAATGATATGCTAAATTCATGGTTACAGTTTGCACACTGGTTAAAAATTTACCCTGTATAGGGTGGCAGGGACATCGACGTGCAACCTGTTATCTTAGATTCAGTATACGATTCTGAATCCTCCGCGTTGAAATTTTTCGGCGGTTATAAAAAAAATTGCTCTGCCATACATTTTGACCGCTGTCGGTCCACTTTTCTATGAAACACAAGTTTTTTCTTTTTTACCGACGAAGCATTGCTAGGGGTCTAGAATTATGTGCTGAATTCATGGTAAGGGGCCATCCATAAATTACGTCACACAAATTTTATGGTTTTTTGACACTTGCGAAACCCCCTCCCCCCTTGTGTGACGTCACATATTTTTCAATTTTATATTTATAAGTAATTCAATTTAAACAGCAGTTTTTCCATATTTTTTATTTGAAATTAAAAATAATCTTTATTAAAATTTACATAAATTCAAATATTTTAGATAAATAGTAAAACTCTTATAGATCGAGATCGACTTAGTAATATTTTAAAGTTTTTGGTTTACATATAAATTTCGAGTATTAGTATTTTCGATTTTAACATGTAACGTCGCCACCTGTCCCTTGTCACACAATGTCACATTTCATTGACCCCCTACCCCTCCTTAAAGTGTGACGTAATTTATTGACGGCCCCTAACAGGTTGTGCGTCGCTGTCCGTCCCACGCTTAATTTCTTCCAAGAATTCAGGCGTGATACTATGTCATGTTAAAGTCTGTGCCAGCAATGGTTGTACTGGAAAATCGTTAAACACACCAATTAACATCAACATCAATTAGGGACTCTGCAATTTCGTTGTATTTGGTAAACTCATGTTTTCGCGTGAAACCAAGTATGAAATTAACTTTCTAAAATAAACAGCTCAATTATATAAATGATGCCTGGTTTCATTTGACGGAATAATCGGATGGCGGCTGTAAAACTGAATTTATGATGCGGATGATACCGCCGGCAATAATTACTCGTTATTAGTCGTATTATTCAGTCCTATTAGTCAAAGTTATTATTTATCGGTTATTATTAAAGCATAAGTAATGTAGTTATTTTGGGCTAGATTTTTTTTATTATGTCCTTAAATGTAAACATGGGCATCACAGCAGACCCTATCAAAATACTAGCGCTGCTATAGATGTTTTTTTTTTGTTTGACTTTTTAGCCTGGCACAGGTCTTCTTTTTTTTTTGTTTTCACTATTTTGTTGCTTTTAACCTTGACAAACTTAAACGTTTTAATGTTCTTTTTTTCTAGTTTTCATGATTTTGTTAGATTCAATGTTTTTTTTATTATTGGGGGCTTGTGGCTAAGTTAACAGCTGCACGTGCCGATCGATCAGGTTAAGCTATGCTTGCCGCGGTTGGTCCGTGGATGGGTGACCATCTTTACATACTAAGACCCCTCCGTGCCTCGGAAAACACGTTAAGCTGTTGGTCCCGGCTGTCATTCATTGATCTCTGACAGTCGCTACGGGTCGTCAGAAGCCCGAAAGTCTGACAACCAGTCTTACCAAGGGGTATCCTGTTACCCAGTAACTGGGTTGTGGAGGTCAGACAGGCAGTCGCTTCATGTAAAATACTTGTATTCAGCTGCATCAAGTTAGACTGGAGGCCAACCCCAACATAGTTGGGAAAAGGCTAGGGAGATGATTTCCTGTGCGTGTGATAAATAAAATATTTTTCTTTCTTTCTTTCTTTCAGATACAAGTTTTTTTTGGTCCAGCTGGATAATGGCGTAACGCACTAACAGTAGGGCACTTTGTGCTTTATTCTGCTATCGGCACTTTATTTTTGTTTTGATTGTTATTATTTAATTGCCAGTGCCGTAACGCAGATCCATTTTATAGTCTACTAGCTTTTGCCAGCGGCTTCGCCCGCGTGGAGGTCGGTGTATTATACAAATAAACCTTCCTCTTGAATCACTCTATCTAAAAAAGCCGCATCAAAATCCGTTGCGTAGTTTTAAAGATTTAAGCATACATAGGGATATAGGGACAGAGAAAGCGACTTTGTTTTTTAATATGTAGTGATGGTCCCCAGCCTTGACATTAACAGTCAATGGACAATATTGTTGAAACTTTTTCTATCTGAATACGGGGCTTTTAGCTACTTTGTATGTGTCTATTTTAAGTATCTGTTTTCGTTCTTTTTTTTGTAATGTGCGATTTGTTTGTGCAGAATGAAATTTTTTCTTTCTTTCTTTTCTTTTTCTTTTAGGGCTCGCTTTCATTTTGACAGTTCAACAACTTTCATTGCGTTGTTGAGCAGACAAGTTTTTTGAACATATGAATCAATGGATTAGCAATATACTTCAGAATTAATCAGATTGTGATTGATAGTGAGTTATGCAATTAGGGTGCTGATCCTTCCTCATTCCTAGGCGTCTCCACAGCCTTCCAAGACACGCTGTGTTTGGTCTTTCTGGTCCTTCTGCCATGAACAGATAGTGGGTTATAGGTCAATCAAATTAAGTACCTACCCGTGTTAAATATAGGTAGCCAGCTGATGGACGGCCGGCTCAAGACTAATTTACTGGCAACCCTTGCTGACTTTAACGACTTACCGAGATAACATAACGTTTGGACGTTCTAAAATATATACCAAGCTAAGTTAGGAAATAGTTTCACAACGGCTTCCTGATCTAATTTATGTGCAAATATTTAACTTTAAAAATAGCTATAGATTCTTATGAACGAATGCAGTTAGAAATTCCCATGCATCACAATAGCTCCTATTGTACGAATGCAGCCACCAGAACGAAGAACTAAATAAAATACCATGTAGATTTCTCCACCCTTCTGTTTACCAAATAAGGTTGTTTTTGCTCTACTCCGATGTTGTGTATAACTTGGTCTAAGCTTATGATGTTGGACAGCCGCCAAGTGCAACACTGCGGGGCGACTATTTGGCACGAGACGTCAAAACCGATTGTAACCGATGTGGAAGCCGATTGTAGGTTTGGCTCTTCCATCAATTTATTCGGTGATAGAAAATTTACATCCATATCGAGTTTGTGGGATTACAACAACAATTTTATGGATGTTATCTTCCGTTTATTGTAAAGGACTGGCGGTAAATGGGCAAACTGACTTTTAATATAGAAGTCATAACGTTTTTTTTTTTGGGTGGGAAATTATCAAAAAACTTCTCCCGCTCTGGGTGGAGTAGGAGGGCGTGTCAGACTTTTACTGACTAGAACCCACCCGTGTTCCTTCAGTTGCCTTTGTGCCAGGGGCCGCAGTAACTCTTTCGAACAACCCGCACCCCTGGCAAGCATCGGCCTTTCCGGGCCCCATCAGTTGGTGCTGAAATCTCTTTGAGGCGCGCGTGGAACACAACGCGCCGTCGACCCGGGCTTGGTCCTTACCGGACAGCGAGCTACCCGTTACTCGCCGTCCGCAAGCCCGCGCCTACGGTGGCCGTGAATCAGCCTGGGATTTCCGACGCCCAGGGACGCTATCTCCTGCGGAGGAAATGTGTCTGGGTTTATTAACATAGAGGTCATAACGTTGAGCTTCTTAAGTTTTGAGTTGAGTTGCACGATCACTGACAAATGCGTGCACTGGCTTTACAGGTTCACCCAATCTGTGTGATTCTTTTATCAAAGGACCATTTCAGACGCCACGGTCTTCATATGATCTGACCAAGATTATGTCTGGACTTTAAAACAGACTGTGACCTTTGAGTATTTTCTTCTTAGAGTAGTCAGATAGGAAACGCCAACCTCATCTAGTTTTCAAAGTATGATTGACGCGGAAAAGTATTTGTGCATACCTACTTACAAAAATAAAATAAATTAACATTCAACGACGCTTATCAACAGCAGTTCTTTTATTCGATCAAAATAAATGACAATAACAGTTTAATACATTAAAAAATAAAATTTAGTCGGACGATTTTATTCACACTGATACAAAGCATTTAAAGAATTTACAATAAAATGCTCGTTGAAAAAAAAATTCAATTGCGCGAAAAAAGCTTTTCAACAGAAAAATTCACACCTCATCAAAAATTCGATTTGTTTACAGCAAAATAAAAGGTTCCGGCTCGTCAAAATAAAATCTCTGGAAGAGCGTCTTAAAAATTCCTTTGAGGCCTTTGCATTAAGTAATACAAAAAACTGTTTTTAAAAGGGTTTATTCTCCTTGGTTATATTTTTCATTTCCTTGTTGATTATGAAATGGCTGCTGAGCAAACTGTACCCGGAGAATTAGCATTATTTAAAGAACCGGTGTTATAAGCCGAGGCAGCATTATTACAGCTCTTCACAACGATCGTCTGCCAACTTGCTATGAAGAACTAAATTACGATCGTTTAGACTGCAGTCCAACTCAATTCCATTGCTATTTTCACTAGGTAGTAAATTAAATTGCCAACTATATACCAATATCAAATTATGTACATATTCGTTACTAAGTTCTATCTGACACAAATTTATTTTATTTAAGTATGCATATATACACGTCACGTTGCAGTATAAGTACAAAGCTTCAGTTGAAAACCAGCGTTAGGTACTAGTTTTCTGGATTTTTTTTAATGAACTTGGCCTTTTTGGCCCAGCCGTGAAGCACAATTCAATGCTAGTTTTTGACATCGCAATTTATACTTTTTATTTGATTTTTATTTTGATTGTATTTGTTTCTGCTGTAGGTATACATATTGTGTGCCTTTTAGTATGTGCTAAGTAAATGTATTTTCTCTCTTTCTCGGTCTGGTAATAAAATTCACGAGCTGGAATCCCTCGTCTTTTAATCCACAGAAAAACTGACTGTTAACGGTCAAAACCCGCATAGTGATAGCCATTACTGTGTTTGGGTATTTGCTTTTATACAATTTATATAAGTTCTACCTACGTTGTGGTTAAACCCATTTGGGAAAACCGCAGGGTTATGATTTGCTTAATACTACATTTTACAGAGCTATTAGCAGCCATACTGGTTAAACCTGAAATGAAACGACATAATAAACGTGTATAATGTTATCACTCTGAAGTTTTGTATCAAATAAAAGATATATGTACTTTTTGTGTTTTTTTAAGAAGATAAAATATAAAGAATAAAGAATAATAATTAAAAATATTTATATTTATATAAATACACCGTGACATTTTAGTCGTCTTACAACGGCAGCCCACTTCATGTATCCAATGACCACTAATCATTTATAAAAATAAAAGTAAACTAGAATAAAGAAAGACATATGAATAATAAATAATAAAAAAATATCATTCAATATGACACATGATGTAGTTTTGAGCACTCTGTTATAGAGATGGAATGAATGATGAAATGTATTGGTATAATGGTAGGTAGGTAGAAATCTTCTACCGATTGATACGTAAACATTATTAACAGGGAAGGTGGGTGTTTCATAATTCTAAGGTATTATTTATTTTTCTTAACTTAATGAATGGTAACAATTTTTTAATCGCGCCTGTAGGTATTTTATGTCGGATGCATTAGTGGACCACCTTTGTAAGACGACTAATATGTCGTGACATATTAGTCGTCTTACAAAGTGTGTTACAAAGTCTTTCGTGGTCCACTAAAATATGATTTTTTACTAAAAAAACACTACCTACCTACCTTTTTTACTGATTTTTTTTTTTTTTTTTTTTAATGTAGTAAAAAATCATATTTTCTACCTCGTTGGTCAAGTGGTTACAAGCGCTACTACTGAGCATGAGGTTGGATCCAGGGTTCGATTCTCAGGTCGAGTAAAGTGATATTGGGTTGTTCTATCTGGAATTTCTCAGTTGTCTGGATTTGTGGCTTGTTGACGGCAAAAGGCTCGTCCCCTATTACATGGGACTTAAAAATAACTGGCGAAATATAAACATTATATTACGCCTTGTTTCCCACAAGGCATAATATAATGTTTAAAAATATTATTTCGAGGATGTAATAAATAATCTTACCTCCAAACAGCCTTACTATTTCGGTTTACCATTTGGGACATTTCAAATTTTTTCTAAGGCCCATGTTACAGAACCTCACTGAAGACTCAAGCGTTACTTAAAATTAGTTTAAAGCCATTTGATTGGTTGAATTTCCAGTTACGCTTGAATTTTGATTTAGGTTCTATAAATGCGGTTCTAAATACATTATACATTCATTGCTTAAGGCGTGAATCAATGAATGGCGGAGGACACTATCTTGCATTTTTGCATTATATGGCTAACCTCGAGTGTGAGGATGAATGAAAGGCGACTAACAAAAGGCGGACGTGAATGGAGACACATCTGCCTTTTGTTCAGGGACGGGACGTCCTTAGAGGACAAAAGGAAGGTAAGCAAAATTAAATGGAGGAAGGTCCTTATTGGTAATGTTATTTAGAAAGGTCAGGTGAATGGTAAGCGCGACCGACTTCCATGTATGACACGATGTATGAACGTAAACATAGCAAAATGAGTATGTTATATGTAAGTAGTAAGTGGCGTGCTGTAGTTCTGCCCACCCAAACAGGAAAAAGGCGTGAATTCATATTTGTGTATTAACCCCCATTTTGTTTCAACCAGGCGGCAAACGCACGTCGAGCGCTGCGAGGCTGGGCTGCGGTACGGGCGTGGTGCGTGGCGTGGTGGCACTCCGGTCGTGAAGATGTGGAGGACACAGAGCCTGAGGAGGAGCCCTCAGACCCAGGGTACGCCACGCCCGTCTCTGTCGAGACACCACTACAGAGCACCGTGTCTAGGTAAGAGTTTGAGGAGACAGAATATATTTACAAAAAATAAAGTCAGTGGTAAAATTTTGAGTTAAAAGTGGTCAGCTTAAACTGGTACTGGTAGTGTTGACACTGCCTAATGTGTGAGTAACAGTAAATAATGACAGTCAATTTTGCTACCCAAGTCGGACAAAGGGTTATTTGGTTTTTCCATTAGAAATTTCTTAATAGCAGCAATATTTGTGCTAGATTGGTGGCAATAGAATCGCCACCTTATAACATGGGAGTAACTGGTGAAATGTAGGTGTAGTATTAGTTAAACTCTGCCTTAATCTTTAGGGAAGGAAACAGACAAGGCGTGATGTTATGTTAAAAATGTTAGTGTATGGTTGTTTTTTTTATGTTGCGACTTACCTACCTAGTTGTACTATCATAACGTCTAAGCTCACTAAGGTCTTATAAGCCCAAAAGCACAGTTCCTTATGGTCATGAACAAATTCTAATCAAACTCGTTAATATTACAGCTGAGTTGAGCTACACGGTGACTGCTACATACATGCCGTCTGTTGAGATAGGTCAGCTCAAAGCTGCAATGGCTCTTTCTTCAAAAGGCCTTTCCAGACATTACCCTGCATTGTTAGACTCACATAAAATTTAAATAATATTATGTTTGGACTTTAAAAGAGACCATGACCTCTGAGTTTGTTTCGGCTTTTCTTCTCAGGGAACAGTCAGCTAGGAAATGCCGGCGCCATCTAGTTTAAAAAAATATTGACCAACAAAATATTGACGTGTAAAAGTGTCTTTTAAGATCTACTTACATAAATAAACATTTAACCTTATCTACGTAGACAAGTACATCTCAACACCAGTCATCAGGAACTGTCGGTTCTGATAACGATACAAAGGTGGTCCCTTAGGCATTGAAGGCACCACTTATAACACGCGACCCTTCGTTACGTCTACAGGACAGTTACAGTGATGTTATAATATATAAACACATAACTAACTCCAGGTATGGTACAAAGCTTTTGTACTTTGTGAGCAAAGGATTGTTGAGATTTGTTGAAGCTTGATTTTGAGACTCAACTCTCGAGACTCCATCAACTAGTATACGTCGAAATTATATTTCTATCTGCGTCGTATTCGTCTATTTATGCGTTTATTTTCTTTCTCAGAGCCACATCAATAAACGTCATCAGGGACCCTTACGCATCTCGCGGCGGTGGTTCCAGCGGCTCAGGGGGTGATGGAGGAACCTCCCCCCTCCGACGGAGCTATGAGCCACCTTGCAACATGCCCGCAGCCCGCGACAGTCGCTCCCTGCCTCCCAACACCAGAATCAACGCTACTACCTCACCAGCACCTAAGTCTGCATCCGCAGACTCAGTATACACAATCGTAATTAGATTACCAGAAGCCGACACCGAGAGGCCTACGATCCAAATGATCACAGAAGAATCTCCACCTTCTAACGCAAGATCACACTTCCGACCAACCAGAGGGGACTCAGAGTTCAACCTGCATCCCGCTGGACACCAACCGTTGAATAGAAGAGCATCCAACGTACAAGATGTTAGAATCCCTTTGAACGCAAAGATAATTCCGAAGCAGTTAGCAGGGAAGGGACTAGCGAAACAGCCGAAACCAAAAAAGAAAACCCAAGAGAAAAAGCAGGAGATGAAAGCAGCAAAAACGTTGTCGGCCATACTTCTCTCTTTTATACTCACTTGGACGCCTTACAACATTCTGGTGTTACTGAAGCCTCTCACAGCGTGTACAAAGTGCATCCCTACCGAGCTGTGGTCCTTCTTCTATGCTCTTTGTTACATTAACTCTACGATAAACCCTGTGTGTTACGCTTTGTGTAACGCCACCTTTAGAAGAACGTATGTTCGGATTCTGACGTGCAAGTGGCACAATAGGAATAGGGAAGCGATGACTAGGGGTGTGTACAATTGAATTGTGATGAGCTTGGTTTCATTGAATGATTACGTCTAGCGACGGTGCCAAAATGTAAATTGCCCAATTTTGGTGACCGTTTTGTTTTGTTTGTTGTTGAAGTGTGAATCAATGCTGGTAAACGGAGCGGAGGTAATGGATTTGTAATGAATTAAAGAATTGTTACAGATTGTGAAGATAGGAAGAATGTGCCAAAATTTTCAAGATATATTCTATTACCAGCATTGGCACAATTGAACTAAAAGAACCTAATTTAATAATATTCTTCCTAAAAAGTGAACTAAAATGGACTGCTAAAAAAAACGTGGTATCATCCATATTTAGTGCGTGAAAGTAAAATTTATTTTGTCCATTGAAACGATTAGTTGTGAATTTTGATTTCGATTAGTGAGTTGACCGTCCCGTCCATACATAGTATATTATTTGTAGACTTAGATACATTTTATTTAATTTTAATTTTGTTGTTTATGAATGTTTTGTTATGGTCGTTTTTTGTGACGTGGCAAAAATACTTCGGTAAAGTTGAAGTTTCAGGGTAGCCTGCGAAATTCAAATTTAATTACGTTTTTTCGTAATTTGCAGGTCAGTATAATACCAGGCTGTAAGTTGATTAACATGTCTGTATTTTCAGAATTATAATCATTTAAAGCTTCAATACAACCCTCTTAGTTCATTTAATTCCATTGGATGACTATTTGATGAAAAAGTCATTTAATGGAATTAAATGAACTTACTTATGGTAATCCTGATGCGTATGAAAGAATAAACGAATTGGATATGACTGACGTTTCCAGTCACTTAAAGAAAAGTGATTTCCAACAGGTATGAGATAAAAGTAACAGTTTCAAAGATCCAGAAATTCAGCCATGTTATCTATTATCTATTGATTTCTAAAAACGTAAGTCTAAAATTGGTTTATCAAAACGTTGAAATTAGAAAAAAATACACTCTTTCTATGTTTCATTTACAGTTTACTTACGAATATATGCATGCCACAAAAAACGTCCTACTCTTCTGTTATAAGAAGAAGAATTATTTAATTTTAAATCAAGATTTTAAGAGCAAAATTAAATGCCATGAGTATAATTAAGAGTGATTAGTGTTAGAGCAACAGAGCTGATTATAGCTGTATTAAAAACTGGTAGTTTGTCAAAAAATCTAGTCAGAGGACCGGTAAGAAAATGTGAGACGCCATTTTGTTTTCCAATTTTAAGACTGATTTACACGGTGCAATTTAATTGACCGTAAGTTGAAGCAACAATAAACGTTAATTTGTTGCTTCAATTGTATGTAACGGACAAGGAACTTGCATCTTGTAAATGGGACTTTATAGATATTTGATTATTCAAACACACGTTTTCTTTTTGTTGCGTTTGTACACTCAATAAATCTGTTTGGTGTTGGCAGTTGTAACTTATAAACATTATACAGATAATGTCAATCATTAAACAATCCAACAGAGTTATACAGGAGTTATAGTAAGCCGCATGCACACCAATCTATTTTGTTGAGTGTACTTTACACGACTTTGAATTTCAACTTTCGAATATTCGCCTTTCGGAGATCAAATTGTGACCATCACTATTCAAACGTGAATTCGATACCAGGTGTACAAAATTAGTGAGGTGAAATAAAAATGAAGTGTCGGATATCGTATTTTCGTATCGGACCGCTTTGGAGATGTAACTCTAGTCAGATATTTCTCTGGATCTGTTCTAGATAAGGTTTGAGCTTTTAGGATTAATATCGACGAATTTAGATGAAGAATAATTTCGTTTGCAATCTTTTGATGGTAACTTATTTAATTTTCATCTTTCTTTTTCGTCGAGTGCTTCAAATCTTTGAAATTCTTGTCCATTGAAAGAGTTTTTTTTGGGCCTTTTAATTTTTTCTGCGCTTTATAAAAAGTTTTTGCTGTGAACATTCCTTTTCGTTTTAAGCTTCTAACGCTAACGTTATTGCTTAAAAATGTTCTATGTGTTTGTTTTAGATGTAAAAGAGTTGTAATGAGTGACTCGTAGCACTTGTAAGTTAGAATGTATCAACTTTATGCATCAATGTATGTCGAACGGTATTAAGAGAGAGTCCTGAGCCTTTTTTCAATATATTTACTGTGTGTTTCGTAAAGTATTTTATTTAAGTAAGTTTTATAATTATAGAAATTCTGAGCAATACTCAAATCTATTTCTTGTGAGAATACTAAATGTTTATATGATAATTTTAAGAATTCAAAGATGACCATTTAAAAAATTGTTAAGAATTGTTTTTCTTCGTGAGTACCTACCTACTCTGTGGTTTTATTCATGATCAAAGGCTTATTGGTCTACTCATACGAAATATCTCGCCCGAATCGGGTGAAAGAAAAATCGATTCGCGAGTTAATTCGTGCGAGTTGACTGATATGCCAGATTTACGTGAGATATGATCACATCTCGACTATAAAAATTCATACAACGATCTGTATCAAAATGTGAACCTTAGTAATTGTATTGTTTTACCTCACTCTTCTACGAAAATTTTAATGATATTATGGAATCTATTATTCCTTTTAATGTCGTAATTACTATCACTATTGTGATAACGTTGTGAGAAACGAATAGTGAGCTAAAATGATAATCCAATTTTATTGCATCGCTAATCGTACCCGACAATGTATCAAATTAATATAATTAAATATGTGTCAGTCAACGTAGATAATATGGGATATACTTATTCATTGAATTCTAAATATATGTATTGATTTTAAAACATTTAATTGTAATTGTAAATACAACATTCCATAAATTAAGTCTATGACATTTGTATCGGCAGTATTACTATCAATAGGAATATGTATTATACAATTAATGTGTGTAACTACTTAAGGCTATGTAATATATACATCAAATCTATGAGTGTTGTACAACGTTCCTTTGTTGTGAATGAGGTTTTATTAACCTAATTATTAATTATATGTATGTGTAGAAATAGAAATCTATTATATATCAACGCGATTTACATTTAAGTCCTAGATTTGAATAAAACCAAATTTTATACAAAATGGAGGAGAATTACGCATTTTTCTTACAAAAAGATAACAATAGTAAAAGCGCGCGCGGCAGGTCCATTGCCTTTTAAATAATAAACGAGAGTTGCCAAAAATGTGCCATATATTTAATATATTAATAAAATGCGTAACGAATTATTGGTACTTATTCCACAAACTAGAAACAGTTAAAGAGTGGGGATGGAGCTGAAGTACAATAAAAACCAAAGAAAAAACCAAGAGAGAGAGATAAGAGGAAAAAACCAAACCACAAAAACAATAACAATAAACAACAAAATAAAAAATGTCATATATCATTCCAATCAACATTTAAAAAATCACCAATTTTATATCCTACATAACACAAAAATACTATGCATTACTACATCACACTGTAATACATTATCAAAAAACTTTATGTCTAAAATATTAGTTACTATTATATACTTTTATCTACTCTCACATCGTAAAAACTTCAAAACCAGATTAAATTGACATACTTACTATATAAAGACAATACCTAAATTTAAAAATAGAATCAAATTGAAACACTCTAAAAAACATTTTTGCCCCAATACAATATTTGGCAAATCCAAGAAGTATACACCGTGACATTTTAGTCGTCTTACAAAGGCGGTCCACTCAATGTTTCCGTCATAAAATACCTCTAGGCACGATTAAAACATTGTTACCATTAATTAAGATAATAGGTACAATGAAAAATAAATAATGATTTAGAATTATGAAACACCTCCCTGTTAATAATGTTTATGTATCAAACGGTAGGAGATATCTACCTACCTACCATTACATTCCATCAATAATTCCACCTCCATAACAGGATGTTTCAAAATACGTCATGCGTCTTAATGAATGATATTTTCATTTTTTAATTAAGTACGCAAATGTTCAAAAAACCTTTTTTTTAAATAACTGGTTAGTAGTCATGGGATAAATGAAGTGGGCTGCCGTTGTAAGACGACTAAAATGTCACGGTGTATATCACCATGGAGTTTTCATCAATTTTTTTTTTCTAATGGAACGCATTTGCGGGGTGCGCTATTTTAAACGATTACAAAACTATTTCTTACTATTTTAACTTTGATCCTTCTATTTAGTAGGTTAAATCCCTATGTATGAGAGTAGATAAAGTAGTGTATGAAACTGCACATAACTAGGTATTAAAACACTCGTGTGATGATATTATAAACCTCACCTACGCTCAGTTTTTAACGCACACTCGTGATTTAATAAAACCCCTCATTGTGCAATAGTTTCATAAACAACTATTAACGGTTGAGAGTACTCATGAATCGAATAAGTTTTACTATGAGGCAAACTCTAAAATATCGAAAAAAGCTGTTATTTCATAAAAACCACACAATCAATAAGTATTGTTAAGAAGTTTCTCTAAACATTAACCCCCTTGTTACAAAACCTCTTAACCACCAAGGCAGTTTTTGAATAAAGAACCCAATGTTAACAATGCAGTTCTATTTACAAAACTGACAACTTAGTCCGGTGCTATGTTCTCATTCTTGTAAGTATTAAGAACTTTATCAAAATCTAAATAATATTTGAAATTAAAAAACTGGCTAGAACTTAAGTAAGATCGCGTTTTGTAATAAGAGTTTAAGTTGGTCCCATCACAAAAATAAACATATATTCATGAGTAGGTACTGTTAAGGCACGGTTTCCCAGAAGTGCGGTGACCGCCATGTAACGGATAAAGTGGTGGCTGTGAAGAAAATGATCGTTGCGGGTTTGACTTTACGGTGTCAAAAGACGCTCTCTAGGAAAACACTTCAACTTACTTCCATAAAACGTCAGTGTCGTCAATCTCCAATAAATTGTGGACGCTATGTGACGTCCGCCGTATTCTCAGGAAACTTTAGCTGTACAACTAAATATCTTTTACACTAATATTGTTGTTATACGTTAGATTATTTTACTGATTTACAAAACACTAAGTACATTAGAATGCGTAATTCTGCCATTATACCCGACAAGACTATTTGACTTACAAATACGATTGCAACACAGTAATTTCCACTGACCACATTTACTTGAGCGAAACATTGTTTTATTGAGTAAAAACTGTTTGTTCAATGAGCGTTGTAATTATTATCTGCTCCAAAATTATTTAAACAATTTTTTGTTTTTGGAATTTTTGTTAACTCATGCTTCCTTCGCATATTGCAAGCTGAAAATAAAATATTCGGAGATAAGACAAGATTTTGCTCTAGATCGTAGCTAGGCAAATTCTCTTGAATACAAAAATAGTCAATAAAAACCCTTTTGTGCCAAAATCCATAAAAAAATCCAACAGTCTAAATATAAATATTAATTGCTTGCATATTCATTTTGATAAAAATCTATTTATGTGACTTTTCAGTGAGATGTGTTCAGTTGTTTCAGTGTGATTTTAAATAAAA
The DNA here is from genome assembly GCA_949091785.1 of Polymixis lichenea. NCBI lineage: Eukaryota > Metazoa > Arthropoda > Insecta > Lepidoptera > Noctuidae > Polymixis > Polymixis lichenea. The sequence goes on along the minus strand of OX420942.1, from coordinate 21,526,104 downwards.
AAATCCTGACTTACAATGATGAGTGAGACCCTTTGTTTTATTAACTAAATAAATAAACTGTATTTGTAATCACTTGGTAGGTAGTAATTCTAATTCCTAAACGTATTGTCAATGCGCACAGTAAAATTAGTTAAATCTTATTTTTGAGGATGTCCCGTAGGTATCTTAAATAAATGTCTAGTCCAAATTGTTTTGTAGGTAATCTAGTAGTTAACACTTTAAAATTCCGAAAAAGGTGCAATATTAAAATAATCATGAAAAATAACAAAAATATCTTTGATGATTCAGACAAACGTAATACGTACTACCAAAATTGTTATTTGTTACGTAAGGTTGCACGGTTTTTTTTGGCGTGAGTACTTGTATTGAAACAACTAAGCAAGCGAAGGATTCTGGGATTTAACGATAAGTGAAACAAGTGGTTCAAATATAAGAATCCAGATCGTAGCGAGGGTTTCAGGTACGAGACGCAGGATATCTGTGCTGCCGAGCGACACACAACTTTTCACCTCACTATAGCGAGGGAAATGCTAGATGAACAGCTTATATAATAGGTATATTCAATTAGTGCTTATGTATTAAAAAAATACATAAGCACTAATTTAATATAATGCAGATGTGCTGGCGAGTGCGATTATTCTAAGAATGAGGTTGGCACACTGAGATGAAATACTCGTAAGTATTAATGCATTTTCGGTGGATTGGCCATTTTCATATCGACAAGCTGTTTTCGAGAGTCATCACGAACCGTCTCGCGCGCAAGTTTGAGGACTTCCAGCCTTCCGAACAAGCCGGATTCCGAAAGGCCACCGTACACCACATACATACGCTGCGGCAGGTTATACAGAAGACCGAAGATTATAACCTGCCTCTCTGCTTAGCGTTTGTGGACTACGAAAAAGCCTTCGATTCGATCGAGACATGGGCTGTACTGCAGTCTCTTCAACGGTGCCAGATCGACTATCGGTATATCGAGGTGCTGAAATGCCTGTACGAAAACGCCACTATGTCAGTCCGACTCCAGGACCAGACTTCGAAACCTACCCTTTCTGCAGCAAGGTGTGAGACAGGAAGGCGTTATCTCTCCGAAACTGTTCACGGCTGCACTGGAGGATGTCTTCAAGGTTTTGGACTGGAAAGAGGCTGGCATCAACATCAATGGCAAGTACATCACTCACCTTCGGTTTGCCGATGTATAATTGTCATGGTTGAGAGCATGGATGACCTCAGTAGAGCTTCCGAAAAAGTGAGTCTTAAAATGAACATGGACAAGACAAAGGTTATGTCAAATACTCATGTGACACCCACTCTCATGGTGATCAGGGGCGCTACGCTCGAAGTTGTGGACGAGTACGTTTACCTAGGACAAATTGTACGTTAGGTAGGTCCAATTTCGAGAAAGAGGTCAATCGTCGAATCCAACTCGGCTGGGCAGCGTTCGAGAAGCTACGCAATATCTTCTCATACCAAATACCGCAGTGTTTCAAGACGAAAGTCTTTGACGAGTGCGTGTTGCCAGTGATGACGGATGACCTAGGGCACTGAAACGTGGTCGCTTACAATGGACCTTATCAAACCAAAAGTCACCCAAAGGGCAATGGAGAGGGCTATGCTCGGAGTTTCCCTACGTGATCGAATCAGGAATGAAGAGATCAAGGCAACCGATAGCCCCAAGAATTGCCAAATTTAAGTGGCAGTGGGTAGGGCACATTGCTCGCACAACAGATGGCCGATGGAGGCGAAAGGTTCTGGAGAGGAGACCGCGTACCGGAAGACGTAGAGTTGGAAGGCCACCCACAGGGTGGACCGATGAGTTTGTGAAGGTCGCAGAATCCGTAGGACGCGGAAAGCACAGAACCGGTCGAAGTGGAGGAGGTTGGGGAGACTTATGTCCAGCAGTGGGCGTCTTTCGGCTGAAATGATGATAATGAATGATGATTGGACTAGCGGTGTAGAAAATTATTGAACAGAAAGATTGGAATTAAAAAAAAACTTTCCATGTGCATACGGAGCGGATAAAATGCATCTTTGCACTCAAATTTCGAATGATCAACAGTATCTTTCCTAGATAGTGAGGTGAATAAATTACACACGAGGAAAATAATTCTTAATTCGAAAAAAGTATTAACCTTTGTTGGATTGTGTAACACAATCTATTTTGTTGATTGTACTTAACTGTCATCATAAAAAATGAGTTTTAATAATTTTTTTATTGCACCTTTTTATTTTACTCCCCTGTGTAAATTATAATAGTTGACAGTACAAAACTGGGCCCCTGGTAGCCCATACATTCCACCACATCACGTCTTTAACTTGGTGTCCCCACATTTTATATGCATTCCCTCTATAGAGCGACAACATACTAAGAAAGTATGGATTGCAAAAATATCTGGCACTTAGGTACGGTTTTTTTTTCTCTTGTGGTGTTCTTTTGTTTTATACTTATTTAATAATAGTTTTATTCAGGTTGAGTGATATAGTCTCTTGAGTGTTAAACGATCAGTATTAAGAAAACTTTTTCAAGTTTTTTCTTTTGTGATGTACCTTTTTGTATGATGTCGCTCTACATTATCTATGGTAGTGATTATTTTACTGCATGATGTTTTTAAGTAAATGCATATAGGAGAGTCTTAAAGACTTCTTGTATATTACTAGATAGTTAAGTACTACATCTCGATGTTAATAATTTTTATATCTCGATTCATAATAGTTTTACAACCTTGCTTTGCGATTTTAACACTTATTTTGAATTCTTCATATTTAACACCCTGTCATACATGTAAGTATAAAATATAATTATTGAGGTTGTACCTCAATAAAATCTAGATAGTAAATACAAGATTCTAAATTTTTTCCGTATTTTGTATTACAGTTATAAACAAAAATCGTAAGATATATAATGCGAAATCAGATGTGACCTTAAATTAAGTAACAATATGTACCAAAGCCTCAATGTATACCTAACAGTATTAAAAAGCGAGCTCAAGATGTGTATGAATTGTGTTTAGTAACAGACAAGTAAATGTTATTGTTTTCACGTTGCGAAAAATCGTTTTGCATTCATACGAATACGTAGCTAGCAAAATTAATAGTTTTAATATACAGTACGTTTGCTATTTTCCCGGACTCAGAAAGTCGCCCGCTGTGAATAAAGTATAACATGAAAGTTATTTTGTGATTAATTTATTTAATGGATGTCATGTAAATCGTATTTTATCTTTATATTCATCATGTTTTATGTAAAATAAGGTGCGATAGGTAACTCAAATATTTTGGGGAAATATGGTTTATGTTAGTGGATAAATACATTTATTAAGTTTTTGCAGGAATCATTTAGTTAAAAAGTATATTATAAAAACGTAATTAAATGTAGTTTTTCTGATAATCATAATGATTGATTTGCAATAATATAAATAATACTACAATTTGACTAAAATATGATTGTATTATTATTTTAATTTCTAGTGAAATTAATTTTTTTTTTCAGTCGCCAAAAGACATACGTAACCAGAGTCGTCGGATATAGTTAATGTCGAGTCAATAACCGATCGAAGTTTCTGAATAAAATTTAATTTAATAAATAGAATAAGACGGTTCCTCTATCAAATTAAATTTCATTCGACAACATCCGTCGGTTGCTAAAAAAATCAACTATATCCGAAGACCCTGATTACATATCTCTTTTGGTGACTGTACCTAACTTGATTAAGTGAATCTATAACTCAATGTAGTCTACTCCTTCTGTATTTTATTAGAAACTAATAAAAAGATTTTCAGTATAATTTCTTATAAAATATTTGAGGTATCTATATTTTAACGAATCCGGTGTTTATTATAAAACATTTTTTGATGTCGATTTTGTAAAATCATTAAAATAATGACAAGGGAATAAAACGAACTGAAATATTTAATTAAAAGTATTGTCATGTAATATTTGTAGTGTTGTAAAATTAAAATAAAACTAATGGAAAATAAACTCAGCAACTAAGTATAATAGATTCGATGGGATTTTGCATGAAATAAGATAGAACAGTGTTGAAATATTCTAAATTTGACAAAAAAAAAAGAAATATTTAGTTTTTCAAAATGGTTCCAGGTGGACGTATTATTATTTTACCTTTATTTTAACTCTAAATAAGCCAGAGCTTTGAAATTGTTGGTTATTTTAATGGGATATAAACGTCTCGCTCAATTTGCGTAGTTAACGGCGTCTCCATATTTAAAAGCCAATTGAATTTTACATCATATTTTGGTTCTAGTGTGTGTAACTAAATCGACGTTGGTTCTTGGTTCTTGTCTTGAACATGCATTGATGTTTTAATAGATATTATCTTGTATTAAATAAACCAAGCGATAAACTGAAATGTAAATAATTACATCATCGCTGCTCTCAAACGGCAAAGGAAAGTATCGTAAGGAACGTGTCCCAGAATGTAAAATTCGATGACATGCGACATCTACCCCGCTGGACCCGCGTGGTAAATTACAACCCACTCCCTCTCGAAGAGAGGAAGCCTGTGTCCCAACAGTGGGAACATTTCAGGCTGATTATGGCTCAACTGGAATAAAATATGATAGAACACCGCAAATTATTATTATATCAAGATAATTCAACTGAATGCAAGATCATGTTATTTGCAGGAGAAAAATCTATGACGTATGTCTGTCAAGCCTGATACGAGCTTTGATTGGAGACACAACCATGGGTACTGGTAACAGTGAAGCTGTCCTACGTCCTAGGTCCCAACTATCGATGGACGTGTTCCTAGAACTTACAACTTTTGTGGGATCTGCCTTTTGTTCCAAGAACCAATATAATCCGAAGGTTCAACACAGTTCAGAGAATTGCTCGTAGATTACAAGAGCCTGATCAAACTTCAAACTTGTAAGTGCTCTCAACGCGGAAAATGGATCCACCTTTTTTGTTGTCTCCTTGATTAAAGCAATCGTGATTGAATTTCAAGTTAGGTATTGTTTTAAAAATGAAAATGTTCGAACCGTAATAAAGATATTGAACTAATCTACACTAATGTTATAAAGAGGAAAGTAAAGTTTGTGAGTTTGTTTGTTCCTACAAAAGATCTTTTTGCTTTTGATAACCCAATTCTTGAGGAAGTTATTGGCTATTTAACATCACGCTACGAGGCTTAGGAGCCGACTAAAATGAAAAAAAAAAGTCGTAAAGAACGCTAAGTGTCAGCGAAGTAATAGCAGTTTTTTTTTTGGGATGGGAAATCATTAAATAACTTAAAAAACCGCTCTGGGTGGAGCAGAATGGCGTGTCAGACATGTACTGACGGTAGGGGCCACGGTATCTCTTTCGAACAACCCGCACCCCTGGCAGGCGATGGACGGGCTGGGGCCAAAATTTCCCGGGAACAAAGTCGCGAGCAGAAGCTAGTAAAATATATTTCTGTTGCAACACTTCAGTTAATTAAAGCGGAAATTTCTATTTGATATTTCACACGCTAATGGTTCCACGTAATTATCGACACCTTATTTTAACTAAACAAATTAACAAGTTTCCAATTTGTAGTTTGGAGTTAGATGATAATAATAATTACGAAGTTTAATTGGCGTCGCTGTTTGCGTTACATGCCCTGTAACGCAAACAGCGACGCCAGGACTTTGTTCAAATATTCCGCAGTTGAATCCAATTATTATTTGTGTAGTTCCATTAATATTCGTAATGCTTCAATTTCAAAGCTAACTGGCTCGTTCGTTATGTAACAGGAATGCAATATTATTATTTTATAGTAATTTTAAGTGTTATTTTGTCTTTAAGACACGTTGTTTTTAAAACCCGACCAGAATACTCTTCGTTGTTCTTGTAAGGAAAATGTTTGACAGAGATTTTGTGTGGGTGTACGAACGAAATCAAAACATTGCGACTTAAACATTTAGGATTTATTATTATCAATGTACAAGTTTAGTCATTCACGGTGTATTTATTAATAAAGAAATAAATAAATGTGGTTTTTTGTAAGTTATTTTAAAAATTAATCAATGTTTTTGTATAACCAAAGACAATAAAAATTTAACTAAAAAAATGTTGTGTTTATTATTTTGTGTGTGGCTTTTGTTTTATAAATGTTTTAGTTTAATTAAACATTTGAAACTAAAATAACAAAATGTATAAAATTTTGTGTTATTTCCTTATTGAATAATTCGTTTTTTTTTTGTAATTAGCATAGCAAGCAATCTACGAATGCAACCAGCAAACGACATTTCGTCTAAACTGATTTATATTGAATATGGGCCTGCACGCCTAGCCAGCTCCAAATACAGATTAAATTGTAATTGGTCGTGAGTTAGCAGGCCCATCTAGCCAATTGGATTGCCGAGACTCGCTACCTATAGGTATCCAATAGACTAATACCTATAGGGACAATCAGAGAGTTGAAAATTATAAGAACAACTAAGGGCTGATTTGCGCACCGTCAGATTATTTTTTTCTGAGGTTAACTATGACGGTTTCAGAGATTTTGCATAAATTTAGGTGCTCTTAAGTTATAAGTTGACGATGGAGCCATAAGTAAATTAAACTGTCAATGACAAAGGGTGTTTCGTAATGAACACAAGTAGTACATGATAGTCGTTACTAAATTATGATTTTTATCCAATCGAGATAAAGTTTAATTTTCTTAGGGCTGATTTTTCAACACCTAGTCAGATAACTTATATCTAAATATTGCGGTTTGATAGCTTTTGTATGTAAATATGTCAAATTGACATACCTAACTATTCTCCAGATAATAGTTATCTGACTATTGAAAAATCAGCCCTTGGTCTATTGTTTTGATCATTTTGAATAGTCAGTTCGTGCATATACACCGTGAAATTTAAATGGTTGTTTTCCCGCGGCAGAACAACTTACCATAAGGAGTACTTTCGAAGCATAGAGTACAAGTAAAAATAAAAATAAAATTGTTTTAAAATAATTTAAAAAAATATTCATCAGCTCGATAAATCACTACTCAATAGTAACACTAGAGGTAACTTTTAGGTACTACTCGAATCGCACGCACCTCCGACAAAGAGAACAGCGATGCATAAATGTTCAAAGCAAAATAAACTCTCGCACGTGGTGATTTTTCACAATGGTTAATCTGCCATTTTTTGTTTCTAATATTTTATTTGTTTATAAAACGATTGTATTACCAAGACAAAACCATTTCGCTGCGGGAAAACAACCTTTAAAATTTCACGGTGTATATTTGAGGCTGACTGTACTACTAAATCAGTAAGATTTTGGCACGGACATTATAGATCCGATAGATTAGAACTAGGTTTACATGGCGGAGATTAGTGAAGACAGATGGACTGCGCTCCAGTTTCACGACGAGGAACGTTGTCGTCACGTTGACTTGCTTCTCTAACAGTATTGATTTTATAAAAGGTATCTGGGTAGGTACATTAGGCTGCACGTCAGTGATAAGAAAACTACGAGGTATAAAAGGTGTGCGTTACCCAGGCCAGATGTTGTCGAAAATGGTCATTTGAATCTTATAGATAATTAGTTTTGCGGCTTCTGTAATTGTTGCGCACATTTTTAAATTTGTTGCGCTTATAGTTTTTTAATTATTTCACAAAAACATTTCCTGCTGGGGTAACGTTATCCCAGCCAGACCTTTTTCTTTCTAATGGGAATATTTAAATAATTACTAGCTATAAAATTAGTTGTCTAGATGAAGTAAATGTTGTGCCTTATTTTGTATTTGTTCTTTCATCGGTTGCGAAGTTATTCGAGATTTTGCTGGGGTAACGTTTTTGGTTTTGCTAGATCTTTGAAATGGTTAAGCGGATTCTTATCATATTTTGTACATGGCTTCTTGGGAATTAGTTTAAATTTGTTCTGCAATAAAAAAACCAAAATAATACATAGCTTAAAGGTTATTTCATTAAATAGAAAAACACTTCAATTGGTCCCAGCACTCTCAATAAGAGCTCTAAAGACTTACTTTAAACGTTATTTTAAAGCTTGTAACTGCCTTCAAATGTATGTGAAGTTTCATTAGTATCCTGTAAGTATTTAACAAGTTATGATGATATTGAGTTCTTCACGAGCACGGTCTTGATGCGCGCGGTGTTATTTGGCCACTGGATTGGATATATGAACTGAATGTTATGTCAATTATTAGTTTTTTAGTTCAGTTGTATATCAGTAAAATTTCAGCTCAGTACATTGGATAATTAATGAGATAATACGATTAAAGTCATTAGGAAGTGAATGACCGTGGTAACCCGACCAAGTTTAGGTGGTTACGAAAAAGCGAAAACGCAAAACATTATGGTACCTTCTAAAATATGTAGGATAGTGTTACAAATTTAGTACAGACATGTACACAAGTTTAAAAAAAACTACCTGATTATTAAATATTTTTTATTGACAGGTAATATAATCATTTCAATTGAACTTTTAAAGTATTATTAAACTTATATAGATATACAGACGTAGAGGAGAACGTCAAACGATATTTTTTTATAACTTCACCACGCAGCCATAGTCGCCACCACACTCATACGTAGGTATTATGTCGCCATCACCGCGTCCATCATCGCGGCCCACGGCTATTGCTATGTTGCCATTCTGTTTATGCCTACAATAAAAACAAAGAGTACATTTTTTTTGTCTATATCCTTAATGGGGTTTCAATTGTAGTTTTGCTACCTACATATTTGAAACTCGAATCGTCATCTATTTGCGGGTTTATATCAACGCGAGTGTCGCAACAAGGTAATTATGGATTTCTTAAAGTCTACGTGTCCAAGGAGTTTGTGGAAATAAATAAATACCTACCTGTTGCGGTAAACCGACTCCCGACATTGATAACGATAAAAATCGGTCGCTAAGTCATGAATTTCATTAATCAAGTTTCAAGTCATATTTTGACAATATACCTATACACAGAAACCTTCCACTTGAATCAATCTATCTATTAAAAAAAACTGCTTCAGAATCCGTTGCGTAGTTTTAAAGATCTAAGCAAACAGGGACAGACAAACGGGAAGCGACTTTGTTTTGTAGTTACTATGTAGCGAAGGATAAATATGTCGTTATCATTGTTGAGAATTCCAGTCTAGGTAGGTAATAATTAAGTACGAAAGAAAAGAAAATAATAAGTTCCTAAATTTAAATATTTAAGCCTTAAAAAATACCGTTTTAGATAAGTACCTAACAACATGTACATATTAACAATAATTTTGCTACAATTTCTGTAGTTACATTATACAAGCTTACCTTGTTCGTGAATTCATCAAGCAGCCTGCACCATAACTATGATCATCAATAGAAGCACTCCACATTAGCAGTAATTCGCCACACTTATTATTTTATATTAGCTCTCACGCACTCTATAAATATTTGCAAAAACAGGAAACGGAACTGCCGAAACGCATGCGCACTCTACAAGATGAATTATGTGATTACGGAGCATGTTTAGTGCGATATGCAAACAATGCGCCCCTTCACCCCACCCCTTCCGCGTCCCACCGAACGACATGTTATATCAGTGATTTTTGATAAGTTTGTGCAACTGGCAGATAATAATAATGTTTTCATAGTACAGATATTATTATATTATTAATGTATTCAACAGTGTACGCGTCTGTACCGAAATTGTAAGGTGTATTATACTAAACATTTCAAAAGATAGTATAATGTTCTGCGTTTTCGCTTTTTCCACCTAACCTTGGTCGGGTTACCACGGTCATTCACTTCCTGATGACTTTAATCGTATTATCTCATTAATTATCCAATGTACTGAGCTGAAATTTTACTGATATACAACTGAACTAAAAAACTAATAATTGACATAACATTCAGTTCATATATCCAATCCAGTGGCCAAATAACACCGCGCGCATCAAGACCGTGCTCGTGAAGAACTCAATATCATCATAACTTGTTAAATACTTACAGGATACTAATGAAACTTCACATACATTTGAAGGCAGTTACAAGCTTTAAAATAACGTTTAAAGTAAGTCTTTAGAGCTCTTATTGGGAGTGCTGGGACCAATTGAAGTGTTTTTCTATTTAATGAAATAACCTTTAAGCTATGTAATATTTTGGTTTTTTTATTGCAGAACAAATTTAAACTAATTCCCAAGAAGCCATGTACAAAATATGATAAGAATCCGCTTAACCATTTCAAAGATCTAGCAAAACCAAAAACGTTACCCCAGCAAAATCTCGAATAACTTCGCAACCGATGAAAGAACAAATACAAAATAAGGCACAACATTTACTTCATCTAGACAACTAATTTTATAGCTAGTAATTATTTAAATATTCCCATTAGAAAGAAAAAGGTCTGGCTGGGGTAACGTTACCCCAGCAGGAAATGTTTTTGTAAAATAATTAAAAAACTATAAGCGCAACAAATTTAAAAATGTGCGCAACAATTACAGAAGCCGCAAAACTAATTATCTATAAGATTCAAATGACCATTTTCGACAACATCTGGCCTGGGTAACGCACACGTATAAAAGCTGGCCACTATTTATTATGAGACTCCGTACTATGTTAGGCCAACTCGAGGTCAAAGTGTGTCCACTGGCGTACGGCCTACTGAGGCCCTAGTGTGAGTTTTATTTAACCATCTCGATCGAACGCAGTGAGCGCGTTTGGCGCTCCGATTGGCCCTGGATTGGTGACGGACCAATCGGAACACCGAACGCGTTTACTGCGTTTGATCGAGATGGTTAAATTAAACTCACACTAGGGCCTCTGTACGTTGGAGAGTAACTATTGCCAGTAGAATATATTACAGTACCGTACAGTACCCGGCGATAAATATTGCACATCGACCTTTGGAAAGATACAATCGGCTAATTTCGGCTTCGTAGAGCGTTATCTTTGTCGCACGAAATACAAACAGTCCGGTATCTATTAGGAGCTGTTAAAACAATTATGATTTGCTTTTTTTGATAATTCTTTTTATCCTTTGCATAAAATACACCAATTTTTCTATAAGTGATGGGTTTAGGTTGGGGTAAAATAAAATAAAAAAAACATGCTCACATTATGTGTCCGTATTTAATTATTTTGTAAAATTACAGCCGTAGTGTACATAATAAACACCATTATACCTATTGTTAGAATGAGACATTGTAATAAAAATAATAATAATTCTAATTCTCAATTACAGCTTCGGTTCCAAAACATTTATAAACATTGTAAGTAGATAATTTCGCGTGACTGACCTCGTAAAGGTTTCCCTCTTTTTCCTAAAGATGCCATAGTACAACTTTAAATTATTTAAATTTGGGGGTGCTAACAACTCTAAATATATATTTTGAACTGGACGCGACCGCACTCTATCGCACTTGAACAACGACTGACAAAACGTCACATCACATAGGTAGTGTGCGACAGAGATAACGGTCTACGAAGCCGAAATTAGCCGATTGTCTCTTTCCAAAGGTCGATGTGCAATATTTATCGCCGGGTACTGTACATATATACAACATGCAACATTATTAATTCAAGACCTCATACACCAAAATTAGAGTATTGAGTTAAAAGCATAATACAATGACCAAAACTTGTTTTTTTTAAAGCTAACTGTTCACAAGGGACCAAGGGTTTGACAACCAGAACAGTGATCATATATTTTTGTTGGACTACCCTCACCATTCACATTTCAAGTCATCAAAGTGTTGTGACAGGTCTAATATCAGTTTTATTCAAAGTCGCATAATTTCGCTAGAATTAGTCTACTGTACACAAGTCCTCACAATAGATTGTTCAAAATATTACGAATCAACGAGTTTTTTTTTGTGTTATCATATCAAGTTTAGTTATACAGACGTTTTATGCATGAAATATGGATAGCGATCAAAGAAGATGTTGTGAAAATCCACCAAATAAATTTTGTTACGTGTGAGGGAATTTTTTTTTACGGAAGAGATAAAAGAAGCTCCTATTTTGGATTTAGGATTGGAGATCTTGAAAAGTCGACTCCTCAAATGTGTTGTATTTCTTGTTAAAACGTCGCCATTTATTAAATAAAATAAAAATTAACATCCATAAAACATTTCATTCTGTTACCTAAGTATATCTAAGAAATCTGAAGAGCTCTTTGAACATATTGTGTGGTTTAGGGATGAAAGCGTATTTCCTAATCTGTCCTTTCTTTATACAAATTCTCTTAGCAAGTTGAAGAAGAAGATTCAACGTCGCACAAAAAGCAAAAGAAAAGTCACTAACCAAATAAAAAATGGTAATTTAAAAAACTAAAAAACCCGACTGCTTTTCTGAGTATTCATGGAAAAGCCCAAAAAACAAGGAAGTCGTTGTACCCGATTGCACTTAACTTAAGAATCGCCATCGCAATCGAAATCGCCATCTTCGTTACTGAAGGCTATAATTGGTCAAGGAAGGCTATTTGACCTAGCTTTGCTAAGTGTAGACTGAGATGATAATTTACGAAGGGGCGCAAATGTGATGCGTGCCTTAGGCGCCATTTTTTATTGGTACGCCCCTGATGACAACATTTATTAGTGAAATTAGTAGCTAAAACTAAGTCACAACCACCAACATCATTTCAGTTTACGAAAACGTACCTACTGGATATAGGCTCTGCCACTTCGACCAGTTCTATGCTTCCCGCATCCAGCGAATTCCTGCGGCTTTCACCAGGTCATCGGTCAACCTTGTGGGAGGCCTTCCAACGCTACATCTAATATGGTGCATGGTTTACTGGCATAGCGACAGGAACACAAATTCGTCACCAAAATTAACTGCGAAACTGTGTTTTGACACATGAATAAAAATACTTTATTTATGTCACAAACGTATCGATTTCAGCCTCATTTCAAAACAAAACAGTTTCGTATTTCATTTTGATACATTCACACATTTGATACGTTCCGTGTGGTGCCGGACGTAAAAGAATAACACCATCCTATTTCTTCCCGTGGGTGCCGTAGAAGGCGACTAAGGGACTTACTAGAGAATGGGCAGCAGCGTTCTCTAAGCATTTGACCACCATACTGCGATCGCCAACCCGCCTGCCAAGCGTGGCGATTATGGCAAATCCCCCCTTTTGGGGGAGGCTTATGTCCAGCAGTCGGCTGATATGATGATGATGATGATGATGACATTCACACACATTCTCGGTTTGAAGAATACGCGTTTGTATTGAAATACCTGTTGCGAATTAAAAAGGAAAATTGAATTTTCAATCAGCTTAATCCTATCCTACTAATTTTATAAATGTGAAAGTTTGGATGTTTTTACTCAATTACGCAAATACGACTGAACGGATGTCGATGAAATTTGGCACACAGATAGTTTGTAACCTGGATTAACATATAGGATACTTTTTATCCCGATAGTAAGTTCCCTTGGGATAATTTACGACCATTAAACGGGCGAAGCCACTGGCAAAAGCTAGTTAAATAATAAATAGTGACCATCGTCGTTGATGCCATCGGGCACAACAAAATTACGTGATAAAAAAGTAATTACTTAAGCAGTTATTGCACAGTACTGCGGAACATGAGTGCCTGGGTCCGATTCCCGGGTCGAACAAACCATTATTGGGTTTTCTTTCTGGAGTTTCTCAGTAGCAGCCCGGAGTCTGGATTTGTGCCCGGTTCATGGCAATAGGGTCGTCCCTTATTAAATGGGACTCACACATGACTGGCGGAATGTGGGTGTGGGCACACCCACACTTCGTGACGGGATATTTCGTGGGATGTATCTGTGGGAAGTAGCGGAGATTTTAATACACCGATCACATTAAAACTATAATGTTTATTCTGCGCTTTCGTATTTACAGCAACCCGCCTTTCATAGAACCTCTGTCTTTTAAAAACAAAAATACCTTTTCTAATTAATTTGAAAGCTATTCTAAAAACGAATTGTGGTAAATTCAAATGTATCTGAATGCATTTTATCGCCAGCCAGCACACATAGGCCACGTGATCCACGCGCGCCTCAAAGAGATGTCAGCACCAACTGGTGGGGTCCGCAAGGGCCGATGCCTGCCAGGGGTGCGGGTTGTTTGAAAGAGATACCGCGGCCCCTGGCATACAGGCAACTGAAGGAACACGGGTGGGTTTTAGCCAGTAAAAGTCTGACACGTCCTCCTGCTTCACCCAGAGAAGGAGAAGTTATTTGATGATTTCCCGCTCTCAAAAAAAAGCCAGTATAACATAAAGGTCTTCATTTGCAGACACAATTTATTACAGTACTATTGGGGCACTTCTACCTAACCCATCGTTATGTTATGGTATGATGTTTATGTTATTGCACAGACTAGAGAATACAACAAGTTATATAAGCCTAGCGATTCCAACTTCGATAATTGCGTAATCGAAGACACGTGTTAAATTGCTATATTATGTAGGTACCCAGCTATATTATAAACGTACCTATGTGTTGAAATCCTTCCTCCAAATTACATTAAGCATGAAAATTTAATCGCACCGTTATTGGATCGAATCGGTACCCGGACTGCGCGAATGTGATCACCGGGGAATATTATCAAGATTGCTCGTATCTCGGTGAGTCGGTGCGGGGCCTGGTGAAACTTAATGGCTATAAATTATGTACTAGGTATATATGAGACGGCTGTACCTAGACTTACATGAGTTAGCTAGAAAGATAACTTACAAAGATCAAGGAGGTGGAACTCAAAGTAATACACAAGGTGGCAAGGACATCGATACGTACGGATGGATCTATGGTAACAGATGGCGTCGCGCTCGGCGCGGCGTTGACGTTTTTGGCGAATATTATATTAGCTGTTCCAAACATACTGACCGCGTATGTATAAAACAGAAGATTTTTTTTTCTTAATATTATCATCTGCCTGCCTCTCCCCAACTACATTGGGGTCGGCTTCCAGTCTAACCGGACGCGGCTGATTACCAGTATTTTACATGGAGCGACTGCATATCTGACATCCACAACCCAATAACTGGGTAATTCGATACCCACTGGTAAGACTGGTTGTCAGAATTTCGGGCTTCTCACGACCCGTAACGAACTGTCAAAGATTCACGAATGAGAGCCGGGACCAACGGCTGAACGTGGTTGCTAAGGCACGGAAGGGTCGGTATGTAGAGATGGTCACCCATCCGCGGACCAACCGCGGCAAGCGTAGCTCAACCTGTATGCACTAGGGGTTCTAGAATCATGTGCTGAATTTTTGGTGGAGGACAAAAAGTCTGACTAAAAAAAATATCCCCGGCTTGTAGATGAGAATATTTTTTTCTTTGATTTTTATAAGAGCGTGATTCCTCATTAGTCGGGATTTAGTTTTGGAGTTACTTTTTAACCGCCTTCAAAAAGGAGGTTCTCAATTCGTCTATTATATACGATATTTTTATTTTTGTTACGCTATATCTTCTTCAATTGTGGATGGATTTTGAAAATTATTTTTTTCTAATGTATAGGGTATGCTTCAGGGGTGGTCCCATATAATTTTTATTAACTTTTCTTCAGTAGTTTTTGCACTAGCCTTGATAACACTTTTTTTTATAATAGATCTAATACAAGCCGTAACTTATCCAGAGTTGGTGAAACAGACCATTCTCTTGCGAAAAAATCCGACACATTCCCCTTGCGTAATTTCGATCCCTCACCTATATAACGAAGGCTACTTTAAAAAAACTAATTTACTCCGAACTCCGAATAGGCCTCCAGAGGTATTCGCGTTCATAAATCTATGGAGCCGGGATATTTACGGCTCAAACTCGGCTCCTTACGTGCCGAACTTAGGTGCCTATTTCTGCCGGGAAAGGGGAACTGCCTCTGGAGCGGAAGGATATGCAAATATGAGAGTTTCGTAATTAAATGGGTTTGTTTTTAAGTGATTGGTATGTATAATTTCTAGGCCAGCCTAGTCGTACCAACGGGTAGGTAAGATGTTGCTACCTTTAAGTGCTTCCTAAGTTACGAAACCCACCTTTTAAAGAGTAAGGTTTAAAACAAAACATCCAAAATTCAATGTTTATTTCCCACGAGAACTATAAAAATACATACTGCATTCGAAATCACACAGATAAAAATACAAATGTCAAAGGTAATTTTACATTCAGCCTATATACGGATCGGGACAAAAATTAAAACAATATTGTATGTACCGTTTCAGAAAACGTTGAATTGACGATATGTTAAATAGAAAATGTTGATAAAATAAACAGAGAGTGGGAATTCGTGTTATTGCTATGAGAAACATGTCCCACTACGTGTTTGATTTTCGAACATATTCGCAAATTGTGCTGTTACATTGCGGATATAAAGGCTGTATGGTATCTGACCTTTGCCTACTATGTTAGCTTTATTTGTATTTATCTGTGGCTTGTCGCATTTTTATGGGCAGCCATTGGAAAATTCAATGTGGTTTTCTGTGTTTTTATTTTATTTTAAATTTACTTGTAGATTTTTTAAATTATCAGAGTTTTTAATTAGTAAAATGGATTTTGGAAATGGTTGACGTTTGCAACAACATACGAGCAAAGCGAATGAGTTAGAAAAGTTTTGTATAGTTAGCTACATAAAGATAGGTTATTCAATCCATTACCGGTATCCCGGTATCTAAAACAAAAGTAATTTACTTTCTACGTCACCTTCTCAGAAAGTTGCGAGTTTCTTGCTCACATCGGACAATTTTCTTTTAAAGGTGGTAATCCATTAAAGACATGAATGCCTTTCTTCGATCACCTGCTTCCGTCTCTTCGAAATTGGAGTCGAAAGTTTAGAAAGTACTTCGTATGAGAACGGCAGGATATATTAAGAAATGGAACGATGTAGACCAGCAACTTTTTTGTAAGGTACCTTTTTGGATTTTGGTTCTTGAGATTTTGAAACACACTAATAGGTGTCACTTGGCGGCGGCGTTTATGTCATTATACAACGTGTCGTTTTGCATCCTCGTCAAATTCAAGGAGGTAACTGTGCTAATGATTCTCGACACGAATCAATAATAAAATAAGTAGGTATTTTTTTTTGTTTTTTTTTTTTTTTTTATTTTAAAACGCGGCCCGTGTGATACCGCACTGTAACTGGTTAACCTGGGTTCAAACAGTTTTCGTCGCACAAACCAGTCCTCGAATTACTTGTTGCGATTTTTTATTTTACGGCTATGAAAATACAGTCGAGAACGCAATGGTTCAATTACCATTGCGTTCTCGACTGTATTTTCATAGCAGTAAAATAAAAAACCTACTTATCTTATTATTGATTCGTGTCGAGAATCATTAGCATAGTTACCTCCTAGAATTTGACGAGGATGCAAAACGACACGTTGTACATATAAATATTTTTTTTGGGTGGGAAATCACCAAATGACTTCTCCCACTCTGGGTGGAGCAGGAGGGCGTGTCAGACTTTTACTGTGTGCCAGGGGCAGCGGTATCTTTTTCGAACAACCTGCACCCCTGGCAGGCATCGGCCCTTGCGGGCTCCATCAGTTGTTGCTGACATCTCTTTGAGGCGCGCGTGTAACACAACGCGCCGTCGACCCGGGCTTGGTCCTTACCGGACAGCGAGCTACCCATTACTCGCCGTCCGCAAGCCCGTGCCTACGGGGCCCGGGAATCTGCCTGGGATTCCCGACGCCTAGGGCGTCTCCTGCGAAGGCCACGGCCGTGAGGGCGCATGTACTGCATCTCCCTCACGTGCGCCGCCTCCCTCTTTGCAAGCATCACTGCTTCGCTGAAGGAAGCGACTGCTAGGCATGCACTCTCGCTCCGTACCATGGCCTGGACCAGGGTCGGACGCGAGAGATCGCCGCCGCCGATCACCTCCATGAGGACACGATGGTGCTCTGCCCAAGCCGGGCAGACCTCCACCGTATGCTCCACCGTGTCCTCAGAGCGATCTTCGCAATGGAAACACCCGGGCGTTTCCTCCCACCTTATGCGAAACAGGAACCTCTCGAAACAGCCGTGTCCGGTGAGGTCCTGTGTCAAGCGAAAGGTGAGGACGCCATGCCGCCTCTCAAGCTACTCTTCAATGAGAGGACTTACCGCCGCAATCGTGGCGTGCCCAATGTCATTATATTGGTTAATGGTTTGTATATCCTAATTTCACACTAGTCGTTACGGGCCGTCAGAAGCCCGAAAGTGTGACAACCAGTCTTTCCAAGGGGTATCGTATTACCCAGTAACTGGGTTATGGAGGTCAGATAGGCAGTCGCTCCATGTAAAATACTGGTATTCAGCTGCATCCGGTTAGACTGGAAGCTGACCCCAGCATAGTTGGGAAAAGGCTAAGTTCACCATAAATGAAATTCCCAGAAGTGAAAAACGTCGTAACAATTTCGTAGTTCTTAGAACTGGTAAGAAAGTTCTACTAACTGGAAGGAGAGGATTTTTTTGTTTATTTTTTATTTTCTCGTCCATAGCTTAGTTGGTACCCCGTGCTTGCCAACACTTACATGTACAGCAAAAAATATAACTATGATATAAAAACTATTTTTAATCCCAACTAGTTCCTACCACAATCAGCAACTAATAATCGCCTACAAGTAGCACAGACGCAGCTCGTCTGTTTATGCAGGAAAACATTTAATTCCCTTTGGAACGTCCCTGTAAGTCTTTTACGTTGCCATGTGTTGGGCGTGCTGGAGTGCCCCCATGTTTTATTTTTAAATACCTTCTATTTACGTGGCCGTTCTCTTCGGGTTTTTTCACAAATACCTTACTAGGTATTTGTGAAAAATGTTGCTCTTTTGTAATCGGGTGCTTGTGTTTGATGATTGTAGATTGTATAGGTGCGCTCAAAAAGGTATTTTAACAACTACATGATTTAAAGTGAAATATCGTAGTTTAGTTAGATAAGCTTTTCTCGGAAGCCTTTTTCTGCTTTGCCAAATAATTACGGAAGCAGAAAGGTGTTTTAAACAAAATGTGTTTTTTAAAACGAAAAATTCGACTAGGGTGGAAACCACAATTATCGTACTTCAGGTTTCACGTTTACCGTCATGGGCTCTCGGCTCTACTCAACGCCCACTTCACGTTATTTGGGGCTTAACGTTTCTATTTTTTTTAAACGCTCGAATTATGTTTTTTGTGCCAAGTGTATTCTTTGAATGTGAATTGAATGGCAATTTAAATATGTTTAAGGAGTCGGTGGAGTTTCAGCATTTATTTAATGATCCACACCCTGAAATTGCGGTTAATAACTCTGTTACCGAATTATGCTGTAAATATGTTCGTAACGTAGGTTTTTCGTAGTTCGCAGACAGTTTAATTTAATGGATAATTAGACGGTTTCTTATTGCATGATAAATCTGAACTCGTAGTATTAATAGCAATTAATGTAAATTGAATACAAATACACATGATCTAAAACATACACGATCTTAATTAACTAAACATTTAGCATTTGTGCTCAATTCCAATTAGGTACGCCAATTTAATCACACAAAACTTGTGAACAAGATTCCCAAAGTATTAACCTTAATATGTCTAAAGGGTTGCTTTGTCGCTGATGCAGCTAAGAATGGTGTCTCAGTTTTGAAGCTACTAATTTAATTCGGGCACTACTCACGTACGTACCGGGGTAATTTTAGTAGGGTTACTAAAACTCAAAGACCAGCTGAGAACATCCATTAAATAAGAAAAATAAAAGAAACTAGTTGTACTAGCAAACCTCTAAAATAACGTTTACCTACGACCTTATGTTGTACAGGCTGGCGATAAAAAAACTTACCTACTTAAGTTATATTCGAACATTCGAGCGTTTTAAGATTGGAATCCTGCTAATATTATAAACGCGAAAGTTTGTAAGTATGGATGGATGGATGGATGGATGTTTGTTACTCTTTCACGCAAAAAAGGCTTAACGGATTTGGATGAAATTTGGCGCACAGGTAGTTTATAACCTGGATTAACACATTGGATACTTTTCATCCCGGTAGTACGTTCCCGTGGGATAATTTACGACTCCATGCGGGCGGAGCTGCTGGCAAAAGCTAGTTTCAAATAAATTAGAATAGGTGTTTTTTCTCGAAAAGAAGTATTATGGCAGGCACATGGCAACAGCCATGTGCCTACACGCGACACGCGTGTGTGCAACACGCGTGTAATAAAAGTAATAATATTAATGTAAACTGTGTATTAATTCCGCTACAGTCCACAGACACATTACATACGAAATTATTCCGTCATAGTACCTAAAACTTTGCAATGTTGCTAACATCCGTTTAATGTTTCGGATACTAACATATAGGCAATTCCTCAATTTGAATCAACTAAAGATATATTTTTTACAAAACTGTGGTAGCTACAGAATGTTGCGTAAAAATGTGAGTAATTTTTATAATTTTGAATTATATACTGTATTTGAATTAATCAATATGTTCGGAGAAGTTTAGTAGATTTATTGTTAAAAACTGACGATGATTCGACGATCGATCGATCCTGCCAATCCCCGATTATCAGACGAACCTAACCGCGTCAGTAATTAACTTACCTGGCAAGTGTCGATCGCAATCTGGTGCAATTTGTCACCGACGACAATTGGGGCGCGCACCTTAAACTTTGAGAATGATTGATAGCGATCCCGGAAGTTTGGATTTCAATTTTAATATTTTTTTGAGTTTTTGAATGTTTTATGGATTTATGATTGATGCCCATTTTAATGACAAAGAAATGAAATTCTTTCTAGTGGGAAATATCTGAAACTGTGGGGGTCATTTTCTGAGTCTTTAAATTTTTGATAGACAGATATATAATATAATAGGGGCTTCTGGTTTAGTAATAACGGCCGCAACGGTCGAAAGATGAGGTTAAGCTACGCTTGCCGCGGTTGTTCCGTGGATGGTGTAGCATAAAAATTGAAGTGAAAAACACACACTAACACGTTTAATTTGGTGAGAAAAATAAAAAATATAAAATGTACAAAAACAACAGACAAAAATATAAAAAAAGGGTGAAAATTGTAGAATAAAATTAGATTTAGGAGGTTGATGCGGATGGCTTGAGTAAAACAGAATTTAAAAGAGAGGAAAAAAAGGAAACGTAAATTATTTGGTACACGACCTATCAAGCGATTGCAATCGGTTTAAACAAGGCCTATGTACGCAAAAGTAAGTTTCTTATACGTTATAACATTAAGGGAAACCGGGCGTCTTTATAGGATTACCTGAAATATTGACTATGTTAATACTTAAAAAAAAAAACAAACAGTAATCTAATACAAATAAAACAATATGAAGTAATGATTTTCGATACGCTTTTGAAGTCCGAGAAACCAGACCGGTGGTGGAGCGCGCGGACGGGTAGATAGGAAGGTCTTTCGGGGGTTACGTGGCTGTAGTGGAGCGACGCTTCAACTCTTGAAGCGCGTCACGTGCCGAGCTGCCTCAGGTTTTCAGGGCTGGTGCGCGCCAACGTAGGTCAAAGGGTAACCACGCCGATATTAGGCCCGTGGGGAAGACCGAATCTCGGCCTGTAGCTTGTCTAAAGACAAAGAAAAAGAGCCTTCAGACCACAGGCACAAGAATCCTTGATGAAAGGGGGCAATCAACAAAAATAGATCAGAAAAGAGGAAAGGTGACGGAATACATACCCAATAAATGCAGAAGGAAACACTTATTTGCACTTGGCAACAGCTTAAACTGGTTGGTTAAAGGGTAACCACACAACACAACAACGTTGCTTTTTAAAACTTGTCACATTAAAATGAAAATTTTCTTAAACGGAATTCATGCCGCCGTCAATGGCTCCCAAATCTGTAGTGAGGGTTTTGTCAAGAGAAAACATTAGACGATTTTTTTTTCGATTCGAATTTTAAATTTGATCAAAAACTATGAAGAAAATATTTTTTTTTATTGAAAAGGTTGGACTAGAAATCAAAAAGGTTTTTACCGTAGCGGATTTACGCTACAATGGGTGACCATCTACATAGTAAGACCCGTTCGTGCCTCTGAAAGCACGTTAAGCCGCTGGTCTGGGCTGTCATTTGTGGATCTTTGACAGTCGTTACGGGTTGTCAGAAGCCTGAAAATTGGACGACCAGTCTTACCAAGGGGTATCGTGTTATCCAGTAACTGGATTGTGGAAGTCAGATACCCAATCGCTCCATGTAAAATCTGGTAATCAGCTGCATCCGGTGAGGATGGAAGCCGACCCCAACATTGTTGAGAAAAGGCTAGGCAGATAATGAAATTGAAGAGATCGATAGAATACTCTTTATGGTGTACAGCATAAAACAGCAGATATATATGTATGTAGAATTTTAACTACTTATCTGTTGTTAAATCTCATATCTACTTATATACCTACCTATAATATTCGTCTATTATGTGATACGTTTGATTCAATCAGTCAACTAATCTTATTGTAGTCCACGGCTGGTCTTAGGCTTCTTCCATACTGGGCCACAGCACCTCGTGCTCCACCTTCCGCATCTAGTCTGTCCCAGCCACCTTCGCACCTCTCTAGGTCGTCCATTCATCTAGCTGGGGGGTGTCCTACACTACGCTTGCCGATACTCAATACTCAATTCTTGATTGCATGACGCGGTCTCCACTCCAGGACTCATTTGCTTCACCGCCCATTGGTCCTTCGACAAACATGGTTTGCCACTGCTACTTCAGCTTCGTTACTCTGCCAAGTTAATACAATAAAACAAACGTAACTCTGACTTGAGATTGGCTTATAATTGAGACTGCATGTTTACTGCAGGCCCATAATTAAAACTATCTATGTTTGTCAATCAAATACTTAATATGTATTCACCGGTTAACCTGTTGGACTATTAATTGCAAAGATTATTATTTTGGTGCAAAATCTATTAACATTCGAAAATACGCGAAGCTTTTACTGGATAACACATTTATTAGTCTGATGAAATTGCTGCTGAATACGTATAAATATTGAAACTAAAATTAATTTTGAAAATGAAAACACTGACTTGGATACTATGTTATAATAATGTTCTCCTACGCTTTCAAAACGTTATTATTAAATACAAAATGCCGTCGAAAATCGTTGGCGCCCAACGTGGGACCACCAAATTATGGATTGATGAAAAGGTCAATAGAACATAGATAGTATTTAGTCCCACATAAACACGAAAGTTACTCTTTTTCAGATACATTCCTCTTTTATAACTTGAGTTAAATGTATCAAAATCGACGTCATCATCATTCTCTCGCCTTTATCCCAATTTATTTGGGGTCGCGGTCGGTGCCACATGTATTTTTCTTCCATACTCCTCAATGGAGGACTCTGGAGTAGTGGTGGCCCAGTGATAACGGCCGTGACTTGCGGGTTGTGCGTTGTAGTTATCTAGGTACGGGTGATTTACTTTTTGTAAATTATTTCATCACCACTGCCCTCAAAACTGGGAAAGAAAACATCGTGAGGAAACCATGTGTCCTAGCACCAAAGTTCGAAGTTTTGTGATATCTACCAACCCGCACTGGGCCAGCGTGGTGGATTACGGTCCACTTCATCTCACAGAGAGGAAGCCTGTGTCCCAGCAGCGGGATAATTATAGGCTGATTATGACTTATTTATTAGTCGTCATCTGATCCGATCTGATCCGAGATGACGACTAATGAATAAGACCGACACTACCGAGTCACCAGAGTTTTTAGCCATCATGTTCACTGTCTATTTATCGTTTCTTTTGGTCTTTTTCTACTCTTACAATCACCACATTCATACTCAAAAACTTTCCTCACGACATTTTCTTAAGGACAATAAATAGATTGGCGCCCAGTGTGGGGCCACTGAGACATTGTACAATAGGTAACACGCAGCGTTCTAGTTTATTCTAAACAAAAGAAGAAATTCGGTTCTCAATCCATTTCTTATTGGTTTTATTTTTTTACATAACTTCATTCATTATTGAATGAGAGCAAGCCTTCTACACGGCTTATTTCTTAACTGCTATGGTACCAACAGAGAATAGAAAGCCCGAAAATCGAATTCACGACCAAATTAAAGCGGTAAAATCAAAAGTAAAGTCAAGTAAAAATAATTAAAATACTTGAAGATAATCTGCAGGTAAAGTTGTGGAATCTCATTTTAAAGTGAGTGAATATGATTGGTGAATATCTGGCGGATAGTTGCCGATGTTTGGAAGTGCCAGGGGGAGGGGGCAGGGGTGGTTTTAATTGCTTTTTCAATTAACGACGACGGAGGGTCTCTTGGGATCCTATTCGTGAAGGCGTAATGGACTGTTCAAAGAGGAGTTGGGATAGATAGGACAATTTTTTATTGGTAAGCTTCGGAAACTCGATATATATAAAAATGCTTGATTTTGTTTTAAGATATTGTCCGCCTACTCTTCACAAACATTTACAGGCATTTTTAAATTGCCAAAAAGTCGATCAGTTGGAAAGTTGAAGCTAGTTGCCCATTCCAAAACGAAGATCACTATGGAGAAGACCGGGAAAGAAACTCCACGAACACTCTTTTAAATCAACTTGAATATCACAAAATCTTGGGAACATTATTCTTGTTGCTTCTGTATGTGAGAACAATGTAAAAAATATAAACAATTCTAAATACAAGATTAAAAATAAGCCCTGAAAGTTAGGAGATGACCAGTCTCAACCGACACCGCCCGTTTACGAACTTGACGCGTGGATCAGCACCATCCAGCTCAACCATTTTGTAGGGAACCGAATGATCCATAACACGCGCCACCATCAGTGAGACATTTATGTGAGCATGACATACTCTCAACTGCCATGCTTTTTCAAGTCAACGTACATCAAAACAACACAATAAAGGGGTGCATGGTACTCACATTTTCAAAATGCTTCTAAATTATACAAAACTATAGTTTTCAATGTATTTGAGATATTAATAAAATTTGATTTCCTAGAACAAAGAAAATTCATTTAATATATATTTAACTATTCAATAACTAACACTTGGTCCTGTAAAAATAAAACATATTCGTAATGTCACATAAGTTATAATAATAGGAACAAAAATGTTCGTAATGTCAGAAAAAATAAAAAAGGGAAGCATCTCTTCCAAATATTAAAATTTTGACTAGTATCTCTCATCTCAAGTCGAACAATATTCATGAAAGTTTTCTGGAAATTGTCCTACCAGAATCGCGTCGTACCATCGCGTTGGGCTTGTCTGCGGGAAGCCTTTAATCGTTTCTGAGAGTGATAGCATATAGGCGATATTAAAGAAATTAGTTAATGAATAAAGAGACAAGTTTCCCATTGAGTCATGGATTTGGGAATCTTGCTGAAGAAGATTTTTGTTGGACAATTTGACTTTGATCAATGCCTTTATGGTGGTTTTTGTTCTGGAGTTATAACACGAACATGTCTTCTATATAAATGATACATATTTCTGTGAAAAATCCGTTTAAAATATTTCTTCTCAAGTTAAGTATCTATGAAGGTATTTTCATTCAAAATTCCTATAACATGGGACACAACTGGCAAAATTTTGATATATTCTAAATCGCTTCGGGAAGACGGGTCTAGCTTTAATAAATAAAATAATTCTCGAACTTTTCTACCTATTCACCCTTCTGTTAACCACTACTTCACACAAAGTCCTGCACCGCCGACACTCAGGCGTCCATAATTCCATTTGCGACTGAGTCGCGACTAGCGGACGTACTTGTTCTTTTACTCACTGTTAACATTGTACGGATTGAGAGATTATTCTCCATTTTGTATTTGAGAGATAGGTATTGTTTAGATTTTTGCTTGGAAATATACAAAGCTGGACAGGAGCCCAATTCTGGAACTTAAAAAAACGTACAAATTGAAGTCGCTATCTCATCTCAGTGACAAGCAATATTAAGTACTTGTCAAAAATAAAGGGTAAGGCATTGGAGATTTTTCTGACAGATTGAGACTGATAAAAGCATATGCACATTCCCACGGGAAGTCACCCTCAGCATTTCTATTAACAACTATTCGATACGCTTTCGTACCAAATCGATCATCAATTAATGTTACCGTAGGAGACCTATACGCGCTGTTCACAATACAAAACCCATTTTTTTCAGTTTAAATCAAATGACGACAACTATTCATCCAACAGCCGTTTACTGTCGGGGGCAAGCCAAGTTAGGTTATCGAACTGTGTCATTTTTTATACGATAGCCTGACAGTGCTTGTAAATGCAGGTATCTGTTCATATACTTACGACTTTTTTCATGAGGGGCATAAACTGGCAACAGAAAAATCCCTATTGGATGTTGGCTGTTGATGCAGACCTATAGAACGCCACTTGTTGCCATCCATACTCCTTTTACTTCGTGTCTATAGATTCTGTATATCAGTATTTTAAAGTTTTCATCACGCTTGCCAAAATTATTAATTTAAGCTAAAACACATCCACTGCTGGACATAGGCCTCCTACAAGCTAAGCCACTTCGAACGGTTTTGTGCTACCCGCATCCAACCAGTATCAAATGGTGGGGTCCTCAAGAGCCGATGCCTGCCAGGGGTGCGGGTTGTTCGAAAGAGATACCGTGGTTCTGGCACACAGGCAACTGAAGGAACACGGGTGGGGTTTAGTCAGTAAAAGTCTGACACGCCCTCCTGCTCCACCCAGTGCGGGAGATGTTATTTGATGATTTCCCACCCAAAAAAAAAACCACCGGATTCCTATGGCCTTCACAAGCAATGTGCCCTGCCCACTACCCCTATAGTTTGGCCATCTTCGGGCTATGTCGGTTACCTTGGTTCTCTTGAGAATGTCTTCATTTCTAATTCGATCACGTAGGCAAACTCCAAACATAGCCCGATCCATTGCCCTTTGGGTGACTTTTGGCCTTCTGATAAGGCCCATTGTGTACAGTACGCACTGGTAAAAGAAATTCGTCTTGAGACACTGCGGTATGTGGGATATGGAGATATTGTGCAGCTTCCCGCACGCTGCCCAGCCGAGTCGGATTCGACGACTGATCTCTGTCTCGAAGTTGGACCTGCCTGACTGGACAGTCCGTCCTAGGTAAATATAGTTGTCCACAACTTAACTGAAATGATACAAAACTCAACAACACAGACAATGATACTTAGGATGCATTCCACGTGAATGGTATGGTAGATCCGTAGTACCAGTTGGTTCCATGAAATACTCATTATAAAAATACGGATCACCGCATTTTACCAGGCCACCCTTTTTTCTAATATTGTATTTTGATCTCATATGTGTTTGCTCTTCGACTGTAATCCTCATTTCATCCTGGCAAGTTACAAGCATTCTAAAGCCATAATGTCTGACACACTTAATCCCCGACTATTGGAGGTTCAGAATATAGTTTGCCACTTTGCACGAGGCAACTAAGTTTAATCTAATACACCAGAAAGTTTAATAGCACTTACCGTTCAGACAGTGTATAGCACAGAATTTGGAAGTGGAATTAGCGATGATTTTGAAGTTGAATTAGCAATCACTTTGTAGTGGAATTAACAGTTAAAGTGAAGATAGCTTACCCACCGATTATAATATTAGTCTCTTCCAAGACTAAGCTTGGATTGCTCAAAAGGTCTCTCCTTCAGAGTACTTCCTTGTCTTGTATTTGTAGGCATCTGTATTTCAAGTGTTTCAACATTCAAAGCTAATATTCTTCAGAACAGTATCATTATCTCGGCATTCAATTATTAGTGTTTTTGTCATTTTATAACGTTTTGACTATGTTACTGCAAAGTATACAAATCTGTTTTTAAAACTATGAGTAGATGAGTTGTAGAAAGATATGGCAGGGAAGAGGTATTCCTCATCAGGAGCAACCCTCAAATTAATAATGCAACTTCGAGCTTTAAAGAGCAACTCTAAAAGAAAAAGATATATGCAACGCATTTTTCAAAAAGGATAGCAAAATAATCTTCGTTTTCAAAATATTTTTCACCTATAATATTGTACTTTGTCGAAGCGAATTTCCACAAGTCTTGTTATAATAACGTTGTTCTACTGAACGCGATACCGATTGTAAAGGAGTGGGTTCACTTGCACTAACTAATGAGCAAAAGGATTGTCCATTCGTCGGAGAACGGGGAAATATCAGACTATTATTTGTGTTCTCATTACGGAACTGTGGCACGTTTTATGTCCATATTTTGTTATTAAAAGTGATTAGTAAAAGTTGTTACGATGGCGAGCTTCATTTTAATACTTATGGCAGTGATTACTAAAAGAAATGATATGAACGTTGGAAGGATTTTAAGTAGGTACTAGGCCGCTCCTAAATAATAATTGTGATCGCCAAGACAAGCAAGCCGTTTTGGTAACTTATGTTACCGACAAAAAAACCAGTATAAAAAAAACAATCAATAAAACAACATAACTTTTAAGAGTGAATGCTTTATTACTGTGTAAAGCCAATTTAAGAAGAGTTGATTTTGGGAAAGAGTCTACCACTTCGTCTAATTATGACGCAGGCTTAGCCGTAATGTTTGCCGCCAAGACCGGCGCCCCAACCACCCAGACCTCCCCAGCCGAGGCCTCCCCAGCCGAGGCCTCCAAGTCCGTAGCCACCAATGCCGTGGCCGAGACCGCTTCCGAGTCCGTAGCCACCAAGCCCGTAGCCGCCAAGCCCATAGCCGCCATAGCCGACGCTGATGGGAGCGGCAACGCTGACGGTGCGGAGGATGGGAGCAGTAACGACGGGAGCGATTGCAGTTTTAATGATGGGGATCGGAGCAGCCTTGATGACGTTTGCTGTGGATATCGCTGCTGGAGCCAGGATAGCGCCGCCGTATCCACCATGGCCGTATCCACCATGGCCGTATCCCAGGCCTGAAAAATATGAGGATTTAATTATATTTTATGCGTAGAAAAGAGCCTTAGTACAGAGAGTATTTTCCAGAAAACCGTATTGGATTGGTAATGGATGATATAATGAGTAACGTCGAGATTAAAACACGACACGGTTGGCGTAATGGCTGAGCGATGCTGTGCAGCGTGTCGCGGGCTCGATCCCCGCACGGAACAAATATTTGTATGATCTGCAAGTAATTGTTCCGGGTCTGGGTGTTTGTGTTTGTGAATTTCTATGTTTGTAAACGCACCCACGATACAGGAAGAAATTCCTAGTGTGGAGCAACGTTAAAAAAAAACCAAGGCGTATTTCATTCATGATGTTAAAAAAACACATTTTGAAGTTATATTTGAGCACAAAAATTAAAGAGATAAGTTATCTTACCGATTCCACCACCATATAAGCCGCCATATCCACCGCCATATCCGCCGATGGCGTTGCCATGAGCAACGGCCAGAAGGCAAGCCAACTATAAATTAAGACACCATTCGTTAACTTACAATCAAAGGCGAATACATTTTGTGAAAACAATAATTTTGCCTATTATATACGATGGTCGAGCGCACAATGTTTTACTCGAACTCGTATAACGTCCCAAAATAGAACTATTAACTGAATGTAAGTCAGTTTTGTCTCGGTTCATCGAACACGAATCATACTGGACTTATATTTCAAGTTTATTAAACTAATTATACAACGTGTCGTTTTGCATCCTCGTCAAATTCAAGGAGGTAACTATGCTAATGATTCTCGACACGAATCAATAATAAAATAAGTAGATTTTTTATTTTACGGCTATGAAAATATAGTCGAGAACGCAATGGTAATTGAACCATTGCGTTCTCGACTGTATTTTCATAGCCGTAAAATAAAAAATCGCAACAAGTAATTAGAGGACTGGTTTGTGCGACGAAGACTGTTTGAACCCAGGTTACCCAGTTACATTGCCGTATCACACGGGCCGCGTTGTAAAATAAAAAAAAAAAAAAAACAAAAAAAAATACCTACTTATTTTATTATTGATTCGTGTCGAGAATCATTAGCATAGTTACCTCCTTGAATTTGACGAGGATGCAAAACGACACGTTGTATAATTGCTCAGGAGAAGTTTGAACTCACGGGCCTCTCAATTTGTATTGCGACAATGATGTCGCATCAAAAACTTGGACTAAATCATAATGTCAACCAGAGTCATAAAGAGATGAAACTGGATGACATGCAGTCATCAATAGATGACACTGAATGACATACAGTCATTAAAAGATGACACCGGATGAAATTATAATGAACAGGATGGCTAATTATGGTTTTGGTAAAGTCCAAAATTTGTTGGTCGTCCCCGAAATATGCAGTGTAAACATTCACAAAACAGAAGTCACTCACGAAAGTTACTATACAAATCAACTTACAGCTATGTAGGTGTTCATCGTGGTTGGTTACCTCAGACGAAGTGTAACTGTTGATGCAGTAGGGCACCGTTTTATACTAGTGACTGGGTATCCGCTAGACACTGAAATACAGCCGGATGCCGCTTGTCTTGGCACGCACTCGTTTGCGTTTCGTCAGGCATTAGCATCGGGCATCCTTGCTTGATTGGGGACGATGAATTAATTATCCTTTATCCTTATTGAAAGGGTTTTCCATTGTTTGTTGGGTTTGTGTTTCCTATAAGCTGTGGTAGTTTTGGAGCAGCATTTGTTGAATATGGTAATTTGCACGGTCACAAGTAGGAATTTTGTACAAGTGATCTACTTGTTAGTTTCTATCTTCCGAAAGGGATGAAGAGATACATATTACCTGTGATACAATTTTTTTAAGTATGTTTGTCTGTCTGGCACTATTTGTCATCTGAGATAATTATCCTACCCTACTTAATATTGTATGTTTGTTACTGAATCATGCAAAAACTACAGAAGGGAATTAGATGAAATTTGGCGCACAGATAGTTTATAACCTGGATTATTATACAGGATCCTTTTTTATCCCGATAATACGTCTCCGTGGTATGATTTACGACCTTCTCGCCGAACCGTTGGCAAGAGCTAGCGTTGACGTTTAGCCGTTGAAGGGGCTCTAAGAACTCCTTTGATCCTCCTTTGAACTCCATATTTCAACTTGATTTTAAAAGAGTGTCCGTGGAGTTTCTTGCCCGTTCTTCTCCATAGAGATCTACGTTTTGGAATGGGCAACTAGCTTCAACTTTCCAACTGGTCGACTTTTTGACAATTCAAAAGTGCCTGTAAATGGTTTAATTGAAATAAATGCTTTGAGTTTGAGTTTGAGTTTGAAAAATGTTATCTTTTGCTTATAGTCAATTCTACTAGGACCTTATTCCGTAACAAACTTTCAATCACATTCTTAATGATTACAAAGAATATTGCCAATCCATTGCTTCATATGTTCCAAAAATTTGTCCGTTCAACAACGTCAATTACGCAATGAATATTGTAAACCTCTCAAAATAAAAGCCATTGCTACTGTGTGTTACGCAATTACCCCGCAGCTAAATAGGTCGGTAATGATAACATCAATGTATTATAAATAACGAGCTGCTGCCGCGGCTTCGCCCGCGTGGACGTCGAAAATTATCCTACGTGACCGTATTGCCGGGATTAAAAGTATCCTAAATGTTAATCCAGCTTACAAATTATCTGTTTGCCAAATTTCATTCAAATCCGTGCAGCCGTTACGTGATTAAGTAACAAACATCCAAACATCTTCACAAACTTTCACATTTATTATAATACTAGCTGTGCCCGCGACTTCGTACTCGCGGAATAGTTATTTTTTTATTATTTATTTATTTAATATATATTAATAATAAAAATAAATAAAATCTCTAAAATAAAGGTAACCTGGTTACTCCTTATTACATCAGCTATCTGCCAGTGAAAGAGTCCCGTCAAAATCGGTCCAGCCGTTTCAGAGATTAGCCGGAACAAACAGACAGACAGATAGACACAAAAATTAAAAAAAAACATTATTTTGGTATATGTACCGTGTATACATCCATATGCATTTAGTAAAAAGCGGTTATTTTAATATAACAAACAGACACTCCAATTTTATTTATCTGTATAGATTAAGTAGGATTTTCCAGATAGGTCAACTGAAACTAATCCAAAGTTGATAAAACAAGCTATTGTTAAATTGTAACTAGTTTTAGGTAAATCAAACAGATAAATAATTCACACCCCACACTGGTTCTACCAGGATAACATAAATATCGTAGGCGGCATTACATACACAAACCACCTGCAGTAAGCCAACATCTCGACTCAACACCTGGGGCAATACAAATATTTATTCTGGTGCGGGAATCGAAGCACTTGCCACAAAGGCCGACCGATTCATCACTTTGACATTTAGATCGTTACTTAAAGGTTAAGTAGTTATAGAGTAACTTATGTAATAGTTTCCTCGTGGAAAGTTTCTTAATACCGTAATGTATAACCAACCAAGCAACATTGCTATTTTATAGTTTGAACGATAAAAGACGAAATATCAGACATTACACTTTCAGGTTGGTTTCTTGGTGCAATGTTAGGTGTAAGATGAAGAACCTCCTTTTCTACAAATGTTTGCAATTAGGCAGAGGTTTTAGCTTAAAATCAGGTGTCAATACATGGTCCCTTTACTGAACGGGGATCTTGTTAAAAATCTCATCCTGTTTAGCTATTCTTCATATCAGCCGAAAGACGCCCACTGCTGGACATAAGCCTCCCCTAAAAGGGGGGGATTTACCATAATCGCCACGCTTGGCAGGTGGGTTGGCGATCGTAGTATGGTGGTCAAATGCACAGAGAACGCTGCTGCACATTCTCTAATAAGTCCCTTAGTCGCCTTCTACGACACCCACGGGAAGAAATAGGATAGTTTTTCGTTCTTTTACGTCCGGCACCACACGCAACCAAATACGTTTAGCTATTACCGCTTATTAAAATCACCAAGCAAGCCGAAGCCGCGGTGGCGAGTGTTAAACCATCTGCGACGATAAGCTCGCGAGGGACCGCCGTAGCCCCGCAGCGCCGGAGCCGTGACAGAAACGAATTTCTTTTAAAAAACTTTGTTACGCACCCCGTGCAAAATACCCGCGTATTATCAGTGTGCTTACTCTTGATTTTAATTCCGATCGATTGACATTGGAATTTTGACGTTTCGTACACAAATTTTGATGAACTAAATGGAATCTGGATCGGGCTTGGTGGGCGGTGACCGCTACTCTTGAGTTTATTTGTCCTGACAAACATATTCGTGCTTAATAACCATGCTTGGCTCAATATTGTTCATGATTGTATTCTCACTGCTGGGCAAAGGCTCCTTTGCTCCGCAAAGACTTTCTAGGTACCTACTCTTTACTACCACAAATCGGTACGCGTCAGTAATCTCGCCACCTCTTTCTTGGTTCAACGATGCCATTCATCTTCCAATCTTGTTGTTAAATCTAAGAAAATGGCTGCCAAATAGAGTGGACTAAATAGGTGTTAAGTGCCATTAGCATTACGGAACTGCACGCAGTTGTAATATCCTAAGTTTATGTAATTCCCTCTATATCTTAGTGACAGTTTTCTGGCCAGTTACCAGGGTGGCCTATGCAGTATCTGGTCGGATGCCTGTTAGCGAGTTTTTTTCAACGTCTGATACTGTAAGTTTACGGTTAAAAGTCTAGAAATGCATGGTTTTATGCAACTATTGTTAACATTAACCTAAAATGTTGTCTTATCATGTTGCCCTATTTCTTTTTTAAGATCCTTTGCCCGGTTTACAAGTCCACAGATAAACTTCCAATAGGCAGAGTTATCTATTTAAGTGTATTTCTGTGTTCAGAAACAAGATAATATTTAAATAAAGTCGAATAGATAAAATTACATTTTAAAACCTTATGTGCTGGGCACTAATATAATTGGTAAGATGACACGACACGTCTTTCGAGTCAGGATAAGCTAGATTAATAAGAAAAAGACGTGCTGAAATATGAGGTAGTCAGCAAGCTTTCTTGTAGAGCTGATTGTCTGTAGGATTTGTCGGAGTGACAGTGGTAGGTACACACGGTGGCAAGGACATTGACGCTGTAACCATGAATTCAGCACGTGATTATAGCGCAGAAATGAAGCAACAGATTTTGTATTATAAACGACGAAAACGGTAAAAAATCTGTTGTTTCATAAACAAACTGCAACATCTAAGCGGTCAAATGTATGGAACAGCAATATATTTTTTTAAATAACTGACGAAAAATTTCAAAGGCGGGATTCAAAACCTCATCAATCGCTTACCATCAGGCTTGATCGAGACCAAGAGCAGGCCCTTTTAAAATAAAAAATAAAATCATGTATCCATGATTAACAGGTAGAGCGTAGATGTCCCTGCCACCCTGTAAGTATAGCTAACGCTACTGGTTACCAGGGGCTCAAGTCTGCTATTTTTATAAATTCGTCATTCCAACACGATCCCATTGTTATTTTGCTAAAAGTTCGTAATCTGCTAAATTCATAATGGTCGATCATTGGTCGGTCAATGGTCTCGTAATAGAATTGTGTTATAATGGCATTGTCGTATTGCCATTATTGTGAAACCCGTTAGTAGAAATGATTTTCCAAAAACCACTACTAAATTTGAACATTTATTCATCCCCGATTTCATTTATATGTATTTTTACATATTATTTATGAGTTTATTAGTGTCAAATTTTAGCAGATTAGTTACCGCCTAACTTAGTCATTCATTTGTCATTATGTACAAGATTACCAATAAATGTAATTTCTTTCAATGGAGTGTCAGTGGCTGACCACTGGAAAGTCATAATGATGCCATTATATTAGTGGATTACCAAACTTGTCAAAATCAACAATTATGAAAACAATAATAGACCATTCTGACACTATTGTAATAGCAGACTTGAGGCCCAGTTATACCGAAAATGAACCTAAGCTCGATTAACATTCAGGTGTTTATTTAGATTTATGACCGGTAAATGGCAATAGGCTTTACAAAGTAATTAGGTAATCCATCATTCACAAAATATCGTTTTCAACCTCCAAAATCACAAAGAAGCGAACACGACGCACGAATTAATTATTTAAATAAATCATGTTAATCTATTCGTGATTCAGAAGCAGAACAAAACATTGCGTGCGCAAATAACGTTAAAATACTTTGCATATCATATCACACACTGATTCCACTTAAGTTTATTATTTCCTTTAGCAATTGAAAATCAGCTACAATTAGGCTCAGTGGCCCTAGTATGATTCTTTTAACCATCTCGACTTAACGCATCGACCGCGTTCGGCACTCCGATTGGCCCCTTACTAATCCAGGGCCAATCGGAGCACCGAACGAGATCGATGCGTAAAGTCGAGATGATTAAAAGTAACTCCCACTAGAGCGTCAGTACTGCTAATAAGTATTAACGCGTTCCTCACATATTTGTTTAAAACACAATTAAAACATTATCGTGTTTGCTTGAAGGCTGCGAGCCCATAAATCATGCAATTTTGTGTTCACACCTTCTGCATATTTTTGTAGTTAACTTCAAATCACTGTCATCATGAATCAAGGCTGTAAATTGCGGGAAATTTGTTAAAAAAATGCCTGTTTATTGTAACCTGTTATTTGTAACCCACTTGCAAAATAAGTAGGACTAAAGTAGGTAAAACAAAATTTGGTTGGGTTTTTTTCATCAGGAATTTCGCAGGTGAAGAGGGATCATTTCGTTCACACTATAATCATGGCTTTCATTTTGACAGTTCAATGACATTCGTTACGTTATTTATGTTGTTGAGCAGACGTTTTCTTGAACAATGAAATAGGGGCTGCACCCTTACTGACACACTGTCAACCGCGGTCTGTATTTCTGCCCGGTTCATGGCATGGCCGCAGGAGAAGCCCTGGGCGTCGGGAATCCCAGGCTGATTCTCAACCACCGTAGGCGCGGGCTTGCGGATGACGAGTAATGGGTAGCTCGCTGTCCGGTAAGGACCAAGCCCGAGTCGACGGCGCGTTGTGTTCCACGCGCGCCTCAAAGAGATGTCAGCACCAACTGATGGGGCCCGCAAGGGCCGATGCCTGCCAGGGTGCAGGGGTGCGGGTTATTCGAAAGAGATACCGCGGCCCCTGGCACACAGGCAACTGAGGGAACACGGGTGGGTTTTAGTCAGTAAAAGTCTGATACGCCCTCATGCTCCACCTCGTGGGGGATCGTCATCGTTCCCATTACTATTTTGTCTAAGACAAATTACGAGTTAGCTAAAGCCTGCTTGTGAGGCTATTTTAATGCACTCATGCGTTGTTATAGGGGGCTATTCACAAGTAGCGCGAATTTCTTACAAACAAACCGAAATTCGTTACAGTGGCTAGTTTTGTCCATTTAGGTAACATACTAATCCACATTTTGTTAGACATAATCGTATTGATTTTTCCAGTATTTTTAACATACCTACCCGAGCAATTTGCTGGAATTTGTACCAACGAATTGGTACTCGCAAAAAGCTGTGCAATTGACACTTGAAATATCAACCGCTATTATAGACACAGCGTAAAAAACATGTGCAGTTGGAAAACTTAAACGTTGACCGACGAAGCATGAAAGTTATTCCAAGTTCACGAAATACCTATTTAGTGTGCCACTGAACTAACTATAATTAGACAATTATAGAACAATTAATTTTCGTATTGGCGTTTAAATTTATTAATTTACATATGGATTCTTTGTTTAACAACCTCGGTTTTATATTTTACGCATCATTGTGTGTGGTTTCTCGAAGAATGGACTACAAAACCTCCTCCTGTGTTTGTTAATAAAATCGCTAAATGTCATAAACTAACACAATATATTCCACAACTCCCGTGACAAATTGCAACTTATTTAAACTATCCACGTACCACTAACCAGATTAACATAACATTGACATTTAAATATCCGGATATATTCGGTTCTAACCAGTCATAACCGTACGTAACTGGATTCCGCTCGAATTTTAAACTGCATTCGTTTTGTTTATGCAAACGGTTTGGAAAACATTTTTTGCTGCGCTGTGTTTCTTTTTAAAGTATTTTCGTTGTTATAATAAATTCACGTTGTTCCTGTCAATTGGGGGTGCTTAAGCAAAGTTTAACATCTAAGGACTTTTCTGTTGTGGGCATATCATTTAAATGTATTTACATCGTTTCACTATGTCAGAATTTTACTCTTTACTTCCTATTTTGGTCGATAAATAAGATATCTACGCACAATATCTTCCTATATAGACAGTTTGAATGTAGAAGCAGAATAAAGCAAAAGCACTCAGAACAACCACTAAATGAACTCCATCAACTTGCCCGGATGATCCTACAAACGAATGGTTTCGCCAAATGCAATATCCAGTAAA
The DNA here is from genome assembly GCA_949091785.1 of Polymixis lichenea. NCBI lineage: Eukaryota > Metazoa > Arthropoda > Insecta > Lepidoptera > Noctuidae > Polymixis > Polymixis lichenea. The sequence continues at coordinate 21,489,006 of OX420942.1, read as the reverse complement.
TTCTAGTTATAACCGGTTGTGACCGGAGCCACCGTGATCCGCTTCACTATAAAACATTCACTTTTTGCGCAGTCGCTCCTTCTTCCTTTGTTTTCACAAATGATTCCTGGCTGCTACTGCTTTTGTTTTGTTTTTCTCACACATTTTTCTTTCTTGTTTTTTATTTTTCTTTACAGTTTGGTTGAATAGTGGAACGATTTCAGAAAATTCGAAATACTAAGTTTTAAAGTCAGCTGTCTGCTGTGTTGAAATTTAAATTACCTAGCCTGGCTCTAAGAAGGTAGATATTCGTTATGTCTTTTATGTATCAAACAAAATTAATACTGACGCGTTTTTAATTATTGAAAGTGTTTTAAATTTTAAAAGAATTAATTTTTAAAGCTGTCATATATAATGTTGTCCTATATTAATTATTTCCTCTCAACGATCTTCCTGAAACACCGTATTTTAAATGTAGCGGAATTTAAAATACGGTGTTTCAGGAAGATCGTTTCGGATGTTATAATAAACCCAACATAATTTTTCGGTTCCAAAATAAATTGAGATCGGTTCCGGAAAGTTTTAATTACAGTAGAGCCTGTAATTAGAAGACAGCTTTTCTCGGTTCATAACATCGATTTTGGGTGTCTTGTTTTTCTACTTCATTTATGCCTTAATTAAATTTTTTCAGGGCTTGAGCCTTAGTAATAGCAGCCCCGTGGGTGGATCGATCAGGTTAAGCTACGCTTGTCGTGGTTGGTCCGTGGATGGGTGACCATCTTTACATACCAAGACGACCCCTCCATGCCTCGGAAAGCATGTTAAGCCGTTGGTCCCGATATTCGTGGATCTTTGACTGTCGTTCAGGTCGTCAGAACCCTGACAACGAAGTCTGATAACAGTCTTACTTTACTAAACGATATGGTATTACCTTAGTATTACCTTATTATATATTAGTTACTGGTTTGTGAAGGTCAGATAGACTGTCGCTCCGCCTCTGTACATCCGGTTAGACTGGAAGCCGACCTCAACGAAGTTGGTAAAAGCCTAGGGTATTGGATATTTATACAACGTGTAACGGAAAGGGTACATACCAAGGCCACGGCTTCTTTGGATGATATCAAACGATATTGGAAGGGTTTTTTAATCCTATCTCTACATGTTCGGAAGTTATGAGAATTTTTAATACATTGATACCAGAAACCGAACTTTTCAAATTGAAATATACACATCACTCGGAAGAGATTTATCGTGATATTAGCAAGTAACGTGGAAAGTTATTGACCTACGTAGTGCGGTGACACGTTTGTTATTTGAATTTAAGAAACATGAAACCGAAAATTTGGTATCAATTCTTAGAGTATTTTATTTTGAGCTGAAACTATGTATAGTGATTCTATACCAGCTATTGCGATCGGCTACAAGAAATCTGGTAACATGGCGTCACCTTAACAGATTTGTTGTGGGAGTACCTATTGATAGAAGAAAACTGTTCCTCCAGTGAGGAAGCTGTCTCATTAAGGGGACTCTAGTCGCGAGCTCGAACTCACCGGTGGGACTGGGTAAAAAGCACGCTGCCTCACCAGGCATCGTGTCTGACAGAGATGGTATCAGCGAAGAGCAGTTTGACCCTAGTCTACACGCACAACGTTATTGAGTGAGATGCAGGTTCATTTGTAGTAAAACAGGCGCGTAAAAAATTAAAAGTCCTTCGGAAGATCGGATTTTATGAAAAAACCACTGCTTAAGTCAATGACCAATAAAATGTATGGATTTTTTCGATATTGGAGCTTTGTCGGCACCGACCTGGTTTAGGAGATTTTACACTTCCTTTGTTACTTAATCACGCTCAAAATTAGGTTAAATTAGCAAGAAGAACGAATATTTGTTGGCTCATAACTTTTTAATGGCTTTTTATTTTAGTATTCTGTTTCCGTACAGATAATATTAATAATAAGACAAAACTATACCATGGTTAAATTTTGATGTATATTGTCGAACGGTGGAGTAATACACTACCGAAGTTTGTATGGAAAAAATGGCGACAAGATTCACCTTAAACTGGTTTTTTATTTTTAACTGAACAAGGTCCAATAAATTATGTGTTAACGTTTGAGCCTTCTTTCATTTATCTGTCCAAATTATTTTTATTCGAGTTCAAACCCTATTTAATACAAAAAAAAGAAACTAATCAAACATCATCATCATCTAACCATTGTCAACATGGCTACTAATTCAGTTACCAAAATGAACGTCCCATAACTTCTACAAAATGATAAACGGAGTGCGGCGAGTGCGTTCCCTAATGCCCTGATGAGATCGTTAGCCCCGGCGGTGGATCATAGCCATTAGTTTATCTCCAGTGGCGTATTACCGGACACGTGATACAATTAGGACGCTCTTATAAGCTGCTTAGGGGATAATTAGGTGGCACGTTGATGCAGTTTTGAGATCATGTACATTATTTATCGTTATCAAGCAACTTCAAAAAGGAGGAGGTTATCAATTTGGATGTTTTTTTAACGTATTTATTTATAAACAACTGACTTTAAACTAACTAACTAAACTAATTAATAAATACAAAAACAAAAGGACACTTAGACGTCGAAGTATTCGTCCGTATCGCTGTCATCAGGAAACGTGCCCAGAAGACTGGCACCATTGCCACGTTGGATGGCTATGCTAATTCTTTGGCCAAAGAATGACCCAGTCCTCTGGTCACGTGAAGTTTCGACCAGCCAGCGAGAAATTTCCATAAAAAGGAGACGTGCGCTCGGGCCCTATGACCCGAGCGTTTCGACCCCAAACGGCACAAAACTGTAGTTACTCGTAAGGTTACAGTATTTACGCCACTCGAGGGTCTCAGCAGCCGCAGCAGCGCCTCCAGCACAGCCTTCCGTGCTAGGAACATCCCACACCAGAGGTCTACCCATCCAAGGCAATAACGTCATACCGTCTGGTTTCCTCCGTATTTATGTTCGGACATAACATAAAGGATTTGCGAAATTCAAAAGTTCGAAGGTCATTTTTCCGAAATGGTCCCATTTAAATTTCATATAGATCTGATGTTTCGGAGACTGCCAAACTCGGAACTCTTCAATAAATGGTAGCAAATCAACCGCGATTGCTGCTATCGCAGAAATATGCTTTATTTTGATTTGATTAACTTTGAGAATACACCAAGGATGATGAAATTTCGAATCGATGTGGGTACTAAAAATAAAAAAGTGTAAACTTGTTCAAAAAAAAAAAAAACAACCACTTTCCGAAAAAACAAACTTCTTCTTCTTCGTGGTCGCGTTCTTCATTACTGAAGGTCGTGTCCCTGAAAGGCCTTTGTGGCTTCCTGAGTTATGTTCTTCCACTTCGTGCCGTTCTCGGCTTCTCTCATGGCGGTCGTAACAGAGAGTCTAGTGAGGGCGGTTACTTGGTCGGACCAGCGGTTAGGTGACCGGCCGCGAGGCCTTTTCCTATCTACCTTGCCCATCACTACCAACTTTCCCAGGTTATCTGGTTCCCGACAGGCAATGTGACCAAAGTAACCGAGAATCCTTTGGTAATAGATCGTGGGTTGTCTAACTCTTATGTGTAGTTGCTCCAGGGCCTGAATTCAGTATGACAACTTAACGATTCCTTATTATGGTTTCAAGTTAAGGGGGAAGCATCAGGATAGCCCGATTAATTTATATGTCAGTTAACTCCTTAACCGATTTAATAAGTTCTTTCATTTATGCAAAGCTACATTATTCCGGAGTAACAAATAAATTAGATACACGCGAATGAAGTCGGCTAGTTTATGATAAAAGCAGTTTTCCACTGACGGCAATATGAGTGAGAACTTGATTCTTAATGGGAACTAATTTTTTGAGCTGTTATTTAAATATTCGAGATGTTATTATGATTAGTTGAAAAACATATTGTGCAGTTATTTAATTTAATGGCGGTTGATTAATTATTGCGACAGTAAAACATGGACAGTAATAAAAAAACAATTTGTCGGTTATTTTATCATACAATGTCAATTCTAAAAATAATTGAGCAGTCCAATAACTGAAGGAGCGGTAAAAATGATGGAATGAGCGGTTCCTGCAACGATATATATAGGTTAGGTTAGGTTAGAACTGTGACCAACTACGCGCGAGCCGAGCGAGCGAAGCGAGCGTTGCCCCGGCAGCGGCCGGCGAGCGCTACCTCGAAATTGGTCGCGAAATTATGTTTAGGGATAAAAGCGTTGTTTATAGAATTGCTTAGAATGAGATTTCTTACTGACAAATTCCGATTTATTACTGCCCGCCCACACGTAACCGCTCGTTCAATAATTTTTACCGCCCATTTAATTATTTTTCTGCTCAATTATATATTCATTGATCCATTTCATTATTTTGATTACTCATTTTTGTTTACTTTACTGTTTAGTTTTAACTGCTGAACTAGTTATTAAACGTGCCATTTATAATTTGTAACTTAACAAAACCGCTATTTACAACTGCCTCATTAAATCAGTGCCATTCTTAATTCCAACAAAACAATTAGTTGATCCCCTTATTTACACAGCATGCAATACATAATATATTCAACAATCATCCTACAATATTGCAGTACCAAATACATTTCATTTCTTACCCGCCGCGTAACACGTTAACTATTAATTTGGTACGGAACCACGTTCAGTGAGAACGATCCTTTATCGCCGCCATTTCGCATGATTACCGAGGAAAAGCAAATAAAACTGCTTTCAAAAGGAATTTTTATAAAATGGATATTTTTTTGAGGCGTGGGAATACTTGCAGGTGGAGACGCGGTCTTGCATTTGGTTAGTTTTGTGGTGATTAGTAACGATGGGAGAATTTATGGGGCTCGACTTGTGTTACTATCGCGTAGGTCGATCGATGGTGCTGTCTGTTAAGAGCATTCATTTCACGCGGGCTGGCAACAACGCATTTATAGTAGTTTTCCGTGATTATTTCATGAAATACAAACAAAAGTACTATTTTTTTCAGCCAAGCGCTAGATCGTTGGTATTTATAATTATTTTAAATATTTACTCTTTCTTAAAAACATTTAATCGTACTTAGTAATGAATTTCTTCACTAATTAATCGAAAGGAACTTCGTTCCATCCGGGTATCCCTTGACACCTCTCAAGTTTTTTTTGTTACTCTTTTATGCTAAAACGGCTACACGGATTTGGATGAAATTTAGCATACAGGTAAACGATGACCTAGGTAAGGAAAAAGTCTGCTTTTCATCGTGAATCGCAGACGATGGCGCGCGCAAAAGCTAGTGTAACTTATATTTTCACGTTTAAAAAAGTTCGCGTGGAAAAATGTTTACTTGTAATGTATTGTTCTAACTGTTGATAGGAAACAAAGATCTCCTAGTTTCAACCGAAATACCTAGAGGTACTTGTTTGTTTTAAAAATATTTAGAATTTGTCCCAAGGCTTAACCAGCAAGAAATAGCAGTGACACATTGTTGTCGGGAGGAAATGTAAGCAATCACATTAACCGATCTTAAAAACACGCAAACGGTCATGGAAGCACATACAAAACGAGACAAAGGAAATACCTTGAGAAATTCCTTAGTGGCTTGATCTCTGAATTGTTTATTTACAAAGGTACTTGGAAACATTGGAATCACCGTTACTATGTGAGTAGTTCACTCGTTTACATGGTCATCGGGGCTTTGTGTAACTTCATTATTTATTTACAAACGTTGTGTGTCCGTAAGGTAAAGGATTGGAGTTAATCTTTTAGCTGTAGATGCTGTGAATTATAAATAAATCTTGGTATTTTCAAGAAATTTGTACAGCTTTTCGTTGTTCACTGCTGGACATACAACTCTTTCACAAAGGCACAACTGATTTTCTGCTTTCCGCGATAAATCTTCCAGCTACCTCGCTGCATTCTTCAAGTAGATGTGCAGGTACCAAATCCGTGGTTCTTGAGACGATACAGTCATTCTAAGTAACAGCATAATATTTAATGCCTATTAGCTATTTACATAATATACAAGCTAACTGACCTAAAATAATAATAAAAATAAATCTAAATGTACTATTAGGGGTTTATCGACGCGCAGCCTGTTGTGACAATGGGCAGTCTAGAACAGGAATGCACAGACCGCGGCCCGCGGGCTGCATGCGGCCCCCCGGCAATATGCCAGTGGCCCGCCAGCAAAAATTTTCGCTCGTACATTTGAAGGAAAAATATTGCTCAGGTTTACAGATAATAAAACTTTGAATCTGGGGCTATTTTTGTTTTTTTTTTATTTAAAAAAAAAACGTTGCGCCACACTAGGAATTTCTTCCTGTATCATGGGTGCGTTTACAAACATAGAAACTCACAAACACAAACACTCAGACCCCGGAACAATTACTTGCAGATTATACAAATATTTGTTCCGTGCGGGGATCGAACCCGCGACACGCTGCGCAGCAGTCGATCGCTCAGCCATTACGCCAACCGTGTCGTGCCATTAGTTCATCATTTGTCCAAGTGGCCCATGGTCTCAATAAGTCTGTGCATCCCTGGTCTAGAATCATGTGTTGTGATCATTTTTACAGTTTGCGCGTCAATGTCCCTGCCGCCCTGTATAAAAAATGAAGTAAAGGATCATAGGACATTAAAACATTCGTTCGCAACTCTGACAACAGGAATAGTGCCCAAAAGGCAGCATTGCCATGATGTATGTCGATGCTGATTCTTTGGTCAAAGAATAGGCCAACCCTTTGTTCACGTGAAGAGTAGAACTAACCACCATTAGCTATTTATGTAAATGGAGAATAAACCTAAGTTCCGTATCAAGTCTGCAACGGTGCATCTTCCTCAAGTCATCGCCACATAAATTCCACGAGGGTTGTAAGCAATTAAGTCGTTACAGCAGCACCAAGGGGTGGCAGCACTCCCTGGAAACTAATTACTACATGTTGCAACCTTAGAATACAGAGCACAACAGAAGGCTCAAAGAACTGAGACAACAGAAACGTCAAAAATATTTTTTAGAGCGACCAACCTGTAACTACACTCTCAAACAAACGCTCGTACGTGATTAAGGCGTTATAACAAATTTTCTCCTTTCAATAATTTTGAACGCACAGGTATCTTGTGGTTTATATATTTATAAAAATAAGTAAATAAAATTTAAATATGTTAAGTATAATTGAGAATTTTTAAGTTACATTGTAATGTAGTTGCTATTGCTTGTCATTGATTTTTTGTGTTTTTTTTTTTTGTGTTCAATATTAAGTTCAAGTCTCACATTTAATTTCATATTGTATTTAAACTTTTTTTTTTGGTTAGAAATATTTATTTTTAAATTGAAATGAGCGGATCGCCATCACACAGATAAACCCTCAGAGGTTTTCGTTGTGTGGCTAAAATCAATTATGTAATAGGTTAAGTGTTATAGAAAATAAAAATAAAAATATCTTAGTTTGAACTTTTTTTAAACCAGTGTTTAAAAACATACAAAGAAATTCAAGTAAAGACATCTGAAAATCAGCTTTTTTGCACAAATCACAATATTTGAACTTTGTTCGTTCATAATACATGTATGAGTAATACATTATTAAAGTCTAACCTTTATAAAACCTCGCACATGTTATAAAGAGTCTAAATGACTATATTTTTTTCCAAAAACCTTTAAGGATTTTCGTATACCTACACGTATTTCTAACTAGTTTTGTGAAATCTCCACGCGCCAATTTTCGTTCGATGTTTTCGCGTGCATTTCGCTTGCATTCCTTTGGATAAAACAATAAACTTTTAAAATCGTTGACATAGCTAGAGTGGGAAGGTCCCTTTAAAAGTAAAGTTTTAAAGTTAGATCCTTTTTCTTAAATATCTATATAGGTGGGCAGTTCCTTTTTACTACCTTGTCGTTGACTTGTTTTAGAGCAAACATTATTTCCATGGTAAAAAAATCCAAGCCAGTCATATTAGGGTGCAAGTCGCAGCCAATCGACGACATCCATACTATAATATTATACATTCAAAAGTAACTCTGTCTGTTTGTTATCTTTGCACGCCTAAACCATTGAACGCATTTCAATTGTCAAGGAGATAGATGGCATCCTGGGTATGGATATAGGCTACTTTTTGACCCCATAGGACGTTCCCGTGGGATAATTTGACAGGGGTAGAAGCTAGGTTTCACTTATTTTGAGATATTGTGAATGAGGATATAACATTTAGAATCGAAAGGTGAATTTGAAGCCAATTCGGTACACTCTTACACGAGGAAGAGAGGCAGGTGGCAGGCCCTAATTTATGTTTTGTTTTAGACACAGTTCGCGGCGTAGAATTATGATCGTCTGCGCCTTCTGGTCTGTTCTGTACTCTGAGGCTGCAAGCTCACCCGCCTGTCATGTGCGGTAAGTAAGAGATTTATCTCAGCAGTAGGCTATGCAGTGACGTGTAATAATGTTTTAGACTAGTCAAGTACATTTTGTTGATATCACAACGCTAGTCAGGTTGTGGGAAATTGGAAATGAGTTTGTTCCTATTTTAGCTACTTTAGCACCTACCTACTTTAAAAAATAGATATGTGTGTATTGTCAATTAACCGATAAATACAAGACCATCAACACTATATTCACCATGAAATTTATTTCGGGTTGGGGGGGTTGTCAAATTTCCGGATGCTGAAAGTCAATTCATTTTCACTTCTTGTCGACATTAATTAATCGAATGACTTTGAGAGCAGATTTACGAGACGATGGGCAGTAAGCTCCACACAAAAATCCTAACTAATATTATAAATGCGAAAGTAACTCTGTTTGTCTGTCGCGCTATCACGCCAAAACTACTAAACCGATCATCATAAAATTTGGCAGAGATATAGCCTGGGATATGGAAAAGGACAAAGGCTATTTTTTTACGCGTTAACCGACATCCAGGCGGGCGGAGCCGCGAGCAAATGCTAGTCAACTATAATCACAAATCCTACTTAATATTATAAATGCAAAAGTATGTATGTTTGGATGTTTATTACTAAATCACACAAAAACGGCCGATCGTAAATCCATTCAGCCGTTGTTCCAGTAAAATTTGGCACAGATGTAGTATATTACCTGTATTAACACAGGAAATTTTATGTCCCGGTATTACGTTTCCGAGGAATAATTTCCGACTTCCACACAGGTGAAACTGCAGGCAAAAGCTAGTCCATCAATAATTTAAGCAGTACACGTTTACGGGTTGATAATAAAGTGAGAATTTATTTTCAATTCCACCCCTACTTTCGGGTAGCGGGCATAATCATCATCACCCCGTAAACCTCAACTACTGAGCACAAAGTTCACCTAAAAGTATCTAAGCGAGGTATAGCAATCCATTTCACCCCCATTTGAAGCAAAAACGTGCGAGTAATAAAGTTTATGTGAGTGCTTTTGTCCGGAGATATGCATGCACGGGGTAAATTGTTTTCACGTGAGGGTTGAATTTATAATTCATTGCGCTAGGTTTGGGGTAGAAATGTTGAGCGGGAAGGGGGTCAAGTTGGGATGGATTAATAAAAGTATATTAACTTTTTGGATTAACGTACTTGATGTAAGATTTATGTCATTATCGTTTCGCTCGGTACCTTTCTGAGTAAAAGGTTTGTGATTGGTTGCTAGGCAAAGTATAACTATCTGTATTTCAAATAGAGACTTATATTGTTTATTAGTGAAGGAAGTGTTGATTTTTATCCTCTTTTATCTAATTGAAACTACAGATTTAAAAAAAGGTTTTTAATTCCAGAGGTTTGAGGTCCACTCAATCTGTGTGGTTCTTTCTTCAAAAGACCATTTCAGACACCGATCCACATAGTCTTCACATGATCTGACCAAAATTATGTCTGGACTTTAAAAGAGACTGTGACCTCTGAGTTTGTTTCGGCCTTTCTTCTCAGAGTAGTCAGATAGGAAACGCCGACCTCATCTAGTTTAAAAAATATGATTGACGTGTAAAAGTGTTTGTACAAACCTACTTACAGAAATAAAATCATTTATCATTTATCATTTATCAATTGAAAATCACAAAGTATCACGTGAAAACTGACATATTGCACTTGGAATATAAATGATTAACTTATAAATAAAAGCAATATCTTTAAGTTGTCATACTTAAATGATAAAATACATGCTGAAATGTAAGACTGATTTTCCACTCAATGCTTCGCCACCATTAAGTTGCTCTTACACGGGCAATTTTTTGAGCTATTATTTCTCGGCAACACTAATGGATCAATCTGGATCAATTAAGTGGATCTGGAGCAACAACAATAAATTGCTGATATTTTTCGGGAATATTCCCTCTGATTGCTCCAAATATTACATGAGTTGTCGAATATTCAATTGGTTTTGATTTTTTTTTGTAAATTTTCTTTCTATCTCGTTTGTAAGTATACTACGTCTCGTTTTTGCGAGAGGAACCGGCCGGCGGCTGACGCGGCGGGGTTGCGCGTATTGCCTAGTTTTTAAGTTGCTCCATATTGCATGATATCGTGTGGCCGTATCTCTGGCAACAGGTTCCTACATGTTGCCATTGCCCTAAATTGCTGGATGTTGTCATGATATCATAGTTGACGAGAATTGACCAGGATGGAGCAATTTTAGTTGCTCGTTTAAGCGCACCTTAACATTGAATGGGCGTCGAAACGTAACTAAGTTGACCGCTTGCCCGTAATACATTGCATTGTAATTCAAATGCCAAATAAACTGTTACTTAGTATGATAATTAAGATAACGGAGTACCACTGGAAGTTTTCCAGAAATGGCCAGTGGTAATAATCATTTTCGCAGTGAAAAATTAGGCTCAATAGTCGTTTCGCATGAATTTCTTGCCCAAATCAGGCGAATTGACACTTTTTAATAATATCTATATTATTTTCTATATGCGAATCACACGATGTTAATACATTTGTGGGCAAATCGACAGTTCCAGCAATGTTTCTTAGGCAATTGACAGGTTTTGAATTTTATGCACTTTTTTGCATATACCCGCAGTCACCTAGCTTGTCTCGTAACTTTATTGTACAAAATAGCAAACGTGCCAATTGCCTAAAACGTATTTCTGGAGTTTTCGATTAACAAGTATATTAACATCGAGTAATGAGCCAAAAATTTTAACATAAGTAGGTATGCTAATCTGCTTTCGCCACAATGAAAGTACCTATACACTATCACATGTGAAGTCTTGATCGAATAATTATGATGTGTGGACAAGTGGGTGACAACCCTAACCAGTAGCAACTAGCACTCTGCGTTCAGCAAAATAACGCTCCTAGAAGATTTTTATGCGCTTTTTAAAGGCTATTGGGATGAAATTGCTCGTATAAAATATGAGATCGTTACATTTCTAGTTATGTCTATGAAAATTCTTTATTACTTTTGAATATTACCTATTCTGACGATATTGCTGCTGTTGTGAACCGTAAGTTTTATTTAAACCTTTTAAAGTGAAATGGAGGGTTCGGTTTATTTTAATTTAATGTATTGTCGTGACGAGAAAATACAATAACGTTTGCCATTTGTTTAGGAAAAGCGAAGGAACGAAATCTTTCACAAATATTGATTATAAGAATTTTTTAACTTAAAATTTCTTTCTTTTAATAATTAAAAACTCCAGCCGTTAACATAATACAAAATACAACGTAGAACAAATTCATAGCCCTTACAAAATTCACTAAACGTCTAATTTATTCTCTATCTAACATACAAACAGTCGTATACTTTATTCATATTATATATAACACCAAATAAATTATTTATCTAACCAAAGATACTGAAAATAGGCAAAAACAATACCATCTGCAGAAAACATTTCTCCACTGCAAATTGTACAATAGTGCCCCTCCTTTAAGGAAGAGAGCTTTTATGCAAATTGACGTAGAAAAGTGTGTGTTTTAACGATATATATGTATGTTTTACGAAGGGACACATTTACTTTCGAAACGGTGAAGGAAAACATAGTGACATATCCTAAAAGAAAAAATAAAAACATGTGACATCCACCATTTCACACTGGGCCCGCGTGTTGTAATACGGCCCACTCCCTCTTGCAGAGCGGACGCCATGGGAACATTATATGCTAATTATGGGCATACTTACACTTGAAAAATACTGGCGAAAATGACCTTCAATACTTTTTATGATGTAGTAGATCTTAAACTTAAAGGCTCCGAAATGAGAAGATTGGGCCTTTTCTTGTGTATCTAAATAAATCTCATAAAGTTTCTGAGTCAACAAAAGCTACAGTTTTAATTCCTCGAAAGAACGGGAAAACCGAAAATGGGCTTCCAGTTTAAAAGTTTTTTTCCAATTAGCACTTCGTTTAGACAAATTCCTAAGCAATAGCATAATCAGCCTTTAATTTTCACCCTGCTGAAACGCAGACATATTCTCTGTGAGAGGGAGTGGGCCATAATCCACCACGCTGGCAAAGTGCGGGTTGGTAATTCTGAGGCAATATAATCTGTTATTTGATTAGCTGTCATCGTGTGTTTAACCATGGGCTTCTAATTCGTAAAACATAGCTATCGTTGTCTTGGAACTTACAAAGTATTCTATCAAATATTCTTATCTTCACATACGCCTGGTTCTGGTGGGATGGTCAGGCTGTTCGTCACGTGTTTCATGGGTTCTGCGTGCTCCTGTAAATGGAAGTTATAAATATTTAGGACTGTGATTTTGGACTAGGCCTTGACAGCCCTCGTTAACTCGTTAAACCTTCTCCTAAATTGGGCTCAGTTCTCTTTAATAGCCCGGTAACAGCTCAAAGTCCAAATCGCACCGTCCTGTTACAGGACTTTTGTCAATGGAGAAACACAGCGCCATTGAGCCTGACCTAGACGATCGAAACCAGGGCCGCACGTTCAGCTGTTTTCTTCCATTTCACCGACGAGCAGTGACATCACTTACAACTTCATAAGAATGTTATACAGGATACAATTTTAAGCAGTGCACAAACTGCAACCATGAATTCAGCATATCATTCTAGACCCCTAGCGTAGATTTTTTTCCATCGGTTATACAAAAAAAAATCAGCTGTTTCATAGAAAAGTGCGGTCAAAATGTATGGAACAGCTGATTTTTTTTTTGTATAACCGACGAAACTAAACTTCGCTAGAGGGTCTAGAATAATATGCTGAATTCATGAATACAGTTTGCGCACTGGGTAAATTTACCCTGTAGTTAATCAAATTAGAAGTCGTTCCGATAAGATTTATAGAACTGTAATGCATCAGGCGGCTTAATAATTGATTTTGATACTTACATGTTCCGTGTCAAGCCTGCCCATTTCCTGCACATTCTTTATAACCTTTTGCGCCCTCTTTTGCGCTGACGCCGCTCTTGCTTGCAGTATCTGTAATGTGAAATAATTCAACACTCATTATCATTAGCACATTAGCGTTATCAACTTAACATTAAACAGAAAGCGAGAAAAAATCAATTTAACAAAGGACAATAAACTTCGGCTTATAACGTTCTCACTGCTGGAAAACAGGCCTCCTCCCTGCGAGACGGAGCGCGCCGTAATCCACGACGCGGACCCAGTACAGTAAAAGTGTCGAGCACCCTTTTTACTTCGTACTTCCCGAAACAATATACCTGATCAAAGTGCACTTACAGAATGTCTCCTCTGCTCTGCCTCAGCCAGCTTCTCCTCAATGTCAGGCAGACTGATATCTGGCTGAACTGGTTGCAGCAGTCTCTGCAGGTGTGCTGGCGGAGTGGAGGGGCGCTTGGTGCCGTCGAACTCTTCGACGGGTATTTCGAAGGCTACTGCTGACAAGGAAGAACAAAATATTGAGTAAAGTTGACGTTCGATTTGTGGGGATTTAAAAATAATGGAGCCGTTTTATTGCTATAACAGTGCTACAAAACGATAAATTTAATAAATGATAAAAATAGAATGGAGAGATAATAATAATAATTTCATTGGTTTTTTAGCAATTATAACTTTTCACTGCAAAATATTGACTCAAGGTCGAAGCACACCTATAAGATGGGTCAAAAACCTTCTTAAAAATAAAAAAATAAAAAACAAAAAAAAAACACGGTGAATCATACAGGTTCTAGTCCAAAAGTTACGTTCATTTCGTTCCTAAGCTACAAAAACGAAACTACAAAAAATGGAAAAAAAATGTTACCACATTGACCATTTCTGTCCTCTGTTGCCAATTTCTACTTACGTGGTTTCGGTAGGACGGGTGTATCTGGCAGCACCACAGTCGGTAAGTCATCAGGGTCATCATCATGATGTCCCTTCACTCCAGCACCATTGGATGTCTTGACTGCACCATTGGCAGCCTCATCGGCCACCGGGACCGCTGTGGTCGAGGACCCGCAACCCATTTTGAGTTTTTATGTTAAGGCTGCAAAGTTTTATTGTATGTGAGAATATGGTTAATAGGATGAATATGGTGATAGTTTGGCTATTCGAGCTGGTTATCTGCCTAGCTTATTCCCAACTTTATTTTGGTCGGCGTCTGGTCTCATTGGTCTAGTCTAATATCAGCATTTTAACTGACTTCAAAACAGGAGGAGGTTCTCAAATCAAAACCGATTTGAAAACCTCCTCCTTTTTTTTGTTTGTTACGTCAGAACTCCGTCATTTCTTCTTTGGTTGAAAAGGGATATATACTTACCGACTGGTTCCTATCCAAGGTATTTTTTTTGTATATCCCATAACTCTAGGGTATGAATGAGACCATATCAAAGAATCAACTGGCATATAAATAATTTTTCAATTATAATTTTTATTTTCATTTTCATACAAAATTATTCGAGAACGTCACGATTGTTAATGTTAAACACCCATACGTGAAATATGACAACGACGCATTTTCTTAGCTTTAAGTATGAATGATTGGTTTGAATGAAAATGAATTACTCGTATTTATCAATGTATCTAAGTATATACATCGAGAGTCTAGTCTTTACCTCACTACTGTGAAATTTGGCAGCGTCGCAAAAGTAAAGATTCGTCATACGGGTGAAAATGTTTCACCTAAATAAATTATGATTGATGATATCTACAAAACTATTAATTTTTGGACCACATATTTTCGGGATTTTTGTATTATTTTTAATGGGATAAAAAAACAAACACATTGTATAGGTATTATTTGGTCAAGTTCTGATAAGTGGTTCGGAGTTAGCTTCAATAATGCGTAAATTTTTCCTCTTAGTTTATGTTGACGATGTTATAATAATTTCCTGTAATTCCTGTCACAGTTACTAACTTTGCAAGTGAAGGTATATGAATTTGTGTGGGGTAGCAGAAATAAAATGTGAAATAACAAAAATCTATTTAAAAAACACTATAAATGAAAGAATAACTTTAATTGCGGAGCGACCGCTTATTTTTCATGGAGCTTATGCCTAGCTGACCTTCACAACCCATTAACTTGTCAAGAGTGAAGAGAAAATTAGCTACAGAAAACAATACTACCTACTTAACTTAACTATTCTAGCTGTGATCAATAATAACATGAGTTACTAGGCGTTAGTGATGACTAACATACTACATACATAGAGAAATACGCAACTGAACAAAAAAAAACAGAATCTGCCTATCCCGAAAACTGTCGACCATGTCTACGACGACGCACCGCCGTGTCCTCGTGGAGGTGATCGGCGGCGGCGATCTCTTGCGTCCGGCCCTGGTCGACGGCGCGTTGTGTTCCACGCGCGCCTCAAAGAGATATCAGCAGCAACTGACGGGGTTCGCAAGGGCCGATGCCTGCCAGGGGTGCGGGTTGTTCGAAAAAGATACCGTGGCCCCTGGCACACAGCCAACTGAGGGAACACGGGTGGGTTTTAGTCAGTAAAAGTCTGACACGCCCTCCCGCTCCACCCAGAGCGGGAGAAGAAGTTATTTGATGATTTCCCAACCAAAAAAAAAAAAAAAATATGTCTACGACGACGTCTACTATAAGTTGGACTATATTATCTACTACAAAGGTCGGTCAGAACAAACGAGCGAATTCAAATTCTATTCCCACTCTACAAAGTTATTTTTGTGTAAAGAGGAACGAACAGGGATGGCTCAGTGGTATCCGACCCAACTTACAAGTTGTAGGTCGTGAGTTCGCACCCACACTTTCCTTTTTTAATTTAATCTCATTACCACTGATCTGAAAACGGTGAAGTGAAACATCGTTAGGAAACCTAGAACCAAAAATTTTAATCAATCGATCCATATAAACTTATCGGCACAAACCTGTAAACAAATATAATATAATTATTAATGGAATAGTTTGTGGGTATACTATTAGATGATAGTTAACACATGCCTCTTTTTATTTACATATGGATATATTATAATTATTAATTTACTTATACATTATACTTTTAAATATTTAAACAATCAAGTAATCAAATAAACAATCAGCATCGAACAAAAACACTATTCGGAAGTGTTTTTAAACTAAACTTTACTGTAGAATACATTACTTAAACATTGCGGGTAGTTAGGTACCTACTTACATAATTTAACTTCGCACATTCCACTTTTCACAACACCAATAATTACACTAGTTTACAAAATTAAACTTTTTGTCTGTTGCCGCGAATTCTGTGGTTGATAATGTTCATTTATGACTTGTTTTTGTCAAATCTACCCTCAAAATTTTTTGAGCAACTCGAGTTACTTTGTTCTTGATTTGCTTATATATTAATCGATAACAAGCGTATTTTACCGTGTTAAGATTATTATCTGAAGATTTTGCGTCATGAGTAGTTCAAGGAGACGTTGTTTAAACAATCCAGGTCATTTTTGCTATATATGCGGAGAATATGTGTTTAACGATTGTAGAAAAGTTATATCCGTGTTGGTGAAAAATATCTATTTTGAGTATGCTGGGATGCTCTTGGATAAAAATGTGAAGTCTTGGGCTCCACATTGTGTATGTAAATAGTGGGTGGAGTATTTAAGATTATGGAAAAGTGGTAAAAGAAGTGCCTTTAAATTTGGAACACCGACTATTTGGCGAGAACCACGAAATCACCTCGAAGACTGTTGTTTTCGTAGGGGATACGAATATGATGTCTGACTATTGTTGGTCTCTGATACGTAATTTTTCAAAATATACACACCAGAGAAGAGCTCTAAAACGAAGTTTTTTAGAACTCAATTATTAATTATTTTTTAAGAAAAGTTTTTCTTAGTACCTATATACATGTTTTTTTCTGTTTTATACCTACATAGCTGAAACTCAGAAACTAGAGCTGATAAAAATATTCTAATTATATTGTTGAAAATAGCATATCATATGTCGTCAGCAACAGCTAAAATTTCGGCAACAGATGTACTGTAAACTAGTGTTATTATTCGCGTATTAATATAATCTGCTCGACGTCACTAGGTCACTGCAGGGATCTCGCAGAATATCAGCATCAGGTACAGCCTGACACATGCTGAGCTGGACTCCCATTTGGTGCAACTTTGAGACACATACCGCCCTTTTGTACTCCACCGCACGTTATTTGATTTGAATATCAAATTGTGTCATCACTATATTTATGTCATCCTTTCTTCTTTTTTTTTTGTAAATTGGCACCTTGTTCTTTTAGTGCAATTCATTTTTATCTCATCGTGCTTTGTATGTTGTGTTGTGGCTTTTGTATGCACCAAATAAACGATTTATATATCTACCTTATCCATTTATAAATAGGTATAAAACATTACACACATACAAATCAGCCTATAATGTTCCCACTGCTGGGACACAGGCCTCCTCTCTGTGAGAGGGAGTGGGCTGTGATCTAGCATGCGAGCCCAGTGCGGGTTGGTAGAAGTCACGTGTGATAGAACAAAATTTTTATTAAAATGTCAAGAATATAAATGCTCTTGCTCTGGTTCTTTGTTAGTTTGCTCTAAAGCCATTTTAACACATTTACTATTCTACATCCTGTCAAACTAACCTCGTCCAACGACCCAATATTTCCTCATACTAAATAATTGTTATCGAAAGGCCACCTAATAACCTCATTGCCATTTAAATCGATTCCATTAACCTAGCACAGTAATCAAATTAGATTCCTCCCCCCTCGCCTTTAAAGGGGTTTTTGATCAACGCCACACTGTCTGGCTTGATAAAAGGTGGTCATTTATCATTAAAAAGGTCGGCTACTTAAAAGATACGGCGAAGACATGAAGTAGGTAGGTGCAAAAGGTGTGGTGCGTCGTAGCTTTAAGCGCTACGGCGTAGCAAGTGCTACGAGCGCGTAGTCGGCGTAGCTTTGCAGGGTTTTTAAAAGCTTTGTTTATATTACTTTATTTATTTGTTAAAGTTAAGTCAAACTGCAGTCTATCTCTATACCTATACAATGTGTTTTTTCCATCCAATTTTTATACAAAAATCCCGAAAGTTTGTGGTCCAATAAGTTCATAGTTTTGAAGATGTCATCAATCATAATTTATTTAGGTCAAACATTTTCACCCGTATGACGAATCTTTACTTTTGCGACGTTACCAATTTTCGCAGTAATGAGGTAGAGACTAGACTCTCGATGTATATACTTAGATACATTGATAAATACGAGTAATTCATTTTCATTCAAACCAATCATTCATACTTAAAGCTAAGAAAATGTGACGTTGTCATATTTCACGTATGGGTGTTTAACATTAATAATCGTGACATTCTCGAATAATTTTGTATGAAAATGAAAATAAAAATTAAAAATTGTTCTTCCGAGATGTGTTCAGCCTGTATATGCTGTAAAAATTCACTTTGAAGGATCGTTATCAGCAATTGGCATAAAGTGGTGCAGAAATGAGCTCAAGAATTTTACAGAATACTATTGCGGATGCCTAAGATACACTCTGTGTTCATCTAAACACTTAGACACTTAGGAGACAGGCACCAAAAGCATTTAAGAGGTTTTCGTTTTCCACTTAACTTGAGAAAAATGAATGCCGCCTAATCTAACATACAATCAATCTTCCTAGCCTTTTCCCAACTATGTTGGGGTCAGCTTCCAGCCTACCCAGGTGCAGCTAAATACCAGTAACTGGGTACTAGAATACCCATTGGTAAGACTGACTGGTTATCGGAATTTCGGGCTTCTGACTACCCGTAACGTAACGTACCTGTCAAAGATGAACATTCATCTGTCATAATTAGGGATCGGATAATCGGATGCATATTTACCGAAAGTTAATTTTTAGTTACGAAAATATGGAAGCGGCTTCTTAAAATATATATTTTGTACAAAAATCCTGGGATGCCAGCAACACCGGGAATGCATAACTAGTCAGTTGTATATTATGGAAGCGACTTCTAAATGATTAGGATTTTATAACTATTCAGACACATATTTATTAAAAAATTAACCCCGATGGAAATTTGGTACCTATACCTAGGGTGTAAGTCTGTAAGAGTAGGGGTGGTGTGTGTTAGTAATTTTTTTTTTACATTAAAATTAAGATGTTTTTGGTACAAAAAGCGCATTCCATTTTAGCCAACATCTCAACTTTAGTTGAATATGCATCCGAATATCCGATCTCTAGTTATAATCTAACATTGTTAGAAGTAATTTCGCATTATTTCGAAGTGAACCTTCTCAAATCTTTCTATACGGACAATGGTTGAGGTCGAAACACTAATCCGATTGAAGCTTGGAATTAAATGCGCCCTCATTAGTTTCACGTAAACCGTTTGTTTTCGGATTGAAGCCATTCCATTTTGATTGTGACTAAGTACATGTAATCTCGTGGATTGATTATTATTACGGAACGAATTCTGAATGAGATGGGAATAGGACTGTCCCAGTAGACAGTTACATTAGGAAATTAATTCGTTACGAAATATTCAAATTAATTTAATATCTTTTGCATTCATTGTTCTTTGGCCAATTTTCTTGAACAAATCCTCAAGTTAAAGGAGAAGGGGATTATTGTTATTATTTTATTTTATTTACCTTCAATTGGAATGGCGTAAACTAATTTGAACAATTGGGTTATTTCATGAATGTATGATGGATGGATTTTTTACCGGTACTTGACCGTTATTTATTAAACTGTCACTATATATTATAAAACAAAGTCCTCCACCGCGTCTGTCTGTCTGTTCGCGGTAAACTCAAAAACTACTGCACCGATTTTCATGCTGTTTCACCAATAGATAGAATGATTCTCAAGGAAGGTTTTAGTATATAATTTGTTAAGTTTTTGTGTAAATTGGTTGAAATACGACGATAGTTGTTGAATTTGTCGGTTAAAATCATGCCGGCTGGAATATTTACTGGCGTGCGCCGCGTAAACCAATAGAGTTATATGAAAACAATGTATTACGGAATGATTGATTAACACATAAGATACTTCTTATCCCGATATATCCCGAAAATTTCCGACCCCCACGCGGGCGAATCAGCGGTCAAAATCTAGTATACAATATAAAAGTTGCAAAGGCAGAGTAAATACCTGAATGCCGTATTAACTGTTTTCCATTTTAAAACAAAAATTTAAGAATAACCCATACAGCACTTTTCGGTCACAGAATCTTTAAAGCAGTAACAAGTTGTCGCAGTTTCGTAACTGCTAGCAAACATGGTGACTGTGTGGAGTTTGGTCTCTATGTGAGGTAATAGTTCGCACACAATTTGACCAAAACATATTTCAGCAACGATAAGTAAGTAGTCTTTTTGTTCGCACGTAACGTAATCATTTGTGTAGACTCATTTTTAAACACTTACCCTCTTATTCATAAACGCTGCTTAAAGTTATGAGATGTTTAAACGTCTAAAATGTAAGTATGTGTATGGTTAAACATTCGCTAATCACTACTTAACTTTTTTTTTTAAACGTTGCCTCACACTAGGAATTACTCCTGTATTGTGGGTGCGTTTACAAACATTTTAAATTCACATACACAAACACCCAGACCCGGAACAACTACTTGTAGGTCATACAAATATTTGTTCCGTGCGGGAATCGAACCCGCTATACGCAGCACAGCAGTCAATCGCTTAACCACTGCGCCAACCGTGCTGTCAAAACTTTAAGCAACGTTTATAAATAAAGGGGTTAGTGTTCAGTTCAACATGCGATCAATCGAGTAGAAATGTGTAGTAGCAGTGTGGTCACCATGTTACTAGAATAATAACTTAAAATGTATATTTACACGAGCTGTCGTAATGTTACGTCATTGTTACTAAACAATATATTTCTAAAATGTGAATAAAAAAGTCACCATAAGGCACTGTTTCTCAAGCTGTTTCGAAAAGTAATCAAATGATATTGTAGTTGAAAATGAGTAAAAAGCCGAAACGATTCCGACTCACAAAAGTAAACAAATTATTCCACAAAATCTATCTCCAAGTAAGTACATAATTTTTCAGATAATTATCAGGTATTAAATTTATTCAATAAAAATCGTGTTTGTTATACGAAATCTTATATTGTTTACTTGAAATTTTATTAAAATTAACTATTTTCATTATTTTTTAATGTAAGCAAGTGCAAAACTGAGTGGTTATCCACCTGATATAAATTTTTATTCGTAGCCTATAAGATCAAATAGGTCTTTGCTAGAAATGTACGGACGTGACTCTGTGATCAGTAATATTCATAGTCTTTGTCATATTGTAAATGATGTCTCAAGGTTCGGCTCTCTACCTTCTTTAAGTGCATTTCCATTTGAAAGTATGCTGTTTCGAATAAAAAACCTTTTACGAAAAGGCGACCCTTAGCGCAAGTAGCGAATCGCATGCGGGAATTGTCAAAGCTCAATTGTCAAGGACCACAAATCCAAACGGATGTATTCTCTTGTCAAATACGAAAATTTGTTGGATAAAGTATTTACTACTGTGAAAATGAGTGAGGTTTACCAGCTGTCAAAATATATTAAAGACAAATGGTTTTTAACTACCGATAATAATATCGTAGAAATGAAATTCGCAACTTTTGATCACGGAAACATACAAATCGTTGGAAGGAATATAAAAAACAAATGTAATTTTTCAGAGCGATCATTCAATTTTTCCCACAAAAATATTTATGCAACATTACTTCCTTACGAGCTGGAAGAATTAAAAAAATACAATGTTTGGTGATGTCAAAGGTAAACTTACATCCAGTGGCGTAGAGTCCATAAAGACAGACAGACACTGCCTACCCTACCTAAATCGGATAAATATTTAAAACTATTATTATTTTATCAATAAACAAAAATATCTTTATTTATAAGTCAGCTCCACCTGTCGAGTGTCGGTCGTATCTCGTTCGTACAATTTGACGCAACTTCGCATTGCGATGCACTAGCGCTGCCGAGTCCCTCGGGAGACACATACTATTCGCGTCTTGATGTTTATATGTGTGCTCTCGTGGTTATGCAGATTTAGTTGGTGTGCGTTCGGCAGTGGCTTTTTACACTTTGTTACTACACGACGAATTACGAAATTTGCCGAAGTTTTCCGAACAAAGTTACGGCTATTTTAAAAAGTAGCATTGTTTCATTGAATTTTTGTTACTTAAACAACCGTTACTTTTTTATTGTATTATTTTTATATTCCGACATCATTGTTTGTTTTATCGTCTTAAACGGGTGGGTTTCGATTTATTTGTTTTGGTTCTGATTGTGGGCTTTGATAGCATATAAGTACATAAGATTTTAACGTTGATATTACTGTGAAAAATAGTTAATATTCACTGTGAAAGTTGTCAGTTCAGGTGGTGTGTATAGAGAAAAGAAAATGATGCGTTTTCAAAACGGTGAAAAGAAACAAGTGGGTGCACTGGATTTGCAATTAATTCAAAGTCAGGGTAAATCAATAGTAAATTCAATAGAAAATAATATGATTCATGATTCGTTTAATTGCCTCACATGTGTAGGTAAAGCAAGCAAAAAAAAATGCACAAAAAATCCAGAATAACCGATTGGTTATTCTGGATTTTTTGTGCATTTTTTTTTATTTTCTGCCTACCCTGTCTAAAAACTCTGTGCACGCCACTGCTTACATCTATGTTTTGCAACTCTCAAATTAGTTTTTATTCCAGTATTGACAACACTAGGAAAGAAAATAAACAAATAAAATATTCGATTTAAAAAAAAATCTTAAAGAATCAGTTAAATCTTTTTTTTTTTTCATTAACACAAATTATCAAAGATAAAAAACATACAAATGTAACCAAAACGAATCACAAAACTGTCAGTTATATAGGTATAATTCCATCACATGCAGAAGACAGTCAGCTGCAGCAAACGCTGACGTATGGCCTCAGAGTCCGAACGTTTGAGAATCGCTGGAAACAATAAACCATTTTGTGAATTCGATAACTTTATAACAACTTCTGGTTTCAAGCCGACATATGTCGACACAATCTAGTAACTTCCTAACCAGTTGTGACAAAAATATTTTCTCTAAATAAAAAGACATTTTTTAACTATTTACCAATTTTATGGTTCATTTTTTATTCCATATCATATAGTTGGTATTAAATCTACTATAGCAGAAGCTTCCAAGCTCTGGGAATGTAAAAAAATTAAAAACTTGTTAGTTAAAACTATTGTTTACATTATATACTACACAGGTTAAATTACAATTGTACGGAGGCGCATTGATAAATTTCAAACTATTAGAACAAATTGCACAATGATTTTCTTTTCCCATTTATATTTGAACAATAAACGCCAATTAATATATGAATAAAAATTTACCTTGACATACAGTGATGGCTGTATGGTATTTTCTTCTTATTATTTTTTACTTCACGTCGCAGAACGAAAAGCGAACGATTAAACGAACGAATGATTTCTGAGAAGCGGTTGCAGACTAAGAACAATGTTACCACACAGCAACGTAACTTTAAAACCAAATGCTACTGTGTCGACTGTTCCCCATTTTTAGTCGTAGCGACGGATCTAAGTCGACTCATCGACCAAAAAATGTTACTAGAATAAATCAGTGTCGACACGGTAGTCTCGAATTGTTTCGTAATGACTACCAAAAAGCGCTATATGGGAAAGTCCTAAACGTATTAAATACATAGCTATAATAATTAAAAATTTACTGAAAATCTCGTCGTGAAAGGCACATCCTAAGTAACCCTAGCATCAGAAAAATCCAGGCAGTTTTTTGCCACCAATAAGATACATTTTTCACCCATGCAACCTTTTTACTTTTCAAAACTCACCCACTGTAACTATAGCCTCCAGCGTCACCTAAACAAACACACCAGCGCACAACTATGTATAGTACTGACAAATATTGGCCAGAGACTACGAAACAGGGCACTATGAAAAAAAGGACTTTGGGAATATTGAGGGTGGGGAAGGTCCAACTGGCTCCCATGTAATAATAATAAGGCTAAGTTGGCGAAACGGGGGATGGTCGGGTTACTGCAGAATGATTTATTTTAAAACCAACTCGCTTCGCTTGCTCACTAGAACCCGCCATCCCCTTCAAACCTAACATGTCCGGAGATAAAAAAAAAACACCAAGATGCCTTTAGCCTTGTTTTTAGGTGTTGATAGAATCGATAAAGTAACGATTAAAAAAAAAACTGTTTTTTTGTTTGAACAAAATTTTCGTCTTTTTCCTCAGTGCCCGGCTACGTACTCTCCAATCCAAATATTACTTCAGTACTGAAATCAATCGCTTAGTCCCTGCACTAATCAAACTATGGCAAACTCACGTCATACCTTTAAGAAATAGGTAAGGTATGGATTGGTAAACCTGGCGCTTTCTCACAATTATACAATAGTTGACATTGAAAACTGCCCCTAGGCCTTTAATTTCTTCTATTAAAGTTATTGATTTTATTGAAAAAATAAAGGTCACGATAAAAGTTTTTTCTGATAAGTGGGTATAATTTGCTATTAATGTGTGAACGAAGCAGACTGGTGTCTGCAATTCTACTTATGTATCTTGTCCAAACCAGGTTAAACATTGAGTAAGCCACTCAAAATAAAATAAAAAGGAGTCAGCTATTTTTTTTTAAATAAACGTTTCATTTTTCTCTTTTTAGTTGTGGTACCTATACCTAC
This sequence comes from Polymixis lichenea, assembly GCA_949091785.1. Taxonomy (NCBI): domain Eukaryota; kingdom Metazoa; phylum Arthropoda; class Insecta; order Lepidoptera; family Noctuidae; genus Polymixis; species Polymixis lichenea. The sequence continues at coordinate 21,464,047 of OX420942.1, read as the reverse complement.
CCTACATAAATTCGTCTTCGACTTGCTGAGTAAATAATAGTGGCAAGAAATTAGTAATACCATGTACATACAGTGGTAAAAAATACGACTAATTCAAACACACTTATCAGAACTTGACCTAATTTATAGGTACCTTTACAAACGAAAGAAGAATTTTTCAAATCTGTTTATAAATTAAGGAGTTCTGAGGTCACAAACATAAAAATAAAACTTAATTGAGAAACTCCTCCTTTTATTGAAGTCGATTAAAAAGGTCTTAAATTCTCAATGAATTTAAAACTCTGTAGTGGAAAATACAAAGGAGAACTGTAATAATGCTTTCTCCGAATTCCAAATCAAAACTTCAAATAAACCTTCCAAAGCCGGACTTGAAATGAGATACAAGCCTGAAAAGGGTGTCGTGTTATTTTAAGCTATGCAAATTAAACCCGAGGTATTACCGGAAGTCCAGTAACCCCGGAAAGTGAAAAAAAAAAAACATTAATCTCAACTCCACTGTTAAGTGAAAAAAGCAAAATAAATCAATATGGCCGACGTTCAACGGATGCTTAGCAATTTTTCAATCTGGTAACACCGTTGCTCCGGTGTTGCTATTTACCCCGATCGCGACTGGGATAGGGGAAATGCGATGGATTGCCGGCAATATTTCCTGATTATATCCCGCCGGTTGTTGCCTCGGGTCATAAATGGCTGTATGGCCTCGTTACGTTTGCATTTAAAAAATTGAGGAGATTTTTTCACTTTATCTGTGGCCACTTGTGTTTCCTTTTTATTCGTTTAAAAAGATTCAATTTGTGTGGTATTCGCTTTTTAAAAAGAGAAATTTTGTGAGGGAATCGGCCAGTTATAAAAATGATAGCAGCAAGCAATGGCAGCAATTCGTCATGCTCCCATAGATGTCAATGCTTGCGGTAGCGTCGGGGGTCGGGTTGGCTCCTTCCCTCAAATATGGCGAGGGGTTATGGCTGATCTTTGCGTTATGCTCGTGAACGGGTGCTGCTTGTGGTGACTGGTCGTCTTGCTGACCATGGTTTTGTTATTGTTAATAGTTTTAACTGTTTATTTTACTCCGAAGGTCCCAGTATAACATTTGTTACTTTTAGCTACAATAATGTGAACATAATGCCGCATTGCATACGTAAGCGGGCACGCCCTTTATGCCTGGAGGCTTTAATTTAGGTTTGAAGTTCTGTTTATGTTTTTGTTTTTATTATTTATTTCTGCTTGGGTAAATTTCTTTAATGATTTTTTTTTGTATATTGGCATGTGCTAGCTGACACATGGCAAATATTTTAATTATATATACGTAACTATTGTATAGAATCAAGTTCTTCTAACATAACAGACAGCTGTGCTGCTGGGGAGTTTGTTGCGCCACTTCTTCTTCCCAGCCAAAGCACTAGGAAGTGGTGAAGGGCGGGCGTTTTGGGGGACTGTCTTATGTAATTTTGACGTTCAAAAAGTGCTGACACCAGCGTAGTTTGAATAATTGACTTTTTATTTTGATTTTGATAAAATATCTGGGGGTCTAAAAAGGCCACTTTGGCAGAATCATAATATGATCATAGTATGAATCATATTTAAAATCGTAAAACGGTCACAAACTGACAATTCATAATATTATCTGCGTAGACAGCACGCAATTAATCTAATTAACAGTTTTGTATAGAAATTCGTAAAATGGTCACCAGATTATGAATTGCTTTATTAAAGTAGAATGTAAATAGCAGAAGCATAGGGGAATTCAGGAAATTAATCACTTTTAAAGGAATTGCTTAATGTGGCGTTTTTAGACCCGCTGATCTTCAGTTTTGATTGTGCGTTCATAAAACACACATGAAATTGTGTTGACAAAAATATTTACTGTTGCATTTCAACAACTCTTCGGAATTTGACTGTCATTTTCATATTTGTTCCCACTTCTAGCTACCTATGTACGGTCATCAAAATAAATAGGCGATCAGGGTCGTCAGATGTACCTAGTTGAAGTTAAGTAAGAAACCGATGGATGTTTTAGAATCCAATTTAATTAAGTTATTAGAAAACAAACAGTTCATTTATCGAATTAAATTTCATTCGAAAATACACGTCGGTTTCTTAGTAGACTTCAACTAGGTATGTCCAACGGTTCTGGTTTCTTATCTCTTTTAGCTTATATATTTTAACAAACTTATAAGTTATAAATTGATAAATAAACTTATAAGTTATATTAAGGCCCTGGTAACTTTAAATATAATGTCGTTATGATAATAATACGATAATAGTTCTTATTGCAATCCGATACGGGTTAAAATCTGTTGTAATGAATTCAAATAATAAATGAGCAAACGTACGTCGTAAAAGTGCAAATAAAATCGTATAAAATTAGATACTAACTATTTAATAATACATAATCCATCACTGGATGCAATTTGGCATTTGGAATTTTATGGTATATTTATAATTATAATTGTTATTGAAGGGATAAACCGATTTTAAAGATAATTAAGAGGTGACTTTAATGATTTTTTTGATGCATTAAAGTGTGTTTTATTATGTTTTGAGTTCCATCACTGTATGCAAAATAAACTTGAAAATACCATTTTTTTTTTTATTTCAAAATTATTTACGGTTAAAGAGATACACTGGTTTTAAAAACCACCTTTTTGATCGTTTTCAAGAAATCTCCGCCTTAATGTGTAAATTGTCCACAAACCTACCCGCATCGGACCCGCGTGGTACGGACAATATCCATCTATACACAGGATGTCTCCGTAATAGGTCGATATCTTCATGTTTATATTCCTATGTTAGTATATGTAACTCATCATTATCGGCCTAGCCTTTTCCCAGCTACGTTTTAGTCGTTTTTCAGTCTAACCAGATCCATCTGAATACAAGTATATTACATGAAGCGACTGCCTAACTGAACTCCTAAACCCAGTTACTGGGTAACACGATACTCCTTATCTATTTGTAACACATCAAAAAGAGAAATTCCTAAAATATGTATTTAGTGGCTCGTCCTCTCTTTACGTCCCAGAGGAAATGCCGGAGCAATATGTGCGAAATAATCCAATTTTCTGATTAGTATGTACATATTAAATACATATGTTTGTCTCTTGGGAAAGACCTAGGACTTGGTTAAGTAATTTATGAAGATTATTAGTACCTACCAAGCACTTACTATAAGTATCAAAGTTAATTTCAAGTTCCACTGAAGTCAAGGTTGTTATTGCTATGAAAATCCTAAGTGAATACACAAATTTATAGTTACTTAACAACATAAAATATCGATCACTATTCGACTTTAACTACAACGAACATATTCTAACTATTAACCTAATTTCGGTGCACATCAACCGGGAATCGAACGGGCGACCCGTGCGACCGCGACCGCATCGTCGACACTACTATCAGACACGATTAATAGAAATTTTATTCTCACTACTACACTTTTTCCAACATACGTAGTTAGATACTACGACTGAAAGGTCTTGATACTTTGGAGTTTAGAAAATAAGAGGATTTTTTTTTCGATCTAGTAAGCTTAATCTTTATTACGTGGTATACAATAATATCAAGTTGATTATAGTCTTGTATTGCATTATATTCAATAATTATCACTTTTCAAAATTTCGAAATGAGCCTTTAAAAAAAACGACTACTTAGCTTGACATGTTTTATTCACGTGGAATGTAAAACAAAACTTGGAACACAAACTGTCTCTAATTCCCAAAACTGCGTTAACTAATTAGGTCAATTACGCCTACACAAACAAACAAAGTTAACCAATCAAAACCGGACAAATACACAAACAAATCACAGTAACAAGCCAACGTTATGTGTGTCAAGTATCAAGCAGTGTTGTTAGACTCAGTTTCAGGACTGTAACAATGCTTACATAGAAATTACCATCGCCACTGCCGCTCGCTTCGAAACCCCTTTTACGTTTTAGATATAGGAAACTATGGAGTCGAATAGTTGAGTGTTAAGTGTATCTTTGTTATGCCAAATAACAGCTTTTTACGAAATGCGTATGAAATAAATATGTATTACGGCTTTTTTACTGTCTGACTATTTGCTTCGGCTAATCTCCAGAACGGCTGAACTTATTTTGGTGGGATTTTCACTGGCAGATAGCTGAAGTTATGCAGAGTACTTTGCATAACTTCAGCTGAAGTTATGCAGGCTTTTAGTCCCAGTAGCACGATCCCGTGCGATAATTTCCAACATCCACGCAGGCGTCGCACCGAGCAGCAGCTAGTTTTCTCTATAGTTTTCTTTAAAAAACTTAGCTTGGACGCTTTGTAGCGTTTAGTGATTGCAATTTGCAATAAACAAAAAATACATTTTATTTGCTCGGCAACTGCAGGTAGGTAGTACCAAATATAGCGCATTTTAATGGCTTTCGAAGTTTAAAAAAAATCATTTACAATGCAAGACGAAAATCAATATTAATTTAACAAGGCAAACGGACACACAAATATTATAAATTGGCAAAAGTAACTGAAATGTAGTTTTAGTAAAGTATTCATTTATTATACCGGTGTTGTTTGTTTTGGTAGAATAACATAAAATTATATTATTTTGTTGTAATGATCAATATACTGAGGCTGATTTTCATCAATGATTAAAAACTACTACTCTATACAGATAAATAAAATTGTGTATAAATAAAACTGTCTGTTTGTAATGCCAAAATAACAGCTTTTTAATAAATGCATAATTAAAATATACCCCCGGTATTTACCTATAACAACATTTTTGTATGTTTCTGTCTGTTCCGGCTAATCTCCAAAACAGGTGGATCGGACTTTTTTTGACGGGACTGTAACCGGCTATCTGATGTTATAAAGAATAACATAGGCTACTTTTTGTCCTGGTAGCACGCTCCTGAGAAATAATTTGCGACACCCACGTGAGTGAAGCCGCGGTCACAAGCTAGTACTGTATATTATTGTAAACTTTTTTTTGAAAAAAAAAATATTATCAAATCGATCGCGATGTTGTAAAACCGATTGTTGTGTGATTTAATTCGCAACGGAAAATAATTAATTAAAATGCACTGAATTTATTTCAGCTGATTACAAACAATATTGTATTTCTTTAGGCCGTGGTAGCTAATTGAATGTACCTATTGGGTTAGTAATATGCGTCGGGCGTTATATTGCTGTTGCCTTTCGCTTAGGCTCCGTTCGGATTTCATTATAAGACATAAGGAAAAGATTATGGGACTAGTTTTTTTCTAACTTTATAAATAGAGAAAATGCGACAAACTTGCGAAACATGTTTAAGTAAAATAATAAATAAATAGAGTATTGATTCACAAAAACAGTTATTAGTTCATGGCCGCCTGTTTGTTTCTTATGAGCAACGTGTAGATTCCATTTTCTGGTAACACTGGGGAGGGCAAGTGCTATTTATAGAATTTTAAACAATGAGTCATGTCGACATTTTCAAATTATTTCGATTGGAAAAGTATCTTTTTTAAGGTTCTGTAGTCAACAAGGAACCCTTATAATTTCGCCAGTTCGTCCGTCCGGCCGACTGCCCGTGGTTAAGCTAAGAGGCTGTTAGTACTAGAAAGTAGGAATTTGGCATGTACATAATATTAGTCTCGCCGACAAAGTGGCAAAATTAAATCTTGAAAAATAAAATCGGGTACCTCCTCTTCCCGTAAAGTGGGGATGTTTTTTTCTCGTTTACAGCATAGTACACACATCAAGCTATACATTTCCATTATCAGCTGATCTCGCATTGTAGAAGTTTTCCGTACAGTGCGAGATCAGCGTAAACTGGATACGTATAGCTTGATGTGTAGCCGTGTATGCTTATGGGGTAAACAAAATGTAAACGTATAGGGTGCCTTTGGATAGGTCTTTAATTTTTTTTGCCACCTTACATTTGCAGTTGGAATGTATTAAAATGTGTAGAATGCGTTTTTCAAGCACAATGTTAAGTTTGTTCGAAATCAAAATATTTTGTAGCTCCAACATCGACTCCACGCCATCACAGTAGGTTCGTCATTCATCGGGGTGAACAATCACCAACACCTACCATTGATTGCCCCTACATAATGCATAGACAACCCAACCCCACCTCCTGTGGCCTCAAATTATCTTATCGACCAATGACCGTGAGCCCTGAAGCTCGAAATACAAATCCATCAGTAACCGAATAATGGTGTAGTCAAGGATCAAGATATGTCGGTCGTGGTATGCATGTCGATAATTTCCAATCGATTTTAATAATTATATGGTTGTCAGGTCTCGTGGGTGTGTCGCGATTCGACTTGAGTGTTTTTTTTTTTACCGATTGCAGGGTGGAAGGTTCTGATTTGCTTGATTTTTATGTTGATTTTCTAATAAAACAGATCACCATTACCTATGAGATTTTTATTATAACTGCACTAAAAGGGAGAAAAGGGTCATTTAATTTAATAATTTTGAACAGTTCCACATTTTTCGTGTTGATGAAATCCTTTCCCACAATTTTCCTAAACCACCATTTCATTCGTTTGGGGACAATTTTATACAAACGCCTTTAATAACAGGTATAAAATCATTATGCTAGTGCCTAAAGTGTATAAAAAGTTCGCCACTGAGCCAAAAATCCAAAACCATCCATAACTCAGCTAGAAAATGGTATGCGTTTTATCCAATATGCGCATAGCTCACTTTTATCTGAATTCAATCTGGTTTGATCCAGAATTTTCCAGATCTGACCCAGTTTGAACCGGATTATTGACGTCTAAAACCTTACATGAATATAAAGTTTAGTACACAAATTGTTTTTTGTTATTTGAAAAATGTTATTGGCTGTCGTTTTCATATAGTGAATGAAAGTTTAATAAATAGTTGGATTTATAGTTTGGATACCTATTTTTAACAATATGGAGGTAGGTTATACGGGATGGCACTAAAAGAATTATTAACAATTATTTTAGAAGCCAGAGAGGCTTCTAAAAAAATCGTTTTCAAGGGCTTCCGGAAATACCCCCTTGTCTGCGTGTCTGCCCAGCTTTTTCCTAACTATGTTGGGGTCGGCTTCCAGTCTAACCGCTTGCTGCTGAATGCCAGTATTTTACATGGAGCGACTGCCTATCTGACCTCCATAATCCAGTTACTAAGTAGGTTACTTGATTGGTAAGACTGGTTGTCGGATTTTCGAGCTTCTGACAAACCGTACCAATGGTTAAAGATTTACAAATGACAGTCGGGTAGGGACCAATAATTGTACAACTTGTTTTCCGGGGTACGGCAGGAGTCTCTACATATATCTACGTATAGGTAATGAGTGGTCACCCGTCCACGGACCGATCTCGGCCCATGTTAGATCAGCGATTACACAGGCCTGCAAGAAAAAAATGTTTTTTGGTGCCGACTGTTCTATGTTATAATTTGGTTAATTAACCCTCAAAAGGTCGTACGGAGTCGTCAAAACTTTAAAGCTACGTACCACACGGGAGTGCCCCAAAGACGTTCATCGTAGAAAATCCAAAAAAAAGAAGTTTCTAACCTGTTCATTAATTTAATAAAATGTTTCTAATTTGAAGAATAATTTAATAAAATGGTTTAAAATCGTTTATTTTCGTTTTACATCAGACCTGCGATTTTGCGAAACTACACGTAGCATTAAAAAAATTAGTATGTTGCTAAAGTCAGGGTATCGGATATACTTAAAATTTGCTTTAATTTTAGCGGCACCAAAATCATTGTAGACCTGTGTTATGAATAGGTAGGTAGGTAGTTTAGAAAAAATCATAATTCAAATGAAAACTTATAGTTAGACAACATTTTTTCTATATTTTCAGTCCCTAAAAATTAAATAGGCCTCCCTCCCTCCCTATTTGATTGTGGCAGTAATTTTTAAAACTCTTATGAACCGTTGGCTGGTTAAGTGCTATCTAAATCTAACTCATTAGATCCTATTAAGATAATTCGCTCTATACAGGGTTAAATTAAATTAGCTGTAAATACTTTAACACGCGGGGTGTTGTAACTCGATATCACAACTAATGAAAAAATAAATATCATCAAGGCCGAATGACCTTCGGCCATCGAATGATGATTTTTTTTAAATTACAACACCGGCTGATAAATTACGGGCTAAGACCCGTAATCGATCAGTGGGTTCTGTAATTTTTTATGGAACATAGATATGTTTTACGAATTTCCAAAACCTTAACAGCCTTTTGGTTGCTTTAATGTACATGTCAGTGTAATTTAAAGTTTTGAACAAAGTTGGAATAATTTTAATTTGTGGCATTCGTTTTTGATATCGATACCCAACGCGTGGGTAAAATATTGCCAGTTATTTAATTTGATCCTCTATACTTACGTACATAATGATGTCACATCTCAATGTTAAAATTCCATTTTCATCATGTGAAATTGAAAACTTTTACAAAGCCGCTTATGTACATACTGCCATCTACTGAAACCATTCGGAACTACATATTCGGAATGTTTGAATCGCACGAAATCTGCCGTTTGACTGCGCATGCTCATCGATTGATTCAACTTAATTAATTCATTATGTCGCTAGATGGCGCTACTTGTATCAACAATGTCAACCAAAAATATTTAGCCTTTTTAATACTTTTAAACTAGAAATGAGCAGAGATTTTATCAAAGATAACGAGTACGCGATTATTCCGCGTTTATTATTTTAAATAATCATTTGAAAATAATTTATTTTCAGTGTATTAATTTGCCAAAGTTACAAGTACCTAGGTACAGTACCTTATTCATTAACAACATTTATGTTCCTTGAGATTTTAGTATTCCTTATTAGTTTTTCTTTCTGAATTTATCTCGGACATTGTCGACATCGGTGACGGAATACAGTAAGGAAACCTAGGCTTATAGTTAACTAGCTGACCCAGCAAACGTTGTTTTGCCATATAAATTATTTAGGGTGAACAACCCTTATCACTTAGGGGTATGGAAAATAAATAGTAGCCGATTCTCAGACCTATTGAATACGCATATAAAATTTGGTAAAAATCGGTAAAGCCGTTTTGGAGGAGTACGGTAACTAACATTGTGACATGGAAATTTTATATATAAGATATATAAGTCTGAAATCTCGAACCCATCTTTGAGCAAGAGTGGTGATTAATCAAAGTGATTTTTGTATGAGAAGTATTTGTCCTGAAGTAAGACAGTACCTCATATTATTATCATATACTAAATTATGCCTAATACTCGTTGGAAGGTTATTGAATTAACCAGTTTGACCTAACCAAACCTACTCCGGTAAATCGATATCTAAGTATCTATAGGTACCACAATATTATGGTAGGTACCTAATCATAAAGCTGAAGAGTTCGTTTTTATTTTTGTTTGTATGTTCGTTTGTTTGAACGCGCTATAATCTCTGGGACTACCCGATGGATTTGTAAAAAGCTTTTTGCATTTGTTATATGTACCAATTGCTTGCGGATGGCGAGTAATGGGTAGCTCGCTGTCCGGTAAGGACCAATCCCGAGTCGACGGCGTGTTGTGTTCCACGCACGCCTCAAAGAGATGTCAGCACCAACTGGTGGGGTCCTCAAGGGCCGACGCCTGCCAGGGGTGCGGGTTGTTCGGAAGAGATAACGTGTCACACACGCAACTGAACGAACATGGGTGGGTTTCAGTCAGGCGTTGCGATGCGACGGGATGGGTCGGGGGAACAAAAAGTTTCACACGGTATAAGCTAGTAACAAATAAACCTAGAAACCTAAATAAGTCCAAACAGATCTGATAAATTTTGAAATGTTTACAATAACACTAGACTGACATCGGAAAGCTTTTCAGCCTACAATAGCTTGGGCTGATGAACTAAACTGACATGTGATGCCCTGAACACGCTATTAGTACCTGTCTAGGAAAATGTAGGTTTTTAGCTACCTACTTAGGCATTTGTAGAAGGATGTTAAGTTTTAAGTCTTGTCAACTGTAGGTAGAAGTAGAATACATATGTATCTAGACCCCATAACGTAGAAAAGTATTCAGTACTGAAACATTTCGCTTTTGCACTGCGCTTTTCTATAAAACAGCTGTTTTTTTATTGATAACCAACTAACATTTTGTTTACAGTTTGCGCATTGGTTAAAATTCTGCGTGTATTTATTTGTTTTCTTTATTTTTTCATTTGATAATTAAAATTAGGAACCAACCTTCAATTACCTAATTAATATGTTGTTTACCAAATTTTTCCTAAGTTTTATATATATATCTACACTAATAATATATTATAAAGAGGAAAGATTTGTATTTTTGTATGTAACGAATAAACTTAAAAACTACTGGACCGATTTCAAAAATTCTTTTGCCGTTAGAAAGCTACATTATCACTGAACAATATAGGCTATTAAATATATTTTATTCCCGTATTCCTACGGGAACGGGAACTACGCGGGTGAAACTGCGGAGCGCTGCTATAGAAACTTTAAAATGAACCCCATTTTAGTTATTATTAGAGTTCCGATTCGCATGAAACCTATACGAAAGTTTCCATTCATCTACTAAATCAGTGTACGGTGTAAATATAATAAAGCTACAGAGAGAGATGAGTATTTAATTAAATCTAAGTAACTTCAATCAACAGGCACTTAATACTACATAATTAAGAGATGTATGTGTGTATTATTAATATAAAACCAATCTCAAACTATTTTCAAAAAAGGTGAACACATCGACGCCAGTTATTAAAGAATCGATTCACAAAAAGGACTCAAAAACTAAAAACTGGGATAACGCAAACCAATAGTGTATTCGATTCGATCTAATCGATTCCAATCCAAACTCGGTTATTCGATTCGCTTAATCGGATTCGCAAACAGCGTACCACGCGTTTTCGAAAAAGGAAGAGATTGGGGTAAAGTGCCCGATTGTGGGCATAAACGAGAGGTCAACGGCCTATTAATACTAATGTAAAACGGTGAATCGGCGACAATAATAGGGTGAAGTCACGAATTATCTGTTTTAATATTTTGTTTGTGGATAAATGTGAGAGTTTGTGGAAATGCAGGTTTAAAGCAAAGTGTTGGTGAAGGGGCATATTCTTAGTCGAAAATTTACTTAGTATTGTAATTTAGGATTAACTATTATGGCTTTCTGAAGAGATAGATAGAGACTATAGAAGTGCTTAAGTAATTAAAACAGTAAAGTATAATTAATTTCCACCTACACAAAGTACAAAACAAATGGGTTTGTAATTTTGTATGAATTAATGATACTAATATGATAATTATGGACTATGATAAAATTAAAATAGTTGAGAAAAAAACCCTGTAAAACACTTATTTATTCTTAGGGTCACTAACCAAACTCGAAGACTCCATGAACAATTCAAGCTGAAATTCATGATACCTGGTCAACTCCAAACCCTTGGGAAAAAGACGTCCCTTAATTGGTATATTTAGCGTTGGCAGATGCTTTCAAACTACTGCAAGGACGACTAGGACTAGTTCACGATTATGCACTTGCGTAGCTGGGATATGAAGCATACCTACTGACTGCAAACAAGGATTCTGCAATATGTAATATTTGAAACTATGGTTATTTAAAACTTGGTTTCTGTAGAGATTAAGTTCATTAAGTGTGAATTATTTTAACTGGTCTGTATTTTAAAATAAATTTTAAATCCCTTTTTTGAAAAACGAATTGATGTTCTTACTTAGATTCAATTAAAGCCCCTGCGTCTTGCGAAGATTATTATCGCTAGGATATTAGCCTGTAGCTATTTAAAAGCTCATGTATTAGAAAGTTTATCGTAGAATTCACCAAAAGCCTTCTTGCGTTCTCCCTTTTAGTAGGGGACCTGGTAATACCTCAAGAATTCCCAATTTCTGTTTCTTCTACTCTAATATCGGTTCAAACTTTACCTTCAAGAATCCGATATAACTTTATAAAATAACCAATCAGCAAATACAGTGGTGGACCAGAATGACTGGACTTAGAAGAATACCTACTGTATCATTATGGAAACACTACCCGCCATCTTATCTACGATTACGAGAAAATAGATGCTCATTTCTTAGATAACAAAAATGAATATTCCAGTTATGGCTCGCTACCAAAAGTAACGAGTACATTATTATAATCATAATTCCAAATAGCCTTTATTTGGTATTCTATTGCTATGTCTGAACCGTGACGTCATCAACAGTAAGTTTAGACATGGATACAGACAGTTATAAGTAGCTGTGTCTGGTCTGCAAAAAAGACTTCTTGGGTAATCGTTGGTATATTGGAATATTACTGACGTATACATAACATAACGCCTTGTTTCCCTGAATGATTGGGCAGATGTGTACCTATATATAGTACACGGTAATTGGAGGCGAGCCTATTGCCATCACACGAGCACAAATCTAAACTCCCGATTGCTACAGAGAAATTCCAGATAGAAAAACCCAATAACACTTTGCCCGATCTAGGAATTGAACCCAGGACCTCATGATAAACAGTAGCGCTTACGACCACTAGATCAACGAGGCAGTCCAGTAAATAAATAAAGAAGCACATATTAAGATTAAAAGCAATGAAAAGCAAATGATTTAAAGCAATGATCTAGTTTTAGTTCATCTACGAATAAAACCTCTTTTTCAATAGCTTTTGCTGTAAATAACTTAGATAATAAAATATAAACAGAAATTTGCAAACCAACAACTGTGCGCTCTACCTCACAAACTTTCTTATAGAACCCGTTAAAATAACCAAAACAGTATTACTATGTAGTCATTTACTGATTGGACTTCCAACAATGGCCGCGGATACCCTTTTTCGGTAATTTACGACTGTTTTCTACTTCGTATGGCAGGAGAAAATCGCTTTTTTAGGAAAATTAGATCGGTAAATAACGGTTTTGATCAGATATCGGTTTTTGACACCATGATGAGATCAGAGTAACGGCTTTTTTCTTTTTTGTGTGTTTCACAAATTTATTGGAAGTAAGGATTTTCTTAAATTAATTTTGTTGCTTTCTTTGTTAGCTTTTTCCGAATTGGATAATTGTTAACTTAAATTAATTTATGAGAAGTATTTTAATTATTTATTCAGGTATATTTCTAGCGACCTGCACCTGCTTCGCACGGTTTTAAAGGCTTGACAAAACATAGAGATTTCTTTGTTATTTGATAGTTTAATATTAATGAGTTATACGCATAAATCTTCAAGAATAAATTCTGTAATAATGGCGGAAATCGCATCAAAGTCCATTGCGTAGCTTAGAAGAACAACGCGGTCACAGAGAAAGAAACAAAAAGCGAGTTTAATTTATAATATGTATAGTTCGGTACCAAGAATACTCATGTAACAGCTTCTCTAATTTTAACTATTCAAGTTATGGCGAGGTTATGTGGAGGATTCAACGCGTTTTTAGATAAGTACCGACCTAAACTATCAAAATAAAACGCGTGGATTGTAGCTTGAATTAAATATATACACGATTGAAACAAGTTCAATCAAACCAGCCAAGTGCGAGTCCGATTCACACACGATAGGTTCCGTACCGCCAGAAACGTGTTTTCCCAGCATTTTGCCCCTTTACGTTTTTTTATCTATAGTAGCATTTGATGTGAGCGGCAATATACACACTGTAAAAATGATTACCTATAACTGTCTATCTATTAGAGTTCATGAGATACAGTCCGCTGACAGGGGACGGATAGCGGACGCTTAGTAATAGGGTCCCGTAGGCTTCGGGTACAGAACCCTAAAAATGACACCTACGTCACAATAGGTACTATTACAATAACACAAATATTACCGACCTACCTATACAAACATATAACTTAAATACCACATGTCAACCACTGAACAAACAAACATGTACCAAAACTAGACATAATTATTGTAAGTGAAATTAGTGGTGTAGCTCAAAAAGGTGTCGTCCCATTTATGGTACCACAAGGTACCACAAATTGTGTACTCAAATACACTATGACGTATTTGGTGACGAGAATTGGAGACCAAATGTTAACTGAAGTTTTAAATTTAAACTTGTTATGTAATGCCAAGGATGTTTTGTTAGTTTATGGAAAACTTGTTACGATAGAATCAAGTTCTTCTAACTGAACAGACAGCTGTACTTCTGGGGAATTTATTGCGCCGCTACTTACACCAGCTAAAGCACTAGGAAGTGGTGAGGGCGTGTATTTTGAGAGACTATCTTATGTCATTTTGACGTTTCAAAAAGTGCTCACTTGTTGGTCTAGCGGTTAAAAGAGCGATGAAACTGTGGTGTTGGATTCGATTCCCAGCTTAGGCAAAGAGTATTGGGTTTACCAATAGGAATCTTTTCTTTTTTGGGTGGGAAATCATCAAATAACTTCTCCCGCTCTGGGTGGAGCAGGAGCGCGTGTCAGACTTTTACTGATTAAAACCCACCCATGTTCCCTCAGTTGCCTGTGTGCCAGGGGCCGCGGTATTTCTTTCGAACAACCAATCAGTCCAACAGAAATCTTTCAGTAGCAGCCGGTGTCTGGATTTGTGTATGGTTGATGGCGGTAGACTCGTCCCTTATAACATGGGACTTAAACATATGTAAATAGGATATCTGATTATTTTTTTACATGTCATATTAACATAACATCACGCCTTGCTTCCCCGAAGAGTTGGGCTGACGTGTACCTATAATATAAGTACCCAAACTTCACCAGTTATGTTTTAGTCCTATGTAATAGGAGCGAGCCATCAACCGGGCAGAAATCCAGAATCTGGGCTAATATTGAGAAATTCCAGACATAAAAACCAACTCCAGGCATAAATACCGAAAACAAGAACTAACTATGGCAAAAAAAAAAGCTAACTTTTGAAGGAGCACAGCTTTATAATAAATTACCGTCCTGTATAAGAAATGTACACTCTTACAATGCATTCAAAACTCAACTTAGCCAGCACATAATTGCGGATCGATCACTTCTGGAGAAACGAATGCGTTGGATGGGTAACTATTAAATTGTAATACTGTTGACGAACATATTGTAATCTATATTTTTAGTATTGTTCTCAAGTAAGTGACTTATGTCTTTATTGGGAATAAAGTTTCTTTAAACCGAAAAACTCAATAACACTTTCACCGGCCTGGGAATCGAGACCTCATAACTACCTCCTACTCTGTCTCTTAGACTCCTATGTCAAATAAAAAAAATAAGCTAGACAGAGTCGACATTCATATCTTATGACTACTCCTGACAAGAAATGGTGAAACAAATTCAGGAGCCAAATTATTTATATAAATCTCAAAACGTGGGTATAAAATACTAACAACTGCTGGCCGTGCCTGCTGCCAAAACCAATCTGCTGTCAAAAACACCCCTCACCCGCACAATAAGTGTACTAAACGAAGTGCATGAAAGAATTGACATATTTTCGTGCAATTTGAGTAAATTCGCAAGAGTTTTGTTGAATTTTGTTAGTTATATTTAAATATTAACATTCTGTGATAAGTCTGATTTTGTATTTTGGGTTTAGTTTGATAATTATTACATAGGTAGGTATTATATATAATTCTGCTGTCTGACTTCAGTTAATAGAGTTAGTGTTGCTTGGTATTTTTAAAGTTTTGAGTTTTATTATAAGTCGTAAGTTGATTTTGCAATTTATTTGGTGTGTGTTTGGAAACCACTATTGTATTGGGTCATCCTGTAAAGATAGTGTGTGTAAGTTTTAAAAGTAAATAAATAAATAAATAACAAACAGTGTATTGTCACATTTCCAAGTAGAAACATTAAAGTTATCATGAAGCGTTCGTCATTGTATTGATTTGAGTCTGCCTTTATAGACATGGAACACGCGATACAGGTAATATCAAATGCACTGTAATGACACACTCTACTAGAATAGACATAACAATGAAGCGTGATACATTGACATCCATACTAATATTATAAATACTAATATGTAAAACTTTTTCACGACTTAGTATGTCCTTTTTACGCCGTAATGGCTGAACGGATTTGGATGGAATGACACTCTAGGATAGCACTCTCTAGGATAATTTTCATCCCGGTTGTACGCAGTCAAGTTGTTTTAAATCTTATGTAGAAATCTGCCACACATATTTGCTTAGGTTGTTTTAAA
Organism: Polymixis lichenea; assembly: GCA_949091785.1. Taxonomy (NCBI): domain Eukaryota; kingdom Metazoa; phylum Arthropoda; class Insecta; order Lepidoptera; family Noctuidae; genus Polymixis; species Polymixis lichenea. The sequence continues at coordinate 21,447,989 of OX420942.1, read as the reverse complement.
TAATTTATTAACAAAATGAGCAAAAATGTGCAGAAGTGGACTTTTTTAGGAGCATAGGTAGGCACACTGTTTGTTTACAAGAAATTAACCCTTTAAATACTATCGAACTAACACAACAATACGCTTTTCGGAAAAGTCCGCTATCAGATATTCATGATTCACTACGTCTCGACTAAATAATTAACTGTTCTATGAAAATGTCAATGAATGAATCAGCGAAATAATTGCTGCAAAAGTTTCTAGTAACTTGTGGAGGTCAGAAAGGCAAGGATGGTCCTTGTAAAATATATGCCACTGGTATACAAGTCAGACTGGAAGCCGACCCCAACATAGTCGGGAAAAAGCTAGGCAGATAATAAAGTGCAGGCCACACCGCCTGCTAGCAAGCGAGCGAGTGAGCTGGCGGGCGAAGCGAGGCGAGGGCATTTGATGAGCTAAGCTATGTGGGCGCACACCGGACGGGCGAGCGAGCAGGCGCGAGAGCGAGGGGAGTGTTCCGTCTCATTCTCACTCGCGCTCAGCTGCCTAGCGCACGTCATAGAAACGACCGAGTATCGTTTCACCTCTTTTCATACTTCGATTCACACTGCGAACTACAGAGCTAAGCTACGCTAATGAGGTGAACGAATAGCATCGCTGGCATCGTCGGATATTTCGTTCGCATCGTTTGTATTGCTGACGTAGCTTGCCTCTGTAGTTCAGGGTGTGAACGAAAGTATGAAAAGATGTGAAACGATGCTCGCCCGGCTCGCTCGCTCGCTAGCTGACGGTGTGGCCTGCTCTCGATGAGTTTCTAGTGAAACATTCATAGAAACTCCTTATTAACAGAACCTTGTTCCAAGAATGGAGAATGAACGAAAGTTGGTTTCTGAAGTTTTAATTGTAACAGTTAGGAACAGTAAGTGATGTTTCAGTTCATTTTTACAATTAATATTTTAAATGTGAAAGTAATGTCTATCTGAATGTTATTCACATTTTAAATTTTTACGACTTAACGGCTAAACAGATTTGGCACACTATAGAGCATGGGCTGGGTAATCCGTACAAATCTATACATACTTAATATCTTTATACTTAATTATTTAATCTTCTTATATAATACATAATATTATGTATTATTATATCTATACTTATTATAAAGCTGAAGAGTTTGTTTGTTTGTTTGAACGCGCTAATCTCAGGAACTTCTGGTTCGAATTGGAATATTCTTTTAGTATTGGATAGGCCATTTATTGAAGAAAGCTATAGAGAATATAACATCACGCTAAGATTCTTAGGAGCTGAGCAAAGAGAAAAACGTCACGAATACGAAGTACTCGCACGGGCAGGCGATTCGAAGCGACGGGGTGGGTCGGGAGCAAGAAATTTGACGCGAACGAAGCCGTGAGCAGAAGTTAGTCAAAATCAAAATCAAAAGTCATTTATTCAAACTAGGCTGAGAGTCAGCACTTTTTGAACGTCAAAATTACATAAGACAGTCCCCCCAAAAAGCCCGCCCTTCACCACTTCCTAGTGCTTTAGCTGGGAAGAAGAAGTGGCGCAACAAACTCCCCAGCAGCAGTAATGAATAAAGCTGAATAGTGAGTTTATTTGAACGCGCTAATCTCTGGAACTACCAGTGGGATTTGAAAGATCTTTATATATTTAATGGCCCAATTCTTGCGGAAGGTTATAGGTTATTTAACATCACGCTACGATCCTTAGGAGCCCAGAAAATATAAAAAAGGGAGGTAGAAAACTAAGCGGAAACGAAGTAGTAGCACGGTGGGTGATGAGGATGCGACGCAGTGACTCTTTGTGAAATTTCATGCGGACGAAGTCAAGCGCAGAAACTAGTATATTATAACATTATGAGTGCGAAAGTAACTTTGTCCGTCTGTCTGTTTGATGTTTACCTTTTCAAGATTAGGGCGACTGCTCAGCATTCGACGAAACTAGCACACAGGTAGACTGTGGTCTAGGTTAGGACAAAGGCTGCTTTGATTTTTATCCCGGTGGACGTTTCTGTGGGATAATTTCCGACCACCACGCGAACGAAGCCGCGAGTAAAAGCTGGAAAGAACAAACGAGAGTTGATATCTTTAGACGTTACAATAGTTTAGAAAAAGTAAGCGAGGTTTCATTTCGTCATTGCAATTAGTGAATCTCTGGAGAGAATTATATCTGTGGCTATGAATTAATTTAATTCATTTCTAGTAGTAGAGCTACTTGATAAAGGGACAAAGTATTGCAGATAATTCTGCTGTGAACATTACCTACCGTATTAATTTCGAAAATCCAGTTACGTAATACATATTGGAGAAAAAAAAGATGGCAATGGACAAACATTTTTTTAAAGGAAAAATAAGTTAAATGCATACATTCCTTTAAAATGAGGTAGGCAATTGAAATAATCTTCACTGAAAGTCAGAGAAAAGCCTCTTGGCTTTATAGGTACTATAAAGCTATAGACATATAAGCTGCTTGTGGTGACTGGTCGTCTTGCTGACCATGGTTTTGTTATTGTTAATTGTTTTAACTTTTTATTATTTATTCCAAAGGTCCTAGTTTTAACTTTTGTTACTTCAAGTTATAGCTATATATACATAATGCAGAATTGCATAAGTAAGCGGGCACGCCCTTTGTGCTTGGAGGCTTTTATTTAAATTGTAAGTTATGTTTACATTTATTGTTAATTATTATTTATTCCTACTTGAATACCTATAGTTTTCAATGTTTTGTTGGTATATAAGTGTGTGCTAGCTGACATATGGCAAATTTAATGGTTTTTGTGTTTCGTAATTTTAATTACCTACTATTGTATAGAATCAAGTCTATCTAACTAAACAGACAGCTGTGCTGCTGAGGAGTTTGTTGCGCCACTTCTTCTTCCCAGCTAAAGCACTAGGAAGTGGTGAAGGGCAGGCGTTTTGGGGGACTGTCTTATGTTTTTTTGACGTTCAAAAAGAGCTGACTCTCAGACTAGTTTGAATAAATAACATTTGATTTTTGATTTTAAGCTTTCCGCAAAATTGTTTTGTCCTCAAGATATATTACATTTCATGAAAGTAGTAGGATAAGTTTAGATATGTAAGAGAAAATAGAGGTATATAACTAATATATTTTTGTAATTAATTAGGGTAGGTTTCTCAATATTGATATCGCGATGACAATTACGTCTACCAACAACATTTTGTCAATGTGATGTTTCATTGTTAGCGTACTGTGTACAATTCTAAGGAATATCAATGTCAATTTATTAGCAACATTTGATGACCTAGCCGCGTGGGTCTAAAGGTTAAATTTGTCTATTGACTGTTTACAATGCTAAAGTATCAGGCATCATTCAGACATCACTGCTTAACACAGGTCTGTGTTAGAATGATCGTCCAAAAAATATAATTACCTATTGTAAAATCCTGTACTTAATGGGGACGAAGCTCAAATTTTCTTACGTTTATTGCAATTTGAAGGCCAATGTCAAGCTATTTTTATAACAATATATGATTCGAGATCGTAACAAATATGGCTTTACATAATTATATTCATTAAATTCATCAACACCTCCTAAGTTCATTTAATTTCAGTGAATGTTTTTTCATGATTTAATAGTGCCTGTAAATGGCAAAAAACGTTAGATAATTTGAACTTCGCTGGCTAAGCTGGCTGGAGCTTCCAATTTATGTTGATGGTGTATGACAGCCATTGAGCAGTATCCTGACAGACACAACACCCGTTTGGGAGGACGAAGAATTTTCCTCCGTGTTGCTCTTACCACCATACTTATTTCAGGCGAAAGACGTCCACTGCTGGACATAGGCCTCCCCCAAGCTCCTCCACATCGACCGGTCCAGTGCTTCACGTATCCAGCAGATTCCCGCGGGCTTCATACGTATGACATCATCCTATCCGTCTCCCTATCGTCTTCATCCCCCATCGATTGATGGCTGCAAATTGTTAACTAATAAAAAAGGGCGGGTGAAATCTACTAGAGTTAAAAAAGATTTTTTTCTTTATTTTCGGAAGGCTTACAGACTAATAACATTATAATAATAATAATATAAAACTAAATTGCTAATTACAAGCCCCCACAGATAAATACAAAGTTATTACTCCCTTGTAGTCAAAGCTTATAAGCAAATAAATTATTTCTATTATTTTTAGATAATCCCTCAAAGTTGGTTAATTACTTTCAATACTTCGTTGTTAAAATTTTAAGCTAATTCGGACAGTAATTGTTCAAGTGCCTGCAGGTGCCTCTTGGTTGAAAAATGGTTTTGCTAAGAGCTTCCTTAGTGTGCTTGCATTGGTGCAGAAAAGGTCAATGGTTTTTTTTTTTTTTGTAGTTGGGAAATCATCAAATGACTTCTCCCGCTCTGGTTGGAGCAGGAGGGCGTGTCAGACTTTTACTGACTAAAACCCACCCATGTTCCTTCAGCTGCCCGTATGCCAGGGGCCGCGGTATCTCTTTCGAACAACCCGCACCCCATAGCAGGCATCGGCCCTTGCGGGCCCCACCAGCTGCTGCTGACGTCCTCCTGCGACGGGTCAGTACAGTGGCCCCGCCGCCAACCACTTTTCGGCCGCAGGGGATAGGGAGAGCGGCCAACGCTATACCGACACTCCTCTTCCCCTGCGGCCCCACCGCGTCCGCCATCAAACGGTGGCGGCCCCGTCCAGGCTACGGAAGGGAACAGCGCTACTCAGAAGTACCGGCACTCCTCCTCCGCCGCAGCCTGTAACCCTCAGCCGCGATGCCTCCCATTCGACATCGCGGCCCGCCTCAGTTGCGATGCACCTCACCGCAACCTACTTTTTGGCCGCTACGTCGTCGGCTTGGAGGCACAAGCCCTGACGAGCGGCCCCACCTTGGGGTTCCTCTTCGCTTCACCGTGGGAGGGTGACCACGGTTACTGAGCCCCCCGCAACGACAATGCGGGAACCCCACTGGGGGGGAAAAGGTCAATGGTCAATCGTAGTTTTAACGAAATTTGTTGTGAAGAAGGCTTCACAACAAATTTCGTTAAAACTACGACTGGCTCTATGAAAATATGCATTACGCCTATAATTAGTGTTTGCATAAAGTACTTGTAGAAGTGGTCGCTGTCGCAGCCCCATCTGATCAGTGCGTATCGTTAATCTTGAAACAAGTTCAGGACAGCCAATTGACTACTACTACTACGAACGAAAGTATACCCAGATCACCATATAAAAACAGCACAACTAAAGGAAGTCCGATCCAAAAGCGACATGTAAACATCTCCAAACATACTCAATACTGTTAAGGGAAGTACTTTTAATTTCGCACTCCATGTGACTCAGTTCCTAGCCGACAGACAATGTGAGAACAGACCAGACATGCCCAAGAGACACCACGTGCATTTCCATACTAGTAACGGACCATAATTTTGGATCCAATCCATAACCAAGGGAACAGAGTCGCTGACTTACTCCAGTTACTGAGTAACTACTAGTGTTGGGCAACGAGCGAAAATGGAGCGATTCGAGTGCGTGTGTGCGAAAAATTTGATTGAACAGCAACCTTTGTAAAGCAACAAGACTGCAGTCGACGTCGGTTAATAAAACATCTTGACATATTTTCAAGCATTTGATTTGAAATACTTAATTTGGGGCAATCAAAATTTCAAATCTAAACACCACCCATAAGTTTCTAGCACCTATAAGATGCTTGAAAATTAAGTTGAGTTCAAACAAAATCTAGTATTTCACAGTCTAAGCGACGATTTATTTATTCGCACTTAAAAATCGTGTTGCACTATCTTTCCGAACCTCTCTCATGTGAATATAATTATATCTGTTAATTAGGAAATGTTCATTGCAGTGTCAAAATGAATGATTATCCTGTGGGTTTCAATTCGCAAAAGTAATTTGGAAAATCTCGTTGTAATCAGCAATTTCAATTCGTCATATGATTATGACTTCAAAACTACTGCCCATGTTATCCAACCACTCCTGAAACATTTTCGTGTTTGATTTCAATTTTCGTCTCTCGTGCATTATTCGCACAATGATCGCTCAGCGAAAAAAAAAACACTACAAAACCGCATGCTTGCACAACACTAGCACAGCATATTTAGCCATCCATCTCGGTAAGGCAGGGACCTAAAGTGATCGCTAAAGATGCTCTTTTTAGCGCCGTAGGTTTCCTTTTGGTCTGCGGTCTCCAATGGAAGGTTTTGTTACGTAATATTATATTATGAATGAACTGAACTGAACTCGGGTTCACACACTTTTTTTTGTCTTTAGATTTTTATGGCGAGCGCTAAGTGTGGTCGATATAGGCATGTCCAAATGTTCCTATGAGAAAGTTTGTTTGTTTTGAGTTCTGGTTAAGTAGTCAGTCTGGAAAAGTAGAGCAGGAAGCGTTGGAAATAGAGTACCTGTGTTCTTACACGGATACTCAATTTCCAAAGCAATTGCAAATTTGTAATTATACAATTTGCAATTTGCAATGATACTCAAAATCAAAATAAAAAGTCATTTATTCAAACTAGGCTGAGAGTCAGCACTTTTTAAACGTCAAAATTACATAAGACAGTCTGCCAAATCGCCCGCCCTTCACCATTCCACTGTTAGTACCTACAGCCACATTTTTTATACAGAAATTGCTATTAACTCCTAAGTTATATTACCGAAAATTATGCAACTCAGGATATTCTGAAATTTTAAGTAATGGAAAAATATCTAGACATAATTAAGGGTATCGCTCTAATTGCCAAAGGGTTGATCTTCAACAGCTTTTATTACGATTTATGTCACCTTGCTCTTGAACATCAAACATTTAACACACGACTGATTATTCAGTTTGTTGGTAAATATACTTCACAGGTTGAAGATTTTCAATATCAAATTGATTTGCACATTTGACGTTTCGTTCTGAACTTTGGTCAAATCATAAAGTTAAATAAAGCTATTATAAACAACAAAAAAAATATGCTGAAGAAAAAAAACGCACTTACAAATATATTAACATGCCTTAATTTTTTTGGACAGTTAGAAGTAGAAGAAATAACGATTCTTTAATTAACAATGCCTCATATTAATGAAACACGAAACGAACTAGTTTACACTGAGAGGTCAGTTCAATCGTAAAAAAAATCGTTTGTATCATTGCCAAATCGTCACGCATCTCAGATTTTATGATTTATGGGGAAAATCCTAAATCTCAATCCCTTTTATAATAAATGTTATGGTTACGTAGGGATATTCCAAGCTACTTGTCTAGCCTTATTCAGCCCGAGGTTCAAATTAAACGTAACTTTAATAATTGGAGAACTCGAACATCAAAATTCCAGTTTATTTATTCCAATTAGTGGTACAACTGGTGGCTGTAGTTGAAATGTAACTATATTTGATTTAAATTTCAAGTTTGAAATAATGCATTATTGTATAAAAATATTAGCTTTCTGCACTCTTCCATACAAACTTTATCTGTGCCATATTTCATACTCCTCCGTCGTGTAATTTTCTTATAAAGGGGTACAAAGGGTTTGCTTCACGTAATAATATATAGATACGACTGAAATTATAACCTTTTTAACGTTAAAAGTTACAGAAGAGTTCCCCTCAAAAGTCTACTTCCTGAATGATTTTGCATGGCTGAGAATCTCCGACATTGGTTGCAATCAATAATTTTCGTATGACTGAATTGACATTACATTTGAATGCAAATAAATATAGTAGGCCTAATGATGACACACGCCGACGGACGGTAGGTGACTGTGTGACTTATGTTTTACATACTTACCAATTTATATAATTAAACTAGATTTTGCCCGCGTCTTCGCCCCCGGTGGATGTCGGAAAATATCCCACGGGAATGCAAAATCCAGGATTAAAAGTACCCTATGTGTTAATCCAGATAAACACTGACTCCTCACACTGTTTATTATAGTATCCGAGGTGCGGCGCGCGGATTGATATCTGATTGCTGGAGGATAACAAATTCTAAAATCTAACAATATTAACACGAATACATAACGGAACCTAGCTTCTGACGTTTCATAAGTGCCCTTGCAGGTTTATGTGAAATAAAATATTTTGATTTTGATTTGATTTTTGATTTTGAACGGAAAATTACCTACTTGAATGCTTTGGCTGAGTGACGATGATTTAGTAAGGGTTTTTAACCGCCTAGGGGATGATTTTACAAAAACGCCAAAAGGCTTTTAATACCAATTTTATGGGTTAGCTTTAAAACTTACGAGTTTCCTATACAAATTTTTAATCCCCTATTTTACGCCCTCAGGGGCTGATTTCCCAAAAACACTGAAACACGTGGTTTTTAATTATTAATCAGAATGATAAATACCAATTTTCATGGTTTAAACTAAAAAAAATACGATTTTCCATACAAACTTTCATCCGCTATGTATAATGTAACTCCTTTAGGGGTTGAATTTCGAAAAATCCTTACGTATTCCTTGTCTACATTATAAAGGGAACCTCTGTGCAAAATTTTAGCTTTCTAGGTCCTAAGGTTTGGGCTGGGCGTTGATGAGTCAGTCAGTCAGTCAGGACTTTTTATTTTTATTTATATAGATGTAGATAGAAGATGGATAGAAGATAATAAAAAAAAAAAGATAGGTACTAACTCTCAGTTATTATGAAGCAGTAATGGCCAATTGGTAAGTCGCGACTTACGAGTTATTGGTCGTAGGTTTGAACCCCGGCAGACGCTTTCCGTTGTGTAAATTATTTAGGTAAACGGTGAAGGAAAATCGTGGTGGAACCGGCATGACCTAGAGCCAAAAATTCGAAGACAATTGACATCCACTAACTCGCTCCCGACACTTATAATCTGCCTAGCCATTTCCAAACTATTTTGAGAGGCTAACAGTCTAACTGGATGCAGCTGTATACCACTATTTGACATGTGGTGACTGCCTATCTGACCTGCATAACCCTGTTATTGGGTAATACGATACCCTTTGGTAAGACTGGTTGTCAGACTTTCGGGCTTCTGACGACCCGCAGCAACTGTCAAAGATCCACGAATGACAATCGAGACCAACGGCTTAACGTGGCACGGAGGGATCTTGATATGGAAAGATGATCATCCATCCACGGACCAACCGCGGCAAGCGTAGCTTAACCTGATCAATCGAACCGTGTGGCTGTTATTATTTGGTTGCAGTCCTCCCAGCAACACCACACTAAGTTGTTAATTTACATAGTAGACTTTAACTTTTAATTAGGCTTCTGGAATAGCCTGTCTAATATTCTAGTGCAGATAGTCTTTTGTTTGCTTTGTTTGTTTTTATTTAAATAAAAAATAATTGTCAGTACTTTTCCTGTTTAATGACAACCCTCTACGGTCATCACTTACTCTGTACATCTTGGTTCGTCATATCAGCCGAAAGACGTCCACTGTTGTCCACAAAACGGGGGATTTGCCATAATCGCCACGCTTGGCAGGCGGGTTGGCGATCGCAGTATGCTGGTCAAATGCATAGAGAACGCTGCTGCCCATTCTCTAGTAAGTCCCTTAGTCGCCTTCTACGAAACCCACGGGAAGAAACACACATCTTGGTTATCAAGGAATTATCCCCATGGTTCTTTCGAAAGCTTTCTCATTAGATTGTCGTCATCAAACGTTTGAAAACTTTTTTAAACAAATCACATTCATAATTAATTAATGAAAACCCGCTTTGCTTTGTGTAAATGATTTCATCACTATAGCTCTCAAAACGGTGAAAGAAAACATTTTGACGAAACCAGCATATCCCAAAACCGGAGATACGAAGACTTGTGACATCTACCAGCCCGCACTGGGCCTGCGTGGTGGGTTATGGCCTACTCTCCCTATAAAGTTAATTTTCGCCAATACATAATATAGAAAACTAGAAATACAGCGTGAAGTGTCACGTGTAAAATCAACGTGAAAATAACGTCTAGAAAATATTCTTACTATACAACTCATTTGCTTATTTACCTATAATTATGTGAATACCTACTTAACCAGCTTCTCTGTAAACTTTACTTGAAAAAATAAAAGCCATAAAGCTATGGAGTTTCAATGAAACAGTAAATATTTAAATGATTCGCTTTGAATGGAAAATGTTTCTTTTACTGGGAAATAAGTCGAAGTTAATATTGTGTACAAGTGAGCTCTTTTACCACTTTCCATTTAAATTGTTCCAACACCATTTTCTTTATTTGCCATATTGATCTGTTTTACTCGCGTAGTAACTTTTTCGAAGCACGTTGCAAGGTCAGAAAACCAAAACAACGGTTTGTATGAAAAATAAAAATGTTCATACAAAGCGTTGTTTTGGCTCTTCTTGTATATAAATTTACGTAAATTAACAGTAATTTACGTAAATATATATCTATGATGGGCTAGTGGCTAAGTAATAACCGCCACATGGATCGATCGATCAGGTTAAGGTACGCTTGCCGCGGTTGGTCAGTGTATGGGTAACCATCTTTACAAGCACGTTAAGCCATTTTAAAGGTTACGTTAGGTTATGGTTACGGTCATCAGAAGCCCGAAAGTCTAACAACCAGTCTGACCAAGAGGTATCATACTCGTATTACCTAATAACTTGGTTGTGGAGGTCAGATAGGCAGTCGCTCTATGTAAAATACTGGTATTCTGCTGCATCTGGTTAGACAGGAAGCCGACCCCAACATAGTGGTGTTGGTTTTGGCTAGGCAGATGATGATGATGATCTGTAATGATACTCATGTATAGATTTTGTTAAATCTAGGCAGAAATGTCCTAAGTTCCGTAAAATGTTTGAATAAAAGTTAGGCACGGTATCTTATTTTTAAACGAAATGTTTAACCTGTTAACGAGACTGGTCGAATGAAAAGACTGCATCGAACTGAATCAGACATCATTTTGGTTTTAAACTTGTGTACGCAAATATTTTCTTAAGGAAATAACAGCCTTATCTTGTCTATTTATACCTTTCGCAATAACTGTTTGCGTCTTTAAACGAATGTCTAAAATATTGTTGGCATATTTTTTTTTTTGTTTGACGTTTTCTAAAAATTAAACCTAGCTAGATCGATTTATCGCCCCCGAAACCCCCTGCATACTAAATTTAATGAAAATCGTTGGAGCCGTTTCCGAGATTCAGATTATTTATACATTTATACAAGAATTGCTCGTTTAAAGGTATTAGATTTTTGGTACTTTCAAACTAAAATAGCAGACAGGGGTTTAATTATAGACTTTCGTTGTAATATTAACAGTATGTTCAAGATGCCATCACCCATAAGAAAACAGCATTTTTTTGTCAGTCACGTTAATTTTGGGTACGATATTATTGATGTCAGTGACCTATAAAGTAAATTCATAAGGGTAATAGAGTCTGGGCTACTAAACCAATACAGCAAAGAAGCTAAGGCAAAAATACGACTTAAAAATCAATACCCATCGTTAAGTCTTTTTAGGTCATGCTTAACAACACGGTAATCAACAAAGAAAGAGCGTACTTAAAATCCTATCAACACTTAATGGTACTTTCATACCAAATAACAAATGATATAAATTTTCAATGTCAATCATATATTCATGCACACGTAGTTACACGTGATTGGCACTATAATGGCACTAAAACTTATTTATTTCAATATCCGGTGCCACAGGAAGGTAGTTGACAGTTACTTTCGCGCCAATTGCATAACAATATCGCCATCTTGATTTGAGCACGCGCTGCCGAGGGTTCGTTCTGCTTGGACGGTTTTTTATTGGGTAATTTCATATCGAAATCATTTCTCTAAGTTCTTGCAAACAGGCGCGACGTGACAGCGCGAAGCTACTCTAGTAGAACAATTTCTATGAACGCTTCAGGGAAATTGTTCTACAACATTCGCGCCTGTTTATTACTTAAAATAAGGCTGAACATCGTAACTTTGAAACCCTTAAAAGTGACCAAAAATGCTTGTAAATAGCCCCCAAAATGAGTACTGTTAACCACTTAGTAGGTGCATATGGTTTGATGTGAGAATTTCATGAGTTTGAGGCTGTACATCCACTTCTAGGTTCTTCCAGAATCCTCGACGTTTCTTTTGTAAAAACGTATTGGATTAATATCATTTCTTTTTTCTTTCCATAACATTAATTTTACAAGCAATCCGAGTTAGGAATCAAGTGTAAAGTCCTTAGAGACCTGTTTTTTTTGGTTAGACTCACTAGTTAACTTAAAACAAAGAAAATAAATGAATGAATTTTAATTATGAATGAACCTATCCCCAACACACAAACAACCAGACAAGCCACAACCATACGCGTGCATCGAACGGTTCGCATCCGGCGGACGCAGGCGACGAAAGTAAACTAAGCTGATCGCCCCTTTCGCCATACGGGGACGCACGGGCCGTGTGCGGCGCCTGCTAATCGGACGGGCAGCTGGTCGGATGTTGTCGGCAGCCGGAGAGTAGCAGACAATGTGGCGTTATGACACAGATACTGGGAATGGGGAAGTATCAAGATATACCCATCTGAAGCACTTTGGTGAACTAAAACACTGGGAAGTGGTGAATAGCGGGCATTTTGGGGGACTGTCCTATGTAATTTGAACGCTTTAATAGTGCTCAGCCTAATTTGAATGATTGAATTTTAATTTTAATGTGAGAGTGATAGATTCTAAATCAAAATCATAGCAAGTATTCAAGGAAGAATTTTGGTATAAACCTAACCTACATTTTGTGTTGTTCTACAAAGTATCAGTTCATCAAGCATAATGATAAAGGGGAATCTAGTCACGGGCTTGGATTCGTTGGTGGGCCTCACTAAAAAGCACGCTGTCTCGCCAAGCATCGCGTCCGACAGAGCTAGTATCAGTGATGAGCAGTTGGATGCTAAACTACACGCATAACGTTATAGAGTGAGATGCAGGATCATTTATAGTCAAACAGGCGCGTTAAAAATTAAGAAAAGTCCTTCGGAAGATGGGGTTTTATGAAAAAAACCACTGCATAAATCCTTGACCAATAAAGTTTACTGGACTTTTCGATAATTGAGCGTTGTCGGTACCGACTTGGTTTTGGAGATTTTACACTTCTTTTATAACTTAAACACTCCCAAAGTTGGGTTAAATTAGCACGAAAAACGATTTTTTGTTGGCTCATAATTGTTTAATGGCTTTTTATTTTAGTATTCTGTTTCCGTACAGACAATATTCATAATGAGATAAAACCAGACCATGTTTATTTTTTTATTTGCATTGTCGAACAGTAGAGTAATTAATACACTCCCGAAGTTTGTATGGAAAAAATGTCGACTAGGTTCACCTTAAGTTCTAAGCTCCAGCACAGCTGACGAGATTCAAATTTTTTTACGGTTTTTGCAATTTGAAGGTCAGTGCTGGATCATGTTTTGATTAAAATATGAATCTCGATTATTATAATAATTAAAATCAACCATAGATTGACTTTTTCATGAAATTAGTAGTCAGTCAATTGGATTAGGCAGTATCTTCTCATAAGGGTTCGCTGTAGTAGTTCTGTTCACCGATTACGATCAGCAGTTGACGTTTTAGGTATGGTTGAAAAAATGTTTTGACTACTTTGGTAACTGATCTTCTAATGACGTTTTTTGGGTGCTTTTTGGTTTTTAAATAATTTATGATTTATAACCAAAAACGAATTAGGTCAGAAGTCTGCCATGAAGTCAGTTGTAGTAGGCGTATCATCATTATACGCCTACTACAACTGACTGTACGCCTGCCTAGCCTTTTCAGAACAGTGTTGGGGTCGACTTCCAGTCTAACCAGATGCAGCAATACCAGCAGTTGTAGTAGGCGCATAAAATCTCAAAAAAGAAAGGAAAGTCAACTTTTGCAAGTTCAAGATTTAAAAAAAAACCCGCTGCTATATACAGCTGACGAGAAGAAAATGTAACCAACCGTTGCAAATAATAATTATTAAAACCTCCTAACAATTACTAAGTATTAACTACCGTGTATGTGTATTTACCTTTTAATTAAAACTACTTTTGACGTTTACTTTAACATCTGAATTCAAAGGAACCTGAAGCCCTTGTGACAACCGCTGTCTATCCCCCAAAGGCACGCCATCTTAAAGATGTGTTAAATTGCCATTTTTCCGAAACAAAAAGCTAATTTTACGGTAAATTCTTACTGGAATAAAATGTGATAATTGCATCGGTTTCCAAATTTCCGAGAAATAGATCCCCCAGAAGGGGGAAACGGCTTGAAACGAATGTGATAATAATTAATAACGACTTCAACGGACCTAAAATGGGTCCCATTTAATGAAACCATCACTACCGTGTGACAATTTACTAAGAAAATAATACCAGCTGTACCCGTTTTCTTTAATTCCTACATAATCATCAAAATTTTTCAATTCATATTTCGCTGGCTTCCAACGAATGTCGAACCGTATACTATCATATATTTAAGCATTAAAAATAAACGTAAAGCATGCTCTTCATTAGAGTTCGCGATAACATCGATACAACATGCAAGAATGTCTAGTTTTTGTGCCAGTATTCAAGCTAGGATAGTTCTTACATAGTAAATAAGTTAAATATTTACTGAGTGGACAAATTATATGGGGTGGGACAGTAATAGGGCAGGTGTGATGGTGTCTCCACCCCTTTAGAGCAACTGGTTCTACAAAGTTGCAACAATTCAAGAAGTTACAATAATAAAATATGCTAATCGACTTTTTATTGGCTCGGCAATTTTCTAATGATAATTAATACGCTGTTTCGTCTAACGACATGTCTAAGCGATGAAATTAATTCAAAGAATATGTAATGTTTAATTAACCTATCCTGAAATGGTCTTGTAGAGTAACTATGCGTACAAATATCTATAATTAAAAATACTGCTATACAGTCTAACACCTTTAACTACAGGTACAAAACGCACACGAGTAACCGACCTCGTCAAAATCTTAAACAACATCATCAACAATCTTTTTACGTTATTAAACCCGAAAACTTCCTCATCGCCCGAAATAACCAATTAGTGTCCCCCTATCTACATAACCCGTAAGCTTGAAAGCCGGTACCATTGCGCGCGTCGCTAGAACCAAACAGAATCAAAATTCGACGCACACGCCGCACAACACATGGTTTTTTCGCCGCCCCACGTGGAATCTCCCGTAAATTCCAGTGAGCGCATTAAAATTGTATAGGATCTGAGTTTTTGCTCAGTATCGTATGTGACGCTGGACTGGGAGTACATAATTGTAATTAACATAAGATTTCCCGTAATAACCGCGTTGTGCGCGCGCGCCACTAAAATGGCTGCGTCCGCTTTTTGTGCTGTGCGCGTACGCTGAATATCATAAGCTACGTGCGTGGTGCGCCGCACACGGGGACATTTTTCGTTAAATGGTTTTGGTCTTCGCTTTTGTTCTATAGCTCATACTGATGAAAACGGCTTTGAGCTTTATTTTGTTATGTTACTAAACTTCGTACAGCACTAGGTAGACATTAGTAGTTTAAACATAACTTTTCAGCTGCATACCATTTTAAATAATCTTGAAAGATTTCCAAGAATATAATATATATTATAACAGTCAACAGGCTCTTTCCACTTCCGCAATGAATCCAAATCTTCGTGAAAATCGAAACAATTTTGAAGGAATTTTCACTATTTTCCAAACATCGGCCCGTGTGTAGCGTTCGATGTCGACGGGAGACAGAGCTACGCCCTGTATACCTGCTACTCACTGCTACTTATCGACAATTGATAAACTCCCTTTATACTCACGACACGGCTTCTCATGTAATTAGAAACAAACAACAATGAACAGAATTTATTTCTCAGAATTTGTCAAACGTGTTTTAACATTTAAAAAAAAATATAAATAAAATTATCAGTTTTTAATATCGCATACGAGCCGAAATAAATGTAAATTTTAAATAAACATTTTTAAGTTTTTCAATTACACAATTTCCAAAATTGTCTACCCACGCCATTTTTGTTTCTAACTGTTCTGTTTAAAGTTCAAAACTTTCAAGTCCCGACGACACGTCTCCGACCCGACATTAACCCGCCTCCTCTAAAAGCCGAGCTCCCTACAACCCGATCCTTTAGTCTCGTACGATGCGTGTGTGCCGGCCGCACTTTTTGCCCCCACTCGTAACACGATCGTCCCATCTCATAATTTTAGACTTTTTTACCCTCAGTCCTGTACTGGCCTTATTAAGGAAGATGCTCTATTACGTTCGATAGCCGTTGGTGATTGACAGTTGCTATTGCTATCAGAATTGTGGGTTCATTATAGTTACAATAGACATTGTCGTTTTAGGATTTTCTAAACTAACTAACTCATAAACGTGATTTCATGATACAAAATGCGATATTGATCTGCTATTTGACTAGGCTGAAATACATGAATATCCAAATCTCTATGTAGCCAAACTACTGAAAGAAATTGAAGGGTCTTTGAAGAAGAAAATACAGCTCAAAACCTTTTTCAGAGGTATCGACTTTCCATCTACTTAATTCAAACCTACCTTGTCTTAGCCAGCAATAAAAATCGCTACACGTAATACGCACTTAGATAGATAGCATTTAAACGTAGCATTAGTTAGCGGTACTAGCATCATAACTGCAGAGTGCACACAGTCACGTCAACATACTACAAATAGCAATTCTGTACTCATGTGTACTCATGTTTATAATGTGTCGTTTCATCTGAAACTAACATACACACACTTTGCAGACTACCGTAAGTTATAAGCATGACCAAAATGGCGCTGCATTAAATTACTATAAACTACTAACAACATTTACATAAGAGCAGTGATGGCCTAGAACAGCCGCGACTTACGAGTTGTAGGTCGTAGGTTCAAACCCAGACAGGCGCGCTTTACTTTGTGTAAATAATTTCAACACCTGCTCTCAAAACGGTGAAGTAAACATCGTTAGGAAACGGCATGACCTAGAACCCAAAATTCGAAAACATGTGACATCTACCAACCTGCATTGGGCCCGCGTGGTGAGAGGGAGTGGGCTGTAATCCCACTCCCTCTCACAGAGATGAGGCATGTGTCCCAACAGTGGGAACTTTATATGCTAACCATGATATGATGATTTACATAAGAGCGCTAGAGCATCCCGCGAATTTCAAGTTTTAAAAATAACTGTAATTTCGGAAGTAGGTAGCAAAAAACTAAAATACAGATTTAAACACACCGCCCTTCCCTCCTTAGGAGGCGCCCTGGACGTCGGGAATCCCAGGCTGATTCCCGGGCACCGTAGGTGTGCAGGCTTGCGGACGAGTAATGGGTAGCTTGCTGTCCTGTAAGGACCAAGCCCGGGTCGACAGCGCGTTGTGTTCCACGCGCGCCTCAAAGAGATGTCAGCAGCAATTGGTGGGGTCCGCAAGGGCCGATGTCTGCCAGGGGTGCGGGTTGTTCGAAAGAGATACCGTCACCTCTGGCACACAGGGAACTGAGGGAACACGGGTGGGTTTATTCAGAAAAAGTCTGACACACCCTCCTGCTCCACCCAGAGCGGGAGAAGTTATTTGATGATTTCCCACCTAAAAAAAAAAGACACCGACTTCCGAAGTTCAAGTTATTTTTCACTTTGTAGTTGTGTTTTCTGGTCGGTTGCTTTTATTCTTATCTTTAATGAGTCAAACTTTTCTAAGACGACTTTAGTTTATTCTATAAAATTTCAAATTCAAAACCATGCGCGAGCACGAAATGGCTGACACAAAAAACAGAACATGTCGCATAATTAAAGTTTACTTTGTGCTCAAAAGCCGGGTGTGTGTGGCAAAGGCACTCATTTTTCAGCCTCTGAAAAAAAGTAGCGTAGTTGCAGAATTATAATTAAGGTTTTACGTCGCGGTGTTTAAATATGTGTCAGATGTTGCTTCCGTATTAATTGTGTTTTTTGGATGTTATTTAATTTAAGGATTCATTATTACATAAACTTTTTAGGTTATATTTCTTGCTGGATCCTTTATTAATAAATTGCCCATCCATTCTTAATGTAGAAAACCGACAAAGAAAGTTAAAGTAATCATTCTAAATTAAGAAAACGTTAGGGTGCTTTAAAAGGGCCTCATTGAGTGAAGATAATTAAATAATGTTTACGCTAAACTAGCTTTTCTATCAATTAGCGAACTGTCTATTATTTGATTACGGCACAACACAAGTTAATATATCCTGTAGATCCTACGACGCAATTAAAGACGGCTAATTCATTATAAAGTCATAATAACGTAACAGTTACTTACATCCTTTATTTACTTACGTGTAGTATATTCCAAAACACATAAAACATTTAAAAATAATGAAAGAAATAGTAGTAGGTACATTGAATATTATAATTAGAATCTTGAACAGGGTCCAAGCTACCACCGGTCAGGGTTCCACAGAGGTGCACTGAATGTTGATCCTAACAACACGAAGCGTGTCCAGGGGTCCTGGACCGTTTTTTGAATCAAGGCATTAATCCAGCTGCCCAAAGAGAGGCTGCTCAGGTGTTGGTCGAGACTCTTGACTATCAAGCCATTGGCTGTTACGACTATCGGCGCGATAATCGCTGATTCCACAACCCAGGTGTCGACAACCTCGCGAGCCAAGTCTATTTACTTGATTAACAGTTACACAAACTTGCTACGCTTTATTTACTTTCTATTTTATTTATTTTCATACTTAAAACTGCTTGCATACGTAAAACATAACAACAAATATAGTCCTATTTATTACTTTCATGAATTTTCATCTTAAGGTGCAAGTTAGCTGTACCTACCATCTCAAATAAACTTTAGCACTCACAACTTCGGCCATTTTCTGGATAAAAAATATTTACGCTACTGAGTGCCAGTAGCGTAACATACTATATTCTATGTTTTATTCACACCACAATCAATACTGCACTCACCCACACAACAAATGACTTTTCACTCGCAAATTAACTGGTAAATAGGACAATATCCATAATGTTGAACATCTACCTAATTTACTGGAAAATTAAATAAATACCTAAATAAAAAATCTTCTACGCTTCAAAGTCGGCCCTCATGAAATTTCTCGAACATACAACACGTACATAGGTATATTCTTTGTTCTTCTCACACACATCCACAAACACACACACAAAGATACAAACAATGATATTTCCACGTGAAAACCGTCCTTCAGGCGGTGCGCAGCGCTGCGCGTGAGTTGAACGCCGATGGGCCGCCATATTGAGACCGGACGGACGATTTAGGCGGGCGCGTGCCTGTACATAGCGATTGGTTATTGATGTGACAAGTATTTTTAAAGTTTTCGGTATTTTTGTTTTTTTAAGAAAAACTATGGAATTATTTTATATCATCAAGAACTTTCTGAACAAAGGAATATTTTCAGCGGTAAGTAACAACACCAAAGTTATTACTGAATTTAGTCAAACTCTAATCGTTCAACGTGTAGAAGAAAAAATATTAAAAATATGTGATCGTTGTTTTGTTTTTGTTAAAAAGTAGTCGTTTTTGTGCTTGATGCCTATTTTGAATGGCGTTGAATTAGCTGTACACAGAGCAGTGGACTGGTGGCCTAGTGGTAACAGCCCCGACTTACGAGTTATAGATCGTGGGTTCGAACACAGGCAGATGCTTTATTTCGTGTATATAATTACATCACCACTGTTTTCGAAATGGTGAAGGAAATTTAACATCGTGACATTGTGGCATCTGCCAATCCGCACTGGGGGCGCTTAGTCAGCCTACTGCCTCTCGAAGAGAGGAGGCCTGTGTCCCACTTATTGCATTGTATTAGAATTACTTCTATTTGAATCTCCTGGTTAGTAGATAACGTTGTGGCGCTACAAACTAGTTAGGAGTTTTTTTTATTACGAGTTACGTTCTGAAAATGTTAATTTGCCAATCAATTTATAAATGGCTGACACTTTAAGTACTAACAGATTTTCATTCATCATTACATTTGCATGTTAATCTATTTTAATCTGCAGACAATGCAAATACAACAGTCGTTTGTTTTTTATTATGGTCACCCTAACCAAAAATGACGTGCGATTCCCAATTAAGGGTTACATTTATTAGAATAATGAGCATTAGCAAAATATTCATGCGCTGGCAACATTGAATCTTTAATATAAAGAGTTTTTTGTCTGTTGTTAGCAGGAAAAAAATCATTTCGTTATGTGCAGGTATGTACTTATGCAGGAAGTTCTCTAATGTGGTTTTTTCGGGCGGTTTCCGTTTGAGGAAAATCTTTTTCCCTCTTTTTATACAGGATAAAATATATAGCAGGTGAAATGATAAGTTGTTGTTGATAACCCACGATATATGACTGGCAGGTATTGTCTGTGGTGGATAGTCCCCAGCGGGTCTAAAAAGGCCACATTAAGCAATTCGGCTAAAAGTGATTCATTTCCTGAATTCCCTATGATTCTGCTATTTGGCATTTTACTTTAATAAAGCAATTCATAATTTGGTGGCCATTTTACGAATTTCCATACAAAACTGTCAAAAAGATGAATTGCGTGCTGTCAACGCAGATAATATTATGAATTGTCAGTTTGTGACAATTTGACGATTTTAAATATGATTCATAATATGATCATATTATGATTCTGCCAAAGTGGCCTTTTTAGACCCCCAGTTATCTTGATCAGGTTTCCGAGCACAAAATCTGCTGTTTCATAAATTACGTGTTAAGCTAGGACTAATACAATTGGACACATACTAGATTTGATATTAAAATTCAAATAAATCAGTTTTTGGTAACACGGAGACGCAAATTAATCCAGATCCAGACAGTGCCTTGCTGTCCTCCGCCAGTGACGCCCTAAGCCGAGGTCCGTATGCGGCATGCCCTTAGCATGATGTCGCTTGGTTTTTAAGTTTTTAAGCCTTAACTGGAGGCCTTAATTTATTAAGGCACCCACAGGCGAGGCCGGTTAAGCAGCCGACAACTTCCTAGTTTGGCCTGCGAGATGTCAAAAAAAAGTAGACAAGCAGAGCAACGGGTGGATTACTAGCCTACAAAAACCTGCCTGTTTTTCCCTTGTAACGTAGGTATATAGAAAACTATTTTCGCCTACTTCTGTAAGGACGTAATTGTGTTAGCGGGTGACAAACAAAATCGTAAAGATTGGATATTACGCTTTACGTCCACCGTACGATCAAGTTCGGCTGTAAATCTAGTTATTTACTTCAGGGAAGCCCGTCATATAACTGATGATTGCTTGATGTTTTCATATGGGAATCCGTAGATTTCCATGTACCCTAGATAATAGTGTGAGTAAAAAAAAAAATGAAAATTTCAAACTGCTGGGGGGGATGATTAAAAATCCATGCTGATTTCAATAATGGTTTTACTCGGTCAGGCATTATTTAAATAATTCTAGGAAATGTTGTTAGAATGATAATTTAAAATATTTTCGATCCTTAATTTTACCTTTGGGACACAATTTTATTATTCTACATCCAAGTTTCGGGTTAGACTTCTGCCCTGCTAATTGTATCTGCAGTAATCGACACTTATGGGTTTTCACTTTTTTGCAGAAATGGCACCCTTAGGGGCAAACCTATATGGGAAAAATAAAAATATTTGGGTACTGGAAGTATGTTTTTTTGATAACGAGATTCAGAGTACTTGCATGAAAATTTTACTTATAGATTTCCGCGTTTTTCTCAAAACCGCTTTTTGCAAGTACTGCATTTACAATTAGCAGAGCAGACTTGTAAAACGAACAAAATTAAAACCAAAACAGCAACCGTAATGACTCTAACGCAAGGTAAGATGCAAAAAAGCACCAACTCGCTTGATTGCATAGATATTATAGAATAGAAAAAAAAGCGCCATACAGGGCGCATAAATTTATAATAATTTTCCGTAAACAAAGACTTGTATGAACTAACTATTCAAGATGGCTGCGTACAGGAAAAATATTTTAATTTCAACAAACCTTGCTGTCTTGAAGTCGATATCCTTGCGTTAGATGTCTTGACAATGTGCTGGGGTTGTGGATGTTTCTTGTTTATAATAATTCCCTACTAGTTTTCTATAGTTATATTTACTTTGATACAATTTTACGAAGTGAAACCATGATAGAAGATCGTTTTCCTTACGAATGAAGAATGTTCTACACTAGCTCCGATGAATACCGAAAAATAACGAAGTGTCTTCTTGAAGGCTTCTGTTTCTTATTTTCGTGTTGATGGTAAATGTACATATTGTGTTGGATAAATTGGGTTCAGTAGGCGGCCCCGCTAATCGCGACTTTGGTGACGTTTCCTGCAGGTGTACGAAAATGGAAAAGTTTATATGTTTAGATGTTTGGATATTTAGATGTTTGGATATTTAGATGATTGGATATTTAGATGATTGGATATTTAGATGATTGGATATTTAGATGTTTGGATATTTAGATGATTGGATATTTAGATGTTTGGATATTTAGATGATTGGATATTTAGATGTTTGGATATTTAGATGATTGGATAATTAGATGATTGGATATTTAGATGTTTGGATATTTAGATGATTGGATATTTAGATGTTTGGATGTTAGTTACTCAATCACGCAAAAATGGCTGAACGGATGGATATAGATGAAATTTGGCACACAGATAGTTTGTAATCTGGAATAACACATAGAATACTTTTAATCCCGATAAAACGTTTATGTGGGATAATTTTCGACCCCCACGCGGCCGAAGCTGCTGGCAAAAGCTACTACACATGTAAGACAAAATTACATTCTCAACATATCACCAAACTCAAGCCGAGCTGTTAAAATGTCTTCTTGTCTGTCTTAGCCTTTTAGTTAGAAGCTAAACTTGCAAAGCGCAGGGCAACGTGTAATTATGTTTGTGAACGTCATACCAGCAACTTGTCATAACTTTACCATTTGAATCCAGTGTTCTGTACACAAGTTCGGACGTTGTACCTAGTTGCTCTGAAGTCGAGATGTGATTGGTTTGAACTGATCTGAATATGCATTAGTTTGGTCTGTTTGTGCTTGTAAGACAAACTTATAAGAGAAATTATCGTATTGACGAGAACAATATTTCCATACATCGAGACGATTTTTATTACGTATGATGTTTGCGTGTCAACACTGAAAAAATCGTAAGAAAAAGAAGGGTTGAAAGGCCAATCCTTTTCAATCTAAACATACCAGGTACGTAGGCTTAATCGCAGAAAGACATCCTGCGGAGAAATTTTATATCACACTAACAGTAGAAATGGCTTTTATTTTGACATTACAACAACATTCATTGCGTTATTTATGTTGTTGGGCTTTTGACAAATTTTGCGAACATAAGGAAGATTGAGATTGTATTTCGCAGTTACACCGCTGGACTAAACTAAACTGTATTGTGCTTACTCACGCTTACTAAACGTGGTCATCAAGTCTCGTTTCTCGAGGCAATGTCTTGCATGGAAGTAATTACAGCCTCATAAAAAAATAAGGATTAAAAGATAGTATATTCAGCCTTTAA
Organism: Polymixis lichenea; assembly: GCA_949091785.1. Taxonomy (NCBI): domain Eukaryota; kingdom Metazoa; phylum Arthropoda; class Insecta; order Lepidoptera; family Noctuidae; genus Polymixis; species Polymixis lichenea. The sequence goes on along the minus strand of OX420942.1, from coordinate 21,424,580 downwards.
TTTTACCACTGTTGGGACCCAGGCCTCCTCTCTATGAGAGGGAGTCGGCCATAATCCACCATGCGGGCCAAGTGCGGGTTGGTAAGTTTGCCAACGGGACTCCTGTTTCTAAAATCTGATATGTTAAAGGAAGCTGAAAAAACCTAACCTATAGGTGACAACAGTGTATGCACACACTTCGTTTTGGGAGACATTTTTACTGTGTGAAAAGGGATATGATTGAATGATAGAACTTACTTACAGTTAGGAAACGAGATCATTGCGCATTCCTTGATCGTTTGTCTGCGCCGAGGCAATTATAGGCTCATACTAAATTATGATTAAAACATGCTAGATTCAAAATAGACGCCACAAAAGAAAAGGCCACTTTTCCAATTACACCCCATCGCAATTTACCGACCGCCGTAACACTTATTTATATGTATTACATACAGGAATTAGGTTTGCAAACTAGAGTGACGGCCTGAAGATAGCAGATAGCCGTGCGAGGAACGGACAGTTGCCAGTAATACATTAGTAATACGATACTTACACGGGTTTACATCGGAATACTCGTATGTTGATGGCTGCTAGATTGGTAACATGTTATATTTGAGTAGAATGTGGATGGGAGAAGCTAAAATCCCGGTTTTTGTTGATAATAGACTGAGTTGGTTGCTTGGAGGCTGCAAGCATTGCTTTCTATTTAGATGGAACAATAAATTCTGATACATTTAGGATGGATTTGTAAGCAAACAGGGAAATGAATTTGACATTCCTTTTCGATTTGTACCCCGGTTTATTATTCAATCTGTTGTGAAACCCTCACGAAACCTCGCATGAGACCTAACAGCAAATTTACATAAAAGAACTTTCACTCCGTTTCTAAAAATTGGTAGTATTGCTTGCATTTTACGATAGCCAAGCTAACTTCATTTCCAGGAATTTCATGTAAAGTGTGTAGGTCCGATATAGGAAACTTTTGTGAAGGATCTTTGAATAAAATTTCATCCAATTCATGGAGCATGCCTGGATGAGGGATTGCTCAAATTTCAACACGTCTGTGTAGCATCGGTATGCTATATTTAAAATTCAGATAAGAAATTTCATCTCCAACCATTTTTAGAATTCTTTGACACGGATTTTAAAGCTCCCATACCAACAGTTGGTAGAAAATATCATCTGCCGCCATAGTAGACTTCTTTTACATGGATAGTTTTGCTCCACTGAATATTTCACCTATTTTTAATATCTTTTCTACCCGACTTTGTAAGTGTTCTGGCAGCTGAAACACTTTTTATTGGCCTTTCTGTGTGGAACGTGGAAGCGATGTTTCTCTGTACATTTTTCTCTCGAACCGTTTGCCCATTTAAAAATACCGACACTAAACTCTAGCGTCGAAGTTACTAATGACAATGTGGCTGTTCGACGTATTCAATTAGTGCTTAGCTGAAGACGACGTTTATTTGCTATTCTTTGTGTACTTGCAATTTATTTTGTCTGTTAGTGGAATAATTTGCTAAAGAGAAGGAATAAGTGTCCGTTTTTTAGTTGGGGTTAATAATTGTATGGAAATTAGTGAGAGCGGTACCAATTAAGTTTGTTTAGTTTAGTTACTTTCTTTTGTAAACTTTATACAACTGAAAAGTTCAACTGGTTGTTGTTATTTGTTGTTACAATAAGTTCAACTTTTTCAGCGTATTCGCTGAACCTTTAACTAATTAAGCGATGCCAACGATTAGTCGATTTTGACAACCTCTTTCAGTAGTAGTGTCGAAGAATGTGGAAATTCAGTATTTAGATCTTTCAAAATACTGAACTTCAAAATTACAGAATCGAACATTTTCCTTGTCTGGGTGAATGTACCATTATAGTCACATACGTGAACGTTGATTGTAGCTCTATTATCTTAAGCGAGATTGTGGTTTTTCTCTTTGACAATCTTTTCAGTAAAATAACATTGAAACTGAGCGCTGTCTTCTCAATCCAATCGTACCCAGCCGTTTTTTTTCCTAACATAAATCTTTAACTTAAGTCCACAACTACAATTAGTGACAAAGTAACATTGTAATACTTGGCTAAGTAAACAGGCCAGTTCATTGGTCGTACAGTGATTAACAAGTGCATACATGTGCCGCAGTGGCCCGCCATGGTCTACACTTGAATATGTAATGCCTGCCATGTTGGGAGCTTGTCAAATGCGCACAGAAATGGCGAGGAGACGCGATATGTTATATTAGTTAAGTTTAAGATCGAAGTATAGATTTGTTTGAATTTGCATCGATGTTATTTAAAAATCGGATGTCGGTTTGTTGTTTACATAGACGTTTTATATTAGACTAGCTTTTGCCAGCGGCTTCGCCCGCGTGGAGGTCGGTGTATTATACATATAAACCTTCCTCTTGAATCACTCTACCTATTAAAAAAACCCGCATCAAAATCCGTTGCGTAGTTTTAAAGATTTAAGCATACATAGGGATATAGGGACAGAGAAAGCGGCTTTGTTTTATACTATGTAGTGATAAGTTTAAGATCGAAGTATAGATCTGTCTGGATTTACATTGAATTTATTGAAAAAATCGTGTGTGGAATTGTTGTTTTGCTAAGTGTGTTTTATTAGTCTGTTATATTAGTAAAGTTATCTATTATTTTTGTTAAATTTTAGATTAACATTTTGCCAGATTTGTCTGAATTTACATCTCATTTATTAAACAATCAGGAGTGGGTTTGTTGGTTTGTTAATTGTTTCTGAAACTACTTTGATGTTCGGTAGAGAGGTACCTACATTGTTAAACTGGTGTCTAGAGAGCCCTTATAAATAAACACTTCAGAAAGATATGAGTTTTTTAGTAATTCGTCCTAGGATTGTGGAGGATACATTTTTATTATTGCACGGAATAAATAATTTAGTGTTTTGTGATCTATATTTTGAACTATTGATTACTATTTGACTTACATACAGGAATCTACGAGTATAACCGAATGTCATTACTACTTATTAATAGTCCCATTGTTAAAACAATCAACGTTTTAACAATTTTATAAATCTAAGACTGCACACAAAAATTGGATAAGATGAGTACAAGTATGTCATTAAAATTATTAATACACAACGTTAACGAATGCCTACAAATATTATTAGATAAACATTTTTCAACCGTGCGACTATCATCTCAAGAACGGGTTGCCAACAATAAAATTCATAGTAAAATAGGCGTTTGCAGTTTTTTCGCGTCTCCATTATTTCATAGTATCGACCAGCATATTCATTACAAATCGGACGAGCTGATTGGCTGGCTGGCAGCCAATCAGCATTGACTCGATATGTTATTAAATACCGAATAATAATTGTCGATGCTATATAACTACGCCAAATATCATCACCAATATAACCTGAACCCTGAGTTCGAATCGGTATTGTCGTTTTCAAGGAATTGCGAAATTCCAGTACTGATCCGAAGGTCTTTGTAAACTGGTTTCACTGAGTTTTTTCATACCTTGGAAGTTTTTGCGAGTCGATTCGCTACTATATTTTAAGTTCGGTTTTTTTTGCTGTATAAGATGGATTGGCTATGATTAACCGTTTTTTTGTGGATACGGAGTTAATTGTGTTTCAATTATATCGTATTGTTTAAATGGATAAACTTTTCGATTGGTGTCATGGCGGATAATGTTTATGGTTTCACTAGCTTTTGCCAGCGGCTACGCCTGCTCGGAGGTTGGAAATTCTCCCACGAGAATGTACTACCGGGACAAAAAGTATCCTAAGTATTAATCCAGGTTATAAACTATATTGTGTGCCAAATTATGCGCACAGCTAAAGTGTGGAACGCGCCTAACTTGCGTTTCTGTTCCCTTCCACGTTTAACCCGTCTGCCTTCAAAACAAGAGTTAACAGGCATCTTCTGGGCACGCTCGCCCACACATAGACCACATCAATCGCTTTCCATCAGGCGTGATCGAGGCCAAGAGCAGGCCCATTCAGGAATAAAAAATATTCATCCAAATCCGTTCGGCTGTTTTTTCCTGAATAAGTACAAACATCCAAACATCCAGACATCCATTTATGCAAACTTTTACATTTAAGTATAATGTTAGTAGGATTTACACGTTTTCTGTAAAAATAAACATTTTCTTGTATGTGTAAATTAGCTTCCAGGGCTCCTAGCTTTCACGTCTCGTTCGTTCTCGTCGTTCTCCTAACTTCCAGGGCTTATTTTTATCTTGTATTTAGAATTGTTTATAATTACATTTTTTTACATTGTTCTCACATACAGAAGCAACAAGAATAATGTTCCCAAGATTTTGTAATATTTCAACTTGATTTAAAAAGAGTGTCCGTGGAGTTTCTTGCCCGTTCTTCTCCATAGAGATCTACGTTTTGGAATGGGCAACTAGCTTCAACTTTCCAACTGATCGACTTTTTGACAAATCAAAAGTGCCTGTAAATGGTTTAATTGAAATATATGCTTTGAGTTTGAGATTGAGTTTGAGTTTGCTTATAGGGTAAGTTGCCTCAGTCAAATTAGGAAAGCAATAGATTTTGTCATATTGTCTCATATCTGGTTAGCAATTTATCACTTACAATTGGTTCATGTCATGCTCATTTTAATATACAAGGTAGATTAAAATATTGCTACCTATATCAGGTATGGTTTGGGGGGCTTGTGGCTACCTAATATTAGCCGCACCGGTCGATCGGTCAGGTTAAGCTACGCTTGCCGCGGTTAGTGTTTGGATGGGTGACCAGCTTTACATACCAAGACCCGTCCGTGCCTCGGAAAGCACGTTAAGCTGCTGCTCCCAGCTGTCTTTTGTGGATCTTTGACAGTCGTTACGGGTCTTCAGAAGACCGAAAGTCTGACAACAAGTCTTACAAAGGGGTTAGTTTTGGGTATATCGAGGTAAGATAAACTGCGGAGGTCTTAATGTGGACTATTAAGGTGATAACAAAAACAACCATAATTTTTTTTTACTTTTATTACAAAAAATTGAAACGAAAGGAACATTTATTACAATAATAAGAAAAAAAATCAGTTACACCATTGTTAAAGACTTGATCGCTGAACAGAAGACCACAGGCTTATACACGAAAATAGTCAAAATGGTCAAAACTAAGTAAATAAGTACTACAGTGATATACCTTGGCAATATTCGACAAATAATCATACTAGCTTAAATAGCTAGAATATTAAAAAAAAACATCATCTGACGAGACCATGCAAGACAATAAGTGCAAGTTTGGTGTTTCATTTAACTTGACTAGCTTAAATACTGTGATCATGTATAATACTTATCTCTTTAGAACAATTTTTGGCAATCTTACTATATGTCTTGCACTATTGTTCTTGCATTTTATCATGCAAGAAAGAACACGAAATAAGTTTGCCTGTGATCTAATTGACGGGAAAACTAAAATACTGTAAAATAAACAAAATAATAATAAATGCTTCAATGATAGTGACGACGATAGGGCCGCGGTCCTACCGACAGCGGGCGCTTAGGAGGTAGCGGGAGCGGGTAAATTATATCTTACTAATCGTTTTTATTGATTTCATGAATATTTTCGAGATTACAGTATTTATATTGGATACAACTACATAATTATTTTGATAAAGATAATATATATTGATTTTTTTCTTTCATCTTAATAACAACACATAAAACCTCAGTAGGTTTTATGTGTTGTTATTAAGATCATTTTTTATTTTTTTTATTTCACTGGTATACCTAATCAGTGATTAGGTATACCAGTGAAATAAAAAAAAAACAAAATGACGCGTTATTGCGTTACATAATAATAATATCGAATACCGAGATAACGACTAATAGAGAAATATTGAAGAAAAATATATGTTGCACCAACCCCAAATAAATTGGGATAAGGACAGAAAAATTATGATTGTGATGACATAACACAAATATACACCGTGACATTTTAGTGGTCTTACAAAGGTGATCCACTCAATGTATCCATCATTAAATACCTCTAGGCGCGATTAAAACATTGTCACCATTAATTAAGATAATAGGTACAAAGAAAAATAAATAATGCTTTAGAATTATGAAACACCCTCCCTGTTAATAATGTTTACGTATCAAACTGTAGAAGATATCTACCTACCTGCCTTTACATTCCATCATTAATTCCATCTCCATAACAGGATGTTTCAAACTACGTCATGCGTTTTAGTGAATGATATTTTTTTTAATTATGCCAATGTTCAAAAATATTTTTTTTTTTAAATAAATTATTAGTACCTAATTATTGAATACATGAAGTGGGCTGCAGTTGTAAGACGACTAAAATGTCACGGTGTATAAATAAGCTCACAGGTCTTTCTGGCTTTTCCTCCCAAAACACATCTCGATGATCTAAATTAAATCTACCCGCTTCCGTATTAATGTAATTAAAACTAAAAATTAAACAAAATGAAGATAAAACTAAAATACGGTAGAACTCACATTATATTTAAAATGCGTTTTAAACGAGTGTATCATTGTTACTCTAAAACCTCGAGTTATCAGTATATTAAGAAGTATTAATGTTTGGTACAAAAATACGCATGTGTTTTGTTATTTTTTATACAAACAATATTAATATCTACATACTTAAATATAATAAATTAAGGTTTTTGATTTTTAATACGATACAATTTTACTCATAGTCACTATTTATACATTTTTTTTTAAATTTAAAATCTTCATGTGACTTTTGATTGGCAAGGACATGCATTGCAAGGCTGATACGAACTTTTTAAATTTCCATCACCATTTTATTTTCAAACTAGACCAAGTTAAAAGGCAAGCGAGGGTCGAAATATAGAATAAACAGTGCTTCTCCATAGGACAGGAACCTCATCAAGTTAAGTAAACTTGTTTTGCAGAATTTGTGAACTAAATAAGATAGCAGAAACGAAAAATAACGCTGTAACTAAAGTCGAGGCACTTACAAAATTGTTCTGTAGAGTTTGTGTCGCGAATTCAGTCAGGTTTTTCACAATCAAATGAAAATGTTTCTCTGCTGTGACTATTTCATTTTTGTTAAAGTCCATGACTAAATTAGAAATTTTTATGTCAGCATGGTTACTTTATTTTATTCTTCTTGTATGTTTTTTGCACCGCGTAAGCTAAATAATTCGAGCAAAATATACTGGCAATTATAACAGCGTATTTTTATACTATCATGACATATTTTTTGAAGCTTATCATATTAAGATGAGTGTAAACAAGAACTGCTATCGCTAGATATGAATTAATTCGCTACTCGCTGAGTGGACCTAATTGTTGTAATGTGTTGATTACAAAATATTTTTAAAGATTGTTTTTTTAGTCGGTAATCAAGACTGCTTTTAAATATATTTATCTTATGAATTATCATAATGTATAGAGCCGCTATCAGTAATTCTGAACAAAAGCGCTACTCGCTTACAATCTGAACAAGGTCTTACGATGGAACAATAAATTAATGACATGTATGAAATACAATGTGATATATTTTTGATTAAGTCTACCTACCTACAAACAAATCTAGATAGTTTGTTATTACTAGAAGTCCAAATGTTAACTTTGGTACATAATTTTTTAAACTTTTTTTATTAAATTAAGATTATATTGATATTATAACGATCTCCAGCATTCGCGTCTTGATTCTGAAACAAGAGAAGTATTTTTTTTAAAGAAGTGTGAAAGTAGAATAAATGCTGTGGAAATGCGTTCGTTGCGAAGCATGTGTGGTGTACTGGTGTGACTATGATAGGGTGAGGAACTATGTGATAAGACAACAGTGTGGGTTAGAAGAAGTAGTGACAAAAATTTAAAAGAGTATGCTTAGATGGTTTGGTCAAGTTGAGAGGGCGTGTTGAAGGGCGGCTAACAGAAGGTAATTTTTTACAATGCAGACGTGAATGGAAACGCCTGGAGGGGGCGCCCTAGGAGGACATATAATTAAAATAATTTAAAAAAGATTTTGTACATAAGTTCATGCTTCTAGAAATAGCGGTTTAGGCTGTGCGTTGATTGTGTTCACTAGATTATAAAGTAAATGGATAGAACGTTGCTTACAGTTGTTCCCGCTTCACTTCCTGCCGGTGCTCAAGTCTTGTAATTCGCTGCTGTCGTCGCTAGAGGCGCTGACTCCGCAGCCGTTTGTGACCGTGGCTGAGGGTCCACTGGCCGCAGCCGCCATGGCCATTGATAGCGGTATGGTGATGAACTGCGGCTGGTTTGATGACGATGCTAAGGACAGTGAAAATCCACATTTAATCATTGTTGTCTTTTCACCCTTAAGGCTCGTGCAGACTAGCGCGACGCGACGGTCGCGTCGCGACACTCGTAGAACAATTTCTATAAAAACTTCATGGAAATTGTTTTACAAGTGTCGCGTCGCGCCTGTTTGAAGAAGCCTTTAATCTTAGTTACAAATTACTAGTACGACACTTTAGTACAACTAGTGTAACACGTTGGTGTAACACTTTGTGCCAGGTTGGAGATCACATGTCCATTGTGCATGCCTTAAGTATCTGTTGGGCTGTTACCATGTCAATTGTTGCATAATGTGACAGAATTATGGAACAATGCAGTTGCTAACAATCTTTAAATTTTACTTCAACATTAAATTGGGACTCCTATTAGAACTTTGTTATTTAGTGATAGGTGCCTAGTTCCAAGCACAAAAAAATGACACGTATTATTACTGAGAATCAACCAGGCATTCACACTGATCGTCATAATGTCAATTGATAGCAATTTTAATGTTAATATAAATGCCTGAAATAAGAACGAAGCAGTAGCTAAAACTCACCGCCTTCTTGACCCTGGTTAGCAAGTCCCAATATAAAACCATGAGGATATCCCATAGCCAGGTTTCCCAGTCCGAGGTTACTGCCGAGGCCATCCAGCCCAGCCAGAACTCCTGAGTGGTACAGCATAGCTCCTCCGGGCATCTCGAGCTTGGGCAGGAGTTTGGGCAGGGAAGGGCTTGGCTTGCTGCTATCCGCTTCTTGGGTAGTTGAGGAAGTTGAGGCATGTGGTTCATTGTGGGATTCTCTGAAATTATGGAATATTTTTGTGGTTTAGCTAAGATTGTGGGAAAACTAGTTCACATTGCTAGAAACTTCGACAGATCAGTGAAGTTTATTTAAGTTTACGAGTCGCTCGACAAATTATCTACTAGGAAATCGTCAGAAAAACGTTTACAGCAGATCCATAAGAAAAAAACACTGTTTAAGTTGTGACTGGCGGTACTAGTACAAAATTCACACAAATCACATCATCATCATCATATCAGCCGGAAGACGTCCACTGCTGAACATAGGCGTCCTCCGATTTGGGGGGGCTTGTCATAATCGCCACGCTTGGCAGGCGGGTTGGCGAGCGCAGTATGCTGGTAAAATGCATAGAGAACGCTGCTGCCCATTCTCTAGTAAGTCCATTTGTCGCCTTCTACGACACCCACGGGAAGAGATGGAATGGTGCTATTCTTTACGTCCGGCACCACACAGAAGACACACCAATATATACAATTGTGAATAAGACAAATAAATCTTCTTTTTTTTTCCTCCAAGTTACTTTATTTTTTTTCTGGTTGGTCCCGGCTGTCATTCGTGGATCCTGCCCGAAAGCCTGACAACCAGTCTTAGGTCAACGTATTGCCCTGTAAGTGGGTTGTGTAATAGATAGGCAGTTGCTCCATGTGCAACACTGGTATTGCGCTGCATGATGATGACTTGCATAGTCAAAGTCAAAGTCAAAGTCAAAGCATTTATTTCAAATAGGCACTTAAAAGGCACTTTTGAACGTCAACATTTACATTAAAATAGAATTGATTCTAGTCGTCCCTTCCAAAATGTAGTTTCGTATGGAGAAGAATGGGCAAGAAACTCCACCGTTACTCTTTTAAAAATGATTTAACTACAATATTTAACATACATTCATTGTATAATTATGTGTGAAAACGATGCATCCAGAACAAAATTACTGTAAGTACCAAAATTGGTAAAAATAATGAAATTGAAGCAATTACAGATAAATTAACTTCATGATAGATACATAGTGCCCACACATTTACAAACATTGTAAAAGTAAATATACAACTTTCCTAGAATATTAACAAGTATGTAATCAGTCAGTGTGTGAGTTAAAGTAATCACTGAGTGTAATCAATGTCATAGATATAATTAATTACATAATTCAATTAGCAACCAGTTTGATTTTGTCTAGACTCTAGATTGTCCTATGGAGCAGGACCAGCATGTTTCCAAGCATTCTTATCTTGGATATAATCCTCTAATTTGTAATATGCTTGTTTACAAAGTGTACTTTTCATATGAGTTTTAAATTTCCTTTCATTTAATTGCAATATATCACAAGGTATTTTGTTATAACATTTAACACAGTACCCCATAAAAGATGTATGTACTTTAGCTAATCTGGAAAATGGTTGATCTAATTTGTCTTTGTTTCTAGTATTAAAATTATGTCTATCACTTATTTTATTAAAAAGATGTAGATTTTTTCTTACATACATGATATTTTCATAAATAAATTGGCAAGGTACCGTTATAATATTAATCCTTTTAAATAGGTCCCTGAGAGATTCGCGGCGACGTAGATTATAAATGGCTCTGACAGCTCTCTTTTGCAAAATAAAGATGGATTCAATGTCAGCAGCCCGACCCCACAGTAAAATGCCATACGACATAATGCTGTGGAAGTAGCTAAAATAGACCAAACGCGCGGTTTCTACATCTGTTAACTGTCTGATCTTCCTAACAGCATAAGCGGCGGAGCTTAGCCGCCCCGCAAGAGATGTTATATGAGGTCCCCATTGTTAGTAACGATACGATACTTATCTATTGTCATAATATATACTCTTCTTTAATTCATGTTACTCCTCACGCAATCCATTCGTAACTCTCCGGTCCGGTCTTCTTCTCCCTTTCCATTATAGAGGTATGAGGAACAGGGTGTAAAGTTCACTCATACTCTATGGTAAAAGAGGATCCTCCGACCAGACGGGTGTTGTGGCTGGTGGGCAACTGCCCGACGGTTGATGTTTTTTTTTTTTTTTTTTTTTTTTTTAATGGCATCTCGCAGTTGACCTTGAGAGGCCGTGACTGCTTAACCGGGCTTTCCTGCGGTGACTTTTAGTTTTTAAGCTAAGAGCCTCCAGCCAGGGCTTACAAACTAATTACTAAACCTACAGCAACTGCGCACTGAGGGCACCCCCTGCGGGGTACGAGCCTCGGCTCAGGGAGTCACTTTTACGGGAGGGCAGCAAGTGGGGACAGGCTGGATCAAATAATTTTTCTTATTATTAGATCATGGGGGTTTTAACTTTACTTGCACAGCTTCGGCGCGGGCTGGCACTTTTGCGGGCAAGGGACGGTTGGGGGGGGTTTCATTTACTCGGGGTCTTCGCGGGACGCGAGGACCTCGGCGGCGAGGTCGGAAGGACGGTTGTTTTTGTTTGCGAGCTGTACTGGTGGCCCTACTGCTTTCTTGTAGAATAGTGATGGGGTCATCAGGGTCGGAGAGGACATGTCGCGGCCGGCGAATACGACTGATTCTGCTGGGGACATAACTGGCGGCCTTTGCAATCAGAGGATTGCGGTGTTGCGCGGCGGATTCGAAGAAACGCTTTGAATTGCGTTTAAGGAACTGAGCTATCGTGGGGACTTTGAGGTCGAGATGGAGGATCTCGTTCCTAACGTACCATGGCGAGCCCGTAGCTTGGCGAAGGAAACGGTTTTGGAGCGTCTGCATCCTATGGATGTAACGGGGGTGTGTATGTGCAAAGACTGCACTAGCATAGGTCATGATTGGCCTTATGCACGCCGTGTATATTCGCAACTTGCACCTTAGTGACAACTTGCTGCGTGCATTAAGAACAGAGTGCAACCTTCCCAGTGCGAAGGCGGCGCGCGAGCGCGCCTTCTTGATGTGCTCTGAGAAGGTGATGTGTTGATCCATAATCACTCCTAGATACTTGGCTTGCTTCTCCCAAGGGATAGGCTTGCCAAACATGGAGATGGGCCGGGGGGGGTCGGGAAAGTGTCTCGGTTTCGAGAAGAGAACCGCTTGACTTTTATCGGGATTGACTTCGATCCTCCACTTTCTAAACCACGCGCCAAGAACGTTGACTGCGGTTTGGAGCCTGGAGGCTATCGCGTCGGGATTTTTCCCAGCGTAGTAAATGGCTGTGTCGTCGGCGAAAAGCGCCAACTTTGCCAGTCTACGTTTGGGGATATCGCTAGTGAATAGCGTAAATATGAGAGGGGACAGCACGGCGCCCTGAGGGACGCCGGCGCGTATGGGGTGAGGGGAAGAAATCGCTCCCTCTATTCGATACCGAAAGGTGCGGTTCGACAAAAAGTCTCGTAGGATGAGCACGAGACGGTCGGGCACACCGAGTTTGTACAGCTTATATAATAAGCCGTTGTGCCAGACTTTGTCGAAGGCTTTCGCTATGTCGAAGAATACTGCACCGGTCAACGTACCGCGCTGGAAGCCAGCGCTTATGTCTTCTACGATGCGGTGGACCTGTTGCACGCACGAGTGTTGGGTTCTAAAACCGAACTGCTCGTCGGGAATGAGGCCTTTCGTCTCGGCAAAATTTCTGAGTCGCTTATAAATAAGTCTCTCGTAGATTTTACCGAGCGAATTCAGTAAACTGATGGGGCGGTAGCTCGTGGGCTCGGTCTTGGGCTTGCCAAGTTTTGGGATGCCGATGACCGTGGCTTCCTTCCATGCTTGCGGGAAGATATTATTGCTCAAGGCTCCATTGAAGATGGTGGCCAAGAGCATGATCAGGTGAGCGGGCAGCATCTGGAGCACCCTATTGGTGATTCCGTCAGCGCCGGGGGCCTTTCGGGGTTTCAGACCTTTGATGATCTCGTGAACTTCGTCCGGGGTGACGAGAGGTAATGGATCATCAGGGTCTTCGACGGGCGGGAGGGAGGCTCTACGTTCGACTTCGGCGTCCACCTCAGCGAGGTGTGCCTGGTCTACTGGTAGCGTACTGGGCGTGCATTGGGCTTCGAGGCTCTCGGCAAGGCACTCGGCCTTTTCGATGTCGTCGAACGCGACTGTGCCGTCGGGCCGGGTCAGGGGAGGCATGGTGGCGACTTCTCGGGATTTGAGATTCCTCTGAAGTTGCCAGAAGGCTAGATGCGTTGGCTCTAATTCGCTCAGCATCTTGTCCCAGTTAGCGTCACGAAGCTCCTGCATGCGTGTCTTTACAGATCTCTGTAAATAGCGCATGTGAGCCTTGTTCGCATCGCAGGGAAAGTTACTGTAGGCACGAACAGCTGCGTTCTTCTCATTTAGCAGTTCGCGTACATCGTCCGGCAACTTCCATCGGTGGTCTTCCACCTCAGGAATTTCCCTTGAACAGTCGTTCAGGACAGATTGTACGTGACCCGTGAATGAGTCGATCGCGGCCGTTGTGTCGGCGATAGAGTCAAAGTGATCGGGGATGGCATTCAAGTGGGGGGATGTGTTGGTTTTCAGCGAATCGCCTACTCGCCTCCAGTCCGTTACCACTTTGGTGAGGGGGGGATTGTCAGATCCTGGGAGACCCGTGCGAGGGGCCAGGTGCATGACTACCGGACGGTGATCGGAGGTGAGCTCGTTTATTGCTTCTATGGAATCCAACCTTAAGTTGATTCGCTTCAGAATGGCAATGTCGAGTACATCGGGCCTACGATTTACGTTGTGGGGAAAGTGAGTTGGAGTCATCGGGGCGACGACGTCAAAGACTAGTGAGGAACAGAGGTCGAACAATCGTCTTCCTCTAGTCGATGAAGTGTTACTATTCCATGCGGGATGTTTAGCGTTGAGATCGCCTGCTATGATAACAGAGTCACTCAATTCTAAAAGCACGGCGAGGTCATCGGCGATTGGTTGGAAATCTTCTGCTTGAGAAGTGGGCGGGATATAGGCTGAGACTATTGTGACAGGTTGGTGGCCCGTCAGGCCTAGTCGGCAGACCGAAACTTCTAATCGGGTAAGGGTGGGGGGATCCATAGGGATGCAGTGTAGTGACCTTTTATAGTAAATGAGTGTTCCACCCATGTGACAACGCGACCTGTCGTTGCGCACTACGCGGTAGTTTGCAATTTTCGGGTCGCGGTTGTAGGGTTTTAAGAATGACTCTTGTACTAGGAGTACGTCTAGTTGATGGTCGCGGAGGAATTGGGCGATCTCATCACGTTGGGATTGGATACCGTTTGCGTTGAATGTTCCTAGCTTTAGGGATCGGGGTTTGATACGCGCGACTATTTTGTTAGACATAGTGGGTACCGGATTTTGGTTGGGAATCGAACACGGACTGCGTAATGTCCGGGTACGCGTTGTAGATCGCGTAAACCTGATTAAAGTCTCCAGCCCTAGTGGCTGCACTGAGCTCCTGTGCCATACGGAGGGCACGAGGGGAGAAGAACTTTAGGAACGTGCTGTTGATTGTATTATACACGTCCATAGGGTTCATGGTCGCGGGACCAGGGTGCTGGTTTACTGCGACTGGTGGGCGGGCGGCTTGACGCGCTGCGGAGCGCGCTGCGGGTGGTACGGCGGCGGCGGCGGCGGGCGCGACGGCGGCGGGCGCGACGACGGCGGGTGCGACGGCGGCGGGTGCGGCGGCGGCGGGCGCGGCGACGGCGGACGCGATGGAGACGGGCGCGTGGGGGTAGGGGAACCGAGTAGTTAGCGCGGGGGCGCCGGTACGCGGGTCTACGAGCGGTGGGATTGGAGCGAGCGTGGGCCTAGCTGAAGCCAACGCAGGGAACGCCTGCTGATGGTTCAGATAGTTCCAGGGACTCGGCCTCTGGGGGCTGAGACGATCTGGTAATCTCGCGGTCGGGGCTTCCCTTTGCTGGCGGGCGTCTGCACGCTTCGCTAGCTTGGGAGATGAGGATTTGGGTGCTTTCGAGCACCCCCTATAGTTGGCCGGATGGCCTGACTCGCCGCAGAGGACGCAACTGGGTGGTTCCGTGCAGAGGGCACGGTCCTTAGGACGGGCACAGTCGGCTGTGCCGTGGTCGCCTAGGCACTTTACGCACCTAGGTTTGGCGTTGCAGTGCGACTGCGCGTGGCCGTAGAGCTGACAACGATGGCATTGACCGATAATGCCAGTTTTACGCGGTTTCTCGATTTTTATGCCCGAGAGATTGCAGACTGTTTTTATTTTAAAGATCGGATTATGTCCCTCTGAGGGAGGGCAGACTACTAACACCATATCAAATGGCATACCGTGACGGGCTCGGTGCATGCGGTGCACCTCTAATACGGGGACGCCTTGGTACTCAAGGTCGGCCTTGATGTCCGCGGTCTCAATCTCTTTCGGTAGCTTCTTAATGACTACCCGTACTTGTCGGTCTTCCTGCAGGGCGTACGTATGGAACGATACGCCTCTGTAGCGGAGAAGCTTGGTGAGGTCCCTGTAGTCGCGGGACGTCGGGACGGTCACCTTTATGCCTTGGGTCGTGGTCCTGGCATTGGTGTAGGCTATGCGAGCCTCGGCACACCATTTGGACACGTCGGTCCATTTTCCCTTGTCCTGAATGAACACAGGGGGCGGGGTGGGCTCCTTTTTCCCCGCAGCGGTGCGGGGCGCGGCGGTGGGAGCGGTCGCGGTCGGAGTGGGGGCCGCGGCGGAGGTCGACGGCGGCGGGGTGGGGGGACGCGCGAGGAGGGACGCTGAGACGTCGGTCAGAGGAATTTTCGCGGCTTGCGAGTTACCGCAAGACTTCTTCTTCCTCTTTTTCCCTTTTCCCTCGACGGTGGTAAACACCTCTTCGGTGGATGAGGGAGAAGATTCGGAAGCGGGCGGGGCGTTAGATTCTACTACAACTTGTTCGGAATCACCGGTAAGGGTGTCCGTATCTGACGGGACGTCTTCAGCGTCCATCTCTTCCGGCGGCTCTTCGGAAAAAGCCGGGGAGGGCGGGCAAGCTGGGGATTCCGGAGCATCGGTGAACGCGATGGTCGCGGGAGCGGGCTTGGGAATGTTCGCGGGGAACATAAGATGCGCTATCGGGCGCAGGACGGTTCCTAGCTCTAGCGCGAAATTAGGATCCGTGGCTATAAAGTGCTTCAGTCCAGCCAGCCATTCTGACTTGGACGGAGGGGGTGCCATGTTACTGGCCATGGTGGGGGGCCTACAATTCACTCATAGGGAGTGGCCTAAGTCCCTATAAAAACTCCTAACAATCCTAACGGCTACTTCCCCGGGAGGATAGCCCGGGGATGTGTGGCCCTCCCTGCCGGGTGTAGGCAGGGGGGTGTGTACCTATTGGTGAGCCCTAAGCTTGTAAACCTGTTGCCAATCTTAATGTGCAACAGGGCCCTGACGTCCAATGCGAGGGGTGTAGAGACACCCCAAAGACACTGGGTGAGTTGCTGTGGAGGCAAAACTGTCACCAGTACCGACTAGGAGATCCCCCAAGGCCGGTGGTCTGGGACCCGTCCGATTGATGCCTAGCCCTGAAGGGGTTCGGCGGGTGAGTCGGGTCAACACCCCCTCGGATTCGTTGACACCGTGAGGTTTCAACCGAGGACCACAAAAACAGTGGATTTTACCCGGAGAGGGCCAAGTGATTCTACACGAAGCTTTCTCCGACAAAGAAATATTATGTCTTGAAAAAGACAGTTTAGACTGAATTAATCAGTGAAATAAATTCACCAATTAATTAAATCGTCTGTAGCCGGGGCGGCTACAATGTTCGCAGCGGGGCGCAGCGAGTCTTGATTGCGGCGAGAGGTGAGTCACGCAGCGGGCAGGAGCACTTCACAACACGTCCGTTCGTGGCGAGCGTCGCGCGCAGAGTCGACGACGGTTGATGTCGGGATCTTGTATATATGTAGATTGCGTGGTAAACTCTGCTTGCGTGATGTAGCTGCGGTGTGACGTCAAGTCTTCAGTAGTTCGCATATGGCATTGTAGATGGCGCCACTTTACTTTTTGTGTTTACAGCATTTGTTGATTTTTGAAATTTCGTATGTGTTGCATTGTAGATGTCCGCCGCACCATCTTAAAAATTAGGGTGGAGGGTAAATAAATGACGATGATCAAATTTGTACCTCTGTTTGATATCTCGCTCGTTGCTGTCACACGTCCACTCTTGTTTGTGGACCTGCAGCAGCTTCTCACTGGGAGACTCCGGTTCACTGCCGCTCTCGTCTCCGCTGTCGCCTGATGATGCTGGCTCATCCTACGAAGAAGAATTGTTAAGTTAGCAAAGTTACGTATAAAGATTATTCGGCTCTCTTGGTAGATATTGAGGATCCTACTATTTATATAATATTAGAAACGTGAAGGTTTTTCGATGTTTGTTACTCAAACACGCAAACAAGGCGAAACGGATTTGGATGAAATCTGGATTAACACATAGGATACTTTTAAACTACACTAATTCTGCAGTTCATTCCCGTGAGCAAAAGCTAGTGTTTTATAAATTACTCTTATTGAGTAAAATAATACAAAAAAGTTAAATTAAAAATTTTATAATCCTCCGACCCAAACAAAAACCTCTAAAAAGTAAAAAATAATATTCATTGGCCTTTTAGTTGTTGGTAATATCTTGATAAAAGCATTGTCACGTCGGGGGAAGGTCAATGAAAATGTTATCCTTTCAACAATAGCATAGGAACATTCATTATTGCTGGGCGTCGTCTGTTTGGCGTTTTCATTGACCGTCCCCCGACACGACAATGCTGTGTCCAACCGTTTAAGAGCTACGATGCCACAGACACACACATAGCGGTCAAAGTTATAACACCCCCTCTTTTTGCGTCGGGGGCTAAAAATAATGCGTGGCGTGCACAGTTGTAGATATTGTTCAATAACAATTCTTGTCAAAACCACAATTGGAACAAATTTGTTTCAGATAAGGGCAAAGGTTGTGGGATTCGTTTTGGATCTTTTTGTCATCATTAATCTCATCACCTAAGCCATAATGATCCTACTACAGGGCTACTATTAGCCTACACCCTTTGAAACCAGTTTTAAGTTTTCTTTTAATACCTATTTCAAGTGATTATTAGGTAATTCACTTTCAGGTGGTAACTTTGATTGTAACGCGGACATTTATCAACTCACAAGTACGTGCCGAAGTGCTATTATTGCTTAACAGTTTAATCTGCATATTGATTGCTGAATTAGCTGTCTGCTGTCCGGTTCCCGAATAAAAGAAAGTCACAGCTCCTTATCACGAGATTGATCGCAGGGAACATTTTACTTGACAAATTGTATACCACTTACTGGAATGTCTTTTGCGTACACAAAATACCAATAATAATATTGTTATGATTACGATGGGCGTGCGATTGATACAGTCAATCGCATAGTAATCAGTTATGAGCAGAGGTCGGAGTAGGTAGATTGATTTAAGGTCGTTGACGTCAAACGTAGATGATAATTTGGATATGCATCCAAAATACCGGAACTTCATATTAAAATTAGCACGAATTTGTGTTTAAGGTGAAAAACGTATTAATAATATCAATCTACGCTACCTAACGCTAATGGTGAAAGAAATCAGTATTTTATTTTATTCCATAATTCCAATTCCGGAACTTTTTCCGGTACTTCCCGCACATTATGGATAAAATGGCATGTCCATATTATAATATCTTGACGCAAGTATATAAAATCAATTTACCTACTCCGACCTCTGGTTATGAGGCAGCTATCTGACGCTTTACTCTTTGTTCATTTTTGTCTTCCATTTGGTATCCTTCACACGAAGTGAAACGCCTGAACACAAAATGAATCAAAAGTGAAAATGTTGCATTTGGCATCTTTCACTCGCCTACCGAGAGCAATGAACGTTAATCCTAACTAATATTACAAACTCGAAAGTAAGTTTGGTTGTTTGCTACGCTTTGACGCTAAAACATCTGAACGGATTTGCTGAAATTTGGCACACAGGTAGACCATGACTTGGGTAAAGACTAACTTCTTTTCACCCTGGATCGTAGACGAAGTCGCGGGCAACGGCTAGTTCCTGAATAATTTTGGCGCAGTGTAAAGTGAAATGAAACGAAAATGAACATTCTGTCGAATAAGCCATTCGCTCAAGAAAAGCGTCTGATATCAACTTAAGGGCGGTTTTCGTACTTCAAGTGCTAAGACTGACATACGGTTCAAAACATCTCGACATCCTAAGTACAATGTCAAGATTCATCATCACTTCAGTAAGTCACTCACCACACAGACTTCATTCACTCTTCTTTTTTCGTCCAATCTATCTCTCTGTAGAATGCGCTCCCCCAAGAAATCAGAATGGCAACCAACCGATTGACCTTCAAAATCAAAGTTCGCGAGCACATTCGCAAGAAGTATCATTACAACGATAATATTTTCTCATTGTTTGTCTCATTTGTTTTAAGTAAATTCGAAAAAATATATAGATAGGCATATAATTATGTATATATATTTTATTGCACGTACCACTGTTTGTCTCTGCATCACCCAAAGGTCTACTGGTAGAAAATGCCTATGGCATTAAGTCCGCCTCTGTACATGTTTGTGCATAAAGTATTAAATAAATAAATAAATAAATTGCCAATCTAACTGGATTTAGGTATAAGGATATACCCATAGTAATAGGTACTATATTGCTAGGGACTAGTCGCCAGACATTCCAGTTTTGGAAACTGATTGATCCTCTTGACTTTGCAATTTAATCAAGACCGTCCCGCCCACTCAGTAGAAATTGATGCTAGTCTACACTTACCAAAATCAACAGTCTAAAAATCTTACGTTTTTAACGCGAAAGCCTCACCTTTATTTAACTTTTCATGTTACAAGGCGCACTCTAAATCGGGCACAGGTGTTACTGAAACTGTGCACTTACCTCGTTTTAGCGCGAACGTGGTAAAAACGTCTGTTGGTGCTAGTTACCGCGTTATATCGCGTGGCAGACGATAGAACTTAAGCGGAATGGGGCTTAAAGTGAAGGAAAATGTGTTTGAGGCTCTCAAAATATCTATTTTGAAGAGTTTTGAGTAGGTACCAACAAAAATGAAATGGCAAAAACGTTTAGTAGGTACCTTAATAAAAGTTAAAGTAGTCTGGCCCAAATATTGTTCTTTTTATGTACTAATTTAAAGGCATTAATTTTTAATTTTAGACATACACGGTGAATTATCATCGATGAAGAGCTAACCTTTTTATTGCAAGTGTCCGGAAAGTATCTACTATATCGCAAAATAGATGTAATAGTAATACTAGTTTATTTGTCAGTTGGTGAGTTTTTAGATATAACATTGAATTAAATGAATATTAGGATTAAATTCAAATCGGTAATTAGTCAAATATTAGTTATTAGAAAAATTGTTACTATTTTTTACTTTCCAAAATATTGAAGTATAAACGACAGCCAACATTGTGTAACACATAAACACCTACTTCTGTCTAGTCATCAACACTCATTCAAAATTCGAACAACACACAACGGGCCCAACTATTGGCCATTGTTACCTTGCGCGTACGCACACATACATTTATAAAAGGCTTTATGACGTCACAAAGATAAATCACGGCAGTAATTAGTTGGTATCGTGCGCATCAAAGCAGCACAATTGTTAATAAATACCTACATAGGATGATTTCCAGGGACGCAGGCGCAGATAGCATCGTCGTTACTGTTGCTGTTAGGTTAGAGGGGATGCGGCGGAAAGTATTTGTTTATTTCTGTTAGTTAGACTAATCGAATAGACACATTATTGCTTAGCCTTTTCATAACTACGTCGGGATTGGCTTACAGTCTAACCGGATGCAGCTGAATACCAGTAGGTATGTTTTTTACATGAGACTGGCTACGTTACGTCTACAACATAGTTACTGCGTAATTCTTACCACTTGATAGGATTGGTTGTCAGACTTTTGGGCTTCTCATGACCCGTAAAGACTATCGAAGATCTACGAATGACAGCCGGGACCAACGGTTTAACCTGCTGTACGAGGCACGGAGGACCAGCTTTACATACCAAGACCCCTCTGTGTCTTGGAAAGAAAGTTAAGTCGTTGCACGGAAACACGTCGGTCCTGGCTGTCAATCGTGGATCTTTGACAGTCGTTACGGGTCGTCAGAAGCCCGAAAGTCTGACGACTCAATCTTACCAAGTGGTACAGTATTACCCGATAGCCGGGTTATGGAGGTCAGATAGGCCGACCCCAAAAAAGTTGGGAAAAGGCTAGGCAGATGATGGCTTTCAACATTTATCCATACGGCATACGGGCATATCCACACAACTCTCTCTGTGCTAGGTCGCGTGGGCGTTGCCTTTATTCGCCGACGCACTAAATAATAATAATTGTGGTTAACTAACTACCGTTTAACGCATTCGGCTTTCTTCTGTGCATCTGATAAGTTGGCTAGTACAGACAGAAAAAAAGAGATCGTTAATTGTGCGTGGGAGTTTTTTTTTTCATGTGTGTTGTTGGTTTCAGGTTGTTTTATTTATATTGATTAAAGTTACATTATTTTTTTATAAACATCTAGTCTCTGAATAAAATCCTGATTGGTGTCTGAGCTGGGATACTTTAAGGCAGGAGCAGTAGGCATTGGATTTTATCAATTTCTCATCGTCATTTATTTTTATGTTTTGATGAGAGATGCATCATTATATTAACCAAACGACGTCTACTGCTGGACATAAGCCTACCCCAAAAGGGGGGGATTTGCCATAATCGCCACGCTTGGCAGGTGGGTTGGCGATCGCAGTATAGTGGTCAAATGCATAGAGAACGCTGTTCCGTTTCCGCCATTCTCTAGTAAGTCCCTTAGTCGCCTTCTACGACACCCACGGGAAGAAATGGGGTGGTGCTATTCCTTTACGTCCGGTACCACACGGAACCTGAGAGATGCATAAATGAATAGATTCTTCACTTCTGAATTTTGTTTGATTCAGAATTCATACTGAATTGCGAATTCATTCGTTACTGTACCTAATCTTGATTATTTGTATACGTTTGATGTATGAAACTTAATCGAAACTGCGTAACTGTTAAATTGGTACTTAACGTAGTTTCTGACAAAACAGCAAAATTTTTAGCATTCCGTGAAAATCAAAATTTTAACGTAGAAATAATAATTTAGCATCAAGATCTATTATTAATCGACATTATTCTGCTTACGCTACAGCAGGGTGGCATTAAGTGTCCGATGTTACAATCGGTTGGTGCGCCTGCGCCGTTTTTGGACGCTACAGTTTGTTTACCAACTTGTGACGTCACAATGCTACAGTTGCCTCATTATTGTGCTAACTGTAAATTAACTATTACTGTGTTGTTCACTTAGATGTTGTTTTGTTCAGTAATAGAATGGAAGCTTGCTGTATGAAATGACTGGACCTATAGGAGTGTTTTTATTTATTTATTTTTAAGTGGCAAATAGGCTTCTAGTTTCTATCGTTCGTGCTTAGAAGTTAGACGGTACATCAGTAACACCTGCATACCTAGGCATGATTTTGGTATTTATTTGTATAGACTACGAAGCTTTTTCCCGAACGTGGGGGAGCTCGAGGATGATAGGACTAAGCTTCGTTTTTATTTTAGCCTACTCGCTGAGCAAAGGCCTCCCCCAAATCTTTCCAGGCATCCTTTTCTAGAGCCACCTTGATCCAGCCCTCTAAGATAGTGACTAGGTCGACTCACCACCTCTTCCTAGGACGGCGTCGGCGTCGCCGTCCTTTCTCAGGCACCGTGACTATTGCCTAGCGGTCACTTTGCATGCCGCTGACGTACCCAGTCCCATTTCCGCCTGGCAGCCTTTTTACCTACGTCTAGGACCCATCTTGGAACGCAGCATAGTAATTCGTATTCTGTCGGTTCGTTAAACGCTTAAAATTCTGCGCTTCATTACTCTTTGGCAAACCCTAAGGCGGAACTTTTGCAACTCGGTGAGCGACCAGGTCTGTGACCACCGTATATTGGGATGGGTAGGATGCACATAGCTTATTTTAGTTTAATGCATACGTACCATATCTACAGCAAACTTTAATCTTTGCAGATTTCTTTTGATTCTAGGAAGCATAAAACCAGATCAGATATTGGAACCACATTATCATAAATCACCAAAACCCGGTCATGAATAATAGGGATTATGTTTTAAAGTACCAATGAGATCTGTATCACATAATTGCAGCTCAATACAATTACAATTAAGATTAAAACGATGCATTGGTAATTAAACTGATGAATTATGTTGGTATTCTTGCAATGGTACAGCACAAGTTGGACCTTTAAAACAATCGCTGCTGTAAATAGGCCAATACGAGGAACAGTCAAAGAGGAGACTGCTATGTAGGTATATTTAAGAGCCGTGTGACAATATATTGTTAAAACAGCAATTTGATACGGACAATTGACAAGTCAGGTAGCTAGCATTATGTTCATCTCTCAAATTGATACTTTACATTTATTTTCATAGCAGAAAGAAAACCCTAGGCGGAATAGAGAGGAAACGCCTATTTTTTTGCAAATATGTAAGTTCAAATCCCGTAAGTACTAAAAAACGTTCAAAACCTAGTAGTGATCCCATCTCAGCGACTATCAAGTCAATGTCCAAAGCTTGCCAAAAATTTAGGGAAATTTGAGATATTTTAAATATTTCAGTCACAAACAATCTGTCAAAAAATTTCGGAAATTGCCCCTCTGGTAGAGCCTACTTATACTTTTAGGTACGGTATTTCGAATCATGTTTTTTTAACGGATATCAAATACCTTAAAATAATTCTTACCATTTTACAGTTTCGCGACATCTCAAAAAAAAAACAGTTCTCATACAAAAGTCGCATTGAAAATAATAGAAATATGTCGCGGTGTCTCGAGTTCTCAGCGCGAGCTGCCTACAAAGGTCTGGGCGTGATATTTGAGCATAAGATCAAATAAAGGAGGAAGACCAATATTTGCGAGGAGTCCAGTGCCAACGACGATCGATTTACGTCCGAGTACAATTCAGCACACAATGTCGCCTTTGGTATAGAATTTTGGATTTAGGAGACAGAAAACTGTTGAAAACTGCCCGATGATAATCATAATCGTTTATTTGTAAGAATATGGTACATGAAATGGTCTTAAGGCCCTGGTAACTTTAAATAATGTCGTTATGAGCGATAATAGTTCTTATAGCAATCCGATACGGGTTAAAATCTATTATAGTGAATTCGAATAATAAATGAGCAAACGTACGTCGTAAAAGTGCAAATAAAATCGTATAAAATTAGATATTAACTTTTTAATAATAAATAATCCATCAATGGATGCAGTTTGGCATTTGGAATGTTATGGTATATTTTTAATTATAATTATAATTGTTATTGAAGGGATAAACCGATTTTAAAGATAATTAAGAGGTGACTTTGATGATTTTTTGATGCATTAAAGTGTGTTTTATTATGTTTTGAGTTCCATCACTGTATGCAAAATAAACTTAAAAATACCATCAATTTTTTTTGCTTTCAAAATTTTTTACGGTTAAAGAGAATACACTGGTTTTAAAAACCACCTTTTTGATCGTTTTCAAGAAATCTCCGCCTTAAGATTAGTAAATGGTATCATCATATTCTGCAGAGTGTGGCGTGCAAATATTAATTACATACATTATTATTACAAGACTAAGAACCGTCTAAAAAAACTGAAAAACAAAAAATAATAAGCCATTTTTGTTTCACCTTAATAACTAAGTTCGGAAGTCGGTGACTTTAGATATGTTTTTTAATTTTAATGACACCGCCTTGCGAAAATTTTTTGTTAATAAAAACTTTTTCCAAAAAAAACAACCGACTTCCGAAAAAACACTACAAAGTGAATAATTACTTTAATTTCGGAAGGCGGTGACTTTGGATATGTATTTAATTTTTTTGTCACCGCCTTCCGAAATTAAAGTTATTTTTCACTTTATAGTGTTTTTTCGGAAGTCGGTTGTTTTTTTGGAAAAAGTTTTTATTTTTCACTTTTTAGTTATAGTACCTACCCCACTAGTTCGAAATTTCATCATCCTTGGGGTCAAAACAATGCATATTTATGCGATAGCAGCAATCGCGGTTCATTTACTGTTATTTTTTGAAGAGTTCCGTTGTCTGTCTCCGAAACGCACCATCAGATCTATATGAAATTGAAATGGGACCACAAGGGAAGCACGAGCTTTCAAATAAAAAAAGAATCATCAAAATCGGTTGACCCAGTCGAAAGTAATGAGGTAACATAAAAAAAATCATACAGTCGAATTGAGAACCTTCTCCTTTTTTTGAAGTCGGACAAAAAGTTTTCTTTACTACGTTCGGGTCGGCTTCCAGTCAAACCGGATGTAGCTGAAAACCAGTATTTTGA
Organism: Polymixis lichenea; assembly: GCA_949091785.1. Lineage (NCBI taxonomy): Eukaryota > Metazoa > Arthropoda > Insecta > Lepidoptera > Noctuidae > Polymixis > Polymixis lichenea. The sequence continues at coordinate 21,399,262 of OX420942.1, read as the reverse complement.
CATGGTACTACTGTCTATCTCACCTCCACAACCTTGTTACTGGATAAAAGTGGTTGTCAGACCTTCAGGCTTCTTGTGACCCGTGGCGACTGTCAAAGATCCACGAATAACAGCCCAGACCAACGGCTTAACGTATTTTTCAAGGCACGGAGGGATCTTGGTATGTAAGGATGGTCAACCATCCACGGACCAACCGCGGAAAGCGTAGCTTAACCTGGTCGATCGGCCCGATCGGCTGTCATTATTTAGCCACAAAAATTCAAAATAAAACCACTAGTACTCGTCAAATGATGAGCAATACGGAACAAAAACATTATGATTATTGTCACTTCACAGGACCTGACTGGGTCATCACGCGATTGCAAAACTGAAGCATAGCGTGACCGTCAACCTAGCCAGGGGCTGGGGTTGTAGGGGTTCAGGGTTGTAGATGACACATAGGCCTTATGGCAGTCACACGTCACTATTAAATTAATTCTTCCCCTCGTGTCGTTGTGTTTTAACACAATGATTTGTTAAAACACTTATCAATAAAAAACTTCTTTCAAAAGAAAGTCCAATGAAATTTTTCAAGGAATAAGTACTTGCTGTTGCCGTATGCAGGAAACATGTTATAAATCACCCCAAGTACATTACAGTTCGAACAAAAATCGCCATTACCGCCATATTGAATGCACAGGTACGTACGCGCAAGTGATACGTGGTATACTCTCGTCACGTGAACTCTTATTTGGGTGATGTAAATATTTTGATCGTGAACTTACGTCATTGTGACGTATATAATTTAGTGGTTTTTGGATTTGGTATGCCGAAGTAACTATTAGGAATAGGAAAAAAAACAGTGTCAGATGTTCCTCGATGCGTGTGTTTTATTTATCAATGAGGCAAACGTAAGCAGTAAATATGATAGCAATAAGCGTGTATACATAATACGCATATATTTAGAGAGGTTAAACGGATAGCAACCCAAATCAATTAGATAATGTTGATTAGTGAAGCTTTAATGGTTATTGATTGAAGTAAAGTGAACGGAAAGTATCCTATTAGCATTAAATTCTGACCTCCAACATAATTGGAATAATTAAAAGAACTTTCAGAGCTTCGAACTGTACGGAACGGTCAGTGGAATAATAAAACGAAAAGAACAACTGACTTCCGGAAAGTGAACTTTGTAGTGTTATTCCGGAAGTCGGTTGTCCTTTTTTTTTGGAAATGTTTTTACTTTTCACTTTTTAGTCACAGTACCTACCACCAATTCGAAATTTCATCATCTTTGGAGTCAAAACAATGCATATTTATGCGATAGCAGCAATCGCGGTTGATTTGCTGTCATTTTTTGAAGGGTTCCGTTGTCTGTCTCCGAAACGCATCATCAGATCTACATGAAATTTAAATGAGACCATTTCGAAATAAACCCCTTTCGAACAAAAAATAATTTTGCAAATCCGTCAATGTATATGACGGAGTTATGCCCGAACATACATTTAAATAAAAAAATAAACATGTCGAATTGATAATCCTTCGTTTTGAAGTCGGTTTTAACTATCCTGTGTTAGTATTAGCTATATGGCAACAGCATTACTGGCGTGGTACTTTCTGGCCGCATTTTGAATCGGGGTAAAAAAAGAATAAATGTACATAATATGTTCATTATTGTACATAAATAATAATAAAAAAGTACCATAAAGATCCGCGAAAAATTTAATAAAATCGGTGGCGCGGCCAAAAAGCATGCTTCCTAGCCGCGCCACCGCGTACTCTGCAATAAATTGGCTATTTATGTACAAACAAAATGGTAAACAATTGTACGTATATTGTTTGTTCTATTGATGACGAAAAATACTGCAAAAGTCCGCGACATCTACCAACCCGCACTGGGCCCACGTGGTGGATTACAGCCCACTACCTCTTGAAGAAAAGAGGCCTGCGTCCCAGCAGTGGAAACATTATAGGCTGATTATGTATTAGCCATGTAAAATATATTCACCGAGAAGCTAATAGGGTATTACACCCATTTTTGAAAAGTGTCCTAATTAGATTCTAAAGTGCTAATAAACCACAGAAAACCACAACATTTTTATTTAATCGATTAGTGCCATAAAAATGCATTTAAATTTTACATTTATTTTTTTCAAATTACGCGCGTAATTTGACGAAAACGCTGGACGCACTGGACGCCATATTGCTCTGTGGGTATGACGTCAGTTTGCTATATAGACAAATGCGCTGATATTTTATATGATAATTGTTTCTTATTTTGAAAAAGAGTTATTATTCTACTTATCGTTGTTGGTTTGCTGTTCCTGAATCCAAAATATTATTTAAATAACAATTACTTAGGTTACAAAAATACTAAAAGTACAAAGTTGTTCAATTGACACGCCGTATGACGTAATAACAAGGCGGCTACTATTTCATGGTGTTCAAAAACATATTTATAAAACTGAAATCTTTGAACTGATATTTAAAATTGATTTTGTTATTTCATGAACTAAGACTAACATTTTCCTACTGCATTTTGCCTAAACTATCTCAATAGTATATTTTTAATTTTTTTCTCTTATAGAGTAAAATACCCTATTGTGTGCATTGGTCCTTATTCTTGATTTTGTAAATATTTTTTAGAACTTACGTCAGTTCGACGTTTCCTATCCCGGTAAATTCCAACTATGGGTTTCTTAGAAGCCGGTGAGACGTCATACTAAATTGGGCTTAACTGAGAAAGAAAGAAAAACAGAACCAGTCTGTTGCTCCTACGCAAATTGTAAAAGTCTACTGAAAAAACCGATGTTTTTCAGAGCAGCTGTGTATAAGTTTATCATTAGGCGAATCCTAAGAAGATGTAATACGTCACTGATAATAATTAAGATTCGTTTCGAAGTTTCGAGTAAGTCTCATGTTGTGTATAACTAAATTTTTTCAATTAAGTTTAAATCATTTAGATTTAAATATTAAGTATCACTTACCTGAATAAGTTCATAGTACTGTTTCCTACGTAAAATAAAGGATTTGTAGGTGGAAAACTATAAGTTGGTAATTGGAGGCATAATGGAGACCAATCATGGCAATGGTATTTATTATTAATGATACAATTGTAAAACTCTTCTGAGTACTCATCAAAGGTCCTTGATTAACACAGAAGTTTATTTTTAACTGATTTCAAAAAGGAGGAGATTCTCAACTCATCTGTTTTTTTTTTGTATGTTGGATAGTTTTAATTTTTTTTGTATGTATTAAGATATTTTTTTCTTTTTTTTAAGGAAGGATTTTAATATTCAGGGGTGCTCTCATATACATTTTATTAACTTTGCTTCGGTAGTTTTTGCATTAGCCTCTATAATACGTTTTTAATCCACTTTATGTACCTCGATCACATGCTGCTCTTCCTGTCACTGTTGTTTACATAGCGAATTGGTGTGGGGTAGGTACCATAACTAAAAAGTGAAAAAGTAAAACAAAAAAAAAGAAACAACCGACTTCCGAAAAAATACTACAAAATTAAAAATAACCTTAATTTCGGAAGTCGGTGTCTTTGGATGTGTATTTTAGTTTTTTGTTTTTTTATTATTCTTACCTGGTGACGAAATGCAAAACAGTCGAAACAAGAACACACCGTAGGCACAATCGGTCGATGGTATCGCCATCGATCGTGTTCGATATATCGTCGATCGCACGATACGATACAGATGCTCGTAATAAGATGAATTTGTACTACACTATGATTTTTGTGTCATTTTAAAACCTTCGTAATTTATAGTCTTCAAGATAATGATTGGAAAAGTTTGTACGGTAAAATGTTTAAGTATAATGTTAAGGATGAAAGGAGTTATTTGAGATTTATGTTGGTAGTAATAAGTACTCGAATGCCTATACGAAGTACGTGAACCTCAAATAATTCCATTCACCAGATCATAAACTGTCGTCCTCAATTTAAATAATATCGATGCAAAGTGGGGTGGCTTCAGGACTTCTTGCTCTTGAAAATGTATAGTTCTACTAACTTGTTCAGACCCTAGCTAGACTCTGAATTTCATAAATGGTGATAATATAATTGCAATAGTCATCGGCGCGCGGCTGGCGGCGTGAGCACGATTGCATTCAGTAACATGGTTTACTATTTCAGTTCTACCACACTTTAACACTAACTCCTAGTGATGGTTTGATCATACACAGCCCCATAATAAACCAATTAACGCACCAATCTCTATACGCAACTTTTTACCAAAAAAAAAACCTGAAACCAGATTTTCATACCACAAACAGGACTGAACCGATAAAAATCTTCGGATAACAACGAAAACCTCTGCGTTATTTCCACCGAACACATTGTAAATCATTATTCAAGGCCCCATACAAATGTCGGACACACATACGACCTAACAAACATGTGTATAGTAAAGAATTCCTATTATACCGGCCGGAATGCGTCTGGTTGATTTTGAATGGTCGCTTATTATGCACCCATTTACACCCGAGAAGCGGCCACAGAGATGTTGCGGTACTGGATGAGACAGGAGTCGTGATTGATTGATTGTTTGGGTATTGGTGATTCGGATTGTAACAAACCAAAACCATTTGAGAACTACAAAATGCGCTAACCCCTTTCCCACCTAAATACACCGTGAAATTTTAATGGTTGTTTTCCTGCAGCCAAATGGTTTTGTCTTGGTAATACAATCGTTTTAAAAACAAATAAAATATTAGAAACAAAAAATGGCAGATTAACCATTGTGAAAAATCACCACGTGCGAGAGTTTATTTTGCTTTGAACTTTTATGCATCGCTGTTCCCTTTGCCGGCGGCGCGTGCGATTCGAGTAGTACCTACAAGTTACCTCTAGTGTTACTATTGAGTAGTCTTTTATCGAATTGATGAATATATTTTTAATAATTTTAAAACAAAAACATCTTTATTTTTTTACATTTACTCTATGCTTCGAAAGTACTCCTTATGGCGAGTTGTTCTGCCGCTGGAAAACAGCCATAAATAGTTTAAATTTCACGGTGTACAGGTCTCATGAAATACTTAGGAATTTTGCTAAAAAGTTTGCACACTTTTGTTGATATATCTGCTATTGACATTTTACGTTCACTAATACGTCCGCCAACCGTGGTTGCACAAATCGCATTGGCTTTATTTGTTGTTTAAAACTACACAAATAAATCTCCCTCAGGTCATCATCATCATAGGTACTCATTGTTCAGCCGAAAGACGTAGGTATGCTACTGGGCGAAGCAGACAAAGATCGCTCTTGTTCTTCCCGCATCCGCGCATCAGACTGATGTCACGTAAAATCCTGCATCGGGCAGGTAAAGTTTACCGCCCAACTCCATATATATATGTATATATGTCACCGTAAAATTGTAAATACTGTTAGATTATAAGCTATCTGCGAGATTGTAAACTGTCACCAGATTGTGAACCGTAACATACTGCTTACAACTTAACGCATTATTTTTCGGTAGATTATAAAAATCTATCGAAGTGAATCCGTCAAATTATGAACTGGTATCAAGACGGATAGTACCTTGCGCTATTACTAAATAGTCAAGTAACTGCCACTAACTTGGAGGTAGCGCTCGCCGGCCGCTACCGCGGCACCGCTCGTTTCACTCGCTCGGCTCGCGCGCGGTTGGTCGCAATTCTAACCTAACCTATCAGGTCGGTAAGCAGTATGATCCAGTTCACAATTTATTATAATCTAACGGTATTTACAGTTTAACGTTGACTTATACATTTATATGACGTCCCGACATCAAACGTCGGGCACTTGCCCACCAGACACGACACCCGTCTGGTCGGAGGATCCTCCCTTTTCTATGGAGGACGAGTGAACTTGAGTGAGGGCCGCAGGAGTCTGGATACGGGAAATAAAGAACCAGTCGAAGTGGCGGAGCTTGGGGGGAGGCATATGTCCAGCAGTGGACATCTTTCGGCTGAATGATGAGTGAACTTTACACCCTGCTCTTTATACCTCTAAATTGTTGACTCGCCAAAACGTTCCACGTTTTTAAAGTCAATGCCTCTTCCATCAAAATTTTAGCTCCACAACGAAGATACGAAAACAGTAGCCCAAAGGCGTTTGATACGCATCTCGATAGGCCAGTAACAAGCCCCGTGTTCATGTCAATCGCGCTAATGTTGCCGCCGAAGCACAATTGGTAAAGTGCATGTATGTGTTACTTCCATACACACCAGCACGTCGAACAAACGTGGCTGAGGTTATTGGTGGAGAACATTGGTGGTTTTGGCTTGATCTTAGTACTTATGTAGATGTTTTGAAGTGTGATATTATATTGGTAAGTTGGCAGAACTTTTGCCGAAGCATTGGCTTAGATTTTTCCTAACAATACATCGATGGGATAGTTTGTTTTGACAGTAAACAAAAAAAAACTATATTCAGAACTGACCGCCGAATACCGGCACCCCACTTGTGTAACTCATTTACCTACTTTCACGATTTAATTATAGGTGATTCATTATCCATTGTTTCATACACTTGCAAAAAAGGAGTTTACGATCTTTTAAAGTCCTACACACATATCCGTATGTATTTTTTTAAAGATACGAAAACCAAGAAGTTCGCTATTGATGTCTTGGGAACATAACTACTGAACAAATAGATAGATGCTGTCAACTCAGAGTCTATCCAAATAAAGCAGTCCCAATCTAACTAATTGTAACACATTTAACTTCCCACATGGTACACCTGACGACAAATAATCTGATTAACCCACCAAACGTACATCCGAGTGACAGCACTAACTAAGTCAGACCAGGCTAATCCGCACCATTGAGACTTGGTTCCGTACTAACTTGAACTTAACTTACAGGGTGTCCAGTTTGTGTCTGAACTGTAGCACTGATACAGATCTGAGTAACGAGCTGGGGATTTGTGCTGAACAGGACCAGCACTGACCAGTACGGACCAGTACTGGGGTAGGGAAATGTGGGATTTTGTTGCGGAATTACGTATTGAGGATCCATTTCCTGACGAGTTTTGTTAAGACTAGTTGGATTTGTAAGATGTATGGACAGACTTGTCGAATTTGTTAGAACAACCACAGGGAAGACACGAAAATATATATTCGTGATTGTTAGTCACTCGCACGCTACGGTAGAATTTAATTTTTCGTCCCTTGCATGTCGCCGTCGCGAAAATTCGTCACTTTTTCGCGATTTCTAGCAAAACCTTATACGATTGGAGAAAAATAGTCAATCAGCAAGTGATGTTCAAGAATAGAGTAGGATATACTAGTCTAGGCGACGAGCAAAGCAAGGCAAGGTCGATCAAACATCAATATTGTCACTCGTGAAGGTTTTTCCAATGCACAAAAGATGTTACAAAGCAAGAGAGCCAATAACATTTCAGAAAGGAAGAAAATTTCAAACACCCTCATGAATTTTCTAGCTCCACGTTTTACTTCTTAATCTATCTCTACACAGAAACCCTATAAAGTACATAAAGTGTAACTAAAAGACAAATAGGAGCAAACTGTCGAAGCGCGTCTGTCGCAGAGGTGTTGACGCATGTCCATTGTACGGGGTTCAATCCCGGCCGCGGCTGACGGGGCACACCTGAATTTTAAACGAGCTGAGGTGCCAATTACTTGGGATTTTGGTTATTTTTAGTTCAGAGGTAATATTTTTCGAGTTTTTTTAATTATTAGGATACAAAAATTTGCAGCTTGCGTCTGTCTGAAAATTCTGTACATTAACAGCGAAAAATCTTTAGAAGCTTCTTTGTACCGAGTCAAGCCAAGATGGCTAAAAGTCAATGGAGTTCTAAGAAATTGGAAACGGAATAGCCATTGTATTGAAACCTACCCCTAACAGTTATGTTTTCATTAGTAAGCTTTACTGCCCTCCGTCAATAGAAGTATTGGGACCTCTTATAAGTATGACTAGCGGTTTCCTTTCAACTTATCTAACAATAACAACATACTGCGAACACCAATACATCCGCTAATCGTGAATCATAGCAATACCTTTACAGAAACAAACAAACTATCAAATAGTAATAAACCATTAACAGATTGAAGTGTTTCAAACGTGACCCCTGTCCAACAAAACAAAAATAAAAGCACGTTGTATATTATTCCACTGTCATTTTCGTTCCCAGCAGGGGTGGAAAACTTTTCGTGTTACTTTCAGTGACACCAGCTTCCTTCACATAACCTGTCACTGTCACCCGTTGTCCCATTTTAGATTATATTTTTATACGTGTACTTCCCATATTTGGGCTGAAAAGGAAAATAATGTAGGAAAATAAGTTTCGAGTTTATTTTTATTGTGGTGTCGGAATTAGGGGTGGATATCGAGGGTGTTAGATGGGACGTGTTGAAGGCTGACACTCCCTGATTGAAGTCATCATTTTAGGCAATAAAAATTACGATAGTATTGAATTATGTACCTGCCTATATGAAAATATCATCAGTATAACAATGGTGGTATTAATGGTTTTGTCACCATTGTTAAGAACAGATGTGTTCGCGGCAGCACCAACAGTATGCTCACTATTCTCAGTGTATTCGTAGATCGGTGGGAATCTTCAATGTTCCCCACGCTGAATTTAAATTGTATAGTTATAATAATCTGTGTCTGTAACCTAATAACCAGAGGTCGGAGTAGGTAGATTGATTTAAGGTCGTTGACGTCAAACGTAGAGGATAATATGGATATGCCTCCAAAATACCGGAACTTCATATTTATTGTGATATTTGTTCCGGAATTTTGAAATTAGCACGAATTTGTGTTTAAGGTGAAAAACGTATTAATAATATCAATCTACGCTACCAGTGTTAGCTAATGGTGAAAGAAATCAGTAAGTATTTTATTTTATTCCATAATTCCAATTCCGGAACTTTTTCCGGTACTTCCCGCACATTATGGTTAAAATGGCATGTCCATATTATAATATCTCCTACTCCGACCTCTGCTAATAGCACTAGAAGTTAAGTAAAATTGTTACTAACCCTATGGACTCCGGTCTGAGATAAAAGTTTTCCATTCTATTCTATAACCAAAATCAAAATTAAAATATTTTATTTCACATAAACCTGCAAGGGCTTATGAAACGTCAGAAGCCAGGTGCATGGTTCCAATGTGTCGCTTCCTATGGAGAAGAGCCGGCAAGAAACTCCACGGTTACTCTTTTAAAAATAATTGATTTTTACAATGTTTTCAAATTACAGTGATAATAGATATGGGAGGATAGTGCAGGCCTGTCAATAAGTACCATAAATGAAAATAAAGAATAGAAAATCGTCTATAAATCAGTACATTTATAACAATCATAAGAGACCATGCTTCAGTTGCTGGAGTGTCCTAACTGGCCCTTCACCAGCACCTCGGATAACCTAAAGAATGCAACTGATGCTGTAATCAACGTGGCCATAATGCCATATACATACTATTAAAAAAAAGAAAGGGGAAGATTTCCATCAACACGAAAATAAGAAGCACGTACACAGCCATGGTTGCCAATGTATGGTTTCTAAATGCTGATTGTGGCAAACGTATTTGCGATGGTCGTGCATTGTACGGCATCGGCATTGTCAAGCGAGGCCCATCTTCTGAAATGGCACTTCTGCAGGATGATACAGACAGGAAAAAGGTGCAATATTATTTGGAAAAGGAAATCCTACTACTCCACTGTTCCGTGTAGTGCCAGATGTAAAAGAATAGCACCACCCTATTTCTTCCCGTGGGTGTCGTAGAAGGCGACTAAGGGACTTACTAGAGAATTGGCAGCAGCGTTCTCTATGCATTTGACCACCATACTGCGATCGCCAACCCGCCTGCCAAGCGTGGCGATTTTGGCAAATCCCCCCCTTTTGGGGGAGGCTTATGTCCAGCAGTGGACGTCTTTTGGCTGATATGATGATGATGATGATGATGAATCCTACTAATATTAAAAATGTGAAATTTTGAATGTTTGGATGTTTGTTACTCAATCAGGCAACAACTGCTGAATTGATATGAAAGAAATTTGGCAAACAGATAGATTATAACCTGGATTAACACATAGGACTTTTTATCCCGATAATAAGTTCCTGTGGGATCATTTTCGACGTATACGCGGGCGAAGCCGCTGGCAAAAGCTGGTTGTTTATATTTCCCATTTTCGATAAAGTAACCGTTTACCATGAACATACATGATTCTGCCCGGCTTCAGAATCATGTTGTCAGATGAAATTTTTAATCGATCATCAAAATAAAAAAAATGTTGTTCCATACATTTTGACCGCGCCGGTATCGTACTTTTCTATGAAACAGCTGTTTTTTTTTATAACTTACAAAAATATTCTACGGTAGGATAATGTGTTGAATTCATGGTTACCTTACAGAAAATGCCAAAAATAACAACAATTATCCTTTTCAAGCAATATTGCACCATTTCTAGTACAGTATGCGATGTACCTGCCAACGCGGATACTTTGAAGTCTAATTGCTTTTAATCATTTAATTTTCCAATAATTTATTTTTCTCTCCTAAAGTAGGTACAATCATATTATACTTTATGTACTCAAACAAAAATACCGAGACACCAAAGTACTTATTACGAAATTAGCATAGAATTAATGTGAATCAAGTGAAGTAACATGCTCTGTGCTGTGTAGCTGATACAAAGGCAGGCTCTACCGATTACAGTACAATGAGATGTCGTAATTTCTAATGTTAATAACATAATAACAAGCTAGAACCTATTTAGGATTGAAATTGTAACAGAACGGGAGCGCGAGGTGAAAGGCAAAGTGGGTCATGTACGATTTTACAAATTTTCAGTGATAAAAATACACAAAAAAAAATTGTGCGTATATATTATTACTATTAGGTACTAGCAGCCCGTCCCAGCTTCGCACGGGTGGGATTCTTATTTTTTCTAGTAATAAATAAAATCTATGTTACACAGGGATAATGTAGCATTCTAATGTTGAAAGAATTTTTGAAATCGGTCCAGTAGTTTTTCAGTTTATTCGTTACAAACGTACAAATCTTTCATCTTTATTATACATTAGTGTAGATATTGTTATTGTAGATTAAACGCACGACGCCATCGCGGCAGGCCAAGCCGAGAATAGCGGGACGAGACTGACTCTGGTTGACTCCTACCGAATGGACTGGTCATCATCATCATCATCATCATCATTTCAGCCGAAAGACGTCCACTGCTGGACATAGGCCTCCCCAAGCTCCTCCACTTCGGCCGGTCTTGTGCTACCCACACCCAGTGGATTCCCGCGGCCGTCCCAAGGTCATCGGTCCACCTTGTGGGAGGCCTTCCCACTCTATGTCTTCCGGTACGCGGTGGCCACTCCAGAATCTTTCGGCCCCATCGGCCATCCGTTCTGCGACCAATGTACCCTGCCCACTGCCACTTAAGTTTGGCAATTCTTCGGGCTCTGTCGATTGCCTTGATTCTCCTGCGGATTTCTTCATTCCTGATTCGATCACGTAGGGACACTCCGAGCATAGCCCTCTCCATTGCCCTTTGGGTGACTAAGCCTTCTAATAAGGCCCATTGTGAGCGACCACGTTTCTGTGCCATAGGTCATCACTGGCAAAACACACTGGTCCAAGGACTGGTCAGCACTAGCAAAAGACAAAATTGTGTGGAAAAGGGAAAGGGAGACCATTGCTGTGCATTGGGATAGTACAGGCTAGATGATTAGTATTACTTTTGTAAACGGATTATTAGGTAACTTTAAATAAAACTGTTGCATGTTTAAAACTCGATACCTGAACATAAAGTTCCGAAATGGGTGCTACAATGAACGACAGATAGGGTAAAAACCGGATAGTTGCCACACTTTTGCAAATCACTCTATATCTGTCAATATAAAAAGCAAAATACTTTATTTGTAAAACTGGCCGATACTTTGGTTTTTTAACAACAAATTTATAAAAAGTAACAAACATTATCTTTAAAATTTCCAGAGTATTAGCGATTTTTGCGTACCTCTATATATTTTGGCCATCTATCCCGCATAGGGAATAGTTGCCTAATCCATATAAATTACGTTTAGGATAGTTGCCCCGCCGAGAAACAGGACATCTATCCCGCAAAAGCTTTGATCGCATTTTGTCTTCCCTTGCCATCGCACAGAGACATGCGACACGGTCAACTTAGTAATAGTTAAGAGTCTTTAAATACGTTAATAAAATAGCATGCGATTCATCCGCGAAATTAAAGTAATTACAATCGGGAAAACTGTACCCCAGGGCGACTATCCTGGTTTTACCCTACTTATTAGTGAAAAATAATACCTATTTTGGAAACAGGTAAATTTGGCTAATTGATACTACAAAAGCCGTGAATATCACTTAAACGTAACACCACAAATAGATGTTGGTGCTAAAAGCACATAAACTATCGTACACTGACTGTTCTCTGATATATCGACATGGTTTTCATTACAATTAGTGATACCTACTAGTTATTTAATCGCTTCATGCTTTTCCTAATGAGCTCCAATAAGCACAGTAAAAAGGAATTACTGTCTTATACATAAATTCATTTCATACAAAATATAAATTAAATCATTGCTGTGAAACCCCTACAATTCCCACAAATCATAAAAATTTTACAAAACGTTGGAAACTGCGATAAAAAAAGGCGATGTTTTTGATGTTTCACAGTCCGTTGACGCGCACGTTACAATGGGAACTCCTTTGTGGAACGAACAACGAGCAATGGACACTTGTTTGTTTTGGGTTAGCGCTTGTTTCAACACCTCGATGGTCAGACCGATAGGGTTGAGTACACCAGCTTAATTGATGAGTTCGGTGAAATTGGAAACATTTATTAGAAATTCTAGATCTCTATGTTTTATTTATTTATCTGGTCTAGATTACGTAAAAAGCTTGTTAGACGCGTAAAGCAATATCACCATTAAATCCATTGAATAAAAGATTAAAATCGTGAAGAGTTAGTAGGTATATTAACTAAGAGATTATCTGAATTTACAAAATGAACCCCTGCCTTATAGATAATGCAAGAAATGTAGGAAATAATTATTAGTTTCGTCTTTAAAGGTAAACTCTCGGATAGGACGGCCGCTACTAAACATAGGCTACCCCATATACAAGGATTATAAAGTCTTGAAGGAGTCATGATGTTGAACCCATACTAAACGCTGTGTATTTTGGAAGTAATCAGAATCCTCGAGAATCCTTAGAATTTAGTTACAGATCATCATCATCCATAGCCCGACTTCACTCACTGCTAGGGGCCGAGTTGGGCATAGGTCTTCCCTTTTTGTAACAATTCCCCGGCTCCTTTACAGTTACATACGTACGTGTTACGTTCTGTTAATTTCATGTAATTTTGTCTAGTTGTAGGTCCCAATTTTATGATTGTATTTTAATAAGTATTTACTGATAATTTACATGTGTAGTGCAAACTGTCAATATAAGACAGTTGCCTCGTAATAAAAAAAACATTCGTCTTTTTTACATTGCAATCGGCTTTTAGCCGTAATCAGATGTTTTCTGGGTTTAATTTGGATTGGGTGCGATTCCATTAAACGGCACCATATGGGTTACTAGAGGATAAATAGTTAGGTGCTCTGGTCTAAATCTAGTATTTGCCAGAAAAAAAAAACGAATTAGAAATATTCAGCTTCGGCAAGCAGTCTTTGACAGTCATATTTGTGTGACAGTAAGTTTCTAAAGCTCGGGTGAAAATATTACCCCTCTACTGTACAGAAGGTACCTAATGCTTACTCAGTAAACCTAATGTTAACGCCAGTAAACACCTACTTTTATTTACCATCATAGCCCCAGTGATTGACTAAATGGCCTTAATCCTCAGTGGAAACCGACGTTTTTATTGCTGAAACTTTACGCCCTTCCGCCCCAGTGGTTCCCAGCTTTATGCCATACTCCAGGGATTGGCATAAAAGTAAGTGTGGTTCAATTCTTCAATGTTATTGGCCTTTCCGATCGTTATTTTGTTTATATGGTTATTTTATTTCGGGTCTGCATTTTGTTTTATTTTACGGCACGTTTGGGTTAAAAGTTGCTGAGGTGTTTGTTTTTTACTGAGGTTGTTTGATAACTGTTGATCTATTGATACAGTCTTTATTAAATCTTTATTGGTTATTAAGTTGACCTACAATATTTACAGCAGAATGAATTTTATACCACTGCTATGCTTACCGTTTTCTGGATATATTGCTAATGAATGAATGGCTGCTATTGTCAACTCGTTCGTGCATAATTTGTTTTTTTTATTTGTAGTGTATTCTTGGCGGCGGATCACGTAGGAGATGGCGGTAAGAGCTGGATAGGTTCCGCAAAAACTGGAAAAGAATGCAAGGGCTCGGAAAAGCTAGAAGGAGTTGACGGGGGCCTTTGCCCTGGAGTGGGAACACCGTATGCTAGCAAAAAATAAAAGTGTATTCTACTACAATTAAAATCCTCATCTTCATAACTCTAATAAAAAATAAAGTCTACTTTTAAGTTAAATCTCATCAAAAAAATACTTCTGATGCATTATCGAACATTCCCAAAAGAGCAACAACAATTTAAGTGCAAGAAAATTTTGAATTCGATTTCTATCTCAAATATCCCGAATCCCGACTTATCCCACTTACCAAGCCAGCTGTTTCGTACAAGGCACACGGAAGTCGCGACGGTCACAGTGCACAATAGGCGGCGAGATGAAAGCGCACTTAATATGCGTTACGTAATGGCTGCTAATGGTGGCCGCTGGTCATTGTTGTCTCCTTATCGCCACACCATCGAGATTTTGCCGATCTTTTTCCATTATTGCGGATGTGGGTATTGTGTATGTAGGATGTTTTGTAGACCACACCGGGGTATTTCCGCGTGGGATATCGTGTGTGGACTGTGACGACACTTCCTGATGAAAGAAAAGAGAGTCCAAAGACTTTAGCTGAGCTACACGGTGACTGATACATACATGCCGTCTGTTGGGACAGGTCAGCTCGAAGCTACAACGGCTCTTTCTTCAGATGGCCCTTCCAGACATTGCCCTGCATTATTAGACTCACGTAAAATTCAAATTATATAATGTTTGGACTTTAAAAGAGACCCTGACCTCTGAGTTTGTTTCGGCTTTTCTTCTCAGGGAACAGTCAGCTAGGAAATGCCGGCGCCATCTAGTTTTTAAAATATTGACCAACAAAATATTGACGTAAAAAAGTGTCTTTTAAGATCTACTTACATAAATAAACATTTCATTTCATTTAGAACTTTGTTAAGTTGGCAATTGTTGCATTAATTCAAGGAAACTATAGATAGTTGTATGTTCCGTGTAGTGCCGGACGTAAAAGAATAGCACCATCCCATTTCTTCCCGTGGGTGTCGTAGAAGGCGACTAAGGGACTTACTAGAGGGGCAGCAGAGTTCTCTATGCATTTGACCACCACACTGCGATCGCCAACCCGCCTGCCAAGCGTGGCGATTATTGCAAATGCCCCCCTTTTGGGGGAGGCTTATGTCCAGCAGTGGACGTCTTTCGGCTGATATGATGACGATGATAGATACTATTATATACCTACTTAGTTCTCAGGCGCCTAAAATGCGTAACACACTTTCAATCACAATCTGAATGGTTTTGAAGAATATTGCTAATCCATTGCTTCATATATTCATAAGAAAAACTTACCTAAATAACGCAATGAATGTTGTTGAACTGTCAAAATGAAAGCCAGCGCTACTTTTAGTGTGTTAAGCAATTAGCCCGCCGGTTAAAAAAAGATTTTGAATTTGAACTATAGGATGTTTAAAGACCTCTTCGTGGGTATTTCCCTGTCTGTTATGGACTATAAATAGGTACCGGCACTTCCTAAGGTAAAATCAAAATATTTTATTTCACATAAACCTTCAAGGGCACTTATGAAACGTCAGAAGCTAGGTGCACGGTTCCAATTTGTCGCTTCCTATGGAGAAGAACCGGCAAGAAACTCCACGGTTACTCTGTTAAAAATAATTAGCTTTTACAATGTTTTCAAATTACAATATTAATAAAATATGGACATAGCGAGGTAAGACTTGACTGCTTCGTTAAGTTGGCAATTGTTTCAGTAATTAAGTAAAGGTAAACAATGGATGGTTGTTCTAAGTTAAAACACTGAACCAGTTACTTCATTTGTTGCCTAAGTTTCAGTTTGGATTGGATTGGGTGAATGTGTTCAAATATCGAGCTACTAACTTTCCTACATAGGTAACCGATTACTGTCCTGGACTTGCATAACTTACACTCTGGCCAAAATCTGTAGGTACCTGTTCTTAGCGTGTCAATGATATTCTAAATGGACTCGGCCCAAGATTCCTGTCAGATTTCCTGAAGAGTGTCCTGTCAGCTCCCGTAACGTGCAGCTGACAAGACACTCAGGACATGATATTAAATGTCCCATCGTTTGTGGAGCAACACCACATTTACACTCCAAGGTGGAGTCTTACTTACTTCGGCAACTTGGATCCGGAGTCTGTTAAAAGGCTTCCAGGTTACCCAAGGCAACTCATGTCCAGGTAAGAGATCTTCAGCGGGTGGAAGGAATGACATCTTTAATTTGGTCTTCTCTTCAATTTCACAACCTACTTAGTAGGTGCTGGTACAACTATATTTTCAGTAGTAATAATAGCGGAATACAGTTCACTGGAACGTCTATATCGGCGATATTTGTGCACCAGTACGGTACTTTTGGACCTATCAGCACAACACCCACGTTACATACAGGGTGCTTCTAATATTGGCGGAAGTATTTTTCAATGAATATTTTAACTTGTCCAAATATTATAGACTTAAAACTATCTATGCCATAAAACATATTCTATGGCACTTGCAAATACTGTGTATAGATTTCTCTAAGTGGAAGAATTTCTGTAATCGGAACAGTAGGGACTTCCAGAGATTGGCCTCTTACAAAAAATCTGTTTATGTTTGTTTTATTCCCCTTCGTAAAATATCGCAATTGATGATACTTAACTATCACATAACAATCTAGCCTAATAGCTAATAAGCGATTTAAATATAACTTAAACTGCTAAGTAACAATAAAACTAGGAAATCGTCCAATAACGTCTTTCCATCTAGCTCAAAATAGCGGAATAATATTCATAGGGGATCTTATACTAAATGCGGGAAGGAGATATTCTATTATTTAACTTAAAGATTGTTGCATTTTTGTTCACAAATTCATTACAGCGTAGTTACCATGCAAAATTATTTTTGTACTACTGCCCCCATTCAAATAAAACGCAATTCATCCCTGGCTTCCACTTTATTTTTTTATTCCAAATCGCCGAACAAAATGGGTGATTTTCCTTATGTTAGATAATCTTTAATTGTAGATCCACAAAGGCTCCTGCAAACAGGCGCGACGCGACTCAGGTAGAACAATTTCTATGAAATATTTAGGTATTTCAACGTCAAATAAATGTAGCCATGACACATGTTTGAGCACAAAGATTTATTATTTTCTTGCAAACTTAGTCAATACCCACCTGCTTGGATTATGATGTATCGACATAATCACTTTAGACAAAAAAATGTACCATGTGTTCTTGTAAAGTGTATTATCATAGTTTTTCTCAAGTACCTATCAGAAAATTAACGTAATCTACTCGTTTAAAGATAACACAGAGATATCGGCCTATTAATTTATAAAAGCTTGTCCTTTATGATCACAAGAAACCATTTACATAATAATTGCAACGTACAGTTAGCTTAATTAAACCAGTTTTAATACACTTCGTGTCGTCATTATTTTTATGTATCAAGACTGCAACGAATTAGAAAAAAATACTAGCAACAGAAAAAGAAGGAGAAAGGCATTTATTTTTGCGCGATATTTTTTTTAAAAGGAGGAAATGCTGAAAATAGCATAATCAGCCTATTATGGTCCCACTGCTAGGACATAAGCCTCCTCTCTGTGAGATGGAACGGCCCGCGATCCACCACGCGGGCCCAGCGCGGGTTGGTAGATGTCACATGTCTTCAAATTTTTGGTTCTTGGACATGAAGGTCTCCTTCACTGTTTTGAGAGGAGTGGTTATAAAATAATTTACAAAAAGTAAAGCTCTTGTCAGGGTCCAAACCCACGACCGGCCTACCATAAGTGCTCGTATGTCAGCACCAACTAGTGGGGTCTGCAAGGGCCGATGCTTGCCAGGGGTGCGGGTTGTTCGGAAGAGATACCGCTGCCCCTGGCACACAGGCAACTGAAGGAAGACGGGTGGGTTTTAGTCAGTAAAAGCCTGACACGCCATCCCGCTCCACCCAGAACGGGAGAAGTTATTTAATGATTTCCCACCCAAAAAAAAAATGCCTACGCCAATTCAGTGATACATCAAACTACTTCTGAACGTGTCATTGGCACAAACTATGCGAAGACAAAATAAAAAGAAATCACTACTCGTACCTAATGCTGGAATGGAATTCAACCACCAGGCTTAGCACGAGCACCGATTCATCGACGGAAGAATAGACATGACTGTTAACTAAATGATGTACAATAGGAGATAGCTATGTTCTTCTATTAATTATCACAGTTATGCGTTCTAAACGAATCATGATTTTGTAGATAATCGTATATACTTTGTGTTTGTTGTTACTGTGATTTTGACAGTTTGGGAAGAATAGTCTACATATAAAAGGACCTGGACAAAGATCGTTAGAAACGAACGACAAAATGACAGATTGTGGAAGGATATCTACGGTGCGATGTTAAAAATAGAGGAACGAACTGTGCCTTTGTATAGAAAAAGCACTGTCTATTCTTCGTAGAAATAGAAATCGTCATGCTAAGCCCGCTGAGCTGTACAAATATTTCGACCACAATATCTAGTACAAGGATATACTACTAATAGATGTAGATACACCTGCTAGCTTAAATGTGCACAGTTCTCTGCAGCGAATCTTACTTGGCCCAACTTTAGCGTCCCCTTAATACAAACTGGCGAGTCACTGCTGGGAGTTCTAATTTAAGTAGTATTGTAGCTTAGGACATTATACGGTGTATGCGAATTCACCATGAATAATGTAAACAATTTTTGATACAATATTTTGATGTTCGTGGAGTTTATTGCCCGTTCTTCTCCATAGGCTCCACAATTTGGAATGGGCAACTAACTTCATCTTTTTGACTAACCAACTTCTTGACAATTCAAAAGCCTGTATTAATTGATATATTTGAAATAAATGCTTTGAGTTTTAAATCCTTTGAACATACATTAGAATCTGTTAGTAAGTTAATACGGCAAGTTCCAACTTGTGCTATCACACATGTTTGCATGTACTTACGGTGTAAGCTATATTTCTGTATTTTTTAATTGTATTAATGCGCATCTATAGAGCGAATACGCTGAACGTATTTATAGGATTAGAGAAAATATTTTCCAGGGGCCTGTGGCTAAATAATAACTCAGTTACCCAGTAACTGGTTTGTGCAGTCAGATAGGCAGTCACTCCATGTAAAACACTGGCATTCAGCTGCATCCAGTTAGACAAGAAGCCGCTCTCAACAAAGTGTTCCAGCACACCAAAATAAAGTGGCCTAAAAATTATAATGACATACTTTTGATAAAAAAGTCCCGCTGTATAAGCATAAAAGCCCCAACACACAGTTCACACAGGCTTCACACCGAAACGTTTCGGGCACCGCCTCGAAAATTTGCACCACGTCGATATTGCGTTCGAACGTGACGAATTCAAATCGATGCTGCAAACATCGTCTAACGCAAATGACGGGCGAAGGCGATCGGATCGGCGTGTCGTGTCCGCCGCGGGCAACGGCGATGCTGACGGTGGACGCACCGTGAGCATGGGCATTTGCAAAAAAATTGTTCCATGAATTTTTTTTGTTGAATTTTGGACTACAGTTCCATATTTTCCTATTTGTCTCATCTCGTTATCGATCAAGGATTTTTGTCAGTACCCAATCATACAAAAACTGTTTGCCTCTCTCTTCCCTCTAAACTATTTTATCATTTTCAGCCCCTTATTCCAATTTATTTGGGGTAGGAGCAGCACGTCTTTTTCTTCCATAGATCACTATTAATTATCCATCAGCCATCTCAGTAGTTACTCCCTTTCTAGCTGAGGATGGGTTGATAAAAGTAAATTTGTGCACGAAGTCAAAAATGGACCCAGCTCAAGTTTCCCAAAAGTACATAACTGCCAACATTTATCAGACAGGGCCAAAAATATGGCCTGGAAGTTAGTCCAGACAAAACAACAAGAAAAAACAATACTTCTGTAAATATTTTTCAATTTGTCGGATAAAAAGGTTAATGATAGAGAGAAGTACTGGAGTCTGTGTCAGACACGACGGACCAATGAAATGGTTGAGCGATAGAGCACGCTCCAGATAAACAGTTCACACTTGGACGTGGTGTGGTAGGTAGTTGGGTATCACTTGATTAAAAAAAAAAAAAGTAAAGTCTGAGTGGTAGTTAATGCCTTATGAAACCACCACCAATGTGCATAACATGATAAGTAGATGGTAGAAGGGAGAAATTAAGAGCAATAAGCAAGATTGAGTTCCAAACGGGTAAGTATTGAACCATTTAATTTTGAGCATAAAAGCGTGACTAGCAGTTTCTTGGGAAGGGATTTATTTTGTCTTCTAATAAAGAACGATGAAGATTGGAGGTCATTCTTAACGAAACTAGCTTCATCTTTCCGATTCTGACAATTCAAAAGTGCCTGTAGTTGGTTTATCTATCTATGTAAATAAAAATAAAAGTCCTGACTGACTGACTGACTTATCAACGCCAAGCCCAAACCCTTGGACCTGGAAAGCTGAAATTTTGCACAGAAATTCTCTTTACGAACGAAGACAACGAGTAAGGAAGGATTTTTCGAAATTCAACCCCTAAGGGAGTTAAATAGGGGATGAAAGTACCGTGCGGGCGAAGCCGCTGGCAAAAGCTAGTTTGAAATAAATGCTTTGAGTTTGAGTTTGACGATGCTTGAAAAATTTGGTATTGGTTAAAACCTTGATGCTTAATGTAGGTAAAACTCTGTTTTTTTAAACTAAGTTTTATAAAAAAACAGTGCTACATATTTTAATTTTCTTGCCAGTAATCTACATTATTGCATCACGGCACGTGGGAGCTGCGCCAGCGCAACCCGCGGGCATCTCGCGATCTCCGTACGAACACCATCGCAGACGTTACGGTCATCAATTTGTTGATGTTTTGATCTGCAGTAGATCTTTGAGATCAGATTAGAATAGACATCTGAAGATACCCGTGAATTTTAAGTAAAATCAGAAATAATAACAAAACCCTTTAAGTTATGAATAAAAACCTACGGAGGGCTAGCAGTATTTTGTTAATTGACTACGTGATTCACTTTTAAATGAAAAGCTCTGAAAAAGACCTCTACAATTTCCAGGCTTTGTTGGATCACGCGGTAGTTGTAATTCGCCGACTTGATATAAATTCATGTTATAAAACACTAGCTTTTGCCCGTGGCTTCGCCCGCGTGGAGGTCGGTGTATTATACATATAAACCTTCCTCTTGAATCATTCGTTTTATACTATGTAAGGATTTACGTAGCAAGACGAGATGAATAATGATAATTTATTATCAAACGTCATATATCAATCTACAGTTTATGTAAATTAATTTATGGCGTTTTCCAATGGATGTTGGCAGAAAATACAATATTAAATTGGCATAAATAACAAAATTCTGTATTTTGTAATCCTATAAATCCTTACATACTCCATCGATCCCGTCCCCCTCCCTGACGTTCCCTGTTACGATTCTCCATATTCAATGCTATTCATCATCTACCTAGCGTGCAGTTGAACACTAGTATTTTACACAGAGTGACTGTTTATCTGACCTCCACAATTTATTTAATCCAAATAAAATCAAAATTCTACGTCCAAACCGTATGAACTGCCAATATTAAACAGTAGCACCAAGAGTCTATCCACACTGGTCGCTTCTCATGTGCCCCTCACATTAAACGCTCACCAATCACCCATCAATACTGAGAAGCGTAAGATCAACGATTGGACCACACACAGCGCCAGGTCACAGGTTTAAGAAAACGGTCACGTGTGTCACCGCCCGCTAGGACAAAACGTAACGGGACCACTTGGAACGGAGAAATAATTAATCTTGTTCTTGTAACAGCTGTTTTGGTACATTTTAATGTGTTGTTTTTGTTTTTTAATGGGTTTGTACGTAAGCACTTAAAATGGTGTCAATAGTGTGTTTGTAACATTTACGAAGTTGAGATTACTGACAAATGCGTGAAATGACTGGACAGGTTCCACTCAATCTGTGTGGTTTTTTCCTCAAAAGACCATTTCAGACACCAATCTACATGGTCTGCACATGATTATGTCTTGACTTTAAAGAGACTGTGATCTCTGAGTTTGTTTCGGCCTTTCATCTCAGAGAATTCTGATAGGAAACGCCGCGACCTCATCCAGTTTTAAAAATATGATTGACGTGTGAACGTGTTCATAAAATCTTCTTACATAAAAAATGACAACAGTGAAGTAATTGCGTTTCACATAAACAACAACAATTGATAGCAATATCTTTTTAAATGAAAAATGAAAAATGTTTTATTATTTTAACAAGTAAAATTTTACAACTAGTGATTGAAGCCTCCTTTTAGGCAGATAAGCCTGTGTTAGGAGACTCCGTTCTTCTTACATTACGTTGTTTACGTTGTCCAGCTAAGTGTTCAAGGTAAGCAAAATTATGATATGCAGCTGCTTCCGGTTAGACTGGAAGCCGACCCCAATATAGTTGGGAAAGAGCTAGGCAGATGATGATGATTGTAGGGATGACAAAACACTATCAACAAATTGAGTTGACAATAAAACTATACCTACCTGATGATACGTAGTTAGAACTATGGTTTTATTTCCTAGTCTTTTGATTTAGCTCATAAATCAATTTCTCGAGATAGTGTAAACAAATTGCTTTTAGGGTTCCGTAAGCGAAACGGAAACTTACAGAAGTAGTGGGGGAATGTCGACCTGTCTTCTGTTAGTTTGTTACCAAGAAAGTTCGAGGCAGTAAAACAAAACTTGGCTTGGAAAGTAATGACCCAATTAGGAATAAGAATACATACTAAAGTTAAGTAGGTAAGTAAGTTGATTTAATAGTTGAAATATTGATATGACAAAAAATAAATTTCTTCTTAATTGGTAAAAATGTAATTTTCCGGCAATACTTGTCGGATATCGATAATCGGGGAACATACATAAAAAAATAACAAAATAAAATAATGGTTCCGACGAATTGAGAACCTCCTCCTTTTGGAAGTCGGTTAATAAATAGAATGAAACGAACGAATGAAAAAAAGTTGTTCATTCTATGGCCGAAGGTCAATCACCGCAATCGATCAGCTGGTTTTGTATTTTTTCCTGGAACATAGGTAACTATTGTTTACGAATTTCCGAAGGTTTCCAAGTTTCCAAGGAATGATAAAAATCTATTTTTTTTTTTATTTCATTCGTTTTCAATACCGCAACACGTGGGTAAAGTTTTGATAGCTAATTTAATTTGACCCTACTTAGGTGTAATTTTAAGTTCATTGTGGGAAGAAGGAAAACTTTTGAGAATTTTATGTAAACTGTAAAGGCCTGACATGGCCTAGCATCATCTGCCTAGCTTTTTTCCAACTATCTTGGTTTCGGCTGCCAGTCTAAACGGATGCAGCTGAATACCAGTATATTACTCGGGTCTACTCTACTGCCTATCTGACCTCCAGAACTAGGAAATACGATACCCCTGATAAGACTAGTTGTCAGACTTTTTTAAATACGAGCAACCAATCTTTTTTAAGGCCAACGGGATGAATATATTATACCGTTTTGCGTGTACGGAATACTACTCGTACACCAATCTCATACTTGTCCTGTACATTTAAATATGAGCCTGGATCTCGCTCGTGTCTGCCGGGTGTCAGATAGGCGCAGTCGTGATAGGCCGGCGGCCCGCGACTCACACTTCGAATGCTAAATCATTGACGCGAAGAACTTCATGCGAATTGCTGACTTCGAACTTTGACGGTCTTAGCTTTTGATGACATTGGTTAGGCAGACTTTGTATCATCGAAGTCATAAGCATCAAATCAAATGAAATATACTCAGATGTATCGTTAGCAACAAACACACAAGCGTTTTTTCTGATGGCCCTACTGTTTTAAAGCTCCCGCAGACAGGCGCGACGCGACTTTTGTAGAACAACTATGAAGTTTTCATAGAAATTGTTCTACGAAAGTCGCGTCCAGCCAACAGGCTCCAGACAGCAGACATAAACGTATGTGCGCCTTTACTTACATCGTATCGTTATCGTTCCGAGTATATTTCACTGGACAATGGAAACTTGGTGAGCTTGGTTTAATTATCGTGAAGTACCCAGCGTAAACCTTGAACAAAAAAATTAAAGTGGTGTCCAACAACCCGCACTTATCCGGCATGGTCAGTTAAGACCCATTCCTTCACACAGAGAGCAGGCCCGGGTCCCAGCAGTGGGAAAATTAGGGTACATCCATAAATTACGTCACACGTTAAGGGGGTCAACGAAATGTGACATTGTGTGATAAGGGCCAGGCGGGGTTAAAAGCTTTGTGACGTCACATGTTAAAACCTTAAATACTAAAACTCTACATACCTACTCTTACTTCTAAATATAAAATTGTTTTTATGTTACGTCACACAATGGGGGAGGGGGTTTCACAAGTGTGGCCACCTGTGACAAGAAGGACGGGGGGGTCAAAAAACCATAAAATTTGTGTGACGTAATTTATGGATGGCCCCTTATAGGTTGATTATGCGGAAGTTCATATTGATAACTTACGTAAATAGACAGATTTGATAGATCAACAAAACACAACACAAAATTCCTGAAGGTAATGAGATAAGTTCGCAAATCATCATCAGCCTGCGAACTATATTGGGGTCAGCTGAGAGCCTAACCGGATGTAGCTGAATACTAGTATTATACATGGATCGACTGCCTATCTGACCTCCACGACCCAGTAACTGGGCAATACCTTAGCTTTTGGCAAGACTGACTGTCAGACTTTCGGGCTTCTGACGACCCGTAACGACTGCCAAAGAAAGATCTACGAATGACAGCCGGGACCAACAGCTTAACGAGCTTTCCGAGGCACGGAGGGGTCTTGATATGTATAGACCGCAGCAAGCGTAGCTTAACCTGATCGATCGACCCGCGGGCTGTTATAACTGAGCCACAAGCCCCACGAGTTCGGAGATATCTGAACTAATTAAATCTACATGTAAAAGTCCACCTATTTATATACAGACTTCAATAAACCATCAGCCGTACACAATTAAAACTGTATCGTTACAGTATCCTCAGTGTAGCCGCTGATGTAAATCAATATCGGTCCAGCCGCTGCGTGTTGTTTTAATGGATAGCATTATCCGATGAGCTGCATCTACGTGTACATCTCTTGGAATATACAATGGTCAATGAGGTTGTACGTCTGTGCTTGTGTATAATTCATTAGCAATGAAGAGTTTAAGCCATTGAAGCCACTTTGGATGGATTTAAGAATAATCTCTCGTACATAACTGCTTAAACTTGACATAACTACGTCAATTGTGGAAGCTTTATAAATATTTGTGACCATTTGGGTAGCTGACAGAGTACTCAACTACTTCAATGATTGGAAATTAAAAAAGCTCGATTTCTTACTCGAAATGATAAATTTTGTTTCTGTAAGCAGGTTTGTACAAACACTTTTAAATGTCACTATTTTTTTTTAATTAGATGAGGTGCCGCGTTTCCTATCAGATTACTCTTAGAACAAAGGCTGAAACAAACTCAATGGTTTTAAAGTCCAGACATTATCTTCATCATATCATGTGAAGACCATGTAGATTGATTTCTGAAATGGTATTTTGAGGAAACGAGAACGGCTCAGTTCGATCACCAGGTTTGGTTCAAAAACTGGTTACTACAAAATCTCGCCACTCATCTGTCACTTCTGAACCCCTATAGTGAACATTACACATGAAGCAATTACAAAACTACTTCTCAGTGGTTACAATTCCAACCAAAGTCCATTAGGTGGTGTTAACCCATTTAATATCACATTCCAAACTGCCCATACAATGTTCATAATTACGCGTACGAAACCGCACGCAATCACTAGTAAACATTACATTTTAATATCACTAACTTAGTACTCGGGCCGTCCGCTCTGATTATTTAATTTTCATAGAGGCGTGGCGCTAGTAGCAACAGGGCCTGCCACAGATAAAATAGGAACTTTAGCCCGGCTACTGTAATATGTACGTTAGTAAGTGGTGCTTAGTGTGGCCTATGAAATATTCTAAAGGCTTTTAAGGTTTATGCTTATCTGGAATATTTTGCTTGTAAGCATTCAAGCTTGCAGTTTCTTTGAAATTTGGACTTTGGATTGGGATTACTATTGGTGGGGAAAATTTTAAGGCTGTTAAGAATACTTAGAGGAGCAATTGTATTTGTGTCGATATCCCCATTTAGTTCGCTTTTTTTAGGGCATTTTTGACTCTAAGCCTACACGGAAACCGTCCGAACAATCATGGAGGGTCACTGTTATCTTATAGGTATGAAACGCACTGATCCTAAGGTGATATATGCCTTTATTACGTTTCAGACTATCCAAGTTTTGAATTATTCTGAATTATATAGCGAACATAGCTACTGGCGCATAGCTACAGTCAAAATCAAAATCTGTGTTGAGAGTCACCACTTTTTGAACGTCAAAATAACATAAGACAGTCGACAGTTCGACATGTATTAGCTACTTTGTTAGCTTACAATATACACGCAGTTATTGATAATTTAACTGAGACTAGGTTTAGTGACGAAACAGTATTATCTAGTTCTTCTAATAATACTGTAATTAATTCTTTAAACTTTTAGACACGACAACAGAGAAGCATAATAAGGATATTTTACTGTATCACCAAAATATAAATCGCTTCCCTGGCAAAATCCTAGACGTGGAAATGTTAATAGATAAATATCATATGGATATCCTATGTTTTTGTGAAACTTGGTTAAAACCAGATAGAATGTTGTTTAATGTAAATAATTTTTCAGTTGCCAGTGCGTACAACAGGTCTTCAATAGGGGGTGGTACTTTGATATTATGCAATAGTTGTTTTAGATATAAGGAGAGAAAGGATATCACTGCTTGCTCTGTTGATCGCTTATGTGAGGTAGCATGTGCAGAGGTTGAGGGCCATACTTTCTTATCTGTTTATAGACCACCAGCCTCAAACTTGTCATCATTTTTGATCATAATGGAAGAAATATTAGGTAAACTTTTTAAAGATGATAAATTAGTCTTCGTGTGTGGTGACCTAAATATTGATCTATTAGTTAATTCACCAGAAAAATGTAAGCTTATCTCATTGTTTAAATCATTCAATTTAAAATGTATATTTAATGAAGCGACTAGAATAACAGCAACCACCGCTTCATGCATAGACAATGTATTTACTAATTGTAAAATAAAGGACTCTTCCTTAATTAGTGGCGTCAGGTCAGACCATACTGGTCAGCTTGTATCGTTTCACGTAGATAAAAAGTTACACCTAGATAAAACCATTGAATTGAGACCTCTGACTAAAAATAAATTGGAAACGTTTAAAAATAATGTTCTTAGCAATCTCTCAACAGCAAGTTTTGATTCACAAGACCCCAATATAAACTATAGCACATTTTTTTCTACAGTATGCCAAGAATTCAATAAAGCATGTCCTGTAAAAAAAGTTACAATCACTCCTAAACCAAAATTTAGCGAATGGGCCACAGCTGGCATTAGAAAAAGCAGAGATGTCTTATATAATTTGTACCACGAAAAATCACTGACTTCTGATCAGGCCCTTCATAATTATGTAAGAAACTATTCTAAGATATTCAAAAGAGTCTGCGCTCAAGCTAAATCTAAATTAATAAGTAACAAAATTAATATTTCTAAAAATAAAATAAAAGCTGTGTGGCAGGTAATTAACAAAGAAACTGGAAACACACAACAGCGAGATCAGAATGAATTAGCTCTAAAAATTGATAATGAAACCATTTCAGATAAGTTAAAAGTTGCTGAGACTCTAGAAAATTTCTTTACCAACATCCCAATAGAGGTTACGAAGTCTCTACCCTCATCATCTGTATTAGCTGAATCTCTTCTTAAAGAAAACATCAGTAAGGACATTCCAAATTTTGAATTCAAGCCCATTTCTATTGCCACAATTAAAACAGCATTCAAAAGTCTTAATTTAAAAAACACTGAAGACTTATGGGGGATTTCCGTTAAGGTTCTTGAAGGTATCATTGACACAATTGCCCCTGTCCTAACAGGCATATTTAATCAATGTTTAGACAGCGGTACGTTTCCTGACTTAATGAAACATAGTAAAGTAGTACCAGTTTTTAAATCGGGTAGTAAGTGTGATCCCTCAAATTATAGACCTATATCTGTGCTTCCAGCAATGAGCAAAATTTATGAAAAAGTCATGCTAGACCAGATGTTGTCACATTTTAACTCAAATGGGATTTTACATAGTCGACAGTTTGGTTTCACGAAAGGTAGGTCGACGACTGACGCGGGAGTAAAACTCGTCAGTCACATTTTGGAATCCTGGGAGAAGTCCCAGGATGCAATTGGCATTTTCTGTGACCTCTCAAAAGCGTTTGACTGCGTTGACCACAACACACTCATCTGTAAATTACACCACTACGGAATTCGTGGACGAGCTGCTGATCTTGTACTTTCCTATTTATCAAACAGGCAGCAAAAAGTAAATGTTAACGGGGCAACGTCCTCGGGGTCTCTAGTTAAGATGGGCGTGCCTCAAGGTTCAATTCTTGGCCCTTTTTTATTTCTAGTTTATATTAATGACCTTCCTTACCTAATGGCAAACTTCTCGGATATAATTTTATTCGCTGATGACACCTCTCTTATTTTTAGAATAGATAGAAAAGATACGGATGTCTTACATGTCAACGATAGTCTAGCTGTTCTCTCGAAATGGTTTGCGGCTAATAATCTTTTACTCAATGCGAACAAAACTAAATGTCTTAAGTTCTCATTACCAAATGTACCCCAAGTAGGGCTAAATTTAAAACTTGATGGCAAGAAACTAGATGCTATTTCGGAAACTGTATTTCTAGGAATTACTTTAGATTCAAAATTGCAATGGGGTGCCCACATTAGAGCTCTCTCAAGTAGATTAAGTTCAGCTGCTTACGCAGTAAGAAAAATAAGGCAGTTGACTGATGTAGCCACAGCTAGGTTAGTATACTTTGCTTATTTTCACAGTATTATGTCTTATGGCGTTCTGCTGTGGGGATCGGCAGCTGACGTAGATTCAGTTTTCATTTTACAAAAGAGGGCAATCCGCGCTATCTATAAAATGGGGCCTCGCGAGTCTCTTAGAAACAAATTCAATGAAATTGATATACTAACTCTGCCTTCTCTTTATATCCTAGAAAATATCTTGTATGTTCGCAAAAACTTAGGTCTTTTCAAAAAAAGATGCGACTTCCATAATCTAAATACACGTAGTAAAGATGAAATCGTGATTCCAAAATTTAGATTAACTAAAACTAGCAAGTCATTTCTAATAAACAGTATCCGCTTCTATAACAAGTTGCCAAAGTCGGTTACAGAACTTAGCGATGGAAAGTTTAAAACTCATATCAAACGTGTCCTTATCAAAAAAGCATATTATAAGATAAAAGACTACGTTGAAGACAGGGAAGTTTGGCATTAATCCCTTCTGCACATGTGGCTTCCCTGGTACCTCATTAACAGCATAACTTTGTGAGAGTCTATTAACTGCTTCCAAATTACAATGTTAATTTTTAATATTTTTATTTTTTACACTTTCTGACATATTCTCGTCATTTTTGACATTATACATCGCTTCAAATAGCACCTATTTATTAGTGATTCTCATGGAAATCATGTCACTTTGTTTAAATAGGTTGATCTTACTAATGTAGATTCTTTTACATATTGTGAATGGGAAAACATTGTAGGCCTTACAGATTAGATTTATAGACGATTTTCTATTCTTTATTTTCATTCCTCTAAGTACTTGGTACTTATTGACAGGCCTGCACTGTCCTCCCATACCTATTATCACTGTAATTTGAAAATATTGTAAAACCCAATTATTTTTAAAAGAGTAACCGTGGAGTTTCTTGCCGGCTCTTCTCCATAGGAAGCGACAAATTGGAACCGTGCACCTAGCTTCTGACGTTTCATAAGTGCCCTTGCAGGTTTATGTGAAATAAAATATTTTGATTTTGATTTTGATTTTAGCTGGGAATAAGTGGCGCAAAAATCTCTCCAGCAGCACAGCTGTCTATTCAATTAGTTCGTTGCTACTAAATAAAAGATAAAAAATCACTACGTCGTCGACATACCTCAACATTCGACATCTTAAAAATCTGAATCGATTATATTTCTCGAATATAGGTTGTAAATAGTTGGCGAGGCGTCATCGAGGCTGCAGCGGTTATTGCAGCATTAGCATATAGATGAGGGGGGAGGTCCGTCCCGCCCCTGAGTCAACATTAACGGCCAGGCCACGAGGGCAGCGGTGCCAGAACGTCGGGAATGTACGACTGGTCATGCATGATGATGTCTGGTCAGGCAGAAAAAGAAAAAGGTTGGTGGTAGTAAAAAAAGTTATTGGTAAGTCGTGGCATAGAAATAATAACTGGGATTTGTGTGTGTGTGTATGATGGTATAATAGTAGGAAGCTTAATTTGTTTTGTAACATTTTAACAGAAAGCAACATTGCTACAATTCGAACCCTCTTTATCCTGACCTCCAACGACTCGACTAGTTGCGAGACTCTGTAAAATAGTTTCTTAAGTTTTTCTTTGTTGTATGGAAAATAAATCGCCGTATATTATTGGAAACATACCAGAAAAAGTGTTTTTATTATAGGTACTTTAATTTTACTTCTTTTTTATTTTTATTAGGAAACTTTACAAAATCATCCAACACGATAAAATTTGATTGTTTGATACCGAAAGATAAATATTTAAAATACTAGCTTTTTCCAGTGGCCCGCGTGGCCGTCGTAAATTATCCCAAGGCTTACAAACAATCTGTGCGCCAAATTTCATGCAAATCTGTTTTCGCGTGATTGAGTAAACATTTAAACATACCTACAAACTTCCACATTTATTATATTAGTAGGATTTTGAGGATACTTCGGTCATCCACTACTTCATATCTTGGCTCGCTCTCGTCGTGGCTCCATCCTAAATGGCACGCGAAAGGTTTTGACACGAAGCATGATTCCAAGTCCCGCGGCTTATTAATTGTTTTCAGTTCACAACTAACTTTTTGTGCAAGTACAACATGTCTCCCAAGTTTCTCATCGCCAGGATTATGCAAAACAGGAGTAACTTTGCCATTGCATGGAAAGTCATTACTTTGTGACGCCAATCTTTTGAGAGAAACATTTTCACATTTATTAAGTACGTTAAAACTTTTGATAAAGTCCTAGAGCCACTGGCATGGTATGATTTTGGGCGCCACTTTTCCAATATGGCGGCACGAGCGGTAAAAGCCACTCAAATTAAAAATATACACGATGAAAGGAACTTCGACGCGCAAACCGTTGACAATGTCCTATACACCCTGTATTTACAAACATCACCAAAACTTTTAAGGTGTACCTACCAAAGTTTTTAAGCACCAAATGACTGTACTGCTGCAGCAAAGCTTGACTATTCTTTGTCTACACTGTAATAATATTATAAAAAGAAAAGATTTGATTGTTTATATAATTGTTTTTAATGGATAAACTCACAAACTATTTAAAAGTTCTTTCACCTATGGAAAACTACATTATTCCGGAGTAACCCGAGCTATAAATTCCACCCGGACGAAGTACTAGTCTGTAATAAAAATCGGATCGGATCACAACAACAACAACTCATGGTTTAACTAGGAAGTGAACAAACTTCAGAAACGACCCACCCCAATCAATCCAAAATCCAATGCACACACTAACGCAATCTACGTAAACGACAACCTCTTCAAACGAACCATTTCCAAAATAGTATCAAATTAAAATGCATTCATATTCAAAAATGGATCATACCTACAATTGGCTAGAATCCTATCAAATTGAATTAAAATCTTACGCTCTCAATCATAAGGTTGAAAATTGTCATTCCAAAGCAAGAAAAATCAATCACACTTTGACAGTAAACGTCATCTGTCAAATGTCACAAAAAAATGTCACCGTAACCTCTGGTCTCTGGGAATGCTATGGTCACTCTGAATGTTTATTTCTTAGATGAACATACATAACATGTGACGTCATCAGGTTTGTTTACATTGTGAGACAAAGGAGCTTTCCTGACGTAATTTTAATGTAAATCAGGATAAAAAGTTGTGTATGTATAATTAATTAAGTTGTATTGTACACTTGATTAATGGGTGCTTTTAATGGACAAGAAACGCGTTAGCAAAGAAGTATCTTTAGACAAGTACTAACTAACATCGCTTTCTTTAAATTTTAAATTCTGTTATTAATGAATTGGCATAATCCTTTGTAGACCAATAAAAGTTAAACAGTTTTGACTTCAAAATATTTGGAACTTCACTTTGATAAACGTCCTATTTAAAAAATAATTTGTCTGTTATATATTTTTTCATAGAGGAAACGAGGAGTTTTTAACAGGCTAAAAAATAATATAATAATCTTACCTACATCAACTGAATTTTACCTACAAAATATTTTAAAACGAGTGAAGAGAAAAGTTTATTTTTACACCCAAATATAAAAATTCATTTTCGAGCAATACAAATTTTCCATAACCTATACGTTGAAGTTACAAAATGATGGTATCAACCTAGTTCATGAATAGTTACGTCAAATAGGAACCTTTTTTCGTCTGCTCGAAATATTTTTTCAAAAGAAAGGGAAAATAAATTACATAGCTATTCACAACTGTTCGATAAGCTTTCATGCCAAATCATACTTCAATCAATGTTATCAAAAGAGTCCTCTAAAAGCTGTCGACAAATCCTAAACCCAAAAATGTTGGTCAGTTTAAATGTAATACACGACTGCCATACTCCCGACAGATATTTGCTGTTGGGGGCAAGGCAAATCAGTAATTGATAAATGACAAATGGTTTTATTTCTGTAAGTAGGTTTGTACAAACACTTTTACACATCATTCATATTTTAAAAGCTATACGAGTTTGGAGTTTCCTGTCTGACTGAGTACTCTGAGAACAAACTCAGAGGTCAGTCTCTTTTAAAGTCTAGATAAAACGTTGGTCAGATCATGTGAAGACAATGTGGATTAGTGTCTGATATGGTCTTTTGAGGCTTTCCTCCACCACACAGATTGAGTGGACCTCAGTAATCATGCAGCTCAACTCAGAACTTAAGGAGCTCGACAATTTGACGAACAAATACCAAAGAAAGGACATTTGGGAAGGACGCATGAATTACTCAAGCTGCCAGACCATGATTAAAACAGAACCAGATGTATTTTCAAAACGACCTGTTGAATAGTTGTGAATAGGTGTACAGATCGGTGAACTTACTATCGATCGGTTTTCTAATTTGAATTTATTCAAACTAAAATCAGAAACCTCTACTTTAAACTGTGGCTTTAAACTGGCTTACCTTATAAATTCCATCTCAGAAGAAAACACCGAACTAACAAAGAATCCTTAACAATGCAAAACGCAGACAACAAACAAACAATACATACCGAACAAACTACCACCAGTAATTAATACTATCGCGTATCTGCGCAAACGCAACCGGCTGGACGATCGCAGCCGAAAAAAAAAACGTCAACAACTAATAACTCTGCGTGTCCACTGAATGATTTTAAAGGAGTTTCAAGTAAAAAATATAGGCGTTGATTTATAGACACGATTTTCCCACGTGCTACGGGGAATAAAACCCGGAACAGTGGCTGGGAACTATACGCTACGAGCCGCGAGGGAGTTTTTCTTAGATGTGTAGGGATGCGCCTGGTGGTGTTGTTGTTAAACGTTTTGTAAATTGTTTTGACGGACAATAAGGATATAGTTTAAATTTTTGATTAATATTTGTTTCCCAGCTGTCTATCCTATATGTTGCATCTGCCATTTGTCTCTGCATCACCCTAAGGTTGACTGATAGAAAATGCCTCAGACATTGAGTCTGCCTAAGTGCAGTATTTTTTTAAGAAATTTAAATTATAACATTAGTACCGAAAATTAATTTTCTTAGCAGTACTTTTACCTCTATAATTCAAAATGTAATTAAGGGTCATTGAAAACCGAAACATTTTTACTTTTAATAACACGGAAGTCGTTCGAGTTCGAGTGTCCCAGGCTTAGCAAAGTACAGATTCAGATACAGTACGTGTAGCCATGTTTTTGTGTTGGGTTTTCTATAAGATCTTTTTATAAGCGTGTCACTGGCAAAAAAAAATTATATGTACAGTTTTCTATGTTTGTTTGACCCAAAATTCAGCAACTCGAATACCGTTTGCTAACGCAACCATTATTAGGTCCTCACCGTGTGCAGGTGACATGCGGCATGCGGCGCAAGATGGGAGGTGTGGGAGGTGAGCCATATTTATTGAAGAGACCCCGGAGGTCGTTCGATAAAATGATATCGATATTCTATCGATACTCTCAGCTGTTCCACCCTCTCCCTACTAGGATAGCCGTACTATAAAACAGTGGTATGTTAGAGCTACGCATTTCTATACATAGATCGTGGATACGTCTATAATCGATATTATATTATGAAGAACTTGCGTGTAATAATCGATAATCCTTTTTTTTTCAGAATTTATGATTTTATCGGTATCAGTTAGTATGATCTATAAAGTGATGTGGAATATTAAAAATTATAAGTTGTACGTTTTTATAATTACTTGTGCCAAGTGTAAGAAATATGGAGTGTCCAAATAGGGTGCTGCCTTAACGAGAAGTAAAATACTACAAATTAATTTAATCAATTAATTTTCTCAGTGAATTTAATTATTAATTTTATTGCGAGAAACGTGCTGTATGCATGTGGTCTTGGTTACTCAGAAATATGGATCACAGCATCCGTAATATTTCGAAGTGATTTGAAAAGACCATTGCTGCGGCCCACGGATGGCTGCACAATTTTTTCATAATAGTTATCTATGGCATTATCTAACGACCCACTGTAACTAGGATATGGTTAGATGGTTCCTCATTTGAAACTTTTTCTAGTTGATCAGAAACTATCTATCTAAATGAGCCACTATCAAATTGCCATGAGATACCTACGCATAAATGCTGCAATGCTAGCTACTCACAAACTAAGGATAAACTTTCATTGCGAGTGTCGACACAGGACGATGTTACAGTACCTTTGAATGTCAGTACTACACTTACGCTAAACACACCACCAAAAAAAACTGCCCAATTTACCGCGCATAGCACGCGGCACGGAAGAAATACTAATTTAAAACACTTTCAAGGAACGCGCGGTCCGATCGTCCTCTTATTTATCCGATAAATAAATATAAATCTTTTTATTGTGCAGACACGTCCCCCAATGGAATCCGGACTAAGGGCCTGGCCTTAAAAGGCGGGGGAAGTTCGCATCGGCTTTATATTCGAGTCGAGTCGCGCGCGCAGCAAAAAATCTACGCTACGAGTGCGTACGCATCGTACGGGGATGCCAGGATGAGGGCTGTCGCGGCCTGTGCGCAAGCCGTTCAAGGATGTGCTGCTGGAGTTCAAAACACTCGTTTTAAGAACAACCGGTCTAATCTGTAATCTCATCGTGATACCCTGGTGAAGTGCGCCATAGAGCATATTACCGCTGCAGAGTGGAACTCCTTGCCCCGTCTGTTTCCCGGTAGATCTAACCTGGGAGTCGTGAAATGTCGAGTGACTAGGATACTTCCCCTATTCTATCAGAATACCAGAACTGCGACACTTTTAAATATCGCAGCATCATGCTGAGTTAGCCTTTTGTTCTCGTACAGGACTTTTTGTTTTTTTACTTTCTATGAGAATTTTGATTTTCGTAGTTTTTTTATGATTGTGTTTAGTTTAGTATGTAATCTTCCTATGCAAGTCACAATAAATACTTTCTCTGTTTTTCTTTCCAGTTGAACTCAAAATCAACGCCTTTATATTAACTAAACCATACTGGCACTTTTGGATCGAGTTCTTGACACGGTCAGCCAGAAACAAGAAGCTCACTCCAAAGCTAGGTAGGTTTCTATAGAAATGAACGGACAAGAAACTCCATGGAAACTCCATTCCAGCGTACACCATCGTCCACCACACTATCACTAACCATCAGATGAGATAGTGGTGAAAAGCGAGACTTTCAATTATACTGAAAGTTCGCGAGACAAAATAATATACTGATATCTAGCCAAGAATAAAATTTGCAATTTCAAATCTCAGTATTCCTTCGAGGATATCAGAAGCGTTGAATTTAATTCCAAGAACTGGAATAAAATGTCTAGGATGAAATAAAAACTATATTTCCTTCAAAGACAATTTTTCTTAGAACGTGTCGAGTTCAATCAACTTTGTGTTGGTACTGAAGCGGGCAAAAGGTCACGAACATTTACCCATCCTTTAACATCTAGGTATTTCTTAGAATTTAGGAAAGCTCATTTTCCTTACAGATTAACATTGGATAGAAAACAAAACTGTCACCTTGATAAAAGTGAATTTAAAAGTTATAGAGATTTACTGTGAGAGACAGAGAGGGTTATATCTTTCTTCTCTTTCATGTAACGAAATGTGCCTAAACGTGACGCATTATTGAAATCAATGTCACATTTCTGCTCCAAATATCGAATCGGCGCCTAAGAAGATTTTTGCCGATAAACCGGTAAGATAAGATTAGTCAAATCTTTGCTATATTCTAAGAACTTACTAGTTAGCTAACTAACTAAAAAATCTCATTTTCCTTACAGATTAACCTTGGATATATAACAAAACCCTTCACGTGATACAAACGACTTCTTAAAAATATGAAAGAGGGATTTAGTGTGAGCGACGGAGACAGTTATATTTTTCCTCTCTCTCATGTAACGAAATGTGCCTAACAGTGACGCGATTTTGAAATTTTACTCTCAATTCTCGTTCAATTTATAGAATCGCTGCCTAAGAAGTTCTTGGCCGAGTCAGGGGTAAGATCGGACTACCCAACAACAGTTATTTTAAGAGAAACTATTTCGTACGTTATCAGAGTAATAAGAAGTGTACAATTTATAAGTTCTGCAAACAATTCGGTTTGAACTAAAAACGAGAGCAAATTGTTGCGGTGGCGGCGCAAGTATGTCCATCTGAAATATTTGGTCACCGATCATGATGGACTTATTCTGGAGATCGAAGGAATGAGCGAAGTAATGGAGAAGTAGAGGAACAATACTAAAGCTGAGAGTTTTGTTTCTGTTTAATACCGACAGTAAAATGTCAAGTTGAACCTTATTTTTAAATATATTTTTTGACTAGATCTGGATTTGACTTAGCAAGCCAACCTCATCAGTATTTCTTACAAAAGGGGATTTCAGATGATTTTTCTGAAAATATAATGCAGACAATTACAAGACATATGTTTTTTTAAATAGGCAGTAGCTCCATGTAAAATACTGGTACCCAGCTGCATCCGGTTGGTCTGGAAGCCGACCCCAGCAAAGCTGGGTAAAGGCCTGCCAGATGATGATTAACTTTGTCTACATTATCAGGATATTTCACCAACTTTAAAACCAATCTCGCCTTCCATCTTATCTCCAGAATAAGCCCGTGCACCTTGAACATAGATATACAGTTCAGATACTGACGCTGACGTGCGCTCGTCAGGTTTATGCGCCAGCGCAGCCCACGAAACGTATCGCAAGAGCAGTTTCGGCACGTGCTGGAATGTACTCATTTGGAATTTTACCAATCCGTGATTATATTCTTTTTGGGATAATGTAGATTCTTTGATAAAGATGGACTGGAGAAAGTAATGACTAGATGGTGTAGAATACAAAATTGTTCACTGAAATTCCATGTTTTCGTCAAGTTATTAACAAGGAATTTTTCAATGATTTAAAAATTAAATTCCTTGTCCCAAGATTGGAAATCGTCCTAGACTTTGTCTAGCAATTACAGATATTGTCATTGAAAGTACTTAGTTTAATAATATAATTAATTGAGATAACCAGGTACTCTATTTGACGATGAGCGTCTTTACGTCACTCCAAAAGGTTGTTTCTGAAAAACAGCGCTGTTGACACTAGGTCCGTCCGAAGTCACAGCATTTTGCTGAGCAACGACCTGTTCTTGCACAGATACGACGCACGGCTTTGTTGTTTTAAAATTTGTGGTTTTTTTGGTATGAAGTAGTATAATGCACTCTGCTATCAGCATTTTGTTTTTGTTTTGATGGATATTATATAACTACCGGCGCCGTAACGCAGTATATAAGTTGTCTATGGTCCCAAGCCTTGACTGACATTAACAGTCAATGGACAATATTATATAACCTTCCGACTTGGATACGGGGCTTTTGTCTAAATTGCATGTGTGCATTTTGAGTTTCTCAGCATAATTTTTTTTTTTTTGTAATGTGCGTTTTGTTTGTGCAGAATAAACATTTTTCTTTCTCTTTCTTTCTATTTGCGAAAGAAGTCCAATTGGAAGAGGCACTTTTATTTCCTTTAAAAACATTATAAATCAACAAAACGAGTTTATTATTATATCAAGGAACGACATAAGTACGCATATATTAATTAATTCCCAACATAATATCAAGAAAATTCTCAATAAAAGTATTCCAACGATCCTAAGCGTTCCTTTGTCTGCCTCACACCGGGTGAAAATTATAAAAACAAACTAATGATTAGCTTCTATCTGCAATTCAATGGTGACGATTATAAGCTCAGTGTGCAGGCACCCTGCGGTGGGAGAAAAAATAAATTTATAGCTTAGAATTACCGATATAAGACTGTCTTTCCAGCAGAGATTCGAGAGATAGCTAACCGGTTAAGCTAAGCTAGGAAACTGTGGCCGAAATTAAAATCAAAATATTTTATCCCTACTAATATTATAAATGCGAAAATAACTCTGTCTGTTACGCTTTCACGCCTAAACCTCTGAACCGATCGTCGTGAAACTTGGCAGAGATATAACCTGGGATATGGAGAAGGATATAGGCTACTTTTTTACGCAACAACCATAATCCATGCGGGCGGAGCCGCGGACAAAAGCTAGTATCTCATAAATCTACATGGGCACTTACGAAACGCCACAAACGAAGTGCACGGTTCAAGTTGGTGGTTCTTATGGAGAAGAGCCGGCAAGTAACTCTTTATAATATTAATGTAGAAATAGGAGTTTGGGTAAAAATAGGAATTTGCCCTAAAGATTATGATCGCTTGCTACTGTTAGAATGTTTAATTTAGGTGGCATACGACCAGGGTTTTCAGATGAGAATATTTTATTGTTTGTTACTTTTTAGAGCGTGATTTTCAGTAGTCGGATTTTAGTTTTTAAAATTACTTTTTATTTATATTATTTTGAGGTTAGCTCACAGTGTACATATTTTTGAAATATGCTAATTAAACCATTTGTCACACAAGACGGCATCATAAATCACAGGACATATCCTATCGCAGGTATGCTGGAAGAGATTTCTTTAGAAATAAGCATTACCTCTGTACCTATTTTTCTGTTCTAATCTTCTTGTCTGTTTATATATGTGTGCACATAAATGGTTAAATAAATAAATCAATAAATAAATAAATAATAATAAATAGATTATTTTATTAAATTTTATTCAACATTTTTGAACAAAATATTTAAAAAATATACTTAATTTAAATATAGTACCAACTTTTCACTAGTAGGATACAGAACAAACATAAAAAAACACGCACATAAAAAACCATATTTATCAAATACTTTTGTGACAAATTAGAGGATTTTTTAAAGCTCATTGTTAATCGAATCTACATATGTAAGCACATAGTTTTCACTGTTGCCTGTACCTACGGTAGAACTGACCTAAACGTAAATTAGTGCCTAAAATAAATAATTCATCATCGTTCTCCGATCCCTATCGTAATCTATTTAGGATCAGTGGAACATGTCTTTTTTCTTCCACAGTTCTCTATTAGTCATTTGGGTAGTCACCCGCTAAAATAAATAATTTTCAAGAAAAAATGCTGCTATCAGGTAGGCTTAGACTCCCGTTACACGCACGTAAATCAATCAACTCATTACCAAATGAAAGCCCTAACAGCAAATCAATGCAAAGAATTCAACTCAAAAGGCAAATATCAACAATAAAGCCTTAACAATTCAAATCGCAATTAATCTAACTCCTGCCAAGTGTCGACAAGAGCCGACATATATTATGCTCTAAAAGACGAGGCGCTAACTAACAAGGTTCGCCAGTGTGCACCGGCCTAACACTGATTTAATTATGCAATTCCAAGGTTGGGCTACACTGTACGGGTTGTAGACCACAATATGAGTAGATAGTTCAGGTAATTTGTGGTGAGATAGTAACTGTGGTTGGAGATGTGAATCTGTGGCATGTAGCAAAAAGAGATTCGGTATACTATTGTAAGTGAAATAACTATGGTTTTGGAGGCTTTCCCAACTAAAAAAGAAATCTGGTGGTGTAGTTTTTAGTTATGAAAACAAAGAGAATACCTATTATAGGCATATAATAAATATGTCTTCATCATCATCCTCGACCTCTCCAATTGCACGCAATTCAGCTCGATTGTCGGCAACTCTCATCCAGCTGCTACTAACCACTCTGTGAAGATCGTCGCTCCACCTCGCCTAAGCGTTGCTACCTTTCATTTGCAGGTTTGCGGTCTCCACTCAAGTACACGTCTACCCCAACGGTCATCGGTTCTACGGCTTATATGGCCGGCCCATAGCCACTTCAGCTTGTTTATTCTGTGAGCCATGTAAACGACTTTGGTTCTCTTCTGGATCATTTCGTTCGGGATCCTATATTTCCCTCAGAAAGATTTCAAGCATAACTCATTCCATTGCCCGCTGAGCGACTTTGAATTTATGTTCCAGCCTTACCGTGAGTTACCACGTTTTGGCTCCGTAAGTAATAATAGGCAGGACGCCCTGATTGAAGACTTTAGTCTTTAGGCTCTGCAGAATAAGACGAGATGGCTCGACGAAGCATCTTAACGCTACCCAGTTGAATTCTTCTATAAGCCTAAATCCGCTCGGTTCAATCGATCAGGTTAAGCTACGCTTGCCGCGGTTGGTTCATGGATGGATGACCATCATTAGATAACAAACCGCTTCATGCCTTGTAAAGCACGTTAATCCGTTAGTCCCGGCTGTCTTTCGTGAATCATTGACAGGCGTTACGGGTCGTCATAAGCCCGAAAGTCTGATAACCAAAGGCTGGATCAAGAGTTATGGAATTCAGCCGCACCCAGTTAGACAGGAAGCCAACACCAACATATTTGCAAAAAGGCTAGGAAGATGATGAAGTGAAATGTGAGATTAAAACTTATCAGTAAATAAATAAATAATGGGTTAAAAATCTAAAAAACACGCTTTAAAAACGCAACTAAAAAAGCAGAAATTAATTTCAAAAAAGCGTCGGGTGCTTTTTAAGGTATTTTTATAATCAATTAATATCAAGCAGCTCACGCTTTTTCGAAATAATTTTCTGCTTTTTAGTTGGGTTTTTAAAGCGTGTTTTTTAGATTTCTTAATCTATTATTTATTTTCCATTTTTTAGTTCTGCTAACTATAAAAGCGTGATTTTTCAGTTTTTTTTTTAATTATTGTATTGTCATCGGTCCTCGATAAGTCTACAAAGTTTAAATGAAATCTGACCGTTTGAAGTCAACATCAAGTCCAAATGAATCGGTTACAAACAAACATACAAACATACAGGTGGAGCTTATAAAAAGCGTGTAATAAACAAAAAGAACTCAAATCACTGACTAGATTCCAGCACAATTCCCACCATATCAAATCATCCAGAAAACCACAGATAAAGTTACACTGTGGTCACACACCCAAGTATGTATGATGCCTAACATGATATTTTATTTTTTTATACCCTCGATTGACGCTACATATTTAAAGCGCTGTTTACACCAGGCCTTCCTGGTCAGGCGGTCTAATATGGTCATCGTTGAATAAAAAACTCATTGATTGTCCACTTGTTAGTTGAGCTTAATTGTGCACTCCTGGCTTATGGAAATCATATCAGATGTTGACAAAAAATCAGGAACTGTTTCAGAAAATTGTTAGAAGTCATTATTTTTGTATTGATTTATTCGTTGGGTGTTTGCTTCTTGTTGGTTGTAGGAAAGGATTTAATTGTTGAGAAAAGTCAGCGTTCTTATTTCTTTAGTGACAGATTTTTTAGAATCACTCAGCGTGATAGAAATTAATGAATAAGATAGAAAATATTTACTGGTAATTAACTAAAACTGTAATTTTACATAAGAGAAATAACTTATGGCAAAAAAAAAACAACCGACTTCCAAAAAACACTCTCAAATTGAAAAAAAAAAAAATACTTGCTATCTTCGGTACTGTATTTTAGCTTTCTTTTTACCACACTTCTGAAATAAATGTTATTTTTTAGTTTGTACGTAGTGTTTTTAATTTTTCGAAAGTCGGTTGTTCCTTTTCATAAAAAAGTTATTTGATTTTTCACTTTTTAGCTATGGTACCTTCCCCATACCAATTCGTATACCATTACTGTCTATATACACACGTTAAGGTACGTGTACGTGTATTTAAATACGTATATTATTGAAGCTAACGCCATGCAGATTACCCGAGCAAATTTAATGAAATTTATATGGGACCACCCCTAAAGCATACCCTGCCCATTAAAAAAAAACAATTTTTGAAAGCGTGTCACGGAACACACATATTTACAACAAAAAACACAGACAACACTACCTCCTTTTTGAAGTCGATTAAAAAGATTCTGACAAGATGTATCCATTCATGATAAATTTGATGACTTATTGATTCAAAATGTCTTTGATAAAAGAATAAACATTATTGCCATATTTCCTAGCAAGTTGTGCATACATTAAATAAGTAACAATGAAGCTATCTTTATAACTGTACATCATAAATATACCTACAGTACGGGTCACTGCTTCAGTATTCATGTAAACTCTCTCTACTAAGCACTCACAACTTGGCAAGTGATAGGAGCAAGTTTAAGTCAGTTTAAGCTCAAAAAATTATTTACAAAATTATTCATATAATGTGAATGACAGAGCGACAGTTCAGTTTCAACGTCTCATTACGATTACGAAGAAGTACTTAGCTTTTAAAACGCCGATAAAAACCGAAGTCTCTCGAGTTAAATCTTTTCCAGAAACAGATATAATTCAATTACCGCACAGAACAATAGCGCTCCGGTAGAAAATAAAACTGCCAACGAGTCCACTCCACTTTTTACACCAATAAACACATCGCACCAAAAAATCTGAACACCCACGCACTAACCAGATTTCGAAGGAAAAACATAAAAATCTAAACAATTTTGGCTCCTATCAATATTCATGGGTATACAGAAAACCTTGGTGGTGGCCTTACACAGTGGGATTCCAAGAGTGGTGCAGTCAGTTTTTCGCGTGCAATTAAACTTTTAAAAAGTTTGAAGAAGTTTGGTTGCCACGCGCTCAGCGCGCGACTACCCTACATGGGCACCGCACTTCGGATCACCCTGCTATGCTACGGTTCTTTACTAACAATACCATAACAACCTAAATGTTACCTTTTTAACAAACAATTCAAGACCTACAATCGGAGGAGCAGAGTTGCTTTTCGAAATGAGAGAAGAACTTAATGATATGAATTCAATTGTAATATTGTTCACCTTTATGCAGGCGGTAAGTTAAATGACAGTTGCAATAATAGTGATAGTCTAATTAATGGCTTCATATTTGCTGCATTATAAGCTGTACTTACTAATGCGATGTTATTTAACTGC
Source organism: Polymixis lichenea (assembly GCA_949091785.1). Taxonomy (NCBI): domain Eukaryota; kingdom Metazoa; phylum Arthropoda; class Insecta; order Lepidoptera; family Noctuidae; genus Polymixis; species Polymixis lichenea. The sequence goes on along the minus strand of OX420942.1, from coordinate 21,355,285 downwards.
ATTACTAATAAACAGATGAAAGATAATTGTTATAAACTAGTTCGTTTTGAAACGCGAGAATTTAAATTGAAATGTTATTATGAAGACGTTTGAAAATTTCAAGACTGCTAGATATATGGCACGAAAAGCGTTACACAATATTTTTGAACACATTAATTTACAAACTAATACTGTTCTAAAGAAATAAGACTAAGTTGCTGGTATAAAAAAGCCTTTAGCAGATATAATAGCTAAGTTTATCTCTGTAAAAGACCTGGCCAACACGAGAGGCCTAGCAATAGATTCTTGGCGTGGCAAACACGATTTATTTGAAAATAGTGCATCATTAAGAGCAATCGTGACTCAAGAAAACTGGTCCATGATACACGTGAATTGATTTAAATGATTCCTAATGACATCGGCTGTGGGGTTCAGTGGACACTTTATGTATCTCATGACACTGTCACACGTCGGGCTTGATTGAAGCCTGATCTTTGACATTGATGTCATGATATTTGGACGTTCGGTTGGTCAATATGAACTAGATGAACTCAAAGTTTGTCGCTGCTGATCATTTGAAAATAGAGAAAAAGTTTTTATTTTTATTCTATGAACCAAAAAGTCTAAGAATATCACAGACATTTGTTTGGGAAGGGACACTTGGACTACCCAAAGTCGGTAGTGTATGTGGGAACTATTAAGCTCCCTAGAGCTCTTCATCATCATCTGCTTCATTAACTTTTCCCAACTATGTTGGGGTCAGCTGCCAGTCTAAACGGATGCAGCTGATTTCCATTATTTTATATGGAGCGACTGCCTATTTGACTTCCACAACCCAGGTACCAGGTAATACGATACCCCTTGGTAAGACACTCAGCTCCCTAGCTCTTATTGACATAAATCATAATTCAAAGAAATCAAATGAAAAATTAAGACAAAAAATACGCATAAACCGCCAGCAAACCGATATAACGATATAAAACGCATTTGTATTGTCAAAACAAAAATTACCCTACAATCCCGCACACATTTCGATCAACATTGCAACAATGCATACTCGTATATCGACTCGTTCGCAACCGCTTGTAAATATCTTATTGTATCCAGAGCTCGTCTGTCCGTCTGTCTGTCTACTTGATTTGCTACCCGCTCCTGTATAGTAATGAAGGTGCAATTCTCTGACAGCCCACTCGCGCCGACCTCAAATCCTACGATGATCGATTCGACGATTATAATCGTGTGTGTTTAATCGATTATATGTATCGAGGCGGTTTGCTGGCTTAATTATTGTTGACGGTTGCGATATCGACCGATTTGCATAGCCTGTAGTGTTGGCTCAAGTTTGTGTGGTTTTGTTTGTGAAGATTGGGATAAGAAAATTAAGTGACAAATTAATAACGGATTAATTATATTAATAATTAATTATATAATAATTATATTAATAATATATACGTTGCTTAAAATAAAGTAATTATCAGATATCTTTGAGTATATTTTCGGCATATATTACTTTCGAATGCACCTACTGTGAAACTGCAAGTATCATTAAATGATAAATGTTTTATTTTTTTAGTTTTAACCCTTTTACACGTCAATTATATTTTTTTTAATCTAGATGAGGTCGGCGTTTCCTATCTGACTATTTTGAGAAGAAAGTCCAAAACAACCTCTGAGGACACAGTCTCTTTTAAAGTCCAGACATAATCTTGGTCAGAGCATGTGATGACCATGTAGGTTGGTGTCTAAAATAGTATTTAGAGGTAAGAACCACATAGATTGAGTGAACCTGTCCAGTCAGTGATCGTGCAGTTAACTCGGAATTTAAAGAGCATTACATTAAAATTAAGAAATCTATCAAGGATAACCTATTTTACTATTCATTCTGGAGATAGTTTCGGTAGGCAGACCAATAACTTATAAAAAAATAATGATTTGTTGCATTCTCCATAGCTATTTGATATGTTTTAATTGCCTAGCTAAAGCGTTGGTTTTCTACGAAAGCGGTTCTGTCATGATATAATGGCCGTCATTAAAATCTGCCAAATTTCACTAGTATTTGACATTGAGTTGTCAAAAAACGCTGTGTATTTATTTGGACAACCATTATTGTGTGACCGTTTACTTCTTTCTAATGAAGCCAAAGCACAAAAGTTTTGTAACATATTCTTTTTATAATTACTAGAACTTGTTTTCGAAACATGAAATGACTGAAGAGATAACTGACCAAAAAGTAGTAATCATCTGATCGCCTGACGAATGGCTTCTAGTTTTTCCGCAGTGTTCGTTCCAAATAAAATAATCCGTATTATTTAAGATTGATTAAAATCAAATCAAAATCAATATATTCCCGAAGGAGTAGTGTTTCGTTTTTAGCTTTAAAAATAAATCTATGCATAAAATGAATACAGAAATATTCTAAGGATCGGTGGAGTGGAACATTTCTTTTGGTAATCTGACTTTCATGACAGAACGATGCCTGTTCTACTTATTTTTTTTTTCTTTTTTAATCATACGATTTTGGTGCAAACTCAGCGGGTTCGTCACTAGTTTGAATTTTATACTTTTTGAGTAAATTACCAGTTTAAAATAAAACATTGAATTCGATTACAACTTTAGGCTGCGGTTCCTTTTCTGGAACAATTTCATATCAAATTAAAGTTTATTAATAACTGGGACAGTTTTTACTTACTAAAGAGTATGATATCAATTTATCTCTGAATTACCCATTTTTTATCCAATGACATTTGTAGGCTGATAGTCAACGATAAAATTATAAGCGAATAAAATTACTCAACTATCCGATATTTCAATTAGCCATCATTAAACGAACTAATTAGCAATTACATCGAAACAAATGACTGGCAACAAAACTAAAAAATCCAATACCCTCACTAAGAGCAGTCCATGTCGCATCTTCAGCAGGAACATCAATAATAATTGTAACCATTAAAACGGAAACTGTTACATCGTACTTAAACCTCTCTCAAAAACGCGGCAAATAAACATTCGCAAAGGAAAACGGTAAATTTTAAATGGCCGCCGCCCGAAGGCAGATGGGTCGGTACTAAAGATCACACGGTGAATTAATCACGCTTGTTACACCGCAGATTCACAGATAAACGTACGAAAAATAACGCCTTACGAATGAGTTATAAGTATCGTCGGCTTTTAAAAATTAACTGTTTGGCTTGTGGCTATTAAAGAGAGGATGTCTCGCGTTATCACAAATGATAATTTTCGTAATGTTCTGTGCGGTGTAATGGGCGGCGGGTCGGTGTGAACGCGGACGTGCGATGAATGTTGGTAGATGTGAAACTGAAATATTGGATACCAGATTAAATGAAGGTTTTGTTGTAAATTGGATGCATATTGTTGGAGGTTTATAAACTTTGGTGATTTTCACAGAACTCGAAACGATCGGTTATGCAAAATGTTTATGTCAGAGATTTAGGTTAAAGCCTCGTATTCATGGTAAACATTTGTTTAGCAACAGTTGATCAACGCTGTTGATGAACGGCGAGAATGCTGCTGGAAACTTTGTTTAAATCAATATGGGTTGTCCACACATGCCAGTCTGCGTTAAAATGTTGCCCGAGGACGTAGTGTTGTTCTCTGTATCTGATGTATAAGATTTCTAATAAAAAAAGATAAAAAGATGGTGGGTGCTATACTATATTCCTTGTATTCTTTGATAGAAGAATCCCATAGTAACGCTTTTGATTGAAATAACTCTATTAATTGCATAATTTTATCGTTGCTCCACACAACCGCCATGTTTATAAACAGTTGCAAACACGTCCACACACGTCAAAATTTGTTGATAAACTAATGTTTTCGCTCGCCGGGCGTCAACTCTGCAACATGGCGTGATCAACTCCGCAACACAAGTGTTGCCCGCAATATGTTGACAGCAACTCGGTAACATGTTTATGCAACTATGTTGCTAAAAACATGTTTACTATGAATACGAGGCTTTAGAGTTCACACGCAACATGAGAGACTAGCTGCGTCAAAAAAAAAACAATTTACCTTATATTCAATCAATGAACCAGTGCATGCTCGTTATGTCTTACCTGTAACAAAATAAAGAATTACATTAGTAGAATGTTCCCAGGGGATTTATGGCTAAGTACGTAAGTAAGCTACACTTGCCGCGGTTGGTCCGTAGGTGGGTGACCGACTTTACATACCAAATCCCTTGGTTAAGCCGTTGGTCTCGGCTGTCATTCGTAGATCATTGACAGTCGCTACGGGTCGTCAGAAGCCCGAAAGTTTGACAACCAGTGTTTTCTAGTGGTATAGTATTACCCAGTAATTGGGTCGTGGACGTCAGATGATAGTCGCTCCATGTAGGATACTGGCTCTCAGCTGCACCCAGTTAGATTGGAAGCCAATCCCAACATTGTTGGGAGAAGGCTAGCCTTCTCCCAACAATGTTGGGATTGGCTTCCAATTTTGAGAATATTTTACTAATCATCGTCATCTGCCTAGGCAGATGACGATGATTAGTAAAATATTCTCAAAATCCACAGTCATTACAAATACGAATAAGTAAATAATAGGTCCCAGTCCTTTTTTACCACTTCTTAGATATAACAAAAGCAGCGTTAAGTCAAAATAACCTTACTACTACATTTATTTTAATTTCCCTGCTCCACATTCATTGAGGCTCGCTTCGCCCGAACAAAAGATATCAACGAACGTATTCTACAAAAATAATATCAAAACTGAACACAAATTCAAGCTCAAATCAATGTAATATTTATAGCTTTCCAAATTCATCTTTTGGAAAAAATATTTGGCACGAAAAAAAAATTAAGGTTCCCTAATTGAGCAGTGCGAATAATGACATATTTATGTCTCAGGGTTAGAGCAAAAAGGGGATTATTAATAAATTGTTATTGAACTAGCGGGCGAATAACACGGTGCCATAACAGCCGGCGCCTGAGTCCGTGTATAGCACAAAAACTCATATCATAAATGCACCTTAGATACGATGGACTTGAGAATGTTTGTGCAGTATATGGGATTTATTCAGAAGGTTATTGAGTCATGCATCAAAATATCAAGTTGTAATTGTGCTGCATGCAGTAAGCAAAAGTAAATAGGTAAATAATGTCTATTTCTGCAAGTTTAAGACAAAACAAAGGAGCGTTAAAAAAAACACACAACATGTGCTTGCCATTCAAACAAAACTAACAGTTTTCTAACATAACATAAATATTTTAGCTACTTATACTCGTACATGTCTATATTTTTGCATTTTCTTTCAGTTGATCTATCTACTTTCTTCTCGACCTAAATTACGTAATATTAATCCATCTGATCACTTTTTTTTTGTGCAAGAAGAGGGTAATAAATTGCTTGAAAATACCACTCAAAACTATACGAAATTTTTTTTCGTACCAAATTTAAATTAACGTACCTGCTAAAAATTTAGAAGCCTGCAACGATGTATCCAGAACGTATCTCACAAACTTACATATACTACAAATCGAACAAAGCGCCAAAAGATATAACAAGTATCATTTGGCGTTCACAAAAAAAACTAAATATGATTCAGCGGACATACCAGAATTGTATAATGATCTATACAGAGGACGCATAGAAGAATTTATTTGTTATAACAAACTCGAGGTTTTGCGGCGGTGGCATCTGATTGTATATTTTTGTGTTTATTATACCCCTTAATGTGACAGAGTGAATGTATTTAAGTTTATTTAAGCTTATTTGAGTACGAATTGAATGGACTCGGTATTTTATTGGGCGATGTTGCATACAGGGTGTAAGGGAAACGCTTCCGAAAACGGTGATAGGGCTAGTGATTCTCAGTACATTACCATCAAAAAAATCTTTTTTTTTTACAATTTTGACCTAATTTTTTGCATTTTTTATACACTATGCTGTGAGAACTGTTAAATGGTTCATTATTGAGACTAAACACATTTAAAAACGACCCCAAGTCCAAGCGGCGACTTTAGGTTTAGGCATCCTTTGTAAATCACCGCCAAAATAAAATAAGTAGAAACATAACAGAAGCGTCAAACGTTTTAAATTGATGCAAAATAACAACTTGAAGGCGAAAGGTTTGGGCACGCCACGACTGCGGCGGTAAGTCCCCTCTTTGAGGAGTAGCTTGAGAAGCGGCATGGCGTCCTCACCTTCCGCCTGACACAGGTCCTCACCGGACATGGCTGCTTCGGGAGGTTCCTGTTTCGGATAGGGCGGGAGGAAACGCCCGGGTATTTCCATTGCGAAGATCGCCCTGAGGACACGATGGAGCATACGGTGGAGGTCTGCCCGGCTTGGGCGGACCACCGCCGTGTCCTCGTGGAGGTGATCGGCGGCGGCGATCTCTCGCGTCCGACCCTGGTCCAGGCCATGGTACGGAGCGAGAGTGCATGGCTAGCAGTCGCCTCCTTCAGCGAAGCAGTTATGCTCGCAAAGAGGGAGGCGGCGTACGTAAGGGAGATGCCGTACATGCGCCCTCACAGCCGTGGCCTTCGCAGGAGACGCCCTGGGCGTCGGGAATCCCAGGCTGATTCCCGGCAACCGTAGGCACAGGCTTGCGGACGGCGAGTAATGGGTAGCTCGCTGTCCGGTAAGGACCAAGCCCGGGTCGACGGCGCGTTGTGTTCCACGCGCGCCTCAAAGAGATGTCAGCAGCAACTGATGGGGCCCGCAAGGGCCGATGCCTGCCAGGAGTGCGGGTTGTTCGAAATAGATACCGCCGCCCCTGGCACACAGGCAACTGAGGGAACACGGGTGGGTTTTAGTCAGTAAAAGTTGGACACGCCCTCCCGCTCCGCCCAGAGCGGGAGAAGTTATTTGATGATTTCCCACACAAAAAAAGGCGAAAGGTTATTGGTATCCGTTTGCATTTAGATTGTATATAAATTTCGTTCTGGCTTCGGAAGCGTTCCCCTTACACCCTGTATAATATATATTTTATACGCACATTTAGTTTATGTATCTACTAAGCATGAGGTTCTGAGATCGATTCCCTGTTCAGGCAAAGTGTTGTCGGGTTTTTCCATCAGAAATTCTTCAGTAGCGGCTCGGCGTCTGGATTGATGCCCCGTGGATGGCGATAGGCTCGTTGCCTATTACATTTATGGGACTAAAACATAACTGGCGAAAATTGCATCTAATTGCACCTTTGCCTAAATGTTGTTTTGTACTGATGATTCTAGTACTGGCTCAATTTGTGTTTGTGCAATCATTTTCAATACTGTTCAACAGAAATCATGTCACGTAAGCATCTTCTATTAAGGATAGCAATATTGTACACAGAATTTCCTATTGTCAATTGAAATAATATGATTTTACTGGATTAATTTCCTCATAACTTATACGCGAGGATGGAATACTGGTATCTTTACTTTTTAATGTTTCTGGTTATTAATGTTTACATGACAACTTTGTTTGGTCTCTTTGTGATTACAAATGGTAAGTTAAAAGAAAGCCTAGCAACCATAATCAAAGGTATGGTTTAGTACATAAATACAATAGATAATTCTATTAAAGAACAAACGTAACTTATTTGTATAGAAATACAAATGGAATAAGTACCTGTAACATGGCTAGTTCATTTGAAGAGAAGCTTAAAAGTCTTCTATCTAGTCTTCAAGTGGAAAAGAATACTAGAAGTTCTTCTTCTAGTATTCTTTCTATTTATTTATTTTTTAAGTCGAAAAGTGTTTAAAGCCAAAATACTGAAGCCCTGAAACCTGCAAGGGCACTTATGAAACGTCAGAAGCTAGGTGCACGGTTCCAATTGGTTGTTTCCTATGGAGAAGAGTCGGCAAGAAACTCCACGGTTACTCTTTTAAAAATAATTGGATTTTATAATGTTTTCAAATTACAGTGATATTAGGTAAGGGAGGACAGTGCAGGCCTGTCAATAAGTACCAGGTACTTAGAGGAATGAAAATAAAGAATAGAAACTGTAGGCCTACAACGTTCTCTCATTCACAATATGTAAAAGAATCTACATAAGTAAAATCAACCTATTTAAACCAAGTGACATGATTTCCAAAAGAATCACTAATAAATAGTCGATATTAGAAGTGATGTATAATGACAAATAATGCCAAGAATATGTCAGAAATTGTAAAAAACCAAAAAATAAAATTTTTAATTGAAATTTGGTAGCAGCACATAGTTATACTGTTAATGAGCTACCAGGGAAGTCACATGTGCAGAAGGAATTAATGCCAAACTTCCCTGTCTTCAATGTAGTTTTTTTTTATCTTATAATACGCTTTTTTGATAAGGACACGTTCGATGTGAGTTTTAAACTTTCCATCGCTAAGTTTTGTAACCAACTTTGTTATAGAACCGGATACTGTTTATTAGAAATGATTGGCTAGTTTTAGTTCAACTAAATTTTAGAATCACAATTTCATCTTTACTACGTGTATAAGATTATTGAAATCGCATCTTTTTTTTAAAGACCTAAGTTGTTGCGAACATACAAGATATTTTCTAGGATATAAACAGAAGGCAGAGTTAGTATATCAATTCCGTTGAATTTGTTTCTAAGAGGCTCGCGAGGCCTCATTTTATAGATTGCGCGGATTGCCCTTTTTTGTAAAATGAAAATTTAATCTACTCCAGCTGCCGATACCATAACAGAACGCCATAAGACATAATAATGTGAAAATAAGCAAAGTATACTAACCTAGCTGTGGCTACATCAGTCAACTGCCTTATTTTTCTTACTGCGCAAGCAGCTTAGCTTAATCTACTTGAAAGAGCTCGAATGTGGGTACCCCCTTGCAATTTTCTATCTAAAGTAATTCCTAGAGATACAGTTTCCGAAATAGCCTCTAATTTCTTGCAATTCAGAAAAATGCAATCTGGTAATTTGGTATGTTAATATATTTTGAAAACACTTTACTTTTTATAATGTATTTTAGAAGCTATATTTTCCATAATGATCTCATTGTTATTTCAATTTACATTGCTTGTGTCTCAGTCTTAGGTAAATGGGCGAAACTGCAATATTTTTCCCTTTTGTTATTAATCTTAAGTTTAAGAAGTATTTTACCTTAATTTCTTCATTACAAGTGTAATCATCACCTATTTTTGAAAATACTGGTTCACCTGTAATAGGGAATATGCATAAAATTTTAATTTGTCTCAAATATTATTTTCTAGATTCTTTATTGTCTTTACATTGTACTTAAAAGGTATTTTATTTATTTATTTATTATTTAAACTTGGAAAATATTAAATAAAAAGTGAAAAATAAGGGAGCGAAACTCAAACTTACAAAACGCGTCACCATTGGTCGAAACGAAATGTGACGTCAATGGTCACGTCACGTCATTGGATTTATTGGCGTCGATATTCATACTGTGTTAGTAGCGTATTTGAGAAAAATTGTTTAAAACTGTATTCCTGTGTGATTACTTGTGAATATATATTTGTAGTCAATGTAGGAGGATGACAGAAACTGGTCTTCAATATAAGAAGTGCAGGGCTCTGTTTGATGATCATCACATGCTTCAATACGGGAAGTATAGTGGGTCCTGCTTGATTAATATTTGTATGGGAAGTACTAAGGCTTGCTTCATAACCATTTTTTTGTGGAGGTTCACCAATTTCTAAAATGTTACTACTTTTGTTAGCATACTCTGAAAGAGCTACATTTACCAGTGCTAGTCTTTGCCTTTTAACTAGGTACGGCCATTCTTTCAACCGGTGGTGGCATATAATATATTCCGTTTTTGACACAAAAATATATGAGGAACAACTCCTTTCTTTAACCGTAGATTACATTGGGCACGCCGCGATTGCGGCGGTAAGTGCCTCCTTCAGCGAAGCAGTTATTCTCGCAAAGAGGGAGGCGGCGCACGTGAGGGAGATGCAGTACATGTGCCCTCACAGCCATGGCCTTCGCAGGAGACGCCCTGGGCGTCGGAAATCCCAGGCTGATTTCCGGCCACCGTAGGCACGGGCTTGCGGACGGCGAGTAATGGGTAGCTCGCTGTCCGGTAAGGACCAAGCCCGGGTCGACGGCGCGTTGTGTTCCACGCGCGCCTCAAAGAGATGTCAGCAGCAACAGATGGGGCCCGCAAGGGCCGATGCCTGCCGGGGGTGCGGGTTGTTCGAAAGAGATACCGCCGCCCCTGGCACACAGGCAACTGAGGGAACATGGGTGGGTTTTAGTCAGTAAAAGTCTGACACGCCCTCCCGCTCCACCCAGAGCGGGAGAAGTTATTTGATGATTTCCCACCCAGAAAAAAAAAACCGTAGATTACATTTTTCTCCTTTCTGTTCCATTACGTTATATTAAATATAATTAACTGTATCTTTCCTAACCTCTAATAAATCATCAATCATCAAAATTTCGTAAAACCAATAAATTTCGTAAAAGCAATAGGAATAAGCAAGCTCTTTAGAGATTTTTTTAATGAACATTTGTAAACTACGTTAGGTTAGTTTTAAACCGAATCTTCTACTGCTTAAAAGCGAATTCACACTAAACTGTACATAAAAATAGCATACTAACGTTAAAACGATCTTCACAACAAAATATAACTGATAATGGAGATACATTATGCCTTCTCATAATCTTACACCGTTTTTTTCGTACTTTCGCATCGCGTGGAATACGAAAAAACACTTTATCGGGCGTACTAACAATAGTGTTTTTGCACTTCGGTACCATACAATACTTGTAAGAAGGTTTTTTAATTTCTTCCATGATTTGTGTAGCAATTAAAACTGAAACTAATTCTGAAGTAACTGAAACGCTATATTAAACAAACACGGAACACAACCAATGACGTCATCAAAAGCGCGCGCTTAATGGTGGCGTTTGAACGGCTCAAATTTATTCAATGTTTAAAATTTCACTTTGAGAAATAATTTGACTCTTTTCAAGCCTGTTTGTATTTTTTTCTATGTTATAAAGATGTAAATGATTCATTTATGAAACAAAAAAAAATGATGCATATTCCCTATTGGTGTCTGTGTAAGCCTTGATGTACCTTTATAAATAAATAAGATTGTATGGAAATTATTTTTACGAAACTAAAAAAATGAAAAATAATTTCTACGACCTATGAGTATGTAGCGGTACTTACGTGTTTTTAAATGTGGGCGTACTTAAGTATTAAGACTGATTCTTAACAGCACTCATTCTCATAATTACGAGCACAAAATTCTCAGGTAAAATAACGATGATTACTTTATATACGTTTTATGAACGATAAATAGGCCGCGTACCCGGCCCTTCGGTAAACGAAAAATTTATCTACTCTCACAGAAATAAATTTATTTAAGTATCGTATAAAATACCCTTTTTGCGATTCCAATTCAATACAATTCGTATTGAAATACAATAAACAATAGTTAATTGTTGTTCGGAGTTGACAAGAAACACAAAGGTATGGGGTTCGATTCTTCGGCGATGCACTTTTGTGATAATGTCTTCCGAGCATGAGGGTTATGATTGATGACCGATATTAAATATTCGAATTAATACGTGAATCGATTCGTTTTGATAAATTATTTATTTTTGAGTGAATGGAAGTCTTTTAAAATTTTTGATGTTGCCCGATACGATTTTTGTTACGACATTTCTGGGATTCTGACGAAAGATAACGTTATAGACTAGGTCCGAACCCCGGTTTCACTTTCTTAGATTTTGCTGCCATAAACCACAGTTGAAATGATTTAAGATTTTTCATGGTACATTTTTTCTTACCGAATATATTTTTTTTCCCTTTTTACACGTTAATAGTCTCATCGATAGTGAACAGTTGGTACATATAGTAGAATACATCATACATCAAATCCGATCATTTTCTCACACAAAGACTGCAATAAAGTTTGGTACATTTGAACATTTATGTACCGCTCAGATTGCAAAACTAAGAATACTACTCGACTGGAAGCCGTATGTGCTTTTTGATATACTTACCTACTGAGTTATCCGAATTAACGTAAGAAAATACAGCAGATATAGCAGATATTATATAGAGAAAAAATGTCATTTTTATTGACGTGAAAACGTCTTTTCGCTCGGAGTAGTGGTAAGTTCAATATTTCTGACTGACAAAAACATGTAAGATTTCAACCGCTAATAACTACGAGAATTTTAGTGCTAGAGTAATTTTTGAGCATTTAAAAGTTAGGTCATATTTATAACAATTTTTAACTGGCTATAGTTTACCTATGACGGCACGCTGCGTGTGGATGCGCATGCGCTCGGCCCTCTATTTTTCACAATGAGTCGAAATTCCAATTCGTGTAGCGCATAAACGTATTTAGTTAGAACACTAATTCTGAAATCGTCAAGAGTTGACAAAGCACTACTAGGGCATGGAGAGAAACAACAAAAATATTGGCCAAATTAGGGTTTATAATTAATTTAAAGTTGACAATTGCAAAATAACTCCATATATCGTATTATATCGGCCGTAAATATGCTCAGAAATGAAAAAATCCCAATCGAAGAAAGCTCGCATCAAAACAAATACAATGAGCCTAATAAAATCTCGTACCGAGCAAATACTATACCTGCGGCAGTGCCTGTAACCTTAAGAAAATTTGTTGCAAATAGCAAAATAGTATAATAATATTGACTGTGTATCTGTTCAAAACTGAAAAATAAAATCATAACCGGTGAAAGCTTACTTCATAAGGAATGCATGAGTCTATTAAATCTACATAGTATCGGACGAACACAACGGCCACAGCTGTATCGGGAACCATAAGAACTTTTGTTACCAAACCCTAAGTAAAAACATCTTGCATAACGTTTTCACGAAAACAAACGGTGCGGATTCGAATTGCGCCTGCTTAATTTTTTACATTCTTTTCGATATTTCTCTGCATATATCAAATTCAGTCATTTATATAAAAGCTCAACAGACAGACACAAAAGGAACCTGATGTTATTATTACCGAAGACGTCTATAAAGCGCCGGCAAAAATCGTCTTCTGTCATAACATTTTGATGTCCCATGTTCCCAAAGAATTCTTTATTCGCGATTTTGTTATGATAACCTTCCTATTTGCTTTGAATTTTAATGTTTCTGTTTCTGACATTTTATTTTCTTTAATTTCGCCTTTTTCATGTTTTATGGCGGCCATCTTGGATTCGTTTCGTTACTTTGATTTGAACTAGATGGAATAATGAGATTGGGTTTATTCAAAGCTTTTTTATTTGGTTTCATAAAATACGGAAATAATGAGATCAATGTTCCCGGTAAAAGCTTGATATGTTTAACTGTTTTTTTTAAGAAATATTTATTAGTGAAATATTATTCTTGCACATTTTGAAAAATAGTTTTCACGTTGCTTTATAGGTATATTATAAAGAACAAGAAACAGGTTAAAGCATATAATAAGCTTGCAGTAAACCAAACCTTGAACCATAGATAATAAACTCTTGATTTACACAAACACTGTCAACTTCCCATAGACAATCGCATGTCAAATACCCACTGGAAACATTATATCAAGCTATCGAACACGCATTACAACATTCTTGAGTCGGCCATTAAAAATGTTGGCCACGCCAGGGCATACAGCCACATATCAGACAATACTCCTCAATACGGGAGCCATGACCTTTAGCATGGCGTATCGGATCGTATCATCTCTGCTACCGACTTCACCTCCTGACCTCGACTGTGACAAGACGTTTTGGAGTATATGGGATATGTGGTGTGTTTATGTCATGAAGGGTTTAAGGTTTCCACAAAATAGTATGGTAAGGAAAGCAAGGATTTGGGCAGTCTAATGTTTGGGTTTTAAAATCATAAGGTTAGGCGGGGTAATTGCATGACACATTAACAGTAGCAGACAGCCTGTTGAGACAGGTCAGGTCAAAGCTACAATGGCTAAAGAGCCAATGAGAATAATGGAGGGCCGTGTCCGAAAAGCCATTTTGAATAAAGCTTCAAAATGGCTTTTCGGATATGGCCCTGCATTGTTAGCCTCACATAATATCCTAATCATATAATGTTAGAACTTTAAAAGAGACCATGACTTCTGAGTTTGTTTTGGCATTTCTTCATAGGGATCAGTCAGTTAGGAAATGTCTGCGCCATCTGAACGTTTACTAAGAAGTATTTGTTTGAGCTTAAAATACCAATATCTTTTTTTTTGGTATGACGTTTTCTAAAAATTAAACCTAGCTAGATTAGATAGATAGATAAAAGTCATCACCATCATCATTTCAGCCAATAGACGTCTACTGGTGGAAATAGGCCTCCCCAAAAAAAAATGGGGGGTTTGCCATAATCGCCACGCTTGGCAGGCGGGTTGGGGATCGCAGTATGGTGGTAAAATGCAAAGAAAACGCTGCTGCCCATTCTCTAGTAAGTCCCTTAGTCACCTTCTACGACATCCACGGGAAGCAATGGGATGGTGCTATTCTTTACGTCCGGCATCACACGGATTGCCGAAGAACCACTTTATTAATACTTCATTATGGTTATTGTTAAGTGGGAACTCATCATCATAATTCCCAATTTATTTAGGGTCGGTGCAACTTTTCTTTTTTTTTCCATACTTTTGTAACAGTCGTTATCTCCGTTTTTGCCCCCTTTCTAGCCATATCATCTTTCACAAATTGGCAGTGGTAACCCTATGGAATCGGCCCCAACTTACGAGTTGTTAGGTGATAGGCGCTTTACCTTGTGCAATTTATTTTATCAACACTGCTCTCAAAACGATGAAGGAAAACATCGTGAGGAAACCGGCATGAACCAAAAATTCGAAGACATGTGATACCAACCTGCACTGGGCCAGCGTGGTGGATTACGGCTCACTCTCTCTCACTTGTGTCCTAACAGTGGAAACACTATAGGCTGATTAGGCATCTTTCACACTTCGATCCTGTGGTGCCGGACGTAAAGAATAGCACCAACCCATTTCTTCTCATGGGTGTCGTAAAAGGCGACTAAGGGACTTAATAGAGAATGGGGCAGCGGCGTTCTCTATCCATTGTACTACCATACTGCGATCGTCAACCCACCTGCCAAGCGTGGCGATGATAAAAAAAAAAAAATACGTTTCAGACTATTAAATTGTCCATATTTTGTTACAACGTTATCTTAAAAAAAACTATGTTAGTCGTGCGGAGATCAATTGTATTAAAATTAAAATATGTTAATCACAATTAAATTAAAATAAAATTCGAATTAAATTAAAATAAATTAGAATTAAATAAAAACAAATTGAAATAATTTAAAATTAAATAAATTAAACTGAAATAAATTAAGATAAAATATTATGCCTCCCCCCCTCCAAAACCGGTCAAGATGGCCGTGCTTGGGGGAGGCCTAAAAGGCTGAAATGATGATGATGATGATGGCCTTTCACACAGTCCATCCGTCGTTTCTTTGGTCTTCATCTTCTCATAAAGCACTCCACGATCATACTCGAATATTTCGGCACGACAAAGCACTATAGCTTCGTATTTCGTCAAATAGCGCATACATCCATTTTGATGAAACCCTGTCCCACGAAACACACAGTCACCCTACTCGTAGCTCTTGTTTTTCGAATGCCAGCTTTTGTGTCCTGCAGAGCAAAAGCACAGTCATAAACTTAGGATCAAATGTCCCACAGTTACCTTCGCTGTTTACCTCATCCATTGACAGTTTTATGCTAATCTATTTTAAGATTTTCTTTAGAAAATGTTCAATGGATGTCGTTACGAGATATTTGTTCAATAAAAGACGCGTAGTCGTATTTTTTCGCGTGCAGTTAAGGGTTCGTATTCTGTATGCACTTGTTACTTACATTTAGAATGTTGCTTTCTAGAGTAATGAGCTGAGAACATGTAATTTCTTCCTATGAATAGATTTTAAATTCAATAGATAATTTTATTTGTTTTATTTTTACTAGCTTTTGCGAGCTTCGCCCGCGATGAGATCGAAAATTTTATTATCCCACGAGAACATACTACCGGGATAAAAACTATCCTATGTGTTAATCCAGATTATAATCTATCTGTGTGACAATTTCATCTAAATCTGTTCAGCCGTTGTTACGTTATTGAGTAACAAACATCCAAACTTTCACATTTATAATATTAAGTAGGATTATATACTCTATTATATAGTAGGATGTGGACCCCGATTTGTTGTTTACATTCAAGAAACTATTGTTTTGTTGACGGTCTTTGAATAGTAAGAAGGAACTGTTTTTTCATGAAATTATATCTCAACTTCCTAATCCACTTTTCTTCAGAAAAGAGTTTCTCTTGCTTACTGTATTTAGGTATGTACGTTTATATTTATACGCTGCAGTTGTCATTTGTGGATCTTTGACAGTCGTTACGGGTCGTCGGAAGCCCGAAAGGTTGACAACCAGTCTTAACTACAAAATTTGACAACCAGTCTTAACTACAAAATTTGTACGCCGTTATTGGCAAAACATGGACGCTCACAACATATTAATTTAATACCCTGCATGTCTGATTAGTCAGTTTATGTAAACGCATGTTTGACAAATAAATGATCTTTTATCTTTATCTTTTACAAAGGGGTATTGTATTGCTCACTCACTGGGTTGTTGGTTGTACAGGTCATACAAGCAATCGCTCCATGTAAAATACTCGTACTTAGCCGCATCCGGTTAGACTGGAAGCCGACCACAACATAAATATTTGAGAAAAGTTTAGGCAGATGATGGTGAAGTTAGCATCTATACAAAGTATCATTATATTGAAAATCACCACAGTCGCGTATTAACAACCCCTATTAAAGCATCAAACCAATGAATCATAGCAGACGTGACCGAATCATATTGATTTATACCACCGTATACAATATGATTATTTTTTCTCAGTTTTATACAGAATTCAATCATAACCAAACGGCGGGTCACACATCATCCTGTCTCATTAAGACGTTATTTGGAAACTAAAAAACTTATGAGGGAAAGCTTCATTGTGCTGTCTGACATCGTATAGGGTTTTTTTAAATAATAATTTATGTTACGTGTGGAAATATCGTATGTTGTAAATAAGCGACAGTTATGAATTACAGAGAAGTGGACAGAAAATGGTTTTAATTGAATTAAATTGTATTGTGATGTTAAGAACTATTGAGAGATGGAAAGGGACAATATCAATTATACGGGGAAATGTTTTTGTTGTTACATTACGGATTCTGGGCGGAATTCACTGAGGGTTTTTGTACGGGATTTGTATTGAGTTTCGCTGTTCGATTTGTTAGAGACTTTCGTTTTCTTCATCATTTCAGCCGAAAGACGTCCACTGCTGGACATAGGCCTCCCCAAAAGGGGGGGTTGCCATAATCGCTACGCTTGGCAGGCGGGTTAGCGATCGCAGTATGGTGGTAAAATGCATAGAGAACGCTGCTGCTCATTCTCTAGTAAGTCTCTTAGTCGCCTTTTACGACACCCACGGGAAGAAATGGGATGGTGCTATTCTTTTACGACCGGCACCACACGGAACACGGCGGGCACTGCGGGACCGTTTTGCCTACGCCCGTCCGTCAGATGCGCCTTGCAGGTCGCGTCTTCGAAATCTCCTTAAGTCGCCTCCCCACTCCACTGACTTCTACTCCTACTCCTTCACTGTGCACGCGGTGCGGTTGTGGAATACACTTCCGCCCGACATTAGGGACTGCCAAACTGTTGCAGTTTTTAAAAGAAGAGTGAAAGAACACTATCTGTCCACTTCGTCATAGTTCAAGATTCAAGATTCAAGATAGTTGATAGTTGTGTATATATTATTTTATTTATCTTATTATTATTAGTATTTTAGTGATATTTATTTTAGATATATGTATGTATGTATGTTTGTAATTATGTATGTAAGTATATTCCCATATTAGTAGTTTAATTTGTTTAGTGTATTATTGTTTTTGATCATAAATGAATGTAGTTTATTTTCTATTTTACCCTTTCACACGCTGTCTACATCTCTTTATCTTCTCTCCTATCGCAGGTATGCTGGAAGAGATTTCTTTAGAAATAAGCATCACCTCTGTACCTATTTTTCTGTTCTAATCTTCATGTACATAAATGGTTAAATAAATAATAATAAATAAACATTCGAAACATTCGTCTTCCTATGAAGGATAAAAATACTTATTATTTTTTCTGAAAAGTAACTAGCTCATCGTTTGCCGACCAAACGTAAGAAACGTTTGGTCGGCAAACGATGATCTAGTTACTGATACACTGACTTCTTCTTTTTTGAACTATAATGGGGTCGGCTTCCAGTCAAACCGGATCCAGCTGAATACTCGTATTTTGCATGGAGGCAGCCGCCTATCTAACCAACTAGTTACTTAATCACAATCATCATCTCGTTGTAAACCTTCCACCTAAGTTCACATTGTGGAATACCCTAAATATAGGGCTGCAATGACATCGACACGCAACCTGTAACCATGAATTCAGTACATGACTTTGAAAATTGCGTTCAAATTTTTCGTGGATTATTAAAAAAAATAGGCTGTTCCAAACATTTGGACCGTGAAACAGCAGATTTTTTTTTTTAATAACAGACGGAAAGTTTCTACTCTAAAGGTCTAGAATGTAATGAATTCATGGTTACACTGTGTGCGTTGAAATCCCTGGCACCCTGTATATTGAGCACCCGTATGAAAACAAAATAAGAAGTTATATAACTAATCAATGTTTATGAGACAGCTGCTGGCCAACAAATAACGAAAGACGACGCTCTTCAAAGCCAGTTTTTCTAAAACTCGGTGTGCTATATTTACGACCGGGTACTGTATTTATGTACCTTTATTTTGCATAAAAAACAGTTGATCGACTGATTCAATCCATACATCTTGTGCTCAACAACACTTTTTGTTCTCACAAACAAGAGAAAAGGCGTATTGCTTTCAATTGTGATGTATTTAGTATTTTCTTCGACCTTTCATGATCGCCGGCGATACAAAAAATATTAATTATACATACATTTCTGCCATGTAGGCACGTTGACATAAGGTAGAGGTTACAAAATTTATGGAAATTTTGTAATTTAGTATGGGTTTAGAGCAGTGGTGGGCAAACTTTCTTAATGGGGGTCAGAAAGTTTTAGAAATTACGGAGGAGGGCCGGAATTATAGCAAAAATTGCATTTTGTGTTGAAACATTTGATCATACAAAAACATTACAGCATTACACACTTGCACAAATATTAAATAATCAATTTAATTTTTATTCGAAGGCCCTGCCATGGTAGGCGTGTGAGACTAATGAAATTGCTTTTGATTTGCCTTAATATTTTCGAATGCAGGTTCGAGCTGTGACGAAGTAACAGCGCGAAAAGGTTAGTCTAGCTGGCTCCTTTACCTATGCGTCTATTATTCTACTAAGTAGAAGCTACTTTATACTTCTGGACCGTCAAAATATAATTATCGCGGGCCATATACTATTTATGTCGAAGGACCGTCGGCGGGCCGGATTAAATGCTTTCGCGGGCCGGAGCTGGCCCGCGGGCCGTACTTTGCCCATCACTGGTTTAGAGTCTTGGTTATTACATTTGCTACACTCTCGAGTCACCGTCAGCCTACAGCAGTCCACTGCTGGACATAAGCCTCTCCAACTGCACGCGATTCAGCTCGATTCTCGGCAACTCTCATCCAGTTGCTACCAGTCACCCTGCGAAGATCGTCGCTCCACCTAGCCTGAGGGCGTCCTACCTTACGTTTGCCGATTCGCGGTCTCCACTCAAGAACACGTCTACCCTAACGGCCATCGATCGGTTCTACGGCTAATGTGGCCGGCCCGTTGCCACTTCAGCTTGCTAATTCTGTGAGCTGTCGACAACTTTGGTTCTCTGCCGGATCACCTCATTCCGTGTTCACATTCACAAATTCAAATACACTATACAAATCTAAATGGTTCAATGCTAGTCTGATTGTCTACATTTCTAGATCAGTATTGTCAAAGTCAAAGCATTTATTTCAAATAGGCACATAACTTTCGAACGTCAACATTTACATTAAAATAAAATTGATTCTAGTCGCCCCTTCCAAAAGGTAGGTTCTTATGGAGAAGAATGGGCAAGAAACTTTTAAAATGTTTTACAATATTTGAATACATTAATGATGTGATTAAATGTGAAGACGATGCACCTACAATAAAATTACTATACCACAATAGGTAAAAATAATTAAAAGTAAAGCAATGCCAGATGAATATGCAAAATGTTCTCATCCTCTATTCTACTTTATCTGCCGAACGACTAAATGGTTGAAGTTCTAGCTTCCTAGTTTTGTTTTTAGTCAGTTTACGAAGTAGATAGAGCACAATAAACAAAATATTTTGTATGCAAAGGCGTTTCTATCTTAATTGATGAACAGACAAATGGCCGCTTTGAAGGTTTAAAATATCCAATAGAATACCGAAACGTAGTGCCGTGTTCTGACGATTAGTGTGTCAGCATTGCTTAAATACATTAAAATTATTAAAGTGCATTAACGATATTTTTAAAACGCTCGACAACATTGTCATGTTTGTCAATGTGGTGCCCCTCGGTGACACTTTTATATCGTGTCGTGCTGTAGTTGGAAAGTTGAGACGCATGACAGATTCACCGGACATTTCGAACTCATCTTGTGTGGTCTCGTCCTACTCATTTCACCGCAAAAACCTACCGATTCGCTTTTTATAAAACAAAATTACAATTGCATTTGCCCAAAAAGAATTAACACCCAAACTGAACCTTACCGCTACGTGATAAGAAACCGGAGCAAATAACAATATGTTTGCGAAAAAAACATTCAAATAATTGGCTTAGGACCTGTCAAAGCGAAATGATTTCGTCGCGACCGATATCTCCAATTAATTGTTGGAAATAAAAGGATTTTGTTCAAATAAATTTTCGTTTTTTTTTTTCTTATTTGCGACCTCCCTCGTCGATCACAGTGGGGGTGACGCTGTGACGACAAATGGAGAACTTTCGTATTGTTTAATCAATTTTCGATGAATAAACAACAAGTTATAAGCGATTTTAGCCGGTTTTTCTACGGAATTTGGATAAAAGTTGGACGATTTAGGGAAACTTTGGTGGTCCTGGTAATCCATTCGCTGAGTTTTGCATTAACTTTTTAGCAGAACATGGGAGGGAGTTCGGTACCTATACATTGCAAACATGTTTTGTTATGTAGATTTTATAAAAATGGTACCATTTTAAACAAAAGATATTTAACTCGATATATAGTTAGAATGAGCATTTACTTACCAGAGAAAAATAAAGTGTCCCAGGTCACAAAAACACAATTTTCAAGACGTAATGTTCCTATACTAATTGTAAAATTAAATGAAGTAAATACAGTTCTTCCTCAAGCACTTCTTCATCTCCACGGCTAAGACTTGTTATAGTTTATTTCTCTCAATTTCTCAACTCGTCCTCATCAAATTAAAACCAAATAAAGTGCAGGGTTCTTTATAAGATTTCTTGCACTTGCTGGCTTTATAATCAGATTTATTAAAACGGGTATAACAAAGTTTTTGCGAGCAGACTGCGAACTCATTTAGTGGGGACGGCAAAACGGAATTTGTTGTGAATTTACCTTTAAACATGTATTTTTACGTACGTTCAGTCTTTATTAATACACTAGCTGTTCCCCACGGCCTTGCCCGCGTGGCTGTCGTTTATCGAAATTATCCCACGGGTGCCTATGTTACTCCTTATAATATCAGCTATCTGCCAGTGAAAGTCGGTCCAGCCATTTTGGAGATTAGCTGGAAAAACAGACAGACCGATCCAAAATTCAAAACTTTTTAATAAGTACCGTATATACATACTTACATTTGCATTTAATAAAAAGCTGTTATTTTAGACCCCTAGCGTAGATATTTTTCGTAAGTTATACAAAAAAATAATCAGATGTTCCATACATTTTGACCGCGTAGGTATTGCACTTTTATAAGAAACACCGAATTTTTGTTTGTATAACCCACGATAAATTGCTACGCTAGGGGATCTAGAATGATATGCTGAATTCATGGTTACAGTTTCAACAAGGAGGAGGTTCTCTATTCGACTGTATGTTTTTCTTGTATATAAATATGTAATGCGATAACTCCAGCAATTGTGTATCGATTTCGGAAAACCTTTTTTTGTTTAAGTATAGGGTATGGCCTCAAGTGTGGATTTTGCTTGGGTAGATTACCATAAATAATAGGATTTTCTTTCTTCAATGCTTTCTTTGTTATAAAAACACTACAAAGAGTTAAAAAATACTTAATTTTCGGAAGTCGGCGGCAAAAAACATGAGAATATAACACCAAATATACCAACTTTTTTAAGTGTTTACTTTTGAAAACGGTTGTTATTGTTAAATGTTTTTTGATTAACAGCGTCACGCATTAAGTCATTACTTATTCAAAACTTAGGTATCACATGATTTGACGTTTTCACTTGAGAAAAGAGCATGTAAATAATATAATCTAGGAAAAAACTAAGAACTTATAGTTCGATTGGCAGAAAATGTCAAAGTAACTTAGCAGACTGAAGTCCGCCTCTGTTAACAAATTATGTGCTTTAAAGAATAAACTTACAAAGTAGTGAAAATAAGAAGCACTAACATTCCTATTTACAATATTAGAGTGTAAAGTAAATACCATTAATATAATATTAAATTAAAGTAATTTGTGGAGTAATGAAAGGCTTTATAAGGGCGTTTACAAACGAGCGGGCTCCGGCTTACAGAAGCACGCATTGATGCCTATTAACTGCCTATTTAAGGAAGATAGTTTGTAGGTGATAAATGGCTGTAATAACTGTATTTTCTTTTAAAGATAAATAAACACGCCATAAACCGTTACTTTGTGGATACCAAGGAGGTAAATGTGATTGATTGTTTTTTTTGCTGACGCTTGAAATATGGGTGCTGGGTGAAAATTGCTGTGAATTACGAGTTGTTTTCTCAATGTTGTCGTGCTGACGGTTTTTAAATGGCACCTGCGTTACTGGGCCTTCGTCAGACGACTGTAGAACATTCCTTATGACTGCGGTCCTCTTCCTCCCATAAAGGGGGTGTGGTCGACTGACTAGTCTACTAAGATTGACAGTAAACGCAAGGTAGTACAATGTTTGTAAATTGTATTACCGGTAAATAGTTTGATTAATTCAGCACAATACTTAGTTGCTACGAACAAGGCTCATGTCACAATGGACAAACTCTTGCACAAAAGCTTCTTTCTGCAATTCAGATTATTTGGTAAATATTTATGTTCGTAAATACTCCAAAACGTATGCCCCACCTTTTGTTTCCACTAAAAACCACACATACCGGCATTGGAATTAAATCCTTAAACCCCTGAATTATACGTTTACGCGCGCTAATGAAACCATTGGTACTCAAGTCAGACGCACGGCAAACGCTTTACAAAAATATCCAAGTAAAAATAGATAATTTAATTCAAGCGGTTACCACAAAATGGCCCAAAAATGCCACAGCAAGTCTAACAAGCGAAACACAGGTTTACAATATGCACAAAAACTGCACAGCAAATGTCCCGAACACGGTTCTAACACGGTCCAGAGCATGTCCCGGGTTTTTGTTGACATGTCCAAACTTGTCTACTTATGCACGAATCCGAAATGACGGCCGAGGCTGCGATTCTCGAAACGGGAGCGGAAAGAAAATCGATTTATTTCGATAAAAATTTGACCGAATTTATATTAGTGTTTGTGAAGAGAATTTGTAACCATTAGGAATGAATGAATTGGCCAGAGAATGGTGCAGCCGCCATGCTTAAAAGGTTTTCAAATAATTTCCAGAAACACTTTGAAGTGTTTTGTAAAATGTTCTCGGTAATCCTCGAGTTCTGGAATTTGATTGGTTCTTTACACAATAATCTTTGAATTGGAAATGCAACATTCAACAAAACACTATTGTGGTTTCTCTCGCAAGACGAAGGTAAAATAGTAATAGTTCTAGCTCTCAATAATGTTTATAGCGCTAAAGAGTAAAACTTTATTTCGAAGAAAGCAAAACGAACTTTCATCACAGTTCACAATAAGACAGGAAAACAAAATAATGTCCATTACGAACAATAATTTCCAGCATTTACAACGCAATATTTGTAAATAATAAAACTGCTCTATCTTCAATTCCGATTGACTTTTCATTAAGCCCGAAATGACTTTTCCATACAACGAAGTGAACGCAATAAAACGCTTCACTGAGATCCAAATATCGAGTAACACAACAAATGGGTCCCTTTAAATCGAATTAATACAATTCGAATGTCGGACATGGGTTCCAGTATACAAACTCTGGATATTTCCAAACTTTGTATAATGTGATGCTCTTAAATGTCCTTTTTGCGACTTCCATTTGACAATGCCTGTATTAATGTCCTTAAGTTCTCATGTTTGGGGATTTTTGTATTATTTGTTTTTAGTCTTTCGTGTTGTGTTAGGCTTCCTGTGTGTTTACTGCTTCTGTGGTAGTGACTTCGCAATCATATCTATTGCTACCTGAATTTGTTTGTAAATATTTTTATAATTTAATTTTTATTAATTTTTCTGACTGTTAAATATCATTTAAATGTTGTTTTAGATGACCTGGACAACGCAACTCTCTATCAGCGAATACGATGATGGAAAATTAATTCGATTGACCTAAGCTACCGAAAAGCTTACGGGGGAAGCGCCAGAGTGGCTCACGATATTCTAAATATGTATGTTACGTTTATGAAATTAGCAGGTCAGTATCGCGCTGTATATTAAACAAAATACGATTCGCGACCGTATCACGAAATGTCTTTACAGAATTATAATACTTCAAATAATCAATACCACTCTCTAAGTTCATTTAATCCCATTAGAGAGCTTTTTCATGAGGAGTCATTTAATGGGATTAAATTAACTTTTAATAATTAACGCTTTTTCCGTTACGTAAAAATTTTTCTTAACGGTTTCTAAATTTCACTCCTACTGTAAGCTGCGTAAAATAATTTCGTTCCAATAATAACAACAATAACATTAACCCATTCACTCCATCAAATGCACGAACCAAACCCACAATAGTTATAACCCTTTTATCACATTTGAAAATATTAATTACTGGCAACAAAAATAAAAGCAACAGTGGCTACATAATATATAAAAAAAAAACTAAACAAATAAATGAATCCCACTGATTGCGTATCGCGCCATCTTAAAACCGTTCATTAACTGGGAACTAATAACCGAGAGAATGACTGATGTTCTGGTAACCACACTCTCGGCTTACAAAGGATATGTCTTGGTTTTTAATATACAGGGGTTATTTTAAGCACGAGCTTTTGATGGTTCAAATTTCAAAGTTGGTAGTCTATAAGGTATGGTTTCCCAAGAATGAGGTGGCCACCACATAGCGTCCGCAGTTTACCGTCGAATGACGTCACTGAAACGTTATTTTTGATAGTACCAGCGATCTGCCCTGGCTTTGTACGGATGTACAGAGTATGTGATGGAGGTTGTGTAACTATAAAATGTCTCCCCGTGGCGTGGACAGCAACGGGGCATGTCAGCCGACCACCCGTTTTGCTGTTTGCGATTAATATCTAATTTTTTATCGGTGATAATCTTCTAAGTTATTCATTTTTATAATACACACATCAAAAAAGGTTTGAGATCACTTTGAAAAATCGAAATCTTTTTTGTTATGGTAGATTATATTACGATTTCTTCTGCTTTTTAGATTCTTTATTTAAAAATATAGATTTAGAATATAAAACAATAAAACAGTTCAATTGTTTTTCCATATAAAAGGCTTTCAGTCCTAGCTTACGCTCATTCAGAAATCTGTTTTGGTTAATTTTAACGGATTTAAAATACTTTTTCGAGGAAAGTTGTGATTGAAAAAATGCCAAGAAGATTATCAGAAGTTTTACTAGCAAGAAGAGTAACTTTGAGGGAAGAAGGATACACCACGAGAGAAATAGCATGCAGAGTTGCTATATCCCAATCCTGTGTCGTGACCACGGTGCAGAGGTACCACGGGATGGGTAATTTTGCTGACCGACCCCGCAGTGGTCACCCAACTGTTTTTATTGCTGCCCAAAAGCACTATATTAGATTGCTGGCAGCCCGTAACCCAACAATCAGCGCTACTAAAATAAAAGCAGAAGTTCAGGCCGCCTTTGGGCTTGAAGTTAGCACTCAGACCATTTGGAATTGCTTGCACCAGGGTGGATTACGTGCACGGAAGTCTTGGCGAGCTCCTCTGGATTTCCGGCAACGACAACGACGAAAATTGCAGTGGGCTAGGCTTCGGCAAAATGAAGAAGAAAACATTTGGCAAAAACGTCTCTTCGTTGACGAATCGCGAATCGGTACTCATCTAGATAACCGACGTGTCCGTGTCTGGAGAAGACCAGGAGACCATGAAAGGCAAAGAACTGCCACTGGAACAGTGCAGCAAGGCGGAAAATCGGTGTCCTTTGGGGTAGTATTATGATTGGAGCTAGAACGCCTCTGATCCCGTATCGAGGCGTCATCACAGCAGATATGTATAGAGCAGTTGCTATTGATGTAATTGTCAGACCATTCCGAGTAAACCGTGGGCACCAATTAGTACTCAAGTCAATTCGTACTCAAATTCAAGAATGCGACAGGTTACCCCGAGAAATGCTGGATAACTTGATTCTCAACATGCCCAGGAGGATCACCGCATGTGTTCGAGCCAGGGGAGGAGTTATATTGTATTGAATTAAAACCTTTTATCAATAAATTGTTGTTTAAGTTTAGTTAAACAGTCTTTTTCTTTCTATCAAATTTCTGTTACAATTGCATTATGATTCATTACTATTTTTTTTTAATAAAAAATAACAAAATAGTGTTTGTTTTTTAATTTCAAACAGGGTATTTATATTTAAAGGAAACACACAAGAAAGAATTTTTCTTGATAAAGTTCAATTTAATATATTATATCAGCTTATGATAGTGATCACAAACTTTTTTTGATGTGTGCTTACTGTCAGTCGTTCTACACCAGTCAACTTTAGTACAAGTACACGAAGAGTGCATACAACACTCTTCGTGTACAATATAATAACGCGTTTCGGTTCTTGCTCAACCTGCCCTGGCGGTATAGTGCGACTGAGATGTTAGCTGAGAGCAGAATAACCGACTTCTTTGCGCTCATGGGGAACCTCAGGGCGTCGTTCTTTTCGCGTGTGATGGCAAGTCAAATAGTATTGTCAAAGCTGTTTTTCATTCTATGCATTTACTGAGGAAGACAAAATAAATGTACTCACCATTATTACGGAGTACATTTGTTTTGGCTTCCTTGGTGTGAAATGGTGGGTTGTTTTATTGTTATTTTTATTTATTTTGTTTTTATGTGCGTTTGTTTAGTTTATCTTTTTGTTTTTGTTTTAGTATAAGTTTTTTAAATTTAAATTTTATGGTTGCTAATGCCTGAAATAAACGATTAATAAAAAATAATAAATAAATAATAAAATACTGTTAAGGGTAATTTTGATCTACTTCTAATTGGATGAGGATTAACATTGTATTGTTTAAAATAGCTCACAAATAACCCATTTTTTAGTAATATGTAAAAGATAAAGATGGTTACTGTGGGTTATCCTTAGGAGTTTATACCATGCCATATATGACTTTTTTTAGATATACAAATCCGAAGTATATTATGTTGATCTATCTCGTAAGGTTTAGCCAGCGTTTCGTATTTTTATGCTTATACATATAAACCTTATGAAAGAAATTCTCTAATTAATAGTGAAACCTGTATCAAAATCGCTTGCGTGGTTTAGAAGTAAGCAGAGAAACTGACAGATGGAAAAAGCGATTTTATTCTATTTAGAGAAGTTGGTCTGTTTTCCTGGAGAGCGTTATTTGACATACCCCAGCGCCATCATTTTCAAGACAGACGTCACTCCAGCCGGTACGTGTCGGCCACCGCTCTTCTAGGAAACCGTACCTTTATTGACATGTGTTTCAAGAAAATTATAATATATGATTTTGTAATTAAATTAAACAGTTTTTTTTTATGTTGCATTAACAATTAAATACCAACTTAACAATTTTGTTGTTTGGGAATCCCTATTTGAAGTTGAATGAAGTTTGATTTAAAACCAGTAACGGTATGTTTTCTAGGAATTGACGTAATTAGGGTTATAATGAATGAAGTGATGTCACTTCATTCATTATAGTCGGAACTAGTCATATAAATAATAATGCTAATAGGTATACTTTCAATCACAGTGAAACCAAAGTTTCTTTTTTAAATAGGTACATCTTGGAAATATTGCTTATGAGGTTAATGTATACTTTTCCTGTTCATGAACACGCTTTCAAGTGGTATTTAACCCTTGGCATTTTGTCACTTTACTCGTCCAGCGTTTTTATTTTAATACATGTTTCACTAACAGAGATAAGTTCCTACTAATTTAATTTGTTTAATAACTTTTTTATTTAAGTATTCGTACATACTTTTTATAGGTAGCATGCAAAATTAGTTTAAAAAAGAATATTCGAGAAATTGTCATGACGTTTATTGACAGTTCTTTCAAAGTTAACTATTATTGAGAACTTTCATGAATACGGCTCTGTAACTGTTACTTTTAGGTTATATCTTCCACTGCCGGGCAAATTCCTCTCCGCATGACTTCCAGCCCTCGCGATTCTAGGGTAATTTGAACCATCAACAAGTCTCTCTCTCTCTCTCTCTCACATCAACACTCGTTTGTATTGACTAGCTCGTCCTCTATTTTCTACGGGGTCTACCGCACCGTCTTCTGGCTGTGTCAGGGCGCCACACTATGGTTATTTTGGCCGGCAGCTCATTGAGCATACAGCAGACGTGTCCAGCGCAGTCACGCTTCAACTTTCCGGCTATTTCAGCAACGCAAAATACGGCTGTAACCTTTATTAATCTTCACCTTCCGCCTGACACAGGTCCTCACCGGACATGGCTGTTTCGGGAGGTTCCTGTTTCGGATAGGGCGGGAGGAAACGCCCGGGTGTTTCCATTGCGAAGATCGCCCAGAGGACACGGTGGAGCATACGGTGGAGGTCTGCCCAGCTTGGGCGGAGCAACGCCGTGTCCTCGTGGAGGTGATCGGCGGCGGCGATCTCTCGCGTCCGACCCTGGTCCAGGCCATGGTACGGAGCGAGAGGGCATGGCTGGCAGTCGCCTCCTTCAGCGAAGCAGTTATGCTCGCAAAGAGGGAGGCGGCGCACGTGAGGGAGATGCAGTACATGCGCCCTCACAGCCGTGGCCTTCGCAGGAGACGCCCTGGGCGTCGGGAATCCCAGGCTGATTCCCGGCCACCGTAGGCACGGGCTTGCGGACGGCGAGTAATGGGTACCTCGCTGTCCGGTAAGGACCAAGCCCGGGTCGACGGCGCGTTGTGTTCCACGCGCGCCTCAAAGAGATGTCAGCAGCAACAGAGGGGCCCGCAAGGGCCGGTGCCTGCCGGGGGTGCGGGTTGTTCGAAAGAGATACCGCCGCCCCTGGCACACAGGCAACTGAGGGAACACGGGTGGGTTTTAGTCAGTAAAAGTCTGACACGCCCTCCCGCTCCACCCAGAGCGGGAGAAGTTATTTGATGATTTCCCACCCAGAAAAAAAAAAAAAAAAAAAAAAACCTTTATTAATCTACACCTTTGTCCGTATTATCCATCTGTCATGGTGCCCCTACATCGGATGAGTAACACGTCTCATTATAATAATTTCACACGTCCTGCTCGCTCGGGAGTAGTGATAGTAAAATAGTAATTATGATAAAAGCTGCCAGTAATCGGATAGCTGTGTTTTTGTTTGCTCTAGGTGTTAAGTAGTTAAGTGCTTGTCAGTTTTTGTAGAAAACAATCTCTCAATTACTTCGTCATCTGCCTAGTCGACTGTTAAAAAGCAAGGAATGACAGTCGGGACCAAGTGCCTTAACGTGCCGTTCGAGACACGGAGGGGTCTCAGTATGTAATGGATTGTCGCCCATCCACGAACCGAATTAGGCATGAGTTGCTTAACCCGGGTTAGACTTCAGTTCCTTATCAGTGTATTTTTATTAGAAGTGAGAAAGAATAGGTAGTAGGGCTTACTAACATTGAAATTTGTATGAAGTGAATTTTGTGTATTCTCATTTAATTATTTTTTTCACTTCTGCTTTTTAGTGAGTCATCATTTCTGCATCACTCGATATGCTATAAATGTTCCCTTTCTGATCACAACAGAGTAAATAAATTAATAATATAAAGTATTAGGAATCTACGAAGTAGTAAATTTGGCCTAATTTTATGGTAAATCTTATCGCAAAAAGATCCCAGTTCCAGTTTTCCAGGATATTAATAATAATTAAATTACACGTAGCAAATATTTTTACCTCCTTATTAAATTAAATGAACCTTAGCCAGCCGCCATTTGAGGTTTCATTTATCATTAAATTCGTATTTTACCTCATTATTTTTATCTAACAAGAGTCATAATTACAATATTCGTAAGTAAATTAATAATTTAACATTAAATAGGTGAATAATCGTAAATTACAAAATTAACAATATAATTTATATTCGTATTAGAAACCGCAAATTAGTATGGTGTATCTATTTTACAGTGAATCGCTCTCTTCACTCAGCCGCAATAAGCTGGATAAAGACATTTATTATGAAGTTACTATTCAGCAGGAGGGCGGGCTTGTGGCTAAGTAACAATATCCGCACGGGTAGATCTATCAAGTTAAGCTTCGCTTGCCGGGGTTGGTCCGAGGATGGATGACCATCTTTACATACCAAGACCCCTCCGTGATTCAGAAAGCAAGTTAAGTCAGTGGTCCCGGCTGTCATTCGTGGATCTTTTACAGTCGTCATAGAAGCCTAAGTCTGACAACCAGTCTCACCAAGGGGTATTACCCAGTAACTGGGTTGTCCAGAAGAGATAAGCAGTCGTCCTATGTAAAATTCTGGTATTCAGCAGCATCCGGTTAGACTGGAAGCCGACCTCGACATTGCTGGCTAGGGAGATGATGATTTTTCGGCAAGAGTCAGACATAACCCTCTGTCCGCCCGGGCATCAGTGAGGGTTTCCCTACGAAAAGTATTCAAAAAATTAACGATCATTCCAAATGAAGAAGTATTCAAATATGAATATTATTTGGGTATCCCAACAAAAAAAAAACAGTCTGGTGTATTTTTATAAAAAAACGTTAATACAACATTTTTTAAATAAATTACAACTGACTTCCAAAAACAGACACTTCAAACCAAAAACTGCACTTCAGTCAGCTAGGAAATGCCGGCGCCA
Organism: Polymixis lichenea; assembly: GCA_949091785.1. Lineage (NCBI taxonomy): Eukaryota > Metazoa > Arthropoda > Insecta > Lepidoptera > Noctuidae > Polymixis > Polymixis lichenea. Next base: position 21,324,080 of record OX420942.1, on the reverse strand, counting down.
TCTAGTTTTAAAGTGTTGACCAACAAAATATTGAACTGTGAAAATGACTTAAAAGAATAAATATTTCATTTCAAACTGAAAAATAACTTAAGTTTCGGAAGTCGGTGTCTGTCTCTAAGAAAAACAACAATAATCGTATAATAAAAGTGATTACCTATTAGTTTTAAGACATCTTATGTTCCTATGTTTAAGAAATAAATTATTGTGATTCGGAAAAGGCTATAAATCTTGAGCATGGTCCTCATTTACAAATATTTTCAAATAATTTGCTGCGAGTATGATGAATGTATGATGTCATGATGCGAGAAGCACAGAACCGGTCGAAGTGGCGGTGCTTGGGGGAGGTCTATGTCCAGCAGTGGACGTCTTTCGCCTGAAATGATGATGATGACGAGGATTATTTCCCATTTTATTGATTCCAGAGGTTTTGATAATGATAAATGGCTTTAATGTGTCTCACCTAGAAGTTGTATATCTACGTATACTTTCGCAGCACCCTCCAGTTGTAAAATAGAGCTAATTCTTTGCCAAAAGTACTATATCGGTGTAAATAAATAATACATAAACCCTTATCTATGCAAGTATAACAGCGCAAAACTAGTATAAGAAAACAATATCAATACAAAACTAGATATCTTTTATCAATGGACATATACAAATTGATAGTATACACTATAGATACGACCAAATGAGACGGAAATATAAAAACGCTAGCGATAAAGCGAGAAACAAAATAAAAGTAAAATGTAACCTCAATTTTATTGTAGCCTTATAAGGACTGGACAGAAATGATTTTATTCTAAAAGATTTCAATCCAATTCAATATCGAAACTACAGCAAATAAGGTTGAAAATCAATTGGTTGATAAACAATCGTACCGTGTGCAACCGCCGACGCTGATTATGACAAGTAAATTATAGTAATAAAGCGGTTTCAAATGGTTAAAATATGTTTTTAAGGTTTTAAAGTTGTTAAGATATTATATATTGATAGTGATCGGTGTGAAAGTTAACGATTACTCCCTTGTTTAGAGTAATGCACTTGCAAATACAGTTGGGTGGAAATTGAGAAGTCATGTGAAGCTGTACTTATCAAAATGGTAATATAATTATAATCGCAAAATATTATATTCACTGATAAAGTGTGTGTTTATTGGAGACCGAGGGAGACTGACCTACCGTGATACAGTTTTTACTGGTATGGAGATCAGTATGAATTACTCTCTAACAACCATATACGCTCGACATGAGATGTTATTTTTTTTGTTTTTTTTTTTATACAACGTGTAACATAAGTAACGCAGGACCTCATACACCTCAATATTGAGTATTGAGTTAAAAGCCTAATAAAACGACCAAAACACTTTTTTTTTAAGGATAACCGTTAATATTACGAAAATCTTTACTTTGTGCATTAAAACTTGAGCCTTATCGCCTTGAAATGGGATTGAAGTTTCTTTGGCTCAATTACTGGTAGGTATGGCAAAATACATATTAAAAAAGAAATAACCGAATTAAAAGTTACTGAAATCGATTCAGTAGTGAATTGGGAACGGGCTGGTTTCGGGTCTTGCGTCCATTCTGTTACACCTCGTGTAAATATCAAATGTAATTCAATATTCCTAAGGTTGTAATTGTGCTGCTAGAAATAAATGTTATTTTTTTATTATTATATTATGTACTTAATCCTAAAAAAACCTGCCTTTTGTATTATTTTTTTCGTATATTTTTTAAATAACTAACGACATAAGGGAGGAACACTGACTCCCAAGTCACAGGTACATATAAACTAGATACTACTTTTGTATGTTGTAAATGTAATGTTTGCAACAATGATGTCACTTTCTTTTAAATGAATATTTTTTTATATTTCTTTCTTTTTAATTTTGCGTAAGTAGCATTTGTGCACTGCTCATCAGAGCAAAATACTTATTGCAGTATGAGTTAATAAGAGTCATCTTTTCTAAAACGTTACAGTTTCATTGCTTATTAGTCGTTTAGGCTAGATTGTAATTATGCAAAAAAAAATACAATCTAAACGAATAAATCCCCAGTCAACAACAAGCGAGGAGGGTGACTAATCAACCGGGACACTTACGGACTAACGGAGGACAGTTTTTAAATCGTTTTATAATGTTATTTTTCGATAGATGTTCTTTAGAATCATGATGACAATCGGCTAATATTTTATGCCCACTTTGTCAGCTAGATCTAATTTGAATAATTAATTAGTGCGTGGGTCGTAAAATCACCTTGTTTACTAGTCTCTGGTACTACTTGGTTGTTAAAAGACATTTATTTAGTTGGATTATTGGGTAGGACTTGCCGATTTATTAATCACTGGCTTTGCCCGCGACTTCGTGTTATTTTGACTGATGATTATCGACCCTTATTTAAATGAATTTTGTTTCTTCTCTCACTGCCCAAAAACGTCGCACACATAGAATTAACAGGTATATATCAGATAACTCGGCAATTCTACTAAAAACTTACTTCTTATAAATGTGAAAGTTTGTGAAGATTTCCGGATGTTTGTTAGTCAATCACGCAACAACGGCTGAACGGATTGGGATGAAATTTGGCAAAGTGACAGTTTATAACCTGGATTAACACATATAATACTTTTTGTCTCGGTATTACGTTTTCGCGGGATAATTTTCGACCTTCAAGCGGGCGAAGCCGGTGGCAAAAGCTAGTTTTAAATATTTGATACCAGCAGGCTTAGCACGAGCACCGATTTGTTGACGAAAGAATAGACATGACTATTAACTAAATGATGTACAATAGGAGAAGATAGCTATGTTTTTCTATTAATTATCACAGTAATGCGTTCTAAACGAATCATGATTTTGTAGATAATCGTATACACTTTGTGGTCATCGAGTAGAAAGTTTGTTGTCCGTGTGATTTTGACAGTTTGGGAAGAAATATTTCTTCTGAAATAGTCTACATATAAAAGGACGTAGACAAAGATCGTTAGAAACGAAAGACAAAATGACAGATTGTAGAAGGATATCTACAGTGCGATGTCAAAAATGGAGAAACGAAATGTGACTTTGTATCGAAAAAGCACTGTCTATTCTTCGTAGAAATAGAAAGCGTCATGCTAAGCCTGCAGGGAATTTTGAGCAAGTGGTTTGTTAACTCGTCATTATCTTCTAGCATAGCCTTATCCCTACTATGTTGAGGTCTAAGATCGTCCTAATACCAGAATTTTACATGGAGTGACTGCCTATCTGACCTCCACAACCCAATTACTGGGTTTCTTAACTACGTTTGAAAATTGTCTCATCTATTTATAAGAAACAAAACATAAGAAGATAAAGCACGCTCGTCTAGTAGATGCCTATTTACTCGTTTAGAGATATGAGGAACAGGGTGTAAAGTTCACTAATACTCTATTGGTAAAGGAGGATCCTCCGACCAGACGGGTGTTGTCTGGTGGGCAACTGCCCCACGGTTGATGTCGGGATTTTGTATATATGTAGATCGCGCGGTAAACTCTGCCTACGCGATGTAGTTGCGGTGTGACGTCAAGTCTTTACGTAGTTTGCATATGGCGTTGTAGATGGCGCCACTTCACTTTTTGTGTTTTTTGTTGATTGGAAGTTTTTCGTATTTGGCATTGTAGATGTCCGCCACACTCGCAAGTTGAAAAATCCAACCATTTTTCCTTCAATACTATGAAAAGGTTAGATTCCAGTGAAATAAAGTGTTTCACATCAAACTACACTGACCACCGCCCATCACTGTTGACACATTCCAATTCACTATCACTTTCATAGACAAACATACAAACACTTTTACTACAACTACCCAAAATTCCTCGAATATGTCCCATACGTCGAATGGACGCTATAAAACGACATATTACTAAGAAATTGACACGATGATAACAATATAAAAGTATGCAGTTTGTCCTTGATTGTGTGACTAATTGTGCTAATGTTTCGACTGGCTTTGCCATGGCGATCACGTTCGGCATACAAAGTGGTATAACAATGACATTTATGTTGCATTATCCACCAATCATTGGTGCTTGCATATTAAGATGGTATATTGACGTCTGTGGTTCGTTCGTAGCTGTCAAAACGCGTACGTTTAGCTACTGTTCGTCAGTAAAGCTGACGAAAATAGTATGTCTTGAAGAAAGTGCTCAAAAGGATGAAACGACGTTTTCAACTCTTGCTAAGTAAAAATGAATGAGCATATATCAAGACCCTTCCGTGTCTCGGAAAGCTCGTTAAGCAGTTGGTCCCGGCTTTCATTCGCTGATCTTTGGTAGTCGTAACGGGTCGTCAGAAGTCCGAATTTCTAACAACCAGTCTTACCAAGGGTATCGTATTACCTAGTAATTGGGTAATGGAGGTCAGATAGGCAGTCGCTCCATGTCAAATACTGCTATTCAGCTGCACCCGGTTAGACTGGTAGCCGATCTCAATATAGTTGGGAAAAGGCTAGGCAGATAGGAAGAATAAATCAAACATAAACAATATTATATGTAACAAATATTTGTGGCATACCTACGTAAGATGGGCTCGCGATTATTTTTATGTGACGACTAAAAGCGGTGCAATAAGAGTCACTTTTCGAGCAGGTGTGTTGAAAAATCATTAACATTGTCTAGGCAATGTTATTGCCTATTGGAGTTACCCCGTAAACCCGGGCCAAATCGCCTAATATTAAGGTCAGTTTAAACGCGTCCGTCACTATTCACTTAGTTAAGCAATTGTAACAACGCCAGCCGCCACGTGACGCCACGTTTTTTAGAACTAAACAAATTAATATGCCAGTACATAATTGCAAAATTGATGGCCTGTGAATATTAAATATTTCCGTGTAGATTGGAGGTTGATAACATTTGCCTATTGTTTTGGCAACAAATATACAGGGTGGCTGGGACATCGACGCGCTGCTGCTCTGCGTCGACATTTTTCGTCGGTCATTATGACCGCGTAGGTATTGCACTTTTCTATGAAAGAGCAATTTTTTTTTCGTTTATTGTATTAGTCAGGACATTCAGCGAAGGCTCTTTGGCGGTTATTTAATGTCAAATTACACATTACCTTTTAAATACTTATAGAAATTGGCGATGACCAATGAAATGGACAGACCTTGTCGCGTTTAGCATGGCAATAGCGGTCATTGACCCAACTACATTTTCTAGTACATATTTTTAATTTGAAAAACTGAAATAAAGTCCGTTTGTGTTCCGAAACAACATCTATCGTGGTCATCAACATGTTCCAATAATGAAAAACCATACATAGTATAGTATTTAGGTTCCTGCGGATAGATATTAAGGGGAAGGACAATGACCGCAATTACCATGCTAAAATGCAATAATTATTCAACTTTAAGGGAGAACCGCTAGGGTAACCCGCAAAATTTTATTAAGTTTTTTTGCAATTGACAGGTGTCAGGTTGTCAGTGTCAGGCTGTTTATTGTACAAAACATAATTTGCGACTGTATTACGTATGTATTTACAGAATTATTATCATTAGAATCATCAACACACCCCTCTACATTTTTAATCCCATAGAAATATTTTTTGATGACCGACATTCAAAGCTATATTCAAAATAGCATCGAATTTTCAATCAGATGACCCCTTAAGGTGTCGACTTTTTTTCCATACAAACTTCGGGAATGTACTACTCCACTGCTCGATAATGTATGTAAAAAATTAAACATGGTATGGTTTCGTCTCATTATTAACATTATATGTACGGAAACAGAAAACAAAAATAAAAAAAAAACCCATTAAAAGTTAGGAGCCAACAAAGATTCGTTTTTCTTGCAAATTTAACCTAACTTTGGGCGTGTTTAAATAACAATAGAAGTGTAAAATGTCCATACCGACAAAGTTCAATTATCGAAAAGTTCAATAAACTTTATTTGTCATTGATTTATGCAGTGGTTTTTTTTATAAAATCCGGTCTTCCGAAGGACTTTTTTTATTTTTTTACGCGATTGTTTTACTATAATTGATCCTGCATCTCACTCAATAACATTATGCGTGTAGACTAGCGTCTACTACGTCAACGCTCATTACTGATACTGACGGACACGAAGCCCGGTGACACAGCGTGGTTTTTAGTCAGGCCCACCAGTGAGTTCTAGCCCGCGACTAGATTCCCCTTAACTACAACACGCAATCAACCCGTCAAGATCTCAACAGTTCAAATACACAGTTAAACTCTTTTGAACCAGCTATAAATCCGGCAAGCTCCGAGTTATTTTAATAAACAATTAAACGGGTATCTCACGTTCTCCAGCCGAAACAGGAAGACATTTCGAGTATTTCCCCAAATAAAATAATTGACGGCGGCGTTATGTCAAGCGTCTTTAAAAGCGAATAAAGTGTACTTACGATGTCTTTTAATTATATAATTACTTAATCAAAGCGATAAATAAAGGGGGACGGTGGAATTCGATCTGTCGGGTGTAGTTGGCGTAATATGATTTTAATGTAGGATTGTATTTAAGGGGATGGTCACTATCAGAATAAAATCATAATCGATGTAATTAATTACTAATAATAATTGTAATAATCATAATATATCTGTGATGTATCGTTTTCGGTAAAAACTACTTAGTAAGTTTGATCATTTTATGGCCACCTATTCAAAATATTGGAACGGGTAAAATGTTGACTAGGTAGGATCTTTAAATTTTCTGGAATCGATTTAACTTTTATTTACAATATTTTTTTAAACATAATTCACATCACACATCAGGGGCGCAGCCTCCATACAACCCGATTCCTATCGGCTTCCCTTTGAAAGAAACACTCTTTTTAGTGTCTATTAAGAAAGTGTATCAGTGTATCAAAACACATTACAGATATTTCATACTACCTTAAACATCATATAAGATTACAAAACATTACAAAAATGCCATTTTTTTATGTCTAAACCAAGAATTCCGACCATAGCTGCCGTTAAATTTAGAAAAGTAAAGGAATTACTGAACTTAGATGTTATCTAGAGTTTATGAGAACTGAAAAAAAAAATCTTTTTCTTCCCTCCAATAAAAATCGTAGCTTCGCCACTGTCACACATCATTACGCCTCGTCCCCTGAAGGTTTGAGCAGTGGTAACCCTATTGGTATCAACTGGGCACAAATCCATCGTATGCTACCGAGAAAATGTAGATAGAAAAACCCAATAAAACTTAGCCCAACCAGGGAATCGAACCCGAATACCTCAAAAATAATTGTAATATACAAAAACGATACAAATTATTCTAGATTTGACAAAGTATAATTTAGTACGAAGAAAAGTCGAAAGGAAACACCTTAATGTGATCGTTCGTCATTTTAATGCGACTTGTAAAGTTTCAGCTGAAATATGAGCAAAGTTTCATGCATCGTTCTTTAGTTCACTCATGTGGGGATTGGAAAATCGTTCCGTAAATTGCTGAAATGGAAATTGTATCGTGAATAATTTGTAATGGGTAATGGGGATTTTTTCGTCTCAGTTTAAAACTTTTGTCTGGAGGTTTTCTGGACTGAAATCTGTCCATTGACTGTTTTTTTTTTAATGACATTTTTTTCTTGAATTCGGGTGTACTATTTGATACTTACGAGAATTCAGAATTTTCATACTTTACATGTGTTCGAACACAATAATAAAATGAGTAGTCTTTTATTCTGGACCTAGCAATTGTCAATTAGCAGGGTTAATTTTTTAAAGTGAAAACTTCATAAGGCACCTTGAGCGATTTTTGGTAGGGGAAAACCCGTCGGTTCGCGTCACCGACATGCTAATGTTAACAGTGGATATAGTTTTCGTAATGTTAATTATTTTGTATTGAATTAATTTTATCTAACTGAACAGACAGCTGTGCTGCTGCGGAGTTTGTTGCGCCATTTTCTTCTTCCCATCTAAAGCACTAGAAAGTGGTGAAGAGCGGCCGTTTTTGGGGGACTGTTTAATACAATATTGACGTTCGAAAAGAGCCGATTCTCATTCTTATTTGAATAAATGACTTTTGATTATGAAGTATTTTTAGTTATGAATATGACGTATTGTGCTTCGCCAGCAGTCAATCTACTTTAAGTTTTCACTTCTGTCCGCAGTCTCCATGGCTGCCTATATTTTTTAAGCTTGGAATTTAAAGCTACCTATATTTTTTAAGCAGTTACAACTGACTTCTGTTATTTACCTACCCTTTACTTCAAACTTAAGACCTTTTAAGGAAGGTCATCTGTACACTTTGTCACCAAAACCGAAGCCGACAAGCAGGCCATTAGTTAAAACAAAATGTCACGCATAAAATTAACTCTGTCACAAATGCATAAATTGATCTAAAATTGTAATTAGTCATTAAGAAACTAATTAGTGCCTTAACCAAAACGGGTTAGTGGACACTTTTTAGTGTCGCGACATTTTTTAGTTAAATAGGCGGTGCCATAGAGGACGGTACCCTGCAGTTAGATGTAGCAATTATTAAGTGACGTACAATTGTCACAGACAGACTGACAAGACACCGCTTGATCTATATAAATGTCAATACGTAACGTATAGGACACAATGGCACCGCCACATAAATGTCATATGTTTGTAAACATGAGAATTCTTCATTAGAGTTGGTTTCTTTTAACAGAAGCGGTTTATATTATTTAGTCTGGGATCCCCACTGTGACTTCTACAAGTCGACTTTGAATATATTGACTATCAATCATTCAGGGGGTTGAAGTATTCATGAATGTAACGTCTTAATTTTTATATTTTTCCATCTCTGAAATAGCAAATTAATATTATTAGGTAAAGTGAAAATATTTTTGTGACAATATACGAGTATAAAACATAGGTACGTTAAGAGTTCCTGGAAGGACATGGGGAGGATTGGGGAGGCTACCGGTGGGACAATATGTGGGACGGGTAGGACGGGAAAAACTTCGAAGACATCCACAAACCCGCACTGGGCCCGCATGGTGGATTAAGACCCACTCCCTCTCACACAGAAGAGGCCCGAGTCCCAGCAGTGGGAATACTATAAACTGATTATACTTAATCGGTAGGTACGTTTACATTGTCGAATCAAAGTTAGTTTAAAGTTCCTTCTTACCCACTTGTAGGTAATGTTGGATAAATCTGGACCAACGTACTTGTTGTATGAACCTACAGCAAAAAGTTTACCTCATATCCAGATTAGTTTTGTGGTCAGTTATAAATAGATGATTATTTTATGAGCCCATAATTGATTTTATTTGCGTTTCAAAATACCATTTTAATAAATCACCTGCAGGTGTTATATACCATTACTGGATGTTATCTATACCTAGCCTATGGTTTATTTTTAGGTTTATGGTTGCATTAATAATTTTTGTTACCTATTTTCCATAAATTTGCAACAGTATTGTAAGTAGGTGCACATAAACTTGGTTAAAAGCACGTAGAACAGGATACCTATTGAATAATTCAATTGGCTGTTGTTTTGTCTGCCAACCAATAATTAAACACTTGAATGGTAGCACAAACAGGCGCGACGCGACTCTCGTAGAACAATTTCTATGAAAACTTCAACGAAATTGTTCTAAAAGTGTCGAGTCGCGCCGGTCTGAAGAAGCCTTTAAACGAAAGCGTCGGGGTAACTCGCGAAATTTAAATTTTATTAAATTATTTATATAGTTCGCAGGTTAGTATTAGGTTGTAAGTTGATCTAAATATGGCGGCTGTAACAAATATGGCTTTACAAAATTATAATTATTGGAAAAAGCAATACAACTCCTTATGTCAGTCCAACCAAGGGGTATGACAACCCCATTTTTATGTCCACGCAATCACTGTCTATTCCAAGGTTGCCTGGAAGAGATCGCAGAAAGCGATAAGGCTGCCCATTGTATGTTTTTAGTGTTATTTTTTTTTTGTCATGTATTTTCTGGTGTACAATAAAGCATATATAAATAAATAAATAAATATCGTGTTATCCGGCAACTAGGTTGTGGAGGTCAGATTCGCTCTATGTAAAAGACAGCTGCATCCGGTTAGACTGGAAGCTGACCCCAAAATAGTTGGGAGAAGGCTAGGCAGATGATGACTTTTGAGTAGTGTCGTGGACGTCCATCGTCCTTTCTGATCAAACTTGATTGCTAAATGAAAAATGATTTTATTTCTGTAAGTAGATTTGTAAAAACACTTTTACACGTCAATCTTATTTTTGAAACTAGATGAGGTCGGCGTTTCCTATCTGACTACTCTGAGAAGAAAGACCGAAACAAACTCAGAGGTCACAGTCTCTTTTAAAGTCCAGACATAATCTTGGTCAGATCATGTGAAGACCATGTGGATTGGTGTCTTTCGAGGAAAGAACCACACAGATTGAGCGGACTTATCCAGTCCTTGATTTTTTTTTTTCAGTCTTTTGAGTCTATGAGGTTTTGATTAGGCTCAAGTGGCTTAAATGTTACGCAAAGTTATGATTTTCTCAATCAAATCTACGAAATAAATAGTATCTAGTACAGTTACCGACACCAACATTCCAGTTTCTCAATTAGGTCATAAGTCTTTCATTAGGCAAGCCTTTAAAAAATCCTCTTGCCATCCGAGCCGTACGAATTAAAAAATCAATTAACAATAATTAGTCAACTTGTTCCTGAGAAATAGTTCAATTTAGTTTTTTGATAAATGTCTCATGTAACATTTTATGCTCATTTTGGCTTTTAACCCGTTCGGTGTCGACGGGGGGTAGATTGGACCCCCGATGCAACTGCCCATATCCTGTCAGAGTCCACTTCACAATAAGTTTTGAACGACAAGACACCTGCCTGGCCATCGTCTGCAGTTTTGGCGCCCAATTAAAAATGAGGCGCGAAATGTCGAAAGACCTTAGCTGCTGATTAAAAATATAATAATAGATAAACGATTATAATCGATGCAGAATGCCCTTATTTAGCATGTTGATAATGGTGAACAGAATTGTTTCATTAAGTGTTTAAGTATTTTAACGCAAGATTGTAAAACTGTCATCAATTTTTCTTAATTGACGTGTGTTGCCGTGTTGTCAAAATCATCATCATCTGCCTAGCCGTTTCCCAACTATGTTAGGGTCGGCTTCCAGTTTAACCGGATGCAGCTGAATACCAGAATTTTACATGGAGCGACTGCCTATCTGACCTCCACAACCCAGTTACTGGGTAATACGAAACCCCTTGGTAAGACTGGTTGTCAGACTTTCCTGACGACCCGTGAAATTCTAGACGATTATTTATTAGATGGAAAATTTCTCAGATTTCTGTCTACCAGGATTAATACCACGAAATCCAACATGGTTACAAAGTAACCTACTTGTTATTCATAGAGTGTGTTTCATTCAAATTGCAAATTTACGACACATCCAATGTGATTGAACTTTTTAAACGCGATATTTGGCGGGTGTTAATCTTCGGACAAACGTCACTTCCGATTGGAATGTTCGCACCGGAAGTTATAGAGACGCGCCATGTCTCGAATATTGATCTATATTTTTTGGTATTATTTTTCATGGGACTTTGTAAGACTTTTTGGGGCCCGGTATTGCCCAGTGATGGGTTTGTTAACATGTTTATTGCTGGGAGCCCCTCTGGAGGGTCCACTTACAAAATGTATAGCGGTATGACATATGAGTTCTATGAAAAGTGGGTGAGGAGGGGGGGCATTCAAGTATTACGTAAAGAGATTTTTTGCAATTATTAACCCCCCCTCTCCCTCGTCAGCAAAAGTAAGCAAAGCTCTTACCCTCCCCCCCTCCCTTCTATGCTCACGGAAACATTAGTACAAGCATATTTCAATGTGTTCTGGTTTATTTATTGATTCATGAGCAGCAGTTATAAGTCTAGAAATAAGGAATAGGCTTGGAATAGAGGACTTAAACGCGTATAATATTTATTTAAGAAAATTTTATTGAGATGGTATTCAGTTATTATAATATTTATATAATAACGAACAACACAAGCTTCTTTTAAAAATTTTGTATATAATTCAAATTAACATGACGTTCATGACAGACGTATCTATGACCCTAAGTCTTCCATGACATTAGATGTTTGCTGCTCAATGTTGTGTGTCTGCTCACTTTCGTATGATTTTAGAATATTGACATCGTTTTGTCCGAACCATTCATAGACAAGTAGGGTTGCCATATGTGTTCAAACCAAAATCTACTAAATTTTGTAGAAAATCCAAAAACATAAAAACAAAATACTGCTAAATACCATCCAGACTCCCCCATGTCATTAAAAATAAGCAAAGCAAAGAGCCCCTGTAGTGCTTACGTAATACTTGAATGACCCCGTGGAGTCAAAAGTGTTAAGGCGGTAGTCGTTGGAAGTCGCAACCCGGCCGGAGGATCATATGAAATATGCATCTTCCTCATCAATCGCGCTTAGTGTAATGATAAAAGATTTTATTTCTATATGTAGGTTTGTACAAACACATTTACATGCTCATGTCAGTAATAAATACTAGATGAGTCCGGCGTTTCCTATCTGACGACTCAGCGAAAAAAGGCCGAAACAAACTCAGAGGTTACAGTCTCTTTTAAAATCCAGACATAATCTTGTTCAGATCATGTGTAGACTATCTGTTTAAAATTCTTCACAGTAAAATAAACTGCCCCCAGTTTAATCCTAATCTTCCCTTTAAATATCCACGTCACCCTATCAAGCAGTTACGCCCCCCATCCCGCAAAACTGTTTCAGGGTCCAGGACTTTGCAGACTTCTAAACAATCGTGACGAAGGAATTTATATTTGGCGGCTTAGATCTCAAGTGCGTATGCGGCACCTCTCCACAGAAAATGGCTCACCATCCTGCGCCGCATGTTACTTGTGCTTTTGATGATCTTACGACTGCGTCAGTGAGCGGAGTTTGCGCAACTGAATTTTGGGCCAAAGCTGTTTGATTTTTTAAAGCGAAAACTTCTTAAGGCGCGTTGAGCACTTTTTGGGTGAACAAAAATCATGGAAGTCGCGTCATCGTCACCGCACGCTTTTTGATTTAAGAGTGGTTGGGTGAACATGCACACGGATGAATCGCGCGTTGATGTCTTTTGAAAAAGTCCCTTTCTTTCATTAGGAAATTCTAATTCTTTTATCCCTTTCTTTTCCTTTGTATTTTTATCGTAAAAATCTGTGCTGTTACCTTAAGTGGCTGAAGTCGATCGCTCGTTTATCATTTTTTTACCGAGAGTAATCAGGTCCACCAAAATATCTGAATATTTAACTATTGTATGTAAATCACGATTTTTATTCGTGTCAAAAATTGTGTGTTAATTATACGTAATTTCTATACTTATACTCTTATTTTTTCTAGTCCTGCGATTGTTTGTGCATGCTGTGTCTATCGTTGAATATTGTGCACTTGGCTTGAAATGTTGGCTTGTACTAATTTGGTTGAACAGTGTAAAGACCATGTAGATTGGTGTCTGAAATGGCCTTTTGAGGAAAGAAAAAATACATTTTGAGCGGATAAGTACTGTGTCAGTGAGACACTAATACCTAAGTGATACTACAAAATGCAATCCCTACAAAATGGTTGAGCTGGATGGTGCTGATCCACGCGTCAAGTTCGTGAACGGGCGCTGTCGGTTGAGACTGGTCATCTCCTAACTTCCAGGGCTTATTTTTATCTTGTGTTTAGAATTGTTTATAATTACATTTTTTTACATTGTTCTCACATACAGAAGCAACAAGAATAATGTTCCCAAGATTTTGTAATATTTCAACTTGATTTTAAAAGAGTGTCCGTGGAGTTTCTTGCCCGTTCTTCTCCATCTATGGAGAAGAACGGGCGGGCGGGATCTCTAGATCTACGTTTTGGAATGGGCAACTAGCTTCAACTTTCCAACTGATCGACTTTTTGACAATTCAAAAGTGCCTGTAAATGGTTTAATTGAAATAAATGCTTTGAGTTTGAGTTTGAGTTTGACTACTTGAGCTAGAAAAGATATAAAGTAAGGTAGAGTGGAACTGTCTAGTCAGAGCACGCATATGTTGGTAATCATGCAGGTCGTTACCACTCAGTACCTAATTACATCACGTGTGCGAATGATCTCATTAAAATATGACCCTACTACATCTTATGCACATCACGAATATAATGAGCAATAATTTATAAGGAAACATTAGGAGTTTAAATTAAGTTGTTACTATGTAATATAAATTACCTAATAAGTTTATTAACGAAATTGATAACTGTAATTGAGTAACTTTTGAAATATTTTAACAGGACTTCCCTAGAATTTATACATTGTAATTGATATTGAAATTGAATATATAATTTAATGTGGAATTTTCGTATGGATTATAGTTTTCCTGCTGCAGCTATTCTTGTGGTCACGTGTTTGATCAAGTACCTAACACTAAAACTGGAGGAGACGTTAATTTATTTAGATTTACTGACATTCGAATACGTTTAGGAGGGCCTTCTGGCTAAGTAATAAGAGCCAACTGGTGGGGTTCGCAAGGGCCCATGCCTGCCAGAGGCGCAGGTTGTTCGGAAGAGATATCGCGGCCCCTGGCACACAGGTAACTGAGGAAACACGGGTGGGTTTTAGTCAGTAAAAGTCTTACACACCCTCCTGCTCTACCCAGAGCGGGAGAAGTTATTAGATGATTTCCCACTCAAAAAAAAAGTAATAAGAGCCGCACGGGTCCATCGATCAGGTTAAGTTACGCTTGACGCGGTTGGTCCGTGGATGGGTGACCAACTTTACATACCAAGACCCCTCCGTGCCTCGGAAAGCAAGTTAAGCCGTTGGTCCTAATAGTCATTCGTGGATCTTAGACAGTCGTTACGGGTCGTCAGAAGCTCGAAAGTCTGACGAAATTTCGTATCACCCAGTGACTGGGTTGTGGAGGTCAGATAGGCAGTCACTCCATGTAAAATACTTTTATTCAGCAGCATCTGGTTAGACTGGAAGCCGAACCGAACATAGTTGGGAAACGGCTAGGCAGATGATGACTGACGTTCATATACACTTCAGCAATTACAGTAAGCAACAGAAAATAAAGAACTAAATGTAACAACTAATTATAGGTAAAAACAGAATTTTCAAATGGAGCAGGTAAATTATTTGGATAAAAAACTTTTTTCAAAAAAAAAAAAAACCAACTGACTTCAAAAAAAACACTACAAAGTGAAAAATAACTTTAATTTCGGAAGTCGGTGACTTTGGATATGTATTTTTTTTTTAAGTTTTTATTTTTCACTTTTTAGTGGTTCACATATGCTTACCCCACACAGCGTACCGTCGTGATGTTATGTTATGAACTGGTGTAAACAATAGACAGACATGAGATTTCAGCAATCCCAGTCCATTTGCTATCATTTATTGAGGAGTTCCGTTGCCTATCTCCGAAGTTCTTCATCAGATCTTCACCAAATTGAAATGGGACCACTCCGAGAAAGTACTCTTCGAAAAACTACCCAAATCGTTTCAAGTGTGCTATTTCTCCAGGAACAGATCCTGACTTAATGATTTATGGGACCACCTGGGAAGTATACCCTTTCAAACAAAAAAAAATTCAAAGACTTGTGACATCAACCAACCCGCTCTGGGCCAAGTCCCAGCAGTCAAAATCAAAATCAAAATCAAAAGTCATTTATTCAAACTAGGCTGAGAGTCAGCACTTTTTGAACGTCAAAATTACATAAGACAGTCCCCCAAAACACCCACCCTTCAACACTTCCTAGTGCTTTAGCTGGGAAGAAGAAGTGGCGCAACAAACTCCCCAGCAGCACAGCTGTCTGTTCTGTTTCAAGAACTTGATTCTATACAATAATAGCATATAATTAACATTCAACAATAAATGAAAATTTAATTAATAAAAAAATTAAAAACATGGTTTATGCATTCAAGTTAAATATGAAGTAATTCATATGACCTGTCAGTAGTTAGGCTAATTCTGGTGAAAGGACACAAACGTTGTCTTGAGTTAATCACACCGACCAACAATTCTTGTGTGTGTGGTGTGGCTCATCCCGCCATCTCCGTCTGGGTTTGCCGCAGTGTCGCTTGCCATTAAGAGGTACCTACTCATGTATGGGTTGTTTGGCCCATTGGTCGTCAGAAATGGGGAAGAAAGTGCCGAAAATTGGATTTGCAAATCCAAAATACTAACCCACTTCATTTTGTGCCAGTACTTAATACCTGCTTTTTTCATTTTCTGCAAATCAGAAATACCTAGGTACCTATTTCTTTTTGTGCAAATCCAAAATACCTAAGTATCTATTCCATTTTGTGATAATTTTAAATACCTACCTATTTCATTTTATGCAAATCTAAAATACCTAAGTATCTATTTCATTTTGTGCTAATTCTTAATACCTACCTATTTCATTTTGTACAAATCGAAAAATACCCAAGTGTCTATTTCATTTTGTCCAAATCTGAAATACTTACCTATTTCATTGTGCTTTCGCCTCCGATAGGTATGTTAAAATTTTGCAAAAGGAAGGTAATTACTTATTTAATTTCCATTCAAATAATTAACTTCCTCAAACTGTACAATTAAGGCTATCAGTGTCCTGTTACTATTTTGCGAAAACCCAGTATTATTACTAGTATTCCTCGCCGATTGGTTAATTATCTTTCATTCCCATATTCATGTAACCGCAAATCTTGATAAAATACATATTATTCCTTTTTACCTTAAGTCAATGTATCAAATAAGGAATTAACATGCAACTAGTGTAAATTAATAATGATTTTGGAGCACGAACTATAGATGGCAGCACAAATCGACACGAGAGCCACGGTGTGGTCAAAAAAGAAACTTTTCAGATCTATCATCGTGTTGCCGTCAATGTTAATGTTTACATTCTATTTAAATCGTTTTTAATTATTAAAATTAGAAATATGGGTTCCGGCCACTTAACAATGTTCTTGGGGATGTATTTTTTTTTTAAGTTTTAATGATCGTCAGCGTGGTCAGAATATGTCAAAATGCCAAAAACTTCCGAGTCCGGGCATGTCTTAGATGTAGAAGAAACAGGAGTCATGAAATGCAGTAGTAACTGGCAAAATTGTACCTCAAACGACGATTTCTAACGTTTACGATGTCAAAATGACTGTAAAGTGTTTTCTGGTCTCATTTTTCACGTAAATATTTTGTCTATATTATTATGTAAGTCCATGTAGCCTTCTTTTCAGCTTGATTGCAATAGAAATATTGGAAGAGCAAATTGCAAATTGAAGGCAAGCGTATCTGAAAAATGTATGAAAGCATATCTGTGCTTTAATTTACTTTATAAATTCTCCAGACATCCTGTATCGAAGACTAACTAATTACTAATTATTTGAGGTTATGTTTACTTACAGATTTGTTTGTATTGAATAGTAGTACTACATACATTAGCTGCTTTTACAAATAATATTGTTAAGTAATTTCTAGATGTTTTGAAACTCATAATTACACATGTTTTTTACTGCATTTATCCACTTTTGTCATAACTCATAATCTACTAATTACTACATGCCTAAATTTTGATTACTTCTTGTAATACACAACTGGGCATTAAAATCTGTGAGTGAACAATCAATAATCCCCTGTTTTTCTACCCTTAGGGTTGGATTTTTTTTTCCAAATTTATATGGGACCAGCTTCGGGGTAAACCCTTTCCAATAAAAAAAGAATGATCAAAATCGGATTACTCTGTAATAAGTTATGCGTGGTCCTATATAAAAGAAAACGCGTCGACTTGAGAACCTCCTCCATTTTTTGTCAGTTAAAAACCGAATGAACAAACGGTGCTTGGGGAGACCTATGTCCAGCAGTGGACATTTTTCGGCTGAAATGATGATGATAAATGATGATCGAATGATAGACAGGCTTGGACGAAATACTTAACCTGGTCGAGGCAGAGCGAAGTCTTTTGATGCAACAAACGATAACTTACGTATTCAAGACCCAACCGGAATTGCGACGTTGCAATACCGAGTAGATCTATGTGTGGTAAAAGCCACTGGTCTAGTCTTTACTTAGACTTATCCTACTTCCTACTTATATCATAAATGGGAAAGTTTGTAGGTTAAGATGTTTAAATATTTAGATGTTTGCGTGTTTGTTACTCAATCACGCAAAAACGGCTGAACGGATTTGGATGAAATTCGGCGAACAGATAGTTTATAACCTGGATTTACACACGAGGTACTTTTTATCCCGGTAGTACGTTCCCGCGGGATGATTTTCAACCTCGACGTGGCCGAAGCCGCTAGCAAAAGCTAGTGAGTTAATAAAACAATAAGTCCAGTTGGATGATATGTGATTTCAAAGCACAAAGTTGTCAAAAGTGCAGACACCTTTACTTCCTCGTTGCCAATGTCCTCAGCATACAAAACAACACCGGATGCGTTGTGTGAACTTTCCAAATGCCAATTTTAAACTGACAGTTCATAAAACAATTCAAACTGCGATTTCCACCCTTATTTCTGAGCCTATAAGGTTTGTGTATTTTTTAAATGTTGTGTCGAAGTAGTGATTTATGTTTTGTTTTGTAACTTTTTCATGTAAAGGAAGCAGTGAGTATACATTGATGACATAATAGTTTTGAGACGTGTCCAACATTGTCAATAGCTCCATTTCGGTACATGTAATAGATCCGAACGACACCAGCATAGTTATAACTTAGTTTAGACAATGGACAAAGTCTGCAAAATATTATTTTACGAGTCGGTACGATTCAAGTTAGGAATATAGGATAATGCATTATTTATGATGAGCATTCTTTTATGCATTTGTGACTGGCAACATCTGTTTCGTACATTTTGATGATTTTTTTTTTTTTTTTTTTTTCATTTTGGCTTCACACGGTTTGTGCATTTAGCCAGTGTCAAGTAATTTTTCTTGTAGATCAAGTAAATGGCCCGATATCGGGCACGAAGTTACAAAACAGTCACAGTCGTCGTTAGTCAGTCAAGTCAAATCGAAGTTATTGTAAAGCGGTAGTAACTTTACAACAACCTAATAGGAGTTTTTGGGGGGAACACGAAAAGTCCACGTTAGTCACTTATTTTCACCTTCACTACACTTGTGCACTCACACGTAACTAAATTGAATAATTCACTATCAAAATTATACAATTTAATTCGCTATTTCACTAAATTCCATGAAAATGAAAATTCGTGCGACATGTTCCAACGCGATCCCGCCAAAAAAACCATTTTGATGATTTGATCTTCATGCTTGTCAACATGTAGGTAGATATTGGTCCAAGTTTTAAGTAAAACCTCTAATGACCAAAAAGACCATTACCTACTCTTGCATGCATATCCGGTACGGCTCAGAGGTCCTTCCTTATTTTAAGGGCACGTCTTCCCTACCATTATAGCGTCCCTCTGTCTACTCCTTGATATATGCAATGATCTCTGTAGCAGTATGAAACATGAGGCTTCAGGGGTTACTGCAAATCTTGGGGTTCATTCGATTAATCAAGTCTGGTCAAACCAAACTGGGGTCGGTACCTTTCATTATAATCTATATATATATATAAATGAATCACCGGAATGTATTTACGCGCATAACTTCCGAACAACTGCACCAAATTGGATGATTCTTTATTTCATGTGCTCCTTATTGTCAGGACAAGGTCTGTATATAAGAAAATATAAAAAAAATATAGATCAAAATTAATTTAAAGTGATTGACGGTATGTGACAGAAGAATTTGACAGATCTTTCACGAAACAATCGACCAACTGATTTGATTTTACCAGTCGCGACTGGAGAAATAAAATATGGCGGTACGAAGTTCGCCAAGTTAGCTTGTAAATAATAAATTTCATTATGGCCATAAAAAATGGTTTCAGAAAAATGTTAGATCCTGACTCCAGAGCTAAGTTAAAGTACCTGTATTTCAGGAGCCAGTGACATCTTCCATTTAGGTCACCATTAAGCAAGGTTTTATGCAGCAAAAGGTGATCAAATTATATTACTGAAAGTTATGTTCAATATTAAACATTTAATTTTAGCACTAAAATGTAATTAGAAAACAAAATTAGAATTAAACAACCTAATTAAATCAAAAAACTAAATTAGAATAAAACCAGGATTTTATTTATTCATTCAAACCTCAAATGTCAAAAGAACCAGACCCATGGCGCCAGGAAATAAAATTGTCATAACTTTAGGGAGGACATTCCCTATGCATGGTGCACCGAGGCAATTAGGACACGGACGTGATGTGGTGACGATGCTCTTGCGCACGTGATGTGGGATCTTAAGGATATGATATACAATGCAGTGATATTGTAGAAATTGGATAAAAAGACTGACCATGGAGATTTTGCCGGGTACCTTCAACTGACGGATAATTTGATGTTTTTTTTTGTATATTGGGCCAGCTCTTGGCCAGGCCAGGTCACGAGATATACTTATTATAAATTCTGTTAATAGGCGAGCTACGAATTTTAATCGTTGCGACAAATAATCGCCAATCTATGAACAATACTCGAACTCTTAATGATGCTCTCCAAAGTATGTCTTACGAAGAAACAGAGAATTTACTGACTGTGTTAAAATAAATATTCACCTGTGTGAAGTATTTATCATTAGATACTAAGAATTAAGCTACTCAACATTTATCAAATTATTTGTCTATTGTCAACTTTTGATTATTTATTAACTTTTATAGACTATTTTAGCTCTTCTTGCCTGAAACACAGGATTACCTAGTTCAGGCACGTAAGTCTTAGGAATATAATTTACATTTAAGCAAAACTGTACATATTCTTAAAGCCTTGTAATTTTTGAATAAATATAATATTATATTATTAATACCAATATTCTACAGTCCACGTACTATCGTAAAAAATCGATTAAGAATTTGCTTGAAAAAATATTTGCGTTTGCGTTTTATTCCGCACGAACGTGCGATTAGGAAAATCGCTTCGCAGTGCGCACTTAGCCTTAACAGAAGAACTACAACACCAGCCCACGCGCAAATAAGGTTTTGCTTACCCTTCGAACACCGTAAAATTATGTAGGTACTTACCTTATGTATTTTAAAACAATCCATAATGGATTTTACTACTCTGTACCTCAACCATATATTTTTTTCTATAATAGGTCATTCCCACTGAAAACTTTATATACGTGTTCTCGAATAATCCGAACAAAATACAAAATACGGCTTTATTCTGGTTTTATCCTTAAGAGCAATTGACTTTTATGGGTTTCTGTGATTAGAATTATTAATTTCTTGTCCATTTCGTGCTAGTACTTTCCTAGTGGATAATAATAACCCAATTATGAAGTGTTAGTGTTATCTTAGATCACAAAACGACAGTGACCACAATACAAATAAAAGTAATGATGTTCAGGAACATTTGTGTGGTGGAAGCGTTCGCCGCACGTTCGGTCATTTCCGCCAAGTTTCGGTGACATTCGAGTGTCCATGATTTACTTTGTTGCGTGGCTATCGCGGTTATAATACCTATTTCACCATGTTAGACTGATAAGTTCTGATGGGAAGTTGGAAAATACTACAGTGGATTGACTTCTGCTAAACAATAAGCGAAAAGCTGCGAAAAAACATGAGCTTTGGGGCTGATTTCGACAATAAAATTTAACGCGATCAGCACATCTACATCGCGTCCAGGAGCTGCCAGTATCAATATCCCCCAGCTCTCTCTCGTTCAAGAGAACTAATACAACAAAAGTACAAAGTGTTTTATTGAAAAAAAAGGAAAAGGTGATGGTTGACAGTCAGTAATATAACATAAAATAAATAAAATTGGGGTGTCTGTTTGTAATATTAAAATAACCGCTTTTCGCTACATGCATATGAATATTTAAACGGTACATATACCAAAATAACATGTTTTACAATTTTTGTCTGTCTATCGGTCTCTCTTTGTTCCCGCTAATCTCTGAAATGACTGGACCGTTTTTGATGGGACTTTCACTGGCAGGTAGCTGATATAATAAGGACTAACTTAGGCTACTTTTAATTTAGAATTTTTATTTGTTTTTATTGATATATAAATAATAGCAAAAAAACTATTCCAGAGTTAACCATTACTCGCCATCCGCAAGCCCGCGCCTACGGTGCCTGGGAAAATATGACGGTTCAATATAACATTGAACTAGAAAAGAATACATTTTTTTATAACGATACGAAATAAAATTAAATGTATTGTTGGCCAAAATTTGGAAATTAGATAGCACGGCATTTCCAAGCTGCCTGACTGACAACAGCTCATTGTCTCCAAACAAACTTGTAAAAATGAAAATACCGCATAGGTATTCACAAACATTTAAATAATTTTCCAAAAAAACCTAAATTCGTCGACACACTAGAAGCCCTAACTGAACTTTATCGCTCCAGTGTCAATGTCCATACCGTCCCATTTATCCTAAAAAGTCGTCAAACGGGACCCATCCTACAGCTGTTTGTAAAATCGTAATTCGGCGATCGTCCTGCATTTCTAATTTATTTTTTAAGTTGATGTCAATGCCCCGTTTTAGGCGGAAGTGTCTGCACGGAAACCGGGAAGTACTCATTGTGCATTTTTTTATAGCTATTTCGATTCGCAGGATATTAGGTACGTTTTTCTTCAAGTACATTGACCGCTTAAGTTTTATAACTTAGCGCCATGGTTACGTGGTGTCGTTGACTTGTTGTACTTAGCTACTTTTCTTACTATACTCCTACATCTAATATATAAAATTCTCGTGTCACAGTTTTCGTTGCCATACTCCTCCGAAACGGCTTGACCGATTTTGATGAAATTTTTTGTGCTTATCCGGTATCTATGAGAATCGGCCAACATCTATTTTTCATCCCCCTAAATGTTAGGGGTAGTCCACCCCTAAATAATTTATAAGGCAAAACAACGTTTGCTGGGTCAGCTAGTATAATATAAATGTGAAAGTTTGTATGTTTAGATGTTTGTTACTCAATCACGCAAAAACGGCTGAACGGATTTGTATGAAATTTACCAGACAGATAGATTATAACTTAGATTAACATTTAGGATAATTTTCATCACGGTAGTATGTTCCCGTGAGATATTTTAGGACACCCACGCGTGCGAAGCCCCTATCAAAAGCTGCATTTTCATAAACGAAAACGTACATTCATAGCCATCATCAGTAGACATTATTTGTACTGCACAGAAAACGGGACTTACATCCGTAGCACAATCCATCAAATAATCATAATTACATTCAATAAGTTTTATTGATATTTTTATATTAATAGTACTCATAAATGTGAATCTCCTGGTCCCTAAACTATACTCCATAGGTTTAGGTAGTTTTATAAAGGTAAACAAAAAAACACGACTCATAGATGCGAAACCTTTTATTTCAAATGTTAAGATCATATTATTTACAGTCATATAATAATAAGCTCTTTTCGGAATCTGAATCAGAATCTGATGAACTCTGAATCCGATGAATCTCTCACATTATTAATAATAAATCGTTCCATTGTATCATCAATTATTTTCCTAGCTATAATAACTCAATTTAACAAAATCGAAACGCACTCGCAAAATCGTAAATGTCGATTGTTGAGAGCACTGTCAAAGTCTGGTTAACCGACTAAACGTATTACCAGCCACTTCAGTTGCCATACTACATCACATACAGTTTTACTTTTCAATTTCGTAAATTCGTTGTATTTTCTAAAAAGGTTTAGGGAACCTGTCATAATAAAGTATGATAAAGTAATATTATTAAATGAAGTAAAGTCGTCAATACCACCTCGAGTTCAGACCAGCATGACAATACACAACTCAATTCCTCTATCATTATCATAAATCTATTTTTTTCCTTCCAAAGAATGGAGCAAATCACGAAGCATAAATAATATCCCTGTTACTGAACTAAGATAAATGTGGCCGGGCTTAGAGCAGGTTCACAACGGTTCAGTGAGGTCGGGAACGAACTCACGACCTACGCGGAAGGCAACACCTGAGTACATGACTCTTTATTTTCTCAGTTCTGGTATTAAGAGGGGATTTTGAAAAGGTGGGAATTTTGCGAACCTTCATGGTTAGTGTATTAATATCAATTTTTGAATGCATTTTGAAACAGACGTAGGTTAATTAATGTCATCACACACAATCAGCCTACATTGTACCCACTGCTGGGACACAGGCCTGCGGTATACTTTCATTTTTAACCGACTTCCAAAAGGAGGAGGTTCTCAATTCGTCGGAACCTTTTTTTTTTTTTATGTATGTTCTCCAATTGCTCGAAGATGGCTAGACCGATTTGGATAAATTTTTTTTTGTTTGAAAGGGTATACTTCCCAGGTGGTCCCATGATCATCAAGTCAGGATCTGATGATGGGATCCTGGAGAAATAGAGAGAACTCTTCAAATTTTATAGGCACACTTGAAGCAATTTGTGTAGTTTTTGGAAGAGTACTTTCTCGGAGTGGTTCCATTTCAATTTGGTGAAGGTCTGATGAAGAACTTCGGAGATAGGCAACGGAACTCCTCAATAAATGATAGCAAATGGACAGGGATTGCTGAAATCTCATGTCTGTCAATTGTTTACACCAGTTAATAACATAACATCACGCCGGTACACTGTGAAGGGGTAAGCACATGTGAACCACTAAAAAGTGAAAAATAAAAAACTTTTTTCAAAAAATAAACAACCGACTTCCAAAAAAACACTAAAAAGTGATAAATAACTTTAATTTCGGAAGGCGGTGACAAAAAATTAAAATACATATCCAAAGTCACTGACTTCCGAAATTAAAGTTATTTATCACTTTTTAGTGTTTTTTTGGAAATCGGTTGTTTATTTTTTTGAAAAAAGTTTTTGACAATTCAACATTCATTGCGTTTTTTACGTTGTTGTGCAGATACATTTTTCGAACATAAGTATAAAAATGATAGATTGTGCTTGCTGCTCTCTGTGGGAGGGAGTGGGCCATAATCCACCACGCCGGCCCAGTGCGAGTTGGTGGATGTAACATGTCTTCAAATTGTTGGTTTTAGGACATTCCGGTTTCTTCATGATCTTTTCCTTCACTATACACCGTGAAATTTTAATGGTTGTTTTGCCGCAGCGAAGCTAGCTGTCCGGTAAGGACCAAGCCCCAGGTCGACGGCGCGTTGTGTTCCACGCGCGCCTCAAAGAGAAGTCAGCACCAACTGATGGGGCCCGCAAGGGCCGATGCCTGCCGGGGGTGCGGGTTGTTCGAAAGAGATACCGCCGCCCCTGGCACACAGGCAACTGAGGGAACACGGGTGGGTTTTAGTCAGTAAAAGTCTGACACGCCCTCCCGCTCCACCCAGAGCGGGAGAAGTTATTTGATGATTTCCCACCCAGAAAAAAAAAAAAAACTATACACCGTGAAATTTTAATGGTTGTTTTCCCGCAGCGAAAAGGTTTTGTCTTGGTAATACAATCGTTTTATAAATAAATAAAATATTAGAAACAAAAAATGGCAGATTAACCATTGTGAAAAATCGCCACGTGCGAGAGTTTATTTTGCTTTGAACATTTATGCATCGCTGTTCCCTTTGGTCAGAGGTGCGTGCGTTGCGAGTAGTACCTACAAGTTACCTCTAGTGTTACTAGTGTTTTATCGAGTTGATGAATATTTTTTAAATTATTTTGAAACAAAAAAATCTTATTTGTTTTTACTTTTACTCTATGCTTCGAAAGTACTCCTTATTGCAAGTTGTTCTGCCGTGGGAAAACAACCATTTAAATTTTACGGTGTATAATATAATAGACCTTTTTGCAGAAAAAGAGAACGAGCTTACTTAAGGGAAATCTAGTCGAGGGCTCGAAGTCACTGGTGGGCCTGGCTAAAAAGCACCCTGTCTCACCAGGCATCTTGCCCGACAGAGTTAGTATCAGTGATAAGCAGTAAGACGCTAGTATACACGCACATCGTTATTGAGTGAGATACAGGATCATTTATAGTAAAACAGGCGCGTAAATATAGTAGTCTGTTAGTTTTTGTAGCTTGTTAGTATTCTGTTTCCGTACAGACAATAATAATAATGAGACAAAACCACACCGTGTTTAATTTTTGATGTACATTGTGGAACAGTGAAGTACTTAGTACACTCCCGAAGTTTGTATCGAAAAAATGTCGACATGATTCACCTTAACGCTTGTTGATGAAAATTCAAGTTTTCTAACGTTTGTTAAATGTGTGGACGTCTTAGATAAAGTAAGAAAAAGCTACGTCATTTCTCGAACAGGCTCAGTTACTAATAAATTAGTATAAATTGATAATTATTACGAAATAGTAATTCAACCACAGACTAAATCTATGTATAAATAGGAAATCCAGTAACTAAAGCTCAGTACAATCAAAGGCCACCATTTAGCAATCTGGATCACGACTGTTATCACATGTCGTGATGAATAAATCATCTGTATTAACCAGATTGTGAATGAGGGTCTGTGTGGGATGCGCGGGCGCCGATGACGTCACCCACCCGCCAACCAATACCAACCTTGCTACCTTATAAGCAGATTCCATTTTCAAATTGCCTTTCAAAGTCCTAATAATGAAATATCGATTCCGCACGATTATAATCTTTAAGTTCGATGGATTAAGTTTTATAATCGAATGGAGAATCGATGTGTATTTTAAGTGATTTAGTTTCAATGTCTAAACATGGTATTAATGAACGATTAAAAACAAGTCTGATTGACGCGTGGCGATTATGAATTGTTTTTATCGATTAAATTGATATCACAGGTGTACGGAATATTTTAATAAATCGATTTATAGAGTTAACAACTTCATTCTTAGTTATCTATGGTCGTGCTATAGTAAATAGAGTAAGGATGTGAATGTAGGATTCCCTTTAGTGGATATTAACGATTTCTAGTGTGGAATTGTCAACTAATTAGAGTAATAAGAACTGGTTAGTTTATAGATGAAATATTTATTAGAACTGTATATATCCTCCCAGATTTATATCAAGGAGTTATTTAGCCATACGCATACCACAACAAATATCACCAGGTGCCTTATAAGTAGAGATCGGATATTCCGATGCATATTTACCTAAAGTTGCGATGTTGGCTAATATGGAATGCGCTTTTGTATCGAAATGATCTTAATTTAATTAATGTTTATTTTTTTTACTAAACTCAAACTCAAAGCATTTATTTCAATTAAACCATTTACAGGCACTTTTGAATTGTCAAAAAGTCGATCAGTTGGAAAGTTGAAGCTAGTTGCCCATTCCAAAACGTAGATCTTTATGGAGAAGAACGGGCAAGAAACTCCACGGACACACTTTTAAAATCAAGTTGAAATATTACAAAATCTTGGGAACATTATTGTTGTTGCTTCTGTATGTAAGAACAATGTAAAAAAAAAAAACAATTCTAAATACAAGATAAAAATAAGCCCTGGAACTTAGGAGATGACCAGTCTCAGCCGACAGCGCCCGTTCACGAACTTAACGCGTGGATCAGCACCATCCAGCTCAACCATTTTGTAGGGAACCGAATGATCCAACACACGCGCCACCATCAGTGAGACATTTATGTGAGCATGACATACTCTCAACTGCCATACTTTTTCAAGTCAACGTACATCATAACAACACAATAATCGGGGCTTAAACATTAATTCTAAATGAATATGTATCTGAATAGCTTTGCAATGCTAATAATTTAGAAGTCGCTTCCATACTATACACCTGACTAGTTATGCATTCCCGGTGTTCCTGGCATCAAAATATGTTTTTAAAAGCCGCTTCCATACTTTCATAACCAAAAATTTACTTTAAAATTAAATTTACTTTTAATATCCGATCTCTACTTATAAGAGACACGGAAAAGATTTGGCATACTAAACGATATACTACAATCACTAACTTGGCCATATTTGTGTTCATAATCAAAATAAACTAAGTACCTGGCATAGACGTTGTCCTATCCAAGGATAATTCCATAGAAAATGCATTTTTCTAGAATTTTCCCAGTAACTTTTCGAATTTTTCTTTCCGTAAGAATCCGATTCGGACCATTACGAACAACAAAATAAAATAAATCCAAATCGGTCCAACCGTTCTCCAGTGATAAGTAGGTACACTTACCAACAAACAGCATTTAATTAATCGTTTTAGATTACCTATCGTTTTTAGCGATAAATGGCATCACCCTACAACATAGTGTACTATCAACTACCAACAACAACAACATCATATACTAAAAGAAACTATATTCTGACAAAAATATAAATTCTGACTCTGCTGCTTTTTTAACTCGCTAGCATTACTAATATCACTTTAATTCCCCTATTAAGCTTATTGCCTAAATGCAAGGCGTATTGTGTTCGCCAATCGTGCAATGTGTGGGGATCAAACACACGACCTGTCCGCACCATCGGCACGGTGGCCTATTGTTACACTAAAACCCTTTCTTCTTACGACACCAACACAGCAGCACCTACACCTAAAAACAGCTGCCTATTCTCAACAAAGCACCACACACCTAAGTCGACGTTCACACGGACATAACAAAATCGCGGTGGGATTTTTCGCGCAGTGGATTTTCAACTCTTGCTGTGGTACCGCGAAATTAAAATCCAACAGACTGCATCTCAGCGCGTCGAAAAAACACACTGTTCGATTTTCAACTATCGGCGCTAAAGGTGCGTAGAAGATAGGTACAGTGCGCGAAAAAATCCCGCCGCAATTTTATTACGTCGATGGGAACGTGGGCTAATCGTCACTCAAAACGTAAACAATGCGACATCTCAACGATATCTAAGTCGTAAGTCCATTCAATCGCACAATATCACAGTCCGTGTGGGCGATTGACTCATGCGCCGAAAAAGGACATTTTCGACTCCTAGCCCCAAAAATAGTAAACAACAATTAAATCTGAGGTTTTTGTCCAAATCTCCACGATGTCACCTTTTATGGGAGCTACTGTGTTTCAAAGGACCACTTACGAATTACAATGCTTCGTATAAATGATGTTTAGATTAATTGTTAGCCGTTTTTGGAGGATACTTTCTCTTTGAAACGGCAGTTAAGAGGCTCGTGTTAGACTGTTAATATATTGTGTTTTTGTTAGTACTTACTACTGTTTAGATTGTTATCTGTTCTTTGAAGTGAAGAGTTGGATGGATTTTGATGACTAAACGGTTGTTTTAGGCGATTATTTTACGCAAATACCACCACATCTCGATTATTTAATCGAAATATGTGGAAATGCTGCCAAAAATCACCTTAAAATACTACAAATATCTCAAAAAAAAAATTAAAATCTTATTATATTGATCAAATTTATAAATATCACTTGCGTATTTGTACGTAAGATAATTCTTTTAATTCACAGATAGAGAACAGATACACAAATAACATTTATAAAAAGAATACAAATTCAAAAGCGAAAGACGAGGCAGGCTAATCATATAATTTTAAGACTAGAAAGACTGTCGTATATGTGGGAGCTCAACTCAAAAAAAATCAAAATCAAAATATTTTATTTCACATAAACCTGCAAGGGCACTTATGAAACGTCAGAAGCTAGGTGCACGGTTCCAATTTGTCGTTTCCTATGGAGAAGAGCCGGCAAGAAACTCCACGGTTACTCTTTTAAAAATAATTAGATTTTATAATGTTTTCAAATTACAGTGATATTAGGTATGGGAGGACAGTGCAGGCCTGTCAATAAGTACCAGGTACTTAGAGGAATGAAAATAAAGAATAGAAACTGTAGGCCTACAACGTTCTCTCATTCACAATATGTAAAAGAATCTACATAAGTAAAACTCTATACGTAAAGTAATTATGCAATAGAAATCACTTCCACTTTTAAAAAGGCTATTAAATCACCATGCACTAAATCGTGTTTAAATTGCACGTTTTCACTATATTTTTATAACTTAATTTTAGTTTTAAATCCAGCAAAATCCTCGCTTGACTTAAATATTATGTATTTCCGTATAGGAGTGAACATTGTATTATTTTTCATTACTGTGCAACTTTTGGGTAACTTAGAATCATGACATAACTTAGTTTAGTAAAATGAGTCCTTAGGTACACACCCAATTAACACAACAATAACTTACATTAACATCTAAACTACCGTTAACCTAAAACTATCAACCAATAAATCAAATTGGCCCTAACAGCTCCCTAAAGCCATGCAAACTGAACTTACTCGATGACATTCAATCAAAATTGAATCCTGGATTCTCTAATATTCCTCCGCAAACAAATAGATCTAACGCTTTCCAATCATGTCCCTCTGGGGACGGCGGAAATTATTATGATAACTATAACAAAGAGATCGGCCACCCACGATCCATTATCCTGGGTAGGAAGTCCGGCTGGTATGGAATAATTAGTAGCCTTGCAGTTTTGTTAGCGATTTACGATGTGCACTCCTTCGATTTTATGTTGTCCTGGTACATTACTTGTGTTCGAATATCGTTGAAAGAATTCTGAAATGGATTAAACTGGTAAAATGGTAATGACTCAGTTTAAATAAAATGATAATTAGAAGTTAACGTTTTGTGGAAAAAAATAACGCTGCAATTACTATTTATGATGTGCTCGATATTATGTTGTCCATGATCGTGCGAAGAGTACCCACTTCTCCCCCTGCCTTTCTCACAAGTTTGTGCGTGGATTCGCCAAAGATCGACCGAACTACATAAGAACAGATGGTCACTGGCAACAGACTGTAGACAGTCAAAACTGGCTTTATCGATTTTACACCCGCGATTTTATACGCACAACGTACCAAATAGGAGTCTAAGTGCGGAAAATGGAGTCCCCATCATCATTTATGTTGTCCTGGTACATTACTCGTATTCCAATATCGTTAAAAGAAGATTGAAATGGATA
This sequence comes from Polymixis lichenea, assembly GCA_949091785.1. NCBI lineage: Eukaryota > Metazoa > Arthropoda > Insecta > Lepidoptera > Noctuidae > Polymixis > Polymixis lichenea. The sequence goes on along the minus strand of OX420942.1, from coordinate 21,293,290 downwards.
AAACTGGTAAAAAATAATCGCTCAGTTTAAATAAAATAACATAAATCACTGTTTTTTTTTTTTTCGAACTTGTTGTTTTGTGGAAATAAAATAAACCCTACAATATTACTATTTGAGATGTGCACCCAGGCTCGGTCCGAGGGGGGCGGGTCCTAGGGGTCATGACACCCCCCCCAAAGCCGTAAACGTACCTAAAGCTTAAAATAGAAATTTTTCGAAAACGTAATACATTTTCTTAATAATATGTAGGTAGTCTTTGTCTGTGACCACCCCCCCCCAAAGTCTTTGGCTGCGACCGCGCCTGTGTGCACCTCTATCGATATTATGTTGTTCTGGTACATTACTTGTGTTCCAATATCGTTAAAAGAATACTGAAATAGACAAAACTGGTAAAAAGTTAATGGCTTTATATGTAAAATGTTAACTGATTGTATCTATTTCGAGCTTAATGTTTAATGGAAAAAAAAAATAACCTTACAGTTACTATTTGCATCGATGGATAAGGAATAAAGAGATACTTAAGGCATTAAGTCCGCCTCTGAACATTTCTGTGCGTGAAGTATTAAATAAATAAATAAATAATAAATAAATACTTAATTGCTGTAATTGCATGTTGTGGCAAATCTAAAAGCTATTTGCTCTTTTTCGGAAGGTACCTAAATTCAGAAAAAATGCTGTTGGGTGAAAACTGGAGAAAGATCTAACTACTCATCTTTTATGTAATAAAGTAACGCTTGCCTATCCCAAGAGTTTTCCAATCCGCGATCGATTCTTTGTCAAAAAACCTTACCTACTACACTTTTATGACCCTGTCCACCCCAAAGACATTGCAAGCATGATGATATTCCACACGACATACAGCGAAACATGCTTTCCAGACTCTCGGGAAATCTTGCCGATGCGATGCTAGATAGACACATCTTTACATAATATCGTTTGAAATTCATACCAGGCAAGGATATTGAAATATGGTTATGAAAATATATGGAATATGCAAAGGAGTAATAATTTTTCGCTTGCATTTTACAGACTGGATGGAAAATTGTCGAAGAAGCGTAAGAATTCTTATATTGCTATATTATATTTTCAAGTCATCATGGCTTGGTCTCTCATTCACGTTCATATCCAGGCAGGTAACAATGTGTTTTTCTATTAATTTGTACTTTCTGCGTTTATCTTGGGTATTACTGACATCGGTGAATGCAAACATCCTGGTACCTGGTATTGAGCAAGCGTGGTGATGCAATGCTCGTGTCTTTGCCCTGCATTCTTCTTCATCGTGTCGCTAGCACGACAGATATCAAATTTTGGTGGCCCAAACTTCGCCACTTACACAGCGTTATCGGCGGTAACGCAGATGTCATTTAGGCTGCATGTTTTGGGGAACAGAGGCAAGATAGGAGTTGGAGGATAGTTTGTGACAGCTACAATATACACCCTGCTGCCATAGGATATAATAGGCTGGTTTTATTATATTTTCCAAGTTGCTTGCATTGCAAATACAAGCAAGTTTTGTATAATTTTAATCATTTTATCGATTGTTAATTTGAATCTTGTCGACTTTTTTACCATACAAACTTCGGGAGTGTATTAGTCCACTGTTCGACAATGTATAACAAAAATTAATCATGGTATGGTTTTGTCTCATTATTAACATTGTCGGTACGGAAACAGGGAGCCAACAAAGATTCGTTTTTCTTGCAAATTTAACCTAACTTTGGGTGTGTTTAAGTAACAAAAGAAGTGTTAAATATTCAACCAACCAAAATGTCCGTACCGTTCCGTCCGTAAGTTCAATTATCGAAAAGTTCAATAAACTTTATTTTTCATTGATTTATGTAGTGGTTTTTTCATAAAACCCGATCTTCCAAAGGACTTTTCTTAATTTTTACGCGAATGTTTTACTATAAGTGATCCAGCATCTCACTCAATAACGTTGTACGTGTAGACTAGCGTCTAACTGCTCATCACTGATACTATCTCTGACGGACAAGGAGCCTGGTGAGACAGCGTGATTTTTAGCCAGGCCAACCAGTGAGTTCGACCTCGCGACTAGATTCCCCTTAATGTTTATTATTGCAAATTCCTTAGTAAGTAATTCTGTTATGCACGCTATGCAACAATCTATCACACACTTTATTCATCACAGTCGGTATTTATTACGTAGGCCTATAGTAGACCTTAATTGGAAGAAGGTTCTGTTTTCGTCACAATACTGACGCCTAGGAGTCTCACACAACTTCACTACATCACTACATAGTATAAAACAAAGTCGCTTTCTCTGTCCCTATATCCCTATGTATGCTTAAATCTTTAAAACTGCGCAACGAATTTTGATGCGGGTTTTTTTAATATATAGAGTGATTCAAGAGGAAGGTTTATATGCATAATACACCGACCTTCACGCGGGCGAAGCCGCTGGCAAAAGCTAGTATAGAATATAATAGATAATTTCAAAGTTGGCAATGGATTTGGTCTTTCTCTAAGATTAAAAGAGATAGATATTACTTACTTATGACTTGATTAACTTGACTTGACTTTTTGGCTTTCGTACTTTGGCACCTTTATTAGGGTAGCCCCCTATTACATAGGACTTAAGCAGAACTGGTGAATTGTGGGTGAACTGTAAGTACACATCGGCCTTACTTAACCCTTCAGGGAAATAGGCGTATTATCTTGCACGCTCATAAAATTATTTGCTGTATAGCGTAAGTACTAGAGAATGGGCAGCAGCGTTCTTTATGCATTCTACCACCATACTGCGATCGCCAACCCGCCTGCCAAGCGTTGCGATTATGGCAACCCCCCCCCCCCCCTTTTTTTTTGGGGGAGGCCTATGTCCAGCAGTGGCCGTCTATCGGTTGAAATGGTGATAGCGTAAGGTCTTATAAGTTTACCAAACCTTTTAGAAGAGTGTATCCTGTTTCCAGAATATTTTCAAAAGTACCATGCAGACCTGTGCCTTGCTATACCTGTTTTAAGATTTCTTTTACCTAATTCAGGGATGACTATTGTACTTATTGTCCATGTAATTTCAACGACCACCGACCTATCTAAGCGTATATTTTTTATCAGCGTCAAATCAAAATAACATATTTTATTTCACATAAACCTACATGAGCACTTATGAAAAGTCAGAAGCTAGGTGCACGGTTCCAATTGGTCGTTTCCTATGGAGAAGAGCCGGCAAAAATTAGGCAGTCTCTCTTTTAAAAATAGTTTACAATATTACCAAACTACAGTTTTAATAGGTATTGTTAACGACATAGTTTTAAGTTATATGAAATCGGCATCTAGCTTGCATCTCTCTAACTCATCGACCTTGACAATTCAAAAGTGCCTGTTATTGGTTTATTTGGAATAAATGTTTTGAGTTCGAGTTATCCTTTATAATAAAAATCGCTTACAAAAGTCGGTGGCAAGGCTCGACATTCCCATGTCTACAGGATAAGTTTTAATCCAGTGCGCAAATTGTAACCATGAACTCAGCATATCATTCTAGACCCCCCAGCGCAGAAATTTTTCGTCCGTTTTACAAAAACAAATCAGCTGTTTCATAGAAAAGTGCAATACCTATGCGGTCAAAATGTATGGAACAACTGATTTTTTTTGTATTACCGACGAAAAATTTCTGCGCTGGGGGTCTAGAATGATATGCTAAATTAATGGTAAGTTTTTATTAAAAACTTACCCTGTATAGCATCCATAGAACATGCAGAAATAAGTAATATCAGTCTAGAAACATGACAGAGACAGCACCCACATCGATCATATTCGTGATGCAGTCGCTCAACTTCTACATAATTTTGTTTTGAAATGTTGACATCAATGTATGGAGATACATAGTTCAGCATCTATTATTTTCATAATCTTGAGTGATTTTTGTAATGTAAGAAACTCTTCCTATTGAAAGACTTTGGTAAGGTTTTGGTCTGGAAAGTGACCGCGAGTCTGTGTTTAATGTTTTTCTTTAGCAGGACTTAAGATTAACTTGGGCTGCTGTCTGTTTGTTAGACGATTGGTTTTAAAGTTCTAGATTTAATCCAGGAGATCACGTATTAACGATAAGCCACCAGGTTTGATCTTATGGATTGTTTGAAATTTAATAGTTCGCTATTTAATAGTCTATTGTGGAGTTTGTACTATGTTTAAGTCACAATTTCACATTTCGTTATTGGCTAAGCTGTTGTATTTTTATGACTCGATATCCATAGTTAAATGATGATTTAATTATCTTTATTAGTTTCTGTTATTGCCAAAATATACATTATGCAAGGAAATTAACACAAACAATATCATCAGCCTCCATCACGCGCAAAAAATTAATACATTACGAGGCAGAAAAACGTTCATTTCGAAGCACGTCGATGGAGCGTGATCGATCAAAATGTTGGGCATTGACAAATGCGCTAACACGTCGGCACCCCACCACGGCGACCATAGCACCTTCGCCCCACTAGCCTCCGAGTTTCCCACTTTCCCGGACCGCCGTGAAGTTGGCAACACAGCGGTGGGCGGGGCGGAGGCGGGGCGGGGTGTGACGCTCACCGCGCGGCAATCGTCTGCGACCACGTCTCCATGTCACTCCGCCGCGCGCTTTCCAGCGGTCGCCTCCACGAAAACACACGACCAAACTTAACCAACTAACTCTAACCCGAGATTGCATGATTCGACACTTGAATGATCACCATACCCAATCAAACAGGTGAGCCGCACGCATGTATAATAAAGCTACCGACCTTTGCTCACACTATTTGTCGCCGCTCATGACTAATTCATGACCCCTGTATAAGTTTTTGCAGTAAAGTGCGTACAAAACTATTACAGAAAATAAAACGAAGTATCAGCGACCCTATGGCGTGGGACTGAGGGAGATGGATTTTTTTTGAGAAACTATAGTGGTGTACATAAGGTCGATATTATAATTGGTACGCAATTTGAGCTCGACGGAGATCGGCATGCGTTCGGAAATAAAAAGCGGCTACGTGCGACGAAAGAATCGATAGATTACAGTTTTTGCTGGTCACCTCACTAGTCCTGGCGACATTGTTCGAGGGAACGTCAATTAGGGATAATGATGAACTGTGTTTTTGAGCTTGGACGCTGCGATTGTTTGAAATTCATGCCACTTTGATAAACGATACGAGCTGCAGTTTTTCTTGAGAAATTAATTTCTCGTTTTCCATAACTAAGGTTCCATATTATGGTCAGATTGTAAGAAAACTTGGCATAAATTATTATGGTCGATACTATGATTATACCGGATTCCTGTGGGTTTTTCTTTTTCAGTGAATTATCGCTTTAGTTTTTATTTTTTGCTTGAACATCGATCTTGAATCTAAAGTATGTTTACGAGGAGATTACAATAATATATAACTTTATCTGTTCTGTACATCGTTCAAGAAAAAAAATAACTGAAATAGCTATCTAGTGAAATCTTCAAGTCTTTATTTACGCCTGCACTATTTACACACTATAACTAATCAGAATTTGAATTATTTTTAAGGTTATGGCTAATCCATTGCTCCATATTGTGTTTGACAAATTTGTCTACGCAACAACGGAATTAACGCAATAAATGTTGTTGAACTGCCAAAATTAAAACCATTCCTACTGGGGCCCAAGTCTGCTATTTTTATAAATTCGTCATTCCAACACGATTCCATTGTCATTTTGCAAAAAGTTCGTAATCTGCTAAATTCATAATGGTCGATCATTGGTCGGTCAATGGTCTCGTAATAGAATTGTGTTATAATGGCATTGCCATTATTATAAAACCCGTTAGTAGAAATGATTTTCCAAAAACGACTACTACATTTGAACATTTATTCATGCCCGATTTCATTTATGTATATAAGTATTTTACATATTATTTATTAGTTTAACAGATTAATTTTAAATTTTAGCAGATTACCGCCTAAGTCAGTCATTCATTTGTCATTACATACGAGATTACCAATAAATGCCATTTCTTTCAATGGAGTGTCAGTGGCTGACCGTTGGAAAGTCATAATGACGCCATTATATTAGTAGATTACCAAACTTGTCAAAATCAACAATTTCGAAATTCATGATAGACCATTCTGACACTATTGTAATAGCAGACTTGAGGCCCTGTTAGTGCGTTACGCAAATACCTCGCTGTATATATTTCGTTACCAAAATTCAACTGCATCTTTGAAAGATGACTGTGAAAACTTCCATCAGAACTAAGTTCCCAGCTTATACGTCATATAATAAACCTCAAACACTTTACATTAAACTTCCAGATGAGCAAGGAAGCAGACAATTATAAAGTTAATGCATAAACTTAGTAGTTCATACTAAGTGTAACTAAGTTACAAAGTTACCTTTCAGCGACTCTAACATGCCCCACGTCTCAGGATCCTTTGCTTCGTAATTTATGTAATAAATGGACTTATGTTTGTGTGCTTATATCTGACGTTATTGCTATCGTAAAGTTTGGGTTAGCTTCAAGGTGAGTTTTCGTTGAAAGGAAATAAATATATGTTTGGGTCCTGTTGAAATAATACTGTTTATTTTGGAGAAAGTGTGTATGCGAAGTTTTTTCGTGTTTTCACCATTGGTCACAAACTCTTAGAATTTTTAGGAACACTAAAAATAGTGTCGTTGGATTTGTATTTTAGTTTAGTTACAGCCACCGACTTCCGAAATGAAAATTATTTTTTACTTTGTAGTGTTTCGAAATCGATTCACAATTACTGAAGATATCGCGGAACATACGTACGAAAGAAAAACAACAAGCCCCTCTACTTGTCTGCATATTACTACTGTCAAATATGTGTATTATTAGCAGCCTTCTCCTATTTGTTGAAGAAAGTAATTACTCATCAGAAATGAAGAAGTTCAGAGTTAAATAAACAAAGGTTAAGTTTAATTGGGGAACTTTGATTGCGATAACTTGAGCTCTCGTTTGATGATTCTGCTTGTATCTTTGTTTCTGTTCCCGGAATTCTGAGAAGAGCATGAGTTTCATTAAATGTTTTGGCAAGTTAATTTGGAAATAGTTAATAACTTCGCTACGTTTTGAGTTGGTTCTTTACAATCAGTCAGTCGTAATTAGCTGTTTCGTTGATGTAATTTGTATAGCTAGAACAAACTTATTATTTAAATTTACCGTCTACATTCTAAACATCAAATTGTCTTTGTAACCGACTTTAAAAAGGAAGAGGTTCTCAATAAGTCTCTTTTTTTACGATTACATGTGTTTGTAAAAACCTACATACAGAAATATCATTATATAAAGAATGCCTTTTTTATGCAAAGCTTTTAATTTTTCGGAATTCTAGGTAAGTACTGAAACGCGCATACAATTATGGCTACCAGAATTAATATTCAGCTAACTGCCAAAAATAAACTTACCTAATAACTAGAGTCTCAAATAAAACTTCTGAATCCCCCATCAAAACAAATAGGTCGCTACACTAAAAAAGAAAGTAATATTTCCAGTTTTTAACGACACTAATAAAATTCTGAAGGAAGAAAAAGTTTTCAGACAGTAAATAAGTAAGTAGCTAAATTGAAGTAGATGTTGTTTTTGTACTCAACTATCTAATTAATTAAAGTTTTCCAATTATGTTGTTCTGTTTTGTATAGCAGGGTAGAACTTAAAAAAAACCGGCTAAGCGGGAGTCGGGCTCCCCACAGGAAAGGCAGAGCACGCCGAAAAATCACGTTCCTTATTTATAGCGGCAATAGAAATACACACTCTGTGGAAAATGTCAACTGTCTACCTATTAAGACTCCTACACACATGCCGGCAGCACAGCCGGCGGGTGTTTGCCTTGCGGCCCATACTGCAGTTGATATTAGGCCGCCGGCACTTGCCGCAGAAACGGAGTATGCCGCCGGCCTTGTTGGCGGCATGGTCGCCGACCGGGCCGCCGCCGCCGGCATAGTGTGTAGGAGCCTTAACGTTTCATGAGATACAGTCCGCTTATAGACAGACGGACGGATAGACGGACAGCGGAAGCTTAGCAATACCCGTTGGCACCCTTTGGGTACGGAACCCTAAAAATTTAACATGTACTAAAAGTAAGCTTCCGCTGAAAATGTGCAGTGTTTTTTTAGGCTGGGAAATCATCAAATAACTTCAATAAATAACTTTTGCTTTTGATAGACACACAGTGATAATATATCCTATCCAGTAGTAGGCAATGTGGCTTCATGGGAAGTTGCTAATAATTAATAATAAATTGTTTCCCTGTAATTATAAATCACCTTTATAGGAAAACAATGTTATCATCTTATACTACATTGATACAATAGTGTTAATAGATATCGACCTGACATTATTGTTTAAATCGTACGGAGGAAAGTTTAAACAAAAAAAACCGGAATCTATTATTCTGCATCAAAACCTTCACCAACAATATGCAAGGCATTAAAAAAAAGTACAGATATAGTTAAACCAAAGCACAGAATAATTGGAATTCGCAACGCGGAACGTCTCTATCTAACGAATTTCTAATTTATTGTGCGCGATAGTACACACCCCGGCAGTAAATCGTGCGCGCACGCATCTAATCGGCGTTGGTGGCGGCATCTCGCGGCACCTTTGCGAACTAAGATGCAGAAGCTTGCCGCTCCGCACTCGTGCGATTAAACGCTATGCAATATTTCTATTTTGCTTTCTATTCGCCATTATCTTGCGTAGTGCTAGGTGGTGATAACTTAGTGCGTTTTAATTGTGCAGTTAAGTGGCTGAGTAACCGTTCTCTGGACGGTAAAGAACGCTGGAGATTGTGTATCGGATCTCTGCTATTATGAATCTCGGAGATTCGGTTTTATGGGATGTTATTTGTTGTTATTTTTAACTCTTTCATGTGAAAAGGTTACTTTAGAGCTACGTCACCAAAAAAGTTATTTTTGTTCGCTATAATATACGAGCATGAATCACAAATTTTGAATGTAGTAGGTACTTACCTTAAGGTTAAAAACCCCTGCAAATTGCTAAAAGCGATTGGTTTTTTGTAGGCTACCACGGGGGGGGGGGGGGGGGGCAGTGCCATGGTAGCCTACAAAAAATCAATCGCTTTTATGCCCTTAGGTCAGTGTCTAGTTGTATTGAACAAAATATAATTATCGATCGTAACAATACGTGTATATTTACAGAGTTTTTATAATTAAAATCATCGAACAACCCTCTAAAATCATATAATATATTAAATGACTATTCCGTGTAATATTAATCAATAGGGTTTGTCAAATTGAATGACCATTTCAAGAAATATGCAAAAAATTTTTTCGCGCTTCCCCTTTAACTCAAGAAATTCTAGGCTATTAACAGGCACATTATAAACCTAGACTTAACTTATATAATGCTACATGATCTTGTAATTAGGGTCCAAGACATCTTATCTCCCAATTATATGCAGTCTTACAGCTATTAAAAAAAAACGCGACAAAATATAATATAATTTCCATCATATTTACATGCATATTTGTAAACAAGTGTCATTACAATACATAAAAATCTTAAACTCTTACTTTTGTCGTCATAAAAGATGCTACATTCGAAAATAAACTTTGTTCAAAGTTCTTAGAGTATTTTTTTAAGTGATGGTTTAAAAAGCGGCGCCTACGCATCTGCAAAACGGTCATAAAGATCGCTAGTATGGTCAGACAAAACGATCCGGTATGTTGTAATTTGGATAAAGTTGAATACCACATAAAATAATATTCGATTATAATGAAGAAAATAATTAATTTATTGTGATAAAAAGACTAGACTTAAAAGTAGCTTTAAACAACCTCATATTAATCATTGACAAATGAACAAAATTGACCAATGTGTTACGACCTACTGCCCTCTTTTCATTTCTGAAAAATTCCTTCTTTTTTCCTGACTGGCAGCAAAGGGAAGATGTTTTTTTTTTAGTTTAACCGCCTCTGTAATCTAGTGGTAAGGCCACCTACCTGTCTCAGACCCAGATGTCCCAGGTTCGAATCCCAGCGGGGGCAAAACTTTCTTCTCGATTTGGTTGGTGGTAGGCTTGTTCTAAGTCCATCTAGCTAGGTACCACCTTATCTAAGTCTGTCGCCATAACAACAATGTTTACAACACCATTGTGTTTTGGCATTTAGAAGCAAGATAGCCAGTTCCTTTGTGGTTGAGGATTCCGGGTGAAGCTCGCTTCCACCTTCGGCAAGATCATCGCTTATCACCAGATGAGATGCAAGCCAAGAGCTTCCTCATTGTGGTTAAAAAAAGAAAAAGATGCGTACTTAAACGTAAAATTTTTGCATTCCGCTGCACATTCATTAACACATCGTCAACATGATAAAATCCAAATAACGTACAACATTAACCTCTAACACCACTCAATTTATTTACAGACACAAATCATAAATTATAGAAGCTTCATCAATATAATTATCACATTAAAATAAAAACTTCATAAAATATTCTCTAAATTCGCTCGCTAGTGCTGCGCACCATACGGTTATGATTTAGCATGTCAATATCGATTACTTTGTCGTGGCACCGGCGCGAGTCAATAAATCGCATGATGTCGACGCGCATGCGTACTAACGAACAGCGCACGAGCCTTTCATTAACCGTTTCGATTACATTTGGCTTTGTATGCGATATTAATGACTTTTATGTAAAAGTTACGATAATTATTTGTATGGAAAAGAATTGCCTTACCTGGGCGATGGGAGATGGTTGTACTGTGTTGTTGACTTACCTGTAATTAAAAACATTACACGTTAGTAAAAAAGTATAACATTTGACTGCTCTGGTCATTAAAGCGGTTCAATTTAGCCTTTACCAAGCTATGCTATTAATTAAGGGTTTAATAAGCATTATGTTTTAAAGTCCTGAGAAATGTTTCAATAGTCTTTAGACTAGTTCTACTTTTAAAGTTTACTATTATGTCTTAATACTAGTATCACGATCGAACATCGAATTTCTGAAGAATACCTAGTACCTACGTATATTAATTAATACATAACAAGCACAACGCTTCAATTGTTACGAACCGCATGCCTTCATTAAAACTGATTTAATCGCGATAACACTTTACCAAAAACCCGAACAATTCAAAAATTCCCCGAATTTAGCCGAAAAATGCACACTATTCGCGTCGCGTGCGAAGTGCGCCAGAATTGTGTTCGATTAAGTAAATTTTGGCGGTCGGTGCGGCGCGTTTGATGTGAGCGCTAAGTAAACGTCACGCTCGCCAGCCGTAATTGCGAATAGGGATGCGCCTATGTCGATAAATTTTAAAATGAAATGGGGATGTGTGTTTACATGGAAAGTATTAAAGCTGGTGTACAAAACCAAGTTGGTGAGATAGATCAATACAGACAAAATGGCTTAATGCATAAAGGAGTATTAATAGTCTGAATAAACTAACTATAAACCAATATTTACAGAATAGGTACGTAATAAATCTGTTCCGATACTTTTTCATTCTTTTGTAACGTTTGTTAAACAAAAAATAAAGAAAAAACAAATCTGACAACTCATTCATATCACTCACCCAGTTCCCCACATCAGTATTCAAAAAAAGTCATTCAACCTGATGATAAGCATTAAGTTTATAACTGTCGTTATCGATATAATGACAACACTACAACAGAGGTCGATAATTATGAATGGAACATTTTGTTTCCGAGTCCGGCCGTGCGCCTGCGGCAATCTCATAACTTGTCTTTTTTCACTCGGGTATACTTTCTTTTTAGGAGCGTCTTCTTGCAAGCGAGCAACAAAAAGTTGGTCAAGCGGGACTAATGTATGAGCAGAGGGTTCCTTAGAGTCACAATTATCAAAAAGACAGAGGAGTAGATATGGTTCACAAAAAAATACTGTAGGTAGAGCTCTGATGTTAAAATGGATGCATTTTATGGCAATTTAATTATTATTTTTTGCTTATAATAACATTAAGTAGGTAGGTACTGTAAGCATTTGACAAGTAGTAAACCCTGATGATTGAAAATATATTCTGTTACACTTAAAATCCATATAGTTGATCGCCAACCCTTATATTTCTCTATGCGATACTTTTTAATAGGCATATGGAGATCCCATAGCACCGTGTTAAAGTTGGGACTAAGAAGTAACAAGAACAGCTAGCAACACGTCCTATCTATCATATCATGTCTACTCATTTATGTCCTTATTTGTACTGTAAAGAGATTCAAGAAAAACTGTTACTTTATTTACCTCTGAAGAGCGAAGTGTCTATGTCTAATTTAAAATAAAACTCCTAGGCATTGATATTTACTTAAAGGGCGGAATACTGATAACTAATTTAAAAAGTTTTATTTTTCTGAATAAACTTTTTTAATCAGACTTACAAAACATGCTTTCCTTTTTATAGAAGCAAGTTTTGTTACATTCAACTATGTAGGTTTTATTTATTTATTTTTAGTTCACATTACACACTGAAAAAGAGCGTCTTTGTTCCCCATTTTTAATGCAAAACGTTTCGGACAATACCAGGGGATCCCAAAAAAAATACTGTTAGCCAGCCACCCTGAAACTCTTAACATAATAAGTAAATCTTTAAATATTATTTACCAACAGTACTCCATAAAAAAACAATTAATATTCTTCATGGATGTTATTATTTCATTTATATTAAGATGCTAATACATATAGCTACCTATAATAGCACGTCGCCTGCGACTTCGTTTGCGTAGATTTCGTCTTTTCCTCTACAAAATTTAAACCACCTCTACCTCCACTTTTTTCTTCTCAAAATCCACCCTTTTTACACGCTTTTTATTAGCTTCACCTGTATGTTTGTTTGTATCCGACTCCTTTGGACTTGATTTTGATCCAATTCAAACGGTCAGATTTCAATTTAAACTTTGTAGACTTATCGAGGACCGATGACAATTCAATAATAAAAATAAAAAACACGCTTTTGCGGTTAGCAGAACCAAAAAATAGAAAATAAATAGTAGATTAAAAAATCTAAAAAACACACTTTAAAAACGCAACTAAAAAGCACAAAATAATTTCAAAAAAGCGCGTGGTACTTGATATTAATTGATTATAAAAATATCTCAAAAAGCACTCCACGCTTTTTTGAAATTATATTTTGCTTTTTTAATTGCGTTTTTAAAGCGTGTTTTTTAGATTTTTTAATCAATTGTTTATTAACCCCTTAAAGATCGAATTTCCAAAAAACCCCACGTAGAGCTCTCCTACATTATGATAACAAGCCGTCTGCAAAATTTCACGTTCCTAGTCTTAGTAGTTTCTTCGGCTATGCGTTGAAATGTCTGCCAGTTAGTCAGTTTCTCCTTTCATTTGTATAGATATACGACACAAACGAAATATTTACACTAGGAACTGAATTAAATGGCACTACATCATATAAATACGAAACAAAAGGACATTTAGACGTCGAAGTAGAATAAATATTCATCATTAACTCTCCACAAAGAAATAGATCCTACGTCATCTAACTCTAACCCTCGGTACCCTAATCCAAAATCACCTATCATCACGAGAGGTGCTAAACACAGTCATTACGAAAATCATCACCTGCTTTTTATATCGTGTAATGATATTTTTTGTCTTCTCTAGCTCTGAGACGCTCGTAATAAGAATGTTTGTTTAAATCTATTACGGATTCAATATGTGGATGGTATGTGGCAAGTGATAGGAGAAAGCGGTACTTATTTAGCAAGCGTTTCTCAGTCTGATCACTAAGGTAGTCCGGGAAATCCAAGTTTCCATTTTCGCAATTTGCAGGTTAGTTTTTTTTTTGAGGGTGGGAAATCATCAAATAACTTCTTCCATTCTGGGTGGAGCAGGAGGGCGTGTCAGTCTTTCACTGACTAAAACCCACGCGTGTTCCTTCAGTTGCCTGTGTGCCAGGGGCCACGGTATCTCTTTCAAACAACGCGGATCCCTGGCAGGCATCGGCCCTTGCGGACCCCACAAATTGACGCTGACATCTCTTTGAGGCGAGCGTGGAACACAACGCGCCGTCGACCCGAGCGTGGTCCTCACCGGACAGCGAGCTACCCATTACTCGCCATCTGTCAGGTTGGTGTTGATTAAAATATTTTTCACGACCGTAAAAATATAGCTTTACAAAATAATTATCATTAAAATCATCACTACAGCCACCTATGTTCATTTAATCCCATTGCATGACTTTTCATGAAATAGCTACCCTAGCGCTTCCGCGTTAACACCCGGTTTCTGAAACTGTGACACCTCGATAGTTTATCGGTGTGTGCAAATTAAAAGCAAGTCAAGTGATCCGATTGGTTGTTTATAATTCAGTAAACCTATCACAAAAATAGTTTACAGATATTTGACAATTTGTTAGAAATGTATTATTGTTTATTGAGTGAGACGAAAAGGGTAATTTGTAAAATAGATAAGTCATAACTCATCCGAGCTCTCGATCAACAATTGAAACTTTCTATGGTTTGCTAAATATCCTACTGTACACCGTGACATTTTAGTCGTCTTACAACGGCAGCCCACTTCATGTATCCAATGACAACTAACCATTTATTTTAAAAAAAAAAAAATTTGAACATTTGCATAATTTAAAAAATTTAAATAACATTCACTAAGACGCATCACGTAGTTTGAAACACACTGTTATGGAGATGGAATTAATGATAGAATGTTATGGTAGGTAGGTAGATATCTTCTACCGCTTGATACGTAAACATTATTAACAGGGAGGGAGTTCAGTAATTTTAAATCATTATTTATTTTTCTTTGTACCTATTATCTTAATTAATGGTAACAATGTTTTAATCGCGGCTAGAGGTATTTTATGACGGATACATTGAGTGGACCACCTTTGTAAGACGACTAAAATGTCACGGTGTATAAATATACATATGTGAAACTTTGTATGTTGTTACTCAATCACGCAAAAACGGCTGTTTAGACTTAAGGCTCGTGCAGACTAGCGCGACGCGACGGTCGCGTCGCGACACTCGTAGAACAATTTCTATGAAAAATCAATGGAAATTGTTCTAGAAGTGTCGCGTCGCGGCTGTTTGAAGAAGCCTTTAGACTAAATTTGGCGCAAATAGTTTAACAAATAAGTAGGAAAACCTGGATTAACACATCGGATACTTTTCATCCCGGTAATAGCTACGATCCTTTGGGATATTCTCTGACATGAATGCGGCCCAAGCCACTGACCAAAACTAATAATTTCAATAAAATACAAAAATCTAGTTTTTGGTCTATTTCGAGACCAGCAAAATAATATTTGGATGGTATTTTTCCATATAGCTATTTCCAGTACAGAAAACAAATCTTTTATCTACGACAGAAGTAGCAAAATCGCTCTGCCTATAACTTACGGCACACACATGCAACAATTTCGTTGAATGACAAATAAGAAAAGATGATTACAGAGCGAACGATCGTTAACAAGTAATTGATTCGAACTATCCATCGATCCGAACTATTTGTGACGATTGATCGATATCTCCTGCAATTATCGATTTCGTTTTATTCGTTCGGATAATCGATACGATGAATATTTAAGTAGAGGATGTGATCTCTCAATGAATGAATGAAAAACTCGAAGGGAGGTTATTTTGGTTTGGTTTTAAAAGGCGGTTGTCATTATTTATTTTGAGGCGGTAATTAAGGGACTAATTGTTG
The DNA here is from genome assembly GCA_949091785.1 of Polymixis lichenea. Lineage (NCBI taxonomy): Eukaryota > Metazoa > Arthropoda > Insecta > Lepidoptera > Noctuidae > Polymixis > Polymixis lichenea. Next base: position 21,277,659 of record OX420942.1, on the reverse strand, counting down.
ATTCGTCATTATTATTCACATTGGATTGGGAAGGAAAGTTTTTCGTTGATCTTACTTTTGTATGTTGTTTTTGCCCTAGTATTTTGCAACGCAGCTGAATTTACAATAGTAGTCATTAATTAATTTTCTGTTAGAAGAGTGCTTAGCATAATCAAGTTATAATGTTTCCCACTGCTGGAACTGAGGTCTCCTCAGTCGTGAGTGGGTCGCAATCCACCACGCGGGTTTTTTGTTGTGGGTGGGAAATCATCAAATAACTTTCCCCGCTCTGGGTGGAGCAGGAGGGCGTGTCAGTCTTTCACTGACTAAAACCCACCCGTGATCCCTCAGTTGCCTGTGTGCCAGGGGCCGCGGTATCTCTTTCGAACAACCCGCACCCCTGGCAGGCATCGGCCCTTGCGGGCCCCATCAGTTGGTGCTGCAATCTCTTTGAGGCGCGCGTGGAACACAACGCGCCGTCGACCCGGGGCTTGGTCCTTACCGGACAGCTAGCTTCACAGCTCACCGTCCGCAAGCCCGCGCCTACGGTGGCCGGGAATCAGCCTGGGATTCCCGATGAGTGCGGGTTGGTAGATGTCTCATATCTTTGAATTCTTTGTTCTAGGATATGCCTGTTTCCTCACGATGTTTTCCTTCGCCATTTTGAGAGCAGTGGTCATGAAATAATTTACACAAAGTTAAGCGCCTGTCTGGATTCGAACCTACGACCTACCTCTCGTAAGTCGAGGCCGTTACCACTGGGCCAACTGCTCTTGTTAGTGCTTAGTCAGCTTAAATTAGAAAGTGTCCGGCGGTGTCACTTTGTAACTCAATCAGAATTATTATACTGATATAATACACGTGTTACAAAAGGTTCTATAATGCAAGGCATGCATTGCAGAATGATCTACACGGGACTACTAGCAAAGGCGGCAATAGCTCAGACTGGCCACCTAGAGATTGTGAGTTCGAACCTCACACATTGCACTATGGAGGAACAAGCATTTAGCTTAAGATAAGGTACTTTTACCTGTCCAAAACATGAGTATACCATATACACATGGCAGGCAAGATGTTACACTAAATTAGTTTATTCAAGTTTTGCGTCAACGGCGTACAAATATAAATAGACAAAATCAAATAATTTGAAAATGGTCCATTATTCATCAATCAACTTAAATTGTAAATTAAAACAAAAAATAAACGAAATCACATAATCATCAACTCATTATAGAACATGTAATAATAAAATAGCAAATTAATGTCAAACTAATTAATAGGAACAAAATCTAGATACATATTTCAGACAAGTCAAAACAATTTTTCATTCAGAAATTCGTCAGTGCTGTAATATGCTTTCTCTAACAAAAGGCTTTTTATCCTACTCCTTCATTTTTATTGTTTATATTCCCGCCAATGTTTTGGCAACGTATTAAAAAGAATTGGCGCCACGCAGAATATACTCTTACGCAGAAGAGCTATCCTGGATCTAGGAATGCAAAGTTGACTATTGTCGCGGCTATTTCGCATTACTTTATCTGAAAATAGGTGTGGTTTCGATTTGACAAACATAATGCTCTCAAAAATGTACATGCATGGAAGGGTTAATATTACAACACAAACACACACAACACTACTGGTGGAGATTTATAGACGACTCCACCGTACTTTTCCACAAACGATGGGACTTAATATCGTGTCCTGTCGTCTGCACGTTACAGGAATTAATGGACGCTAGTCAAGGTACCAAACACGAAGGCGAATTCGGCGGGGTAACTGCATAACACGCTAACAGTAGGAATGCCTTTAATTTTGATAGTTCAACAACATTCATAGCGTTACTTTGTTGAGCAGCCGAATTTTTCAAACATATAGAGGCAATATATACTCAGCCTATTACGTGCCCACTTCTGGGACAAAGGCCTCCTCTCCGTAAGAGGGGGTGAGCCGTAATCCACCACGCGGGCCCAGTGCGGGTTGGTAGATGTCACATGTCTTCAAATTATTGGTGCTAGGACATGGCGGTTTCCTCACGATGTGTTCCTTCACCGTTTGAAGAACCATAGAGGCAATAGATTAGCAATAATATACTTTAAATCTATTCAGATTGTCATGAATTTTAAACGCAATTAGAGCGCTCAGCCACGTATATTAGATTGTCGATACTACTAATGTGAATACGCAAACCAAATTGCTCCTAAAAAAATATATACACAAATTGAAAACTCGATGGTATGAATACCACAGCCAGCCACACATGCCGAGCTCCGACACGCAGTACATTAGTTTACAAGCACTAGCAAAGTGTCACAAGTGTCAGAGGTGTCAGAGGTGTCACGCGCGTGCAATTCCATTTTTTACGCTAGTCCCCGTGTTAAAGCTCGTAAATCGTGTCATTTTCACGTCGCCGAGAGCTTGCATTTTGACGAGGTAATAGCCGAGTATATCATCTGGTGCGGCCGTAAAAATAGAGGTTGTATATACGATGCGTGAATGGCAAATAGTCTGTGTAGAATATTGATCGAAGCTAAGCAAAAAAGATGCCACTTTTAATGTTTTACTTTCTTCCCGATACGATCGAGTGTGTGACGATGGCGTGAACTAAAGATGAATCATTATCATCATCATTGCAGCCGAAAGACGTCCACTGTTGGACATAGGGCTCCCTCTAAAAGCGGGGTAATTTGTCATAATCGCCACGTTTTGGTAGCTGAGTTGGTGACCGCGGTATGCTGGTAAAATGCATAAAGAGAGCTGCTGCCTATTGTCTGGTAAGTCCCTTAGTCGCCTTTTACGACACCCACAGAGAGAAACGGGGTGGGGGGGGGGGCTATTATTATGTTTACTATTTTTGCACATGGATTAATAAGGCTTTTAAATTATGTTGAATGATCCTGCAATTGGTCGGAGACGGGAACATGTGACATCCACCAAATCGCATTGGACCAGCGTTGTGGTTTATGGCCCACTCCCTTTCCCAGAGGGTATGTCTCCTTGTAGTAGGAGTATTATAGGTCAAATATGGGCGAATGAAAAATACTTCTTCTAACGTCAGTACCTCCAATAACGAAAATTGCTGTTATGGTGAAATGTTTGATTCAATGGTTAGCCATTGAGCAAGGTTGATAACAGTGCTGCATATTCGTTCCGGAAGCTCTATTAATTTACTCTGACTACTAATCCAGACGCGTACTCATTAATTTGCATAATTTGGTTCGAAGCAGCATACTGGACTAACATTATTGGACTAACTAACATATAGATGGGATTAGGATACGGTCATACGTGCGCGAAATATAGTGAGTTTGGGGGTCCTTGATTGTATTGATTTTAATTCGCCGTTTTCGTGGCCACACTTGTGTACAATTAGATAAAACCTCGTAATATTTATTGTGCAATAACATATCATTAAATAATTTTATAAGAGACCCCTATCCCTATCTTTAAACACACATCGATGGTGGTTATAATCAAAGGGCTTTTTAAAGTATTTTTTTAATTCAATAGTAAGTTTGCATCGTCCTATGTACTCAAACTCAAAACATTTACAGGCACTTTTGAATTGTCAAAGAGTCAGACAGTCAGATTCAAAATATAAGATTTAAAAAAGCTCTAGAAGCTAGGAGATGACCAGTCTGAACCGACGACGGCGCCCGTTCACGAACATTACGCATGGATCAGCACCATATACGAGTAGCTCAACAATTTTGTAGGGAACTGAATGATCCAACACACGCGCAATCGCCACCAACAGTGTGATATTTCAGTGAGTAATTGTACTTAACCAGTACCTACTTGGTACCTAGCATACTGTGTTAAATAAGCTTATTCGATTACCTACAGTGATTTATTAGAACTAGGTCTAATATTGCGCTAAAGAATTCCAGAGAACTCTCGGATAGTTGCTTAACATCTCTCACAAACAAGAAATCGACTAAAAATCGAAATACCGCGATACAAGTAATCTCATTGCGTATCAAAACTGTTAATAATTACAACTATTACCCGAGCCTAGACGATGCAATGTCTAGATTAATTGATTTCGATTAGCGAAATATCTCGCCGGCCCGATCCGATTGTATCGAAACCAAATTAATCGATTATACGTGCAGTATCGATTTAATGCTACCGCGTTACGTTATTTTCGTCTAAATTAGATTAGTTGATAGCGATGGATTCAATTTGAAATTGTGTATTCTGTTTTCATTTTGTATATGTAAACCTGGCTGGGTTATTGTTTGTTATTGATAGGTAGCTGACTAACAAGTTGATATTATTATGTATGTATAGTTGGTACAGAACTATTTATACTTAGTAGAACTAGTGGTGTAACAGAGAGAGGAATAATTACACTAGTTTACAAAACAAATGTTTTTCTTTGTTGATGAAATGCAACATATATTATTTATGTAGGCTATAGATGGTAATTATAAAAAATAATTATTTTTCGTAGCACGTTACAATTCTGAGATATGTATAGAGGTATTTGTTTTTTATTTACCCGCAATTGGTTAAATACGTTCATCGTTCTATTTTGTAAACAACTGTGTTCAAAAGTCTTATTTTTGTATAAAAATGTCATCTAGAGTGTGTAAACTAAATCCAAATAGATTTTTTGTTATGTTTGTGGGAAAATTGTTCAGTTAAATCGTGATTTCGCTATAACAAAACCATCGCAAGAAGCCTATTTACATTGTTTAGGATTTCCGGTGTCAAATCAAGATAAAAATTGGGTTCCTCATGTGATTTGCACTAATTGCAGATTGGTCCTTATAAAAAAGAGTTTAATAAAAATCCTTTTTTAACTGTCTATTGTTTATTTAGATGTAGTTTTTTGTAAAAATCTTAATAAATATTTAAAAAAACTGACTTGCTAGATTTTTATAAATATTTTTTCCGAGATGTAGATACCCAAAGTAACGTAACCATATGTATTCCATTTCATGAACAAAAGTCATTTAAACTAGTGTTATTTATTAAAGATAAGATACCCTCAAATTCAGCGGTTGTTTGTCATCTTCTGATTTTCTTTCAGCGACGAATCCTCTTGGAAAAGATCATTTTGATGACACCCATCATCAAATAACAATGACTGTAATGATTATGTTAGGTGAGGAAGACCAATCAGTAAGGAATCTTCGTATTGCGTGATCAAGACCCGTGACACGAAGTCAGAAAATTTCATGGAAAATCATATTTTGGTCCTAATCATATCTAAATGGACATGATTAGCAACAAAATATAATTACAAAATTTAACGTATGGGTTTTTTTTATTACTAAATGGGCCTGCTCTTGACCTCGATCACGCCTGATGGAAACCGATTGATAAAGTCTATGATGGATCGAGCGTGCCCAGAAGCTGCCTGTTTTTTTTTTTTTTTTGTGTGGGTGGGAAATCATCAAATGACTTCTCCCGCTCTGGTTGGAGCAGGAGGGCGTGTCAGACTTTTACTGACTAAACCCACCCATGTTCCTTCAGCTGCCCGTATGCCTGGGGCCGCGGTATCTCTTTCGAACAACTCGCACCCCTAGCAGGCATCGGCCCTTGCGGGCCCCACCAGCTGCTGCTGACGTCCTCCTGCAACGGGTCAGTACAGTGGCCCCGCCGCCAACCACTTTTCGGCCGCAGGGGATAGGGAGAGCGGCCAACGCTATACCGACACTCCTCCTCCCCTGCGGCCCCACCGCGTCCGCCATCAAACGGTGGCGGCCCCGTCCAGGCTACGGAAGGGAAGAGCGCTACTCAGAAGTACCGGCACTTCTCCTCCGCCGCAGCCTGTAACCCTCAGCCGCGATGCCTCCCATTCGACATCGCGGCCCGCCTCAGTTGCGATGCACCTCACCGCAACCTACTTTTTGGCCGCTACGTCGTCGGCTTGGAGGCACAAGCCCTGACGAACGGCCCCACCTTGGGGTTCCTCTTCGCTTCACCGTGGGAGGGTGACCACGGTTACTGAGCCCCCCCGCAACGACAATGCGGGAACCCCACTGGGGGGGAGAAGCTGCCTGTTCACTCTTGTTTTGAAGGTAGACGGGTTAAATGTGGAAGGGGACACAGACGCAGGTAGAGAGTTCCACACTTTGGCTGTGTGTATAATATATGTGGAAGAGTAGCGCTGAGTACGACTGGTCGTGATATCAACCAAGTGTGGATGGTACCCTGCAGTGCGTCTGGTAGTCCGGTAGTAAAAGGGCGATGGTGGGATTGGGAATAGGTACCTATTTGCATATTCTTTCATTTCGACCCAACTAACTATTTTGGCCCATATAGGTATGATAACTTATTAATTCATCATCAATTGCCGATTTTAAGCTATAAAATCATGATAATATTTCCGGACCTCAAAACTTTACTATTACACGAAGTTTACCAAGTCAAGGATCGCGCAGACAGGCGCGACGCGACAGCGCGACGTAAATCTTGTAGAACAGTTTCTATGAATACTTCATAGAAGTTGTTGTACCAGAATCGCGTCGCACCATTGCATCGCGCCTGTCTGCGACAGGCTTCAGATAATTCATGACTTCCTTCAAGTACCGACGTTTCATCACAAAACAGATTTATATTAGCAACCAAGTAACTAATGGAAACGCGGAGAAAAACTGCGGGCTCATGTTTAATACCATATTTATATAAAAAATATCGCATGCATTACGCATAGCGCTGGTTCGATCCCCCGCTGTGGCAGATTGTGGCTGACGAACTATTCTGGAGAATCGATGCTTAGGCTTCGTGGCTACGATTTTTACGAAGATTTTTTGTTTTAAATGTTTTCTTTGGAATAAAAACAGATCAGAACAGACAAAATTGATCGCAAAATAGCTTAAAAGCTTTTTAAAGGTTGATGTAATTTTCTTAAATAATTTCGTTTTAGTAACTCTAATAACAAGAATAATAAGAGGTCAATACGGGCTATGTTACATAGATTGTATATTAGATCATTTTAATTCTAAGATAAAGTATTCAAGTTTATAAAATAAAAATCATTACGTTTTATGAGTTTTGGAACATCTTCAAGAAAGTAATGTATGTAAATAGCTTTTGTAAAATCTGCATACGCTGCATAATAGCCCTACAACGTTCCCACAGCTGGGGCACAAGTCTCCTCTCTGTGAGAGGGAGTGGGCCATGATCCACCACGCGGGCCCAGTGCGGATTGACGGATGTCACATGTCGTCGAAAATTGTGATACGGATTTTACAAATTTCACTAAAGTAGCAAATAGTTAAATAGCTTATGATCTCACAACAAAACCCAGGAACGCCTGCAGCAGAATCGCTTCGCCATCGTTCCACCTATCCAGAATACGCGACTTCTCCCCTGGTGGTCGCTAAACAGAATTCTACAAGCGTGTGCCGGCCAATAACATGAGATACGTCACAAATGACTTCCTAAAGCAGCACAACACTTGACTTGAGAACATCCATGTTGTGGAGATTACGGATCTGAGGACATGTCAAGAGGTAGACTGGTTGACAGGACATTGTGACGAAGATAGTAGTAACAATAATGTTTTAGGAGCAAACATAGACTTAAACAATGACTGGAGGGGCTCGTGGCTAAGGCACGTTAAGCTGTTAGCTCCGGCTCTCATTCGTGGATCTTTGACAGTCATTACGGGTCGTCAGAAGCTCGAAAGTCTGACAGCCAGTCTCACAAAAAGGCGGTATTACCCAGTAACTGGGTTGTGGATGTCAGATCGCTCACTCGATCGGTCGCTTCATGTAAAATACTGGTATTGGGCTGCATTTGGTTAGACTGGAAGCCAACCGCATAGTCAGGAAAAGAAACCGGGAGTGCCGCAAGTGAAAACTTGAACAATTACAAGTGTATTTTTTGAATCGTCAGGAAACATTTCATTGTGCAGGAAATACTTTTAAATGAGGTGTTTTTTTTAAATTATTATAACCTACCACATACCTACTACAAAAATTATTTATTTATTTATTTATTTCAGACAACATTCGTCCATAGCTACAAAACTCATATAAATAAATTCTCTAATACTCATACTTAAAATATTCAACAACTCGGAAAACTATAAAAAGAATTGTCAAAAAACTTATAAAAATGCCGGAATCGTGTTAATTTTTTTTTTAAATAAAATGTAAAATCACAATTTTAATTTAATGCGCTATTGTACATGAAAACACAAATTGTACGTAAAGTAATACCTACTTTGATTTGATCTGGAAGCCTTAAATCCGATAATTTTTTTAACCGACGAAAAAACGTAGAGTTTATTTAATGTATGACCATGCATAACTTTTTACAGAGTAATCCTATTTTGATAATTATTTTTTTATTGGAAAGGGTTTATCCGAAAGTTGGTCTCATATAAATTTGGAAAAAAAAAATCCAAACCCAAACAAGGGTAGGAAAACGGGGATGATTGATTGTTCACTCACAGATTTTAATGCAGAGTTGTGTATTACGAAAAGTAATGAAAAAATAAGCATGTAGTAATTAGTATATTATAGTCACAAAAAATATAAAATAAAAACTTTTAACAAAAAAATTAAACCGTCGAAACAACTGAACTGCAAAAAATAATAAACATTTGCTTTTCAGTTTTTTCGGCGGTTTAATTTTTTTGTTAAAAGTTTTTATTTTCAATATTTTATTCGTTACGACTCACAGTTTGGTTACTTCAAAACATGCGTCAACGCAGCTCTTGTCTTTCAAATTGCTTTGTCCTACAAAGATCACCTGCTGTTGCCTTCAATTTAAATATAAAGGAGGTCCTCTAACAATCGATAAATATTGCCTCGTAACTACCATTCTCGGGTCACCTACTTAATGTTTTTAGCAATAACTATTGAAATCAACAAGTTAGATCTGCCCACGCGCTATAATAAGATCACTATCATTGCAACTTTGGCTTATAAAGTTAGTGTGTCTGTCAGTATTAACTTTAATACAGGCTTCTTTATCTGTGTTAGTAAATTATTGTTTATCAGTACCTCGGTGGATGATGGTGGTGTGTAGTTGTATGTTCTTAGATTAGGTGTATCATCCGTGTCGTTCAATCGTGGCAATGAGACAAAGGGGGGAATTTGTAGTAGTGAAAATTCATTGGGATGGGGCAAAAACTGATTAATTTGCGAAAAACAATAGCTATACCTCTGAAACACGTATCTGTAGCGGTTTGTGGAATACAAAGAAAAAAGCTTTTCAGCCGACTACGGCAAAGCAAAAAGGAGGGTTGTGATTTTGACTGGTATATAAACCCTCATAACTACTAAACTTCTTATCACAATTTGACAAATGAAGTATCGTTGAAAGCAGTTTTTTTGTTGTTTTTTTTGAGGATGGGTAATCATCAAATAAGTTCTCCCGCTCTGGGTGGAGCGGAAGGGCGTGTCAGACTTTTACTGAATAAAACCCACCCGTGTTCCTTCAGTTGCCTGTGTGCCAGAGGCCACGGTATCTCTTTCGAACAACCCGCACCCCTGGCCGACTGGTTATAGGTTATGTGACGTCACATGAAGGTCGTTTGCCACCTAAAAAATAGTAGCAAGCCATCATAAGCTTTAGGGCAAAGCTTTAGGCGTACGACTTTCCACTTTCCGATGAGAATATTTTATTGGTTTATGTTTTGAGCGTGTTTTTCAGAAGTCGGGTTTTCGTTTAAATTTCATTATCGTCTATGCACCTATTCATGCCTTACTTACAAAAACACCATCTAAAACACCATCGAAAACCTCGATGACGAAAGCCACAGGTGTCCTCTAGTGTAACTAAAAGCGCAGATTACTAAAACAGCGGTGACCTGAAACAATTACATGACTAAGCGCATTGTGACACACGGTAATCGCACGCGCAGCTGACGTCACACTAAATTGATCCAGATTGCGCGGGAGAGCTGTAATCGTAGAACTTAGATTGTTATGATACGTGCCTCTAATTACTTATGCAATTGTGCTCTGCTTTCGGTGGAATGACTTAATAACATAGAGGCATGAGTGAACGGAATGTGCTGGCTAGAGCCTGTGAAATATTTGCGCAAACGCTGCATTATGATCCCTGAATTTAATGCAGTTTCTGTGTAAGTTTGATGCCCTACGCTCACTTTCTAGTCATCATCTGCATAGCCTTTTTTTGGGGTCAGTATCCAGTCTAACCGAATGCAGCTGAGTACCAGTATTTTATATGGATTGATGGCCTATATGACCTCCACAACTCAGTTACTGTGTAATACGATACCTCTTGGTAAGGCTGGTTTTCAGACTTTCGGGCTACTTGTAACAACTCAACATCTAACCAAATATAAATATTTTATTTCACATAAACCTGCAAGGGCACTTATGAAACGTCAGACGCTAGGTGCACGGTTCCAATTTGTCGCTTCCTATGGAGAAAAGCCGGCAAGAAACTCCACGGTTAATCTTTTAAAAATAATTGGCTTTTATAATGTTCTCAAATTACAGTGATATTAGGTATGGGAGGACAGTGCAGGCCTGTCAATAAGTACCAGGTACTTAGGGGAATGAAAATAAAGAATAGAAAATCGTCTATAAATCTGTATATTATAGACGACGTCTGTAAGGCCTACGACGTTCTCTCATTCACAATATGTAAAAGAATCTACATAAGTAAAATCAACCTATTTAAACCAAGTGACATGATTTCCATGAAAAACACTAATAAATACTCGATATTACAAGTGTTGTATAATGTCAAATAATGTTGAGAATATGTCAGAAAGTGTATAAAATAAAAATAATAAAATTAACATTGTAATTTGGGAGCAGTTAATAGACTCTCACATAGTTATGCTGTTAATGAGGTACCAGGGAAGCCACATGTGTGTTTCCTTGTCTTCAACGTAGTCTTTTATCTTAGGTATATATTGATCCACGAAAGACGGCTGTAACTAACGACATAACGTATGTAAAGATGATCACGCCTCCAAGGACCTACCGCCAACCCGTTTAGCTGTTATTATTTAGCCGCAAGTGCTTTGCTAAATGATAAATGATTTTATTTCTGTAAGTAGGTTTGTACAAACACTTTTACACGTCAATCATATTTTTTAAACTAGATGAGGTCGGCGTTTCCTATCTGACTAGTCTGAGAAGAAAGGCCGAAACAAACTCAGAGATCTCTTTTAAAGTCCAGACATAATCTTGGTCAGAACATGTGAAGACCCAGTGGATGGTCTGGTCTGAAATGCTCATTTTCTAGTCCTTTCAACAAAAATCAATTTTATATCCCATGTACCGTATGTGCTAAATCTACGTTGCCTGTACATCAGACCTCGGGTTATCATCTTACAACAGCGGAAAATCAACAATACATCACAATAAGACCGAAAGCGCTTACTTTGAAGAGCGCTCGCCTGAAGGCAGATACGAATTTAAATAACCAATTACTCTGTACTGTAGCTCGCTGATTTATTGGTTAATTTACTTTAACACTGATTGTGTGGTGAAATTAAAAAGTCGCCGGCAACTTTGAGTGTCGGCACCTCGACAGGTCGGACACATCACTTGTTCGTATGAACATTTTGTTTGGTAAATGTCAACACTTCTTGAGAGGAGATAAAAGACTGATGGAAATGGTGTGAAGATGAATTTTGTGGCCATTCTGTTGTATGGTTTGAACAACAGAATAATGATTGTTTTTAACCGACTTCAAAAAAAGGAGGAGGTTCTCAATTCGTCTGTGTGTTTGTTTTTTTTTTGTTACCTCAGAACTTTCGACTGGGTGAACCGATTTTGATGATTCTTTTTTTATTTGAAAGCTAGTGCTTCACGTGTGGTCCTATTTCAATTTCATCTAGATCTGATGATGTATTTCGGAGACAGACAACGGAACTCTTCAAAAGATACCAGTAAATCAACCGCGATTGCTGCTATCGCGTAAATATACATTGTTTTGATCCCAAGGATGAAGAAATTTCGAATTAATGGGGTAGGTACTATAACTAAAAAGTGAAAAATAAAAACTTTTACTAAAAAAAACAACCGACTTCCGAAAAAACACTACAAAGTGAAAAATAACTTTAATTTCGGAAGGCGGTGACAAAATCTTAAAATACATATCCAAAGTCACCGACTTCTGAAATTAAAGTTATATTTTATAAAAAAGTTTTTTCGTTACTAGCTTTTGTCAGCGGCATCGCCCCTGTGGATGGTGGAAAATATCCCATGGAAAAATAATACCGGGATAAAAAGTGTCTGTTTGCCAAATTTCAGCCAAATCCGTTCGGCTGTTTTAGCGTGGGTGAGTAACTAACATCCACACTTTCACATATACACCGTGACATTTTAGTCGCCTTACAAAGGTGGTCCACTCCATGTATCCGACATAAAATACCTACAGGCGCGATTAAAACATTGTTACCATTAATTAAGATAATAGGTACTAAGAAAAATAAATAATGCTTTAGTATTATGAAACACCCTCCCTGTTATTAATGTTTGCGTATCAAACAGTAGAAGCTTTCTAGCTACCTACCATAATACTATTACATTTCATCATTCATTCCATCTCCATAACACCCGTTCAAAACTGCATCATGCCTCTTAGTGAATTTAAAAAAAAATATTCAGATGTCCAAAAATATCTTTTTTTTAATAAATGATTAGTAGTCATTGGATACATGAAGTAGGCTGCCGTTGTAAGACGACTAAAATGTCACGGTGTATAATTTTAAATTAATATTAATATATATATAAGTAGTGGGATCCAAACGTGACATTGGCTAAATGCACAAACCGTGCGAAGCCAAACCCAAAAAAAAAAAAAAAAAAAAAAAAGTAGTGGGATGAAGTTTCTTTGTATGAAAAGTATGTTTACACCATTTAGATTTATGTATACAAGGTGTTTTTTTGAAATCCCATAACTCTAGGGTATAAATGAGACCATATCAAAGAATCAACTGGCATATTAATTATTTTTCAATTATGATTTCCTTTGAAATGTTTTTATTTTTCACACCAAATAATTCGACAAAGTCACGATTATTAAGGTAAAATACCCTTACGTGAAATATGACAACGTCGCATTTTCTTAGCTTTAAATATGAATTGGTTGGGATTAAAATGGATTATTCGTATTTATCAATGAAACTCAAGAGTCTAGAGTTAGTATACTTTACTTCACTACTGCGAAATTTGGCAACGTCGCAAAAATAAAGATTCGTCATACGGGTGTCAATTTTCACCTTAATTAACTACGATTGAAGATACCTTCGAAACTATGCATTTTTAGACTACATATTCCAGGACTTTTTGTATTATTTTTCCTTATAGAATATAACCCTAGAGTTATGGGATTTCGAAAAAAAAAAACACATTGTATTGTTCGGCACAATAAATAGTACATAGTTGTAGGTAACTGCATTTTTTTTACTGAAATAGAATTTGTCAGACGATATGTCTGCAAAAATTCCACAAAAGAAAAGTACAGCACTGTATCGCCTCGTTTACAGTCTAGATCGCCATACCCTTTAGGCATGTGTAATCGGCATATGGTGGGTATATGTACGACTGTTGGTATCCTATTCCCTCGGGGTGTAGAGGCGTTTCGTTTGAATTACGACGTAAGAATTAACTCGTATATTATTGAAATTAGCTCAGATGGTTATTCCTAATGCACAATGCAGGACCAATTAATGGTGGCCACAATTCAAAGGCACGATAAAAGTTTGGGAATAGACGTATTGCGATGCAGATGGAGTTGGATTGGAGATTCAGGAAATTCCTTATACCGAATCAAAAGTCAGACATTATCTGACCAAGATTCTGTCTGGACTTTTAAAGAGACAGTCACCTTTGAGTTTTTTTAGGCGATTCTTTTGTAGTCAGTAAAGACAGACCTCAAAAACTAAATTGTAAAATTCACCTACACCTTAGGCTTTCACCTAGATCACTTAAGTCTTACCAATCATAGTTCAAAGAAAAATTGTTATTTCTTCCATCGTTTCCGACAAAAACCCGTTTTCATAATAACATTCTTGGACCGCCAATTTTTTTTTACTGGCTTACGTATCCCACTCCTGGGCAAAGGACTCCTTCCAGTCCTTTATTCGCGAAACATTATTTGGTCATTTTATTTGATTTTGAAGTTGATCTTCTGATACGAAAATAGTCAGAAAATCAACAAATCCAAAAGACCTAAACCAAGCCCCGCTCCGATTCTCAACATCGATACATTACATCTAAGTTTCTAAATCATGTGCTGGGTGGGAACTGTAAGATAAAGTACAGCATGAGTGTGGATGAATGGGACGCCACGGGGCGCACTCCGTACCCTGGACCACACAGCCACGCATCTAGGACACCCGGGATGTTCGCTAATCGATGTTGTTTGCACGACTTCGTTCATGTGGGAATTGGGTTTTGGGATTTGTGGAAGAGGATGGGAATTTCAAGATTTTTGATTATCGTTTTAATCACTTTAGGCTGAGAATGTATGTTTCGAGACTTTAAAGATGCAAATCATATACCGGTCCAAACAGTAGTTGGATATGAGTAGAAAACAAAAGAAAAAAGGATTCAAATCAGCACCTTTTGAACGTATTATTTTTACTGCTGAAGAGCCTGCTCTTGACCTCGATCACGCCTAATGGAAAGCAATTGATGAGGTCTATAATGGAACGAGCATGCCCAGAAGATGCCTGTTCACTCTTGCTTTGAAGGCAGATGGGTTAAATGTGGAAGGGAACCTAGACGCTGACAAATTTAAAAAAGACAGTACCTAAAACGTCTGCCCTTCACCACTTCCTAGTGTTTAAAACCGTAATGGGTGATTAACGCTGATTTTTGTATAGGAATTGGCTCTAAAGAAACCTATGTGATAAATAAAATATTGCGATGATTTGCATGCTGGTTGCCTTTTTGCCTTTTAATATCAGACTGTTGCAGTTAGTCGACGTTCGCACGGAAGAAAAATTTCCGCAGCAGGATTATTTCGCGCACTGGATTTTCAACTCTGGGTGTTAAACCGAGCATAGAGAATCCAACTGAGTGCATCCCAGCGCGTCAAAAAAAAACACAATGTCCAATTTTCAACTCTCGGCGTTGAGCAGTTCGTTGAAGATGCGTTGCGCGATATTTTAGGTCCATGCGAACGGGGAATTAAACCCATTTTACCTTACGCTTTCAGCGATAAACGCTCCTACGTTTATTGAATTTAACGATATAATTACTCAGTACTGATGTTTCATTAATTTTATATATTTCTCACGATTCGAAGAAAAATCTTATCTAAGACTATACCTCGAACTTGATTTCAATACATGATACCGTGATCTAAAATTGTAATTGCAGTTACCAATAACGAAGGGTCTTTATATAATACCTAAAGATGACAGATTACGAGGAAGGGGATAAATTTTAAAAAATAATTAGGTATTGGTAACAGGGAAGTGATGAGGCCATAACATAAGAGATAGCGACTTGAAATAAGGACTAAGGAGAGCTTTTTCTTATCACACGAAGTAAAATTGACACGTAATACATAAACACTTCTATCTATTCTTAATAATAAAAACAGGTAAAATTTGTTTGTAAGAGTATGTTGGGGGTAATCTCTAGAACTGCCAGTTGGATTTGGAAACATATTTTTGCATTTGATAGCCCAACTTTTGAGGTCAATTATCATGTTCCGACCCTTTGGAGCCGAGCAAGAAGAAAACAAAAGTCGGAATTAACGCTAAGTGACAATAAAGGAACAGCGCGGGTGAGCGATGGGATGCGACACGGAGGAAGTTTCGGGCGAAGTGCTATTGTCCGACACCTATTAAATATCAAAAGATTCGTGTTTCAATTCTTGCTTGTTCGGGCGCCGTCGGCTTTCTTCGTCAGGCGTCGGGTGGCTACGCGGCCGACGGCGCGGATCAAGAAGAGGGGCCGAGAGCCTAACACACTTCACTAGCGAGAACACTTCACACACGAGCGCCTTCTATTTCTGATATTGTACATTAATTTTGGATATACCTTAACAGTTTATACAGTCCGCTGCTTTTATTTCAAAGTCCATTTTAGGACCCTTACATTTTGGTCCTTCGAGCCGGAACAAGTGTTCATTTCCTTCATGTACATTCTTCGTCATCATCATCATCATCATCATTTCAGCCGAAAAACGTCCACTGCTGGACATAGGCTTTCTCCCCCAAGCACCGCCACTTCGACCTTACATACTTTGTTTGTACGAAACAGCCGAATGTAATACCTAACCAAATTATAGCCCATACCGACATCAGCTCATACAAAGCTCGCTTCAGTTCCCAGCTTGCACCACAAACCCGTCTGTTATCAGACGCGATCGTATTGCGTAAATTTGTCGGTTAATTACGCGATTTCTTACGCAACACTAAAATGCTACCGTTTTAATTGAACTTAAAAAAAAACTTTAATTGGTACTGCGAATTTAATTTTTCCGAACGCCGCGAGTAAATCAGACTGGAGTTACTTTCGTTTATCGTAAATCGGCGATTTTATGATGTTTTTAAAAAATCGATGTGTTTATGAATAAGAATGTGGAAGTAGGAGTTTGTTGTACAATAAAAGAGTCTATACTGCTGTTTTATGTGAGAAGCTGTTTCATAAAAATCATTGAAATTGAAAAGATGTGCAAATAGTCTAACAAGTTTGGAGGAATTAGTGAGATCTTGGCAGCTTCTTTTACACGATACTTACTGAATCAGTTTAAATGCATAACCATTAATTTGTCTTTTATTCGATCATTCGTGGTTTGTGAGTACAATCCACCTTGATAATAAATCTCACTATATCTATTAAAGGTACAGAGAGCTACACTTAAACCATCTCTGCAGCATTCAACTCATTTTAATTCAGTTCTCCAAGAGTTCTGAGTTGACCTGCACGATTACTGACCAATGCGTGCACTGACCGGACAGGTTCACTCAATCTGTGTGGTTCTTTCCTCAAAAGACCATTTCAGAGACCAATCTACGTGGTTTTCACATGGTTTGATCAAGATTATGTCTGATCTTCAAAAGAGACTGTGACCTGAGTTGGCTTGGCCTTTCTTTTCAAAGTAGTCAGATAGGAAACGAAAACCTCATCTAGTTTCAAAAATGTGATTGACGTGTATGAATGTTCCTACAAACCGACTTACAGAAATAGCGATGTCCATAGCGTATTTTGCATAAACCTATTCTTGGCAAAACAGGAGGCAAACCCAGTAACAATACTTAGCAGGAAATATCTCTTTTAAAATGCCGATAATATAGTAATTATTCGTTTAATAACTTTTAGCAATAAAATCAACGTACAGTTAGTTTTTATCAGGCAACAAAATGTGCAATCATACGCAACGCAGAGCATTTAACATTAAAATTTAGTTAACGATAAAACTAATTTACGGCGTTGGGAGATATGTAAAAATTTTATTTGATATTAAAAATGTTATTTTATTGGGCGCAAAAATATTTAATTGTAAAAGCAATTATTGAGAGCAAATTTCGCGACACGCTACCTGATGTGAATTTTGGAAATACATTGGTTGGCGACGACCGTAAGTTCTAACCATTAATTAACCTTCTGAGAATCTTCTAACTGATCACGTCGAAAATACATCTCTGCCTAAGCCTTCGAGCAATACAGAAGTGATATTATGTTATCATACTTCCTACTATCCTACGAATTATCTAATATATAAAATTCTCGTGTCACAGTTTTCGTTGCCATACTCCTCTGAAACGGCTTGACCGATTTTGATGAAATTTTTGTGCTTATCCGGTATCTATGAGAATCGGCCAACATCTATTTTTCATCCCCCTAAATGTTAGGGGTAGTCCACCCCTAAATAATTTATAAGGCAAAACAACGTTTGCTGGGTCAGCTAGTATCCTATTAAATTTGAAAGTTTGTGAGGATGGATGTTTCTTACTCTTTCACGCAAAAACTACTGAACGGATATGGATGAAATTTGGCACATAAATAGTTTATAGCTTGGATTAACACAAAGGGTATTTTTTATCCCAGTAGCACGTGCCCGTGGCATAATTTTCGACCGCCACGCGGGCGAAGGCAATAGCAAAAACTAGTATGTCACAAAAGAATAATAGATTTCAACACGTTTAGACACTCCGTGCCTCGAAGACCTCTACGGAGAAGTTGAAGAATAACGGTCTTTGGCTCATTATATGGTCTTTCTAAATCAGCTCCAAATGGACCCTTTCAATACAAGTTAAGACGAACTAATGATTCCGTCTTTAAATAAGCATAAATGACCCTTAACCCATATACTTACAGCTCTTTTTCTAACAACGCTTCTACCCTGAACTCCCCACTAACAAAACGGATACCAATAAATCAACTAGAAGGTTCCAACAATGGTCACCCATTGATCAATGCCAATAAACAAATTGAACGATTACCTGCGCGTTACGCGTCATACGTCACTCGCGGGTCATCCCATCGCAAATAATTTCCTCTTAATTTCGCGCTATTGCAATTTTGTTTCGATTACGAAAATGGCCGCCGAAGCGTGGCTGGGAACGTGACATGTTCGCCAACTGACACGTACAATGTTGTCGCGGTTTGCCAACTTGTCTGTGTTTATCGGGTTGCGAAGTATAAAACAAAAGGATTTTTGAATAAACTGTTTTTGGTAGCGGATTGAGGTTTTGGACAATGTTTACCTGTATATACCAGTCTTACCAAGGGGTATCGTGTTACCCAGTAACTGGGTTGTGCACGTCAAATAGGCATTCGCTCAATGTGAAATACTGGAATTTAGCTGCAGCTGCCAAACTCAAACTCAGCATTTATTTCAATTAAAGCATTTACAGGCACTTTTGAACTACCAAAAAGTCGATCAGTTGAAAAGTTAAAGCTAGTTGCCCATTCCAAAACATAGATCTCTATGGTGAAGAACGGGCAAGAAACTCCACGGACACTCTTTTAAATCAAGTTGGATATTACAAAATCTTGGGAACATTATTGTTGTTGCTTCTGTATCTAGGAACAATGTAAGAAAAATAAACAATTCTAAATACAAGATTAAAAATAAGCTCTGGAAGTTAGGAGATGACCAGTCTCAACAGACAGCGCCCGTTCACGAACTTGACGCGTGGATCAGCACCATCCAGCTCAACCATTTTGTAGGGAACCGAATGATCCAACACACGCGCAACCACCAGTGAGACATTTAGTGAGCATGACAGGACTGAAAACCTACCCAAACAAAGGCTAGGCAGATGAGATACCATCAGTTTGTGAGAAAATGTTACATATAAGAATAGGCTAGTGCAGTATCTATTCGTGTGTAACATTTTCTTGGGTAGTACTAAGACCATAGTGATGCAATAGACAATTACGGCCCACGAGATCTTCCATCTGCATTTAGTTCGCTACCAATGTTAATATTCTTAACTATATAATTATAATCATTAACACAAATTAACATAATCCGCCACTACACAATGAGCTCAATGCATTTAATGACTGTGAATAAAATTGATAAAACGCAAAGAGGTCTAGCTGTTTTGACAGCATAATAAAGCCGATAAAAACAGCACTTCAAATAATATGTAAGTACCTACCAGTAACCGGCGAGCTATTATGAAAAACGCATTTTATAAACAAGTTTTCTGACATGGCGTGTTGTCCACAAGATTTGGGTAGATAGTTCATCTTTAAACATACGAACAAGCAAACATCAATTGAAATAATGCCCATCCAATAAACAAATATTAATCAACGAAATAAAATATAAACGAATAACTTTTTGCAACTTCAATCCTCTTGCCAGATCCGAACAGATAATTTGCTTACAATATAATCGTACAAAGATTGCGACTTCAAGGAAAGGGGTTAAAAAGGACTCGTAGAATAGAGGCTATTATATTCAAATTCACTTCGGAAGGCAATTTATATGGAGTTTATTGACAAGACGCGGGACCGCGGCCCGACGTAGCAGCTCGCGTGAAATTCTTCGACAAAATCTCTTTCTGAACCCGCCTTAATTGAACGAAGGAGACAATATTGTTAAAGTTTTTATGCAGCCTTAACCACAGACAATCAAAAAAGTTATTTTACTTTATTCAGAAACTTTGGAATCTAATTTTATATTTGAGTTTGGAACAAACGAATGCGTTAATTAAATTTTCTTGATGGCTTTAAGTGTCGACGAAGAATTTTTCGTCAGTATTTTTTGTTGTTTTGTAAGAGATGGTCGTTGGCCCGAGTGCTGGTGTTTCGCAAACGGCCAGAAGAAAGTGGACACAATGCGGGATTTCACAAGACAGATTACAGAGGGGCGCATTAATAAGGTGACGTTTACACAGCGTGATTCGATTTGCATCCGACACGACTCCGTTTAACGGGAATTGAAGAGAATCCCTTGAAAATTGAGTGATGTCCCTTGTCGACACTTTGACATTATTATTTTTAATATATTCAGAACAAAAGGTGCTGTTCCTTCGTCTGCATAAGCAATTGGTATTTATTTAGTAACGTTTTATAGAAACGAATAAAAGGATATTTTATTGTGTATGGGTGAACAACAGGTGAAGAAGTTGCCAGTTTATAAAAAAAACTTAAATTCTTAGTGTCTGACCGACTTTTGCTAGTCTTAATTCACATCAATATGAGTAAAAAGGACATTTTTATTAGTTTTACTGAAAATGTCTTAAGGTGAAAACGTCTCAAGATGCGCTTCATGTCTCGATCTTGAGATAAGATCGTAATCTTTTCGGATATTGCTCGCTATAATCATATGCGGACTTTTTTGTATTTTTTCTTTGTTTTTTTCTTAAGGGCGTAGTCGAGGCGTGCTGGACAATGAGACGTGCTTGAAAATATAATGCTATATTGTTGCTTAAGCTAACTTAAGGAGTATGCGGATTAAAAGAGTTTTTGGTTTTCATTTATGCTTTTTATTTTTGAAAGTTTGGGAGGAACCGTTTTGAAGCGATATTTTTGAAGGGATTGTTTCTAAGGTTCTTAAAAAGTACGTAGCTAGAGCTGAATCGTCCCTTGAAGTATAAAATCCTTAACTTCTTTACTTTAATCTTATCTTGATGAGTTTAGTTTTTATGACAGAGTTGATTTACATTGCTATGTAATCTTTAAACCACCCATACCATCTTTACAGGTAAAACAACAATGCATCACAGATAACGCATCGTTTAATTTATTTTTCTGCAAGCTTATATTAACTTTTGCTGTAATTCATATTTTGTACATGATAAAGAGTACCTAATATACTATCTTCTATCTTAACAAGGGCTGAGTTGATTGACCAAACAATTTCCCAAAAAAATCAAAGGAATGAATGAAAAAAAAAACTAGCTACAACCTAACCTTTTTTTTACTAACATAACTTATAAGTAGTGAGCATTACTAACACCATAACTATGGGTTAAGGTTTTTTTTTTATCAAACCTCAATGATATAGTAATGTTCACAACAGTTCACAATTTCGTAAACAATCATAGTTGTCAGTTCCAATTTCTCATAGAGTAACACTGTAAAGTGTATAGATAAGTAGTCTCTGGCTCGAATCCTGCGCAACGAGGAGGGGGCGGCGCGAATTACGAGCCAGCGTCGCCCAGCGGCGCGCACGCGCGTCGATTTACGCGCGTCATAGTTGCGCCAATGATGTGCACAGTCATATCGATAAATATTGAGGAAGGATGTTGTGGTTTATATTATAGGTCCAAAAGCGATATTTTTTTTTGCAGATGCCAGTAAGTGAATATACTTGAGAGGCTGGATAGGATATCTGCAGACATGGCGAAGATTTCTGTGACCACCAAAAGGATAGAGTTAATTAGAAAGTTTGCTGAAATAAACTAAAAAGTTTGCAAAAAATAGCACGGGATTCACGGGTCACAAGTTCAGAAAAGGAAATGCCGTTGCTATCTAGTTTTATAAATTGACTAACAAAACATTGACGTGTAAAAACGTCTAAAAATATCTACTTACAATTACATAAATAACTATTTCATAGCACTTCAGACCACTTTACGCATCAGATTTTGTCATAATCCGACCCAAAGGATTGACTGAATATTAGTGTCTTTCGCAATAGCCAAATGTCTGGAAAGCTTTCGTAAAATGCCGCTGAAAAAAAAATCCAACATAACCAAGCCTATCGACATTTCTATCGAAATTGCGCACAACACTATGCCGCCGTAGGCAACCACGCGCGTTATCGCTCCGCTAAAAATGTACCGTGACCCCCGACACTAACCAAATTATTCTCGCTCCTAACTCACAGATAGCGGGTTCGATTCCCGCTCCGATCCAGAATTGACGGTCAGATATCGAAAACTATTTGTCAATGAATAAATAGTTCATAACGGGATTGTGGAAATAGTGGTGGGAAAAACAAACTGTGTTGTTGTATCTTGCAGTCAGCGTATATGTCTATTATTCAAACAGGCGTAATACAAAGGGATGAATATAAAGTAACACTAGTAAAGATGCAGTATGGATGATGTCCTCAAATACTCAATGAGATTGTTGACGTCACATATTCTCGTATCGTACTATAATATTATAAATGTGAAAGTTTGTATGTTTGGATGTTTGTTACTCAATCCTGCACTAACAGCTGAACGGATTTGGTAAATTTTTGGCACACAGATAATTAAAGCCAGGATTTTTATTCCGATAATAAGTTCTCGTGGCATAATTTTCGATATTCACGAGAGCTAAGCCGCTGGCAAAAGTTAATAATACATAAGTACCGAAATGACAATCGTATCAACCTTGAACTCAAAGCATTTATTTCTATTAAGCTATTTTCAAGGAGTCGGTTAACCTGAAAGGTGAATCAAGATTTACACTGATGTTGCCTTTTCATCGCAAAGGACGAGAAAAAAACTCCATGCTTCAATAACAACATGTTGGTTCCATTATCAAAGTTGAAATAAATCCATCCCTACGGAACACGACAACGCGCTCTATAGGTACCAAAAAATGGTACACGTCACCCAAAAAGCAGGCAACCTCAAATGTGAATGGGTCGGACACGTTTGACCACCACAGCATGGTTTCCTGAAAACGTCCAACGGCATCGCAGAAGACCCAGGCGTAATGGCGGGACGAACTTGAAGCTCACAGGATCTGCTCCATATTGGCTCAGGATCGAGTTCGGTGGAAAAAGGATCTCGAAAACAACTTAATAAAAACCATTCCGGAATTAAGAATTTCGCGTGTCACCCAAATCGCTAAAACAAATAAACATACAGACTATTTAATTGCAAGTAGACGAAAGGGTTACCGACCTAACATTTCATCATTAAGGATTTAGATTCCCTTGCGGTCAGCCGTGGTCAGTTAACTTACGATCACTGGCCAGTCAGTCGACGTCCCATCGTTGAGGTCGGGAGTTCAAATCTGGCCCCGACATCTGACGGTGATCCTTGTGATGAACTATGCCAATTATGCTAAGTGGTTTTAGTTAAATTAGAAACGTTGAGACATATTTGTTTTAGGTGGATTAGATAGGTAAAGTAGGTTTTATTTTAGTCAACAGAGCTGACGAAATACTTTTATATTTTATGTTCGACTAAATATTCGTACCACTGAAATTCTAAAATTAAAAGAAACGAGGTTTTGTATGAAAGATGAAATGATTACGAAATAGTGGCAGCAAGGCTGAGAGGCAATTCCCGTCATTAACCGTCTTCAAAAATGGAGGAGGATATAATTTATAACGTACGTTATGTACGTATGTCCATCGATATTTCAAAAGTATTTACCTACATTTTTGACAAGATTTCGACATTGATAGTCGCTGAGATGGCAATGCGACTAGTTTTGGGCACGCGTTTTGGGGGCTGTCTTATGTAATTTTGACGTTCAAAAACTGACTCTCAGCCTAATTTGAATACTTAGATGACTTTTGACTTTGATTTTTGATCGTTTTTAAGAACAGGGTCTATTATTTTTATACATTCAGCTAGAGATGACAAAAAGTATTAGAAACAGGAGACTTACGCTGACAGAGTGAAATAATTAATTTTAGAGAAAACTTATAAATTTATCTTGATAACAAATCAAATTATTTTCGAAAATATAGTCTCAAATACCGTTACGTAGTTTGCAAGTCGTACGGTTCTTTTTTTTTCTTTTAAATTAATTATGTTTAAAATATGTAAATTTTCGTCATTTCGAAAGTAACTAAAATGATTGTCATAAAGGTTACTTGTTACCTGTCTAAAGTCTCAGTCATATCTGTCACAATGTATTTATCAATCTTTGAGATCAAAATCGACTGTCCACTTTGAAAATGACAGAAGAATTTCAGTAGTTTAAGTTTTCGGATTGTTACCTGATTGTTACTGCTCTTAGACCCAGGTCTGGACACATTTCATGCAAAAAATTTGCCTTCCTATGTGGAGTTGTCGAGGACCTATAACATTTATTGATGAAATGTGCCCAAAATGAGTTCAGTAGAAATATTTTAGTAAGGTCCCTGAATTAGAACAGAACTGATGTAGTAGGTTTTATACAATTCTGTTACAACCATATGGCGACGATGCGAAGGGTTTGTTGAAATTCATGGCCCGCGTCTTGTGAAAGTACAATTGTTTAGGATACGATGGGACTGACATACGCTATGCGTAAAAACCCCCGAAAACAAATAAAGAAAAAAAAAGATTTCGGAAATATTTGAAAAAAATCCTGCGTTTCCTGTTTATAACAAACGTATGGGTACTTTTCTTTGAAAGCAGCTGATTTATAATCAAGCAGAAGAAGAAAAAATAAGATTAAGTTTTGAAGTAATTTTTCTTCCGATGTTCTTTTGAGTGTCTTACCAAGGGGTATCGTATTACCCAGTTACTGGGTTGTGGGGGTCAGATTAGTAGTTGCTCTTTATAAAGTACTGGTACTCAACCGCATCCAGTTAGACTGGAAGCCGACCCCAACATAGTTGGGAAAAAGCTAGGCAGATGATGATGATGTTCTTTTGTGTAGACGCAAGTTTATATTCAAGTTATTTTGTGTCCATAACTCCAACGTACGTCTTTAACTAATTTTGGCCTCTAATAGTACCTACTAATGAAACAATTTGGGGAATTGTTTATTTGGAATTCTTATTAATCGATTCATTTAATCGTTAATTAATCTCAATCAACGGTCACAACTCAATTAAAGATCAACACTCTTGCCAAGCAATTTAATCCTATGCGGTAGCTCGGCGAGGAATTAGTTGGCACTGGTATTTGTCAAGAAGATCTTACAAACAAGGTTTCACAAGAAAGAAAACATCCCATTTCTATCAATATTTTATCAGCCTTCAATTAAGAAGGGTCAGTCAATAGACTGCGTACGCAAGAAGCCCGCTGATAATACAACTTAACAAAATCGGGGATTGTAGAAACCTAACACCCAATGTGAGTGCGGTGCTATCGAGAACATCGCCCAATAGCTGTAATCAAAATCAAAAGTCATTTATAGACTAAGAATCAGCACTTTAAGAACGACAAAAATTATATAACACAGTCCCCCAAAACGTGTGCCTTTCACCACTTCCTAATGCTTTAGCTAGTAAACAGAAGTGGCGTATCTAACTTCCCAGCATGAATGTCCCAAGTGTTCATACACTAGCCCTTTTGGGGATATAATGAACGCCACTGGCGCTAATATTAAGGAGGGCTACTGGGTACAACTGTATTAAAAAGTACCATGGACTCGAAAAGACCAACCCTGGCTGGAGGCCGTACTTTATTGAGACACCCAAAGACAAGCAGAGTTAAGGCCGGTTAAGTTCTGACGTTTCATAAGTGCCCATGAGGTTTATGTAAAACAAAATAAAATTTCATTCAGCCGATAACCTCCCAGATGTTGACCTGCGAGACACCATTCACGAAAAAAAAAACTATAAGAAGAAGATCAAGAAGAGTACCTGGTATTAATCATCATTCTCCTGCACTTATTCCAATTTATTTGTGGTCGGCGCAACTTGTATTTTTCTTCCACCCTTCTCTGTTAGTCTTCTTTTCGGTAGTCACACCTTTTCTAACCATATCATCATTCACACAGTACATATTATTAATCGAAGTACTAAAAGTGCTTAAGGGCTAAAGAGTACAACAGATTTAACCTTCTGTTAATCACATTCACAATAAGTTACGCGCTTTCCAACAGAGGCGGTAGCACGCCCCTCAATATTCATTAGCCGAGATTTTGATACAGTTTAAATGTACGTTTTTTTGTTAATTAAAGGGCATTAATTGTTAACAAAACTGCCTTCGACTGACCATTGCGCCGGCTTGTGTTGGCCCAATGTGGGAGTTGAAGCGATTTGTTGTTCATAGATTAATTATATTTCTGTCTTTTGCAGATGCGGCGTCAATATAGAAGATGTTTATCAATGATTCGTAATGTACTGTGTGACTGATATACAAAATCCTAGTTTTATTCTGGGAAAGGCAAAGAGGACAGAAGAAAGAACATGCTGATTTGTCAAATAGTTTATTTTTTCTGGAAATAGGTAGTAAAATTAATCACTAAAAATGGTTTCTTTTTTGATAGTTTGACTAGAACTGTTTTTAATATACCGTGCATTAAAATGTGTTACTGCACAAACCATAAAAAATAATCATGCACTTTCTAGTCATTTGTAGCAGTTTCAGAACTATGATAATCTTTCTACAGGATTTAACGTTGTCCTTCCAGGACATGATAGTGTGATTTATTTGCAATAATTAAGCACCCCATAAAGCCTAGGCGAAAGTTCATGGGATTCGAGAGAAACCAAATTTTATATAAGTATTTTTTTAAAATTTCCCTGTATTCGTCACTAGATATCACTTTTCTCTAAACCCTCAAATCAAATACCCTTCATTGCTGTTCCATTATGTACCCAATACCTTACCAATCCTTCCAATGTCTGTCCAAAATATCTTAGTTATCGTAGTAGTATAAGGTATCCATTAGAATAGCAATAAGGTCATTTAAGTTGAGATTTTATAATAAATAATGTTTAAAATAAAACAATTGGGTTTCCTCGAACCCCACAAAATTTCGCCTATGCTTTATGGGCTGCTTAATGGTTACAAATAGGTCACACCATCACGTCCTGGAAAGAATACGTCAAATTACAAGTCACCCCGTAAAAGTCGCTTGCTTCCCATAGCTTGTACCAAAACGCCAACGCAAAAACAACCAAATTAAACGCAGTAATTGATATTTATTTGCTCTACTTTGTGACACGTGAGCTATAAACATTGCCTCTTAGTCAATCGAAGCATTTTTTACATATTTCTTGTGTTTGTATAATTGTCGTGAGACCCTGTATGGGCCTATATGCCTTTATTTTTAGAGCGATAAATATTGGCAAAGGACAGTCGTGGATGAACGTCGGGCCTTATTTGCTTCATCAACTTGAATCTATCATCATCTGGCCAGCCTTTGCCCAACTATGTTCAGATCAGCGTCTGGTCATACCGGATGCAGCTGAATACCAGTTAATGGAGCGACTGCCTATCTGACCTTCTCAACCCACTTACTGGGTAATATGATACCCCTTGGTAAGCATGGTCCTCAGACTATCGGGCTTCTGACGACCCGTAACGACTGGTAAAGACTTACGAATGACAGCCGGGACCAACAGCTTAACGTGCTTTCCGAGACACGGAAGGGTGTCGGAAAGCGTAGCTTAAGTTGATCGATGGACCCATGAGCCACAATTCTCAATTTTCAACCGATTTCAAAAAGGAGGAGGTTATCAATTCGACACGTTTATATATTTTATTTTTATTTTCTTATGTATGTTTCATAGCTCCGTCATATATAGACGGATTTGCAAAATTATTTTTTGTTCGAAAGAGGTTTATTCCGAAATGGTCCCATTTAAATTTCATATAGATCTGATGATGAGTTTCGGAGACAGATAACGGAACTCTTCAAAGAATGACAGCCAATCAACCGCGATTGCTGCTATCGTATAAATATGCATTGTTTTGACCCCAAGAATGGTGAAATTTCGAATTGGTGTGGGGTAGGTACTGTAAGTAAAACGTGAAAAAGAAAAACTTTTTCAAAAAAAAAAAATACAACCGACTTCCGGAAAAAACTACAAAGTGAAAAATTACTACAATTTCGGTCGGTTTAAAGCGGTTGTTTTTTTTTTTTGGAAAAAGTTTTTTTGTATAAAGTTAATAATTGTTTTTGAACATACGAATATCTTGAAAGACTCCTGACACTTAATGGAAACATAGAGGCAGATGATAACAATGTTCCAAACACCATCACACCATTCCCCGTTACACCCAATTTCTTGTAATGCCTGAAGCTTACCGGCCACTGACCAGCTATCAACAGAACCTCTGGGTTAACTTTGAAAGCAAGATTTATGTAAAACTAGCCTCTTTATGTAACCCGCCAGCGGCTCGCACGCTTTGAATGAATACATCAAAGCTTCCGCGAAAGACTATGTAAGTGGTTGTTGAAACCGTATCACGAAGATGGTCAAGTTATTTTAAAAGTAGTCGTCAGCCATTGGAACTTTGTAAAAAGATTCTTCTAAACTCAACTCTTGGGAAGAAGCAACAACATTGATTACCTCGATATAGTAGGTAGTACCATGTTTTAGGTTTGGTTACTCTGAGCATGATTAGCCTATAATGTTCCGACTGCTGGGACACAGGTCTCCTCCAGGAGATGGAGAGGACTGTTATCCATCACGCGAGCCCGGTGCGGGTTGGTAGATGTCACATGGCTTCAAATTTTTTTGGTTCTTGGACATGTCGGTTTCCGCACGAAGTTTGGTGAGGAAATAATTTACACAAAGTTAAGTGCTCGTCTGGGACCTAAACTTAAGACAACAACTAGTAAGTCACGACCGTTACCACTGACCCACCACTGCTCCTCGCTCCTATGAACGTAACTAATATTTTTTGTGTCTGCATATGCAAGACACGACTCAAACGCACGCATGCAATTATTTGACTGTAAGCATTAGATACAAAAACAGATGTAGGTATGATAATCTGATTCCATCATTAAAAATGTTATAATAAGCCTTTAAAAATAATAAAATTATACATAATACAAGACGTAAAAAATACCGGAATCGTAATCATAATGAAATAAGCCCCAATAACCGAAGCGAAATCGAAGGATAGCCGAAAGTACAGATCAAACCGGAATAATACAATGAAGCTCATTATTAATATTCAGCAGATAACTCGTGTGCAGATAGAGATAACGTTTTTGATACTTGTTAAGGACCAGTTTACTTTGAGAAAATATTAAATGGTAAGGAAAAATTACATGAATAAAAAAGAGACCCAAATTCCTAGAATGGTTCTTATTAGTCGTAGGGTAGGGTGTTGATTATCGTGCTAACAAGAGAATAGAAAAAAAAACCCAAAGGATGATGAAATTTCGAATTAGTGTGGTAGGTACTATAACTAAAAAGTGAAAAATAAGTTTTTCCAAAAAAAAAACAACCGACTTCCGAAAAAACACTACGAAGTGAAAAATTACTTTAATTTCGGAAGGCGGTGACAAAAAATTAAAATACATATCCAAAGTCATTGACTTCCGAAATTAAAGTAATTTTTACATTGTAGTGTTTTTTCGGAAGTCGGTTGTTTTGTTTTTTGAAAAAGTTTTTATTTTTCACTTTTTAGTTACAGTACTTACCCCACTAATTCGAAATTTCATCATCCTTTGGGTCCTAACAATGCATATTTATGTGATAGCAGCAATCGCCCTTTATTTACTGTTATTTTTTTAAGAGTTCCGTTGTCTGTCTCCGGAACGCATTATCAGATCTATATGAAATTGAAATGAGACCACACAGGAAGCACTAGCTTTCAAATAAAAAAAATCTTCGAAATCGGTTCACCCAGTCGAAAGTTATGAGGTAACAAACATTAATTTAAAAAAACAGTCGAATTGAGAACCTCCTCCTTTTTTTTGTAGTCGTTTAAAAATAAGTCTGCCTTATTGGTTCTCTTTCATAATCCGTCGAGAAACTTCTAACGTTTTACATAATGAAATTTTAAACAAATGTGGTCCAGACTTTAAAACACTTTTGCTTTATACACTTAAGACATAAAGTTGCACTACCCCTGACAATTTTCACAAGAGTGAAGAGGCATCTTCTGGACACGCTCATTCCATCATATACCTTATTAATCGCTTTCTTTCCATCAGGCGTGATCGAGTTCAAGAGTAAACCCATACAGCATTAAAAAACCGAACTTAAGTTACCAAATTATATATACTTACAATCAAAAATGATCTTGACATAATCACTGTGACACCAACTAATTAGCTCCTTTAACTATATCACAGCACGATCAAAATCATCGCCATATTCCACTTCGTTACACCAAACACACAGAGGAAAACAATCTTCCACTACGTAACGATAATAACAAAATGGAATTATCGTAACAATGTTAGCCTTAAGGCATGATCTGCGGGGCGGGTTGCCTTTAAACACGACAAAGGGACTCACGTAAATACTGTATTAATTAATTTGTACAGACAGCAAACTAATGTGTCTCGTTAAGATAGGAAGGGCTATTGATTTAGGAAGTTTCGGTAGTGATAACTATTTTAATTAAGTTATGTGAGAGACCCAGTGTGCCTCATACATAATTATTGACCATAGCATAATCAGCCTATAAGTAATGTTCCGACTGCTGGGACACAGCCTTCCTCTTTGTGAGAGGCCATAATCCACCACGCGGGCCCAGTGCGCCTTGGTAGATGTTACGTGTCTTCGAATTTTTGGTTCTAAGACATTCTGGTTTCCTCACGATGTTTTCCTTCACCGTTTTGAGAACAGTGCTGATAAAATAATTTACACAAAGTAAGCGTCTGTCCAGGTACGAACCTACGACCTACAACTGGTATGTCTCAGCCGTTACCATTGGGCCACGACTGCTCCCTGATTGACATTACTTAGAACTTTTTAGAACGATATTCTATACAGGGTAAATTTTTAACCAGTGCGCAAACTGTAACCATGAATTCAGCATATCATTCTAGACCCCCCCCTAGCATAGAAATGTATTTATATATTATATATTACGCGGTCAAAATATATGGAACAGCTGATTTTTTTTTGTAGGTATAACCGACGAAAAATGTCTACGCTAAAATGATATGCTGAATTCATGGTCACAGTTTACGCACTGGTTAAAAATTTATCCTGTGTAGTTGGTGAATGAGAGTTAGTTCGATTTTTTTTTAACCGCCACGACACTTTTGTTACGTAATGTTAAACAGTAATTTTGTCAAATGTGCAAAAGCGACAAGAACTTCGCTCCAACTAGGTGTCCCACGACACCTCTCGACTGTTTTTATCATGAAGTAAATTGACACAACTTAAGCTTTTTTTAAACTAAAATAACAAAATTAAAGTAATTTTTTTTTATTATTGAAGTTAAAATTGATTGGAGCCTCCTTTTAGGCAGATAATCCTACCAATCCACTCCAAATATTGTTATGCTGTGATGTCTCCTGTGTGTTTATTGGAACAGAGCAAAAAGAATATCGTGAAAAGATTGGACACCTCCAGGCTTCAGCACTCGCTAGACCTCCAACAAAATGAATCGATCTACCGAAACTGCAAATCGTAAAAGGCAAGAAAAAATCCAGACAGACAAAAAAATAATGACGTACCACCTGACATTAACAGCGCCCACACAAAATGTTAATATTTATTCAGAGTTAATTTCAGCAAATAAGCTGAAAACGGACTTTTTATAAGTAAAAGCCTCGAGCTTTCATGGAATAATGTACACATGTGACGGGTGTCGACAATTTACTTTGTACAATGAACATATTTTTTTGCAATTAAATTAACTCGTGTGGAAAGCTGTTTATTTTAGTATGAAAGCGGATCATTTCACTCGTGTTTTTAATTATTTTGTTTACAGTTGAATTAATTTTACATGTTGTCTCCCGCGATTTTTGGGTTTAGGATACACCACTTAAGCTTTTTTAACTATGCCTACTAATACGATACCTAATCTAAATAATATATTATTGAACTGAGATTCCAGTTTATGGCTACTCGATACCTGGAGTCCATTGCCAATCCCAATACAATCTCTACGGAGCAAATTAATTAAATTTTTATCTTGTTATTAATAATTTTGTATCCCGATTTTATCTTGCTATTAATACTTCTGTATCCCAACTTCATCTTGTTACTTATTTTTTTTTTTTTATCCTAATTTTATCCCAGTTCTGTCTAGTTTTATTAAATTGTATCTAATGTTATCTAATTGTATCTTATGTTATCTACTTATACCTTATTTTGGCTAATTTTGTTCTATCGTTTAATCTCTTTGATTTTTGTCTAGTTTTATATGTAATTTAACCTTGTTCTATGTTTCTATGATTGTATGTATAATAACTTGTTTGTGTGATGCAAAACTGTTAATGTATGTTGGTTATAAATAAATAAATAAGTAAATAAAAAACTATTCGAAAATATCCGGCACATAACAGTTAGGCAGTTCAAAACTTCCGTATTTTCGTTGATACCCAGCTAAAAAAAATCTAAATGAAAAGGTTATGAAAGTAGGCCAAACAACGTCAAAGGAAATTCAATATGGCGGACGCTAGATGTCATGCGAATAGTTCACATATTTTTAGTTCGTTTTATACAGTTCGGTTTTTATTTATTTAAAATTGCGAAGTTCTTGAGTGTTTTTTATTTATTAGAAATTAACATTCATAAAGGCTTTCATCATCTGCCTAGCCTTTTCCCAACTATGTTGGGGTCGGCTTCCAGTCTAACCGGATGCAGCTGAATACCAGTATTTTACATGGAGCGACTGCCTATCTGACCTCCACAACCCAGTAACTGGGTAATACGATACCCCTTGGTAAGACTGGTTGTCAGACTTTCGGGCTTCTGACGACCCGTAACGACTGTCAAAGATCCACAAATGACAGCCGGGACCAACGGCTTAACGTGCTTTCCGAGGCACGGAGGGGTCTTGGTATGTAAAGATGGTCACCCATCTACGGACCAACCGCGGCAAGCGTAGCTTAACTCATAAAGGCTTTATGAACCTAAAAGGTTTCTGTGCTATAAAAATCAATTCATTCAAAGGGCAATATGCTATACAACATTAGGCTATACTTAACACGAATCCTACTATAATATTATAAATTTGAAAGTTTGTGCATGGATGTTTGTTACTCAATGACGCAAAAACGGCCAAATGAATTTGGATGAAATTTGGCAAACAGATAGTTCATAACCGCCATAGCCTGGAATAACACAATGGTTACTTTTTATCTCGGAAATACGTTCCCGTGGGATCATTTCCGAGATCCAAGCGGGCGAATTTGCGGGTAAAAGCTAGTACGTTTCTAGGTAATGGAACCAAAACACATTATTTTACAACTTTATTCATTCAATTTCTACTTATTCTGCAACCAGTACCCGTACATAATCATTACACAGTAGGTGCATCGCAGATAACAAAAAGATGTGGTCGAATAAAAAGCGATCATAACAAAGGGCACGACCACAGACGACCACGCGCGACCGCCGACCACAACTGATTATTTTATTGTTTCACTTTGGTTACTTTTTTTAGGGTACTTTTTGAATTAAAACCTTTCGTAATGGGTATTATTATTGTAGAAAGGACTCTATCAAGGCCCTAATTATTGGTGTGGCGGTATCACACGCGAACTAGGCGTCACACTGAAATCACCCAAAATCCTGCATCGCGCAGAGAAGTTTCCCGCGCAACTAAGATATTATAACGTCCCGACATCAATCGTCGGACAGTAGCCCACCAGATACAAACCCATCTGTTCGGAGGATCCTCCCTTTTCTATGGAGGATGAGTGAACTTTAAACTCTGTTCCTCATACGTGCAGATTATTGACACGATTGTGTCGGTAAATCCCCTCTTTGAGTAGTGGATTGAGAGGCGCCACGGCGTCCTCATCTTCCGCATGACGCAGGTCTTCACCGAACACGGCTGTGTCGGGAGGTTCCTGTTTCGTATAAGGAGGGAGGAAACGCCCGGGTGTTTCCACTGCGAAGATTGCCCTGAGGACACGGTGGAGCATACGGTGTCCTTGTGGAGGCGATCGGCGGCGGCGATCTCTCGCGTCCGGCCCTGGTGCAGGCCACGGTACGGGGCCAGAGTGCAAGGGTAGCCGTCACCTCCTTCTGCGAAGCAGTAATGCTCGCGAAGAGGGAGGCGGCGCACGTAAGAGAGAGGCAGTACATGCGCCCCCACGGCCCTAGTCGCCCCAGGAGATGCCCTGGGCGTCGGGAATCCTAGGCCGATTCCCGGCCACCGTAGGCGCGGGCTTGCGGACGGCGAGTAAAGGGTAACTCGCTGTCCGGTAAGGACCAAGCCCAGGTCAACGGCGCGTTGTGTACCACGCGCGCCTCAAAGAGATGTCAGCACCAATTGGTGGGGTCCGCAAGGGCCGACGCCTGCCAGGGGTGCGGGTTGTTCGAAAGAGATACCGCGGCCCCTGGCACACAGGCAACTGAAGGAACACGGGTGGGTTTTAGTCAGTAAAAGTCTGACGCGCCCTTCCGCTCCACCCAGAGCAGGAGAACTTATATGATTACCCATCCTCAAAACAAAAAAAAATACGTGCAGATTATTGCACCAAATTATAAGTGTGTAAATTTAATATTGAAAAATAGTGTCCCAGGCTTTGATTCACGAATGTAAGATGTGATTCAGGATTTTTCAACTCTGTGTAGTAATAAATGAGTGCTGGATGCATTTATGTAGAAAAATTACCAGCAGTTTGAATCAGAACCTTTAACTTATCTTACCTTATCTTCCTACTATACAGGGTCAAATTCATTTAACTTGTATAATTCTGCAGACAAGAAACGTATTTTATGATTTTTGTGGGGTCATTGACTGCATTCAGTATAGTAACTTGAAATATCAATTTAAAAAAAAAACAGTTTTAATATCAGTTTAAAAATCTGGTTCTTTTGTGCGTACGCTTCACAGAGCTGATAGGTATCGATATTTTAATAAGATAAAACAAAAAAAAATATAGATTTTCTCTACTCGTTGACCCAAAAAAATAAATCAAAGACTTCTTATTCTTCGTCTGTGTGATTTCACTAGCTAATTTAATTTGACTTTGTCTAAGTACTTTTTCCTTCTTGCATTAAAATTCCAATTTGCCTCGTCAAAGTATAAGAAAGAATAAACACAATTTGAAAATATTTCTTTGATTTCCTCTATCAACTCCCTTTAAATTAAAACTAGCACACATAAGAATGTCATCTCTTCAGAAAAAATCCCAGCCTAGGTATACCTTACCTACACTGCGACAGAGCCTCCTTAAGCTAACGATTTTAATGTGTCTATACCTAGCTTAATGACGTAAGTGATGTATCGGTGCTAACGAAATGATTTGACTCATCGTCAGTCGCTGGGATACAAAAACTTGCACGAGCTGGAATGTCAGCTGACTTGGGGAAAAGAGTACAGTAATGAGGTATTTACAGATGGGATGGTCGGTTGAGATTGTTTTATGTGCCTCTTGGAAGACTACAAACCCGACTATTGAAAAACCACAATGTAAAAGTACTGAACAGGAAAATATTTTCATCTGAAAGTGTCAATTGTAAGTACTATGATAACTAGTTTACGTACATACACACCGGGCAAAATCATAACCCTAGTTTTTTTTCTTCGCCGTAGTTGGGTAAAATATGAAAAAGATTGTTCACTATAATTTTAACCACTTTTTTTGTTGATCGTTTTGTGTAGTTTTTAATCGAAGAAGATTGTGCAATTCAGAATATCTCCGAGGAGCAGCTCCTGGTTAATATTTTTTCCCGATTGACGGCAATAGGCGCCCGAGTGTACTAGGCAATTTCCTGCTTAACCCTTTGGGAAAGAGAGGTGTGATACGTTAAGTTTGTGCCAATTTTAGAAGATTGTCCTTTAAAATCTATACATACCTACATACATACAAACGAATAAAATTTAATAGTCTATTTGTAATGTCAAAATAAAAGCTTTTTACTAAATGCATTGAAAGTATAAACGGTACTTATAACAAAAAAGCTACGTTCAAATATGTTATCTGTATGTCTGTTTGTCTGTTCCAGCTAATCTCCGAAATGGCTGGGACGTTTTGACGGTACTTTACACTAGCACATAGCTCAAGCTTTAAATGTTATCTTAGAATAAGAATTAGGATTCCGCGCAAAAAGAAAATTAAAACCCATGAAATACAATGCATCGTGTCCTACACGAACACAAACGAAGTCGCAGGCACAGCAAGTCGTACCTAAAACGAAAGTCCACAAATACAATTCACACATTTCGTCTTTTACAACTCAATCTTAGACTTAGGTCTCATAAAGCAATAACACCGACACTAAACCAGCCGAGTCACTAAAACAAATTCTTGATCAATCAATCGAGCTAACATTTCAAGGAATTGTAGTAAACCAAGAAAGCTATGAGACACCTCCATCGATTCATCGTAAAGTGCGGCTAACTGATCTATGACCATACGACGCCGGTATCTGTCCTCTCACATAAAAGTGAACATTTCAAATTATTGGCACTGGGCTCCGGTAATTAAACTTGAAGTCTGAAATGCTTGGAAATGAACGGGATCGATGTTGTTCTCACGGTGAAAGGTTTGTTTAAAGACAGGCTTGCACTAATAAATGTGTATTGTATTTCGATTCTGTTCCGCCGTTTGAAAATACCGCACGTACAGTTTGAGCACTGGATAAAAACTTACCCTGGACATATAATGCCATATATACAGGGTAAGTTTTTATCCAGTGCGCAAACTGTAACCATGAATTCAGCATATCATTCTAGACTAACGCAGAAATTTTACGTCGGTTTTACAAAAAAATCAGCTGTTTCATTGATAAGTGCAATACCTACGCGGTCAAAATGTATGGAACAGCTGATTTTTTTTTGTATTATCGACGAAAAATTTCTGCGCTATTATCGATAAAAACTTGTCCTGTATACTCTAGAGATACAAATAGGTTCATCCTACTACAATATTATAAATGTGCAATGTTTGTGAGTATGGATGTTTGTTACTCCTTCACGAAAAAACGGCTGAATGTATTTGAATGAAATTTGGCACACAGGTAGCCGGTAACCTGGAATAACACATAGGACACTTTTTATTCCGGTACTACGTTCCCGTGGGATAGTTTTCGACCACCATACGGGCGAAGCCGCTGGCAAAAGCTAGTATAAGAATAAATACAATCAATAATATTGAAGGAGACATAAATTTTGTTTATTTGTACAAACGGACGTTTGTCATGTCAAAATAACAGCTTTTTATTAAATTAATATGGAATTATATTATTACACGCATCGTAGAGATCAACTAATTTAAAACTGCACGCCCCTGCACTAAAATTTCTATACAAACATTTGAAATTTGTATGCAACAGGCCATGGAAGGGCGTGCAGTTTTAAACTAGTTGACCTCTTCCTGCCTATAACAATCGAGCAATTTAAAAAAAAAGTCTGTCTGTATATCTGTATGTCCCAGCTAATCTCGGCAGCGGCTGGGTCAATTTTGACGGGACTTTCACTGGCAGATAGCTGATGTTATAAGGAGCAACACACACTTTTATTTCCGGTAGCACGTTCAAATAATTTCCGAAATACACGCGGGTGAAGCCGCGGGCAGTACCTAGTTTATTACGAAATCTTAACGAATAGAATATATTGCACTACAGTCTGTCCGTTTAAATGCTGGCGATGTGTTCCATTCTGTGACTTCTTCGCAATATTGTAATCAAAAGGAATTCGTTAATGGCTTTCTAACTTTTAGCTTTCTAGCTTTTTAACTTTAAATAGTGTCGTTATGAGCGATAATAATTCTTATTGCAATGAGATACGGGTTAAAATCTGTTGTAATAAAATCGTATAAAATTCGACATGAACTATTTAATAATAAATAATATAATAATAGTCGGACACCTTGCACCAAGATGCACGCAAATATAATTTCGTCTTCTTCTAATATTACTCCCACACTTAACCCCACTGCTGCACATTTGGCTTAGGCCCGTGCCATCAGTCCTAACCGGCTAGGTGGAGAAAAACAGATAGTAAACAATATTAATAATAAAATTTATTGAACCAATGTTACAATTAGTACCTTATGATTTACATAACTTAATGTTGATTTGTAACTGTTAGTGATTTTAGTTTTGGTCTTTACGACGGACCCCAAACTAAATCCATCACTGAATACAGTTTGGCATTTGAAATTTTATGGTATATTTTTAATTGTAATTATAATTGTTATTAAAGGGATAAACTGCTTTTAACGATAATTAAGAGGTGACTTTGATGATTTTTTGATGCATTAAAATATGTTTAGTTATGTTTTGAGTTTCATCAAGGCGTGCAAAAAAGATTTGAAAATATAATGTTTTATATTTGCTTTGAAAATTATTAACGGTTAAAGAGATACACTGCTTTAAAAAAACACCTTTTTGACCGTTTTCAAGAAATCTCCGCCTTAAGTCGGTTATTTAAAAAAATTTGCTCTGCCACACATTTTGACGGGTAGGTATTGAACTTTTCTATGAAAGAGCTATTTTTTTTTTGACCGACGTAAAAATTCTGCGTTAGGGGTCAATGGATTCATGGTTTCAGTATGCGTGTCGATGTCTCTGCAACCCTATCTACAAGACCCTGATCAACTTAGCAATCAATCAATCAATCAATCCCATGCCGATTTCGGCTACGGTGACTGTTTTTTGTTTTCGACAACTGTAGGTTACGAGCGTGTGCTTTTACGTAGCTAATGTAACCTATCTTGACTGTAAAGGTACGTGCACAATGCGGAGTTAATCAAATTAGCAATTGTATTTCAGACATCCATCCAACACATTCAATAACAGAAATTCATAACCAATCACAATATCCTAGAAACTAAGTAATCCATTATTCCGACATCGCTTGCCCCTGCGTACGCGCAAGTACAATCATCCATAATAATTTCTAATAGGATGTCTCCCGTACGATTCTACGAACGGCGGCGCCCCCCGGTCTGAGCCATTACACTGCCGGATGGACCACTAGCATACCGGTACGCATGCCGGACTCACCTGCACCTTGATGGGAGATATAGGAAATACTTTTTGTGACTGTACTTGGCTGAAGATGTAAATTGTGTAATTAGGTTTATGCCTACTGGTCTGCATCAACGGCTGAAGGGAATTGATTTTTCCGGGAATTACCAAAGATAAAAAGTAAGCAGGATATATGCCAGAAATTTTACTTCGGTGGTTCCTAAGATTTTGATGTCAGTAAGTAGGTAATTGATGCGTCATTGACGGATCAGTGATCTATCCAATGTACCGAAAGTAAACTATGATAAGTACCCTTTGATCAGCCCAAATTCTCCTGATTAGGTACCTAACTCAGCATATGATCCGGAACTACCAGATGCATTGCTACATGGATGTTCATTAAAAACTTTCCAGGGCCTTTACCAGGTCGTCTCAATCTAGAATGCGTCTTCCGGTGACAACTCGCAACTCAATAGTATTTCCTACCTTATCGTCAATACTTCAGCACTCTAAATGACGTAATTGCCCATTGTCACCTCACCTTACCTCCACAACTATTCGACCACAATATCATTATTCTCAAACAAAAACCGCGGTACGTACACTTTTGAAAACAATTCATTTAAAAATAATTCGAATTTCGTATACGCGACGGCGGTGCGCGGTCAAAAAGCGCAATTGTCTGCAGGGCCGCGGCGACGCGCGTCTGTCGCGCGCTGCATTCTAATGAGGGCGGGTTTTTGTCGCGCGACAGCGTGGGAGCGTCGCCCGATGATCGATATCGCGCGAGTGTGTACTCGCCCTTACGTTTAGCGTTACTCGCCGATTGCTTTTTGTTTCTGTTTGTATCTATTTCATTTCTAACACGTACAATGTGCTATAGTTGCTTGCCTGTCCACCGGAACGATGGACATAAGCGGTTTCCTAGGCCATTATTTCTTACTTAACGGATCTCGTTGTAAAATGATGGTCGGTCCTTGTTGATATGTCAAATATATTATAACCAGGCGTTTAAAATGATGTCTAAATTATTCAAACTCTGTATTATGGTAAAGATTTTCGTTTCTTTATAAGGATGGATTTGGAGATTAACTCTTATCCATCTTATTACAAAAAGCGATCTAACTTTAGTTCTAGGCTAGAGCCCTGAGCTAGTTTTTGCATTTCCAACTTTATTTAGGTACTGGACTAATTTGTCATTTTTGTAAAAAGAACCGTATTTAGATTTCAGTTGGGTACTTATTTCAAAAAACACGCTAGATGGTTTAAACCATACTTTAAGAAAAACCTTATTTTGTAATAAAACCGTAAGTATAAATCAAGCAACAACCAAATCAGGCTATAGTCAAAACAGACGTCAACAAAAAATAACTATGATAATTTCGTATCAAGAGCCCAACCAAATTATCACCATAACACTGTTAACAGAGATGAGACCCCTCCTCGCATTTCAAGCGACTCAACTAAGCGTAATAGTCTGACTGCGATCCTCCTAAGCGAC
This sequence comes from Polymixis lichenea, assembly GCA_949091785.1. Taxonomy (NCBI): domain Eukaryota; kingdom Metazoa; phylum Arthropoda; class Insecta; order Lepidoptera; family Noctuidae; genus Polymixis; species Polymixis lichenea. Next base: position 21,237,173 of record OX420942.1, on the reverse strand, counting down.
AGGCAGGTTAACTAACCAATCTAATTATGCAGACGAGTGTTTCGTAATCTCAACACGCTTCACTACAAGCGATTCGAAACGATGCTGCAGCTCCGTGATAAGGATTGTAGGTCTGAACACCGTTAGGACTTGAGATTAGTAGGATATATCCTAGTTCACAGGGGCGTTTGTGTCCTATACGAGCTATAACAGAAGATAGGTGTAATAAGGATATGGCATCTTTAGAACTGTCATGGATGAATTTGAAACCACCGTTTCTTTTAAGAGTAAATAAATCGTGGTCTTTGAAAAAGCTGCTCGACAAGAAATGGTTTGAGTCTCTGTGCTAAAAAACAACAGTAAGGAAGAGGTTTTATTTAGAACTAAACTATGTAGGTTTTGTGCGGCTTCGCAAACTATCTCGCAGCGTCGTACTACCAGATTAAAAGTATGTCTATAGTTCTGTGTGAATCCAGGATATAAATTATCTGTGTGCCAAATTTCATCCTAATCCAAACTTAAATAGTAAAACATCAAAACATACAAAGTTTCACATTCTGATATCAGCGTAACTGAAACAGACCAGGCTGATAATTTCAGGCACAGAGAATAATAATCCCGTACAATTCGAATCGTGAGGAAACCAAAATGTCGTAGAACCAAAAATTTGAAAACATGCGATATCTACCGACACATATTGGACCGGCGTGGGAGATTACGGCCCAGTCTCTCTCGATATGCTGAGAATGATATACTATAACTACTATTCTATCGACATCATAGAACGAAGGTAGACCTGCAGACTTAGCACGACCACCGTGTTGTCGACGGAAAAATAGACATGACTATTAACTAAATGATGTACAATAACAGAAGATAGCTATGTTTTTCTATTAATTATCACAGTTATGCGTTCTAAACGAATCATGATTTTGTAGACAATCGTATTATACTTTGTGGCCGTCGAGTAGAAAATTTGTGGTCAGTCTTCTGAAATAGTCTACATATAAAAGAACCTAGACAAAAATCGTTACAAACGAAAGACAAAATGACAGATTGTGGAAGGATATCAACGGTGCGATGTCAAAAATGGAGAAACGAAAAGTCACTTAGTATTGAAAAAGCACTGTCTATTCTTTGTAGAAATACAAAGCATCATGCTAAGCCTGCAGCAAGAAAAGCTAGTTGAACATAAATGCTCACAGCTTTCACAGCCCTATATAATACTACATACATAAGTGCTCACAGCATTCACAGCCCTATATAATACTACATACATAAGTGCTCACAGCATTCACAGCCCTATATAATACTACATACATAAGTGCTTACAGCATTCACAGCCCTATATAATACTACATACATAAGTGCTCACAGCATTCACAGCCCTATATAATACTACATACATAAGTGCTCACAGCATTCACAGCCCTATATAATACTACATACATAAGTGCTCACAGCATTCACAGCCCTATATAATAATACATACAAATCACGTACACAAACATCCGGGCTCGCTACAAATCTGTAGGTCAAATATTTCTCCCGATACGGGACTCAACCCGGGACCTCAGCCTAAAAGGCACTGGCTTCGTCTGCTCCGTTTTGAGTTTAATTGTTTTAACACATAAGTACACTGCTTATTTCATTACTGTGTAGGAGTCTAGCGATTATAAATGGCCTGAACTAGCATGAGAAATAGGATAGATTAGGAGCAGTGAATGAATTGTGGATGTGATTGTGTACTATAACTACACTACTATAGAATTCATAATTGAACGAACGTAATTATTTTAAACGCCCCGCTCTATCCACTTAAGGTGGAAGCGCTAGAGGGTAGCTCACGAAATTAAAATTTTCTTACGTTTTTTTGCAACTTGCAGGGCAGTGTCAGGCTGTTAGTAAAGATGTCAGAAATGAAAATAAATATCGTTATATATCGTATCGATATTTTTTGGAAATATCGACATCGTTTTTTTTTTTTAATATCGACATATCGATACAATTTCTAAAAGAATGATCGCGCTCTATAAAATAATATATTTATCCTAAAATACGTTAAATCAAATTATTCTTTTTCTCAAAGTGCGAAAAATTTAATATAACTTTTATAAATTTAGTAATATATTTGTCGATGATGATAATGATATGAAAATTTGAATTTCGGGCTACCTTACCGCGTCCTAGCCGCCGCGTACAAACTGAGTGCTCAATGATATTTCCCGTTGGCAAAAATTGCGATTTTTGTAGGATGAATTTTCGCGGGCTTACCACACTATATTAAACGAGCAGGAAGACAGTATGTTAAAAATTAAGCGTTGCAAATGTGCCTTTATAGTTTTAAACCAGGTCCTTACAAGCTCAAACACTTGATGTCCAAGTGGCGTAGCCAAAGCTCTTAGAACATAAACCTACTCGAAGTATCACAAGTCAAACGCTTCAATCTCAACATTTCGTGATGCCAGAAAAAGCAATCGTAAAACATATTTCCAGTCAACCATAGAACAATCCACGCTTTTTGCGCTTATAAATTCTTTGGAAAATTTTCAATCCTCATTTTTTTCCGGTCTGCGTTTTTTTGCATTCCGTTTCGGAAATCCGCGCGTAGTGTCGCGTCGCGTTTTTTTGTCGCGGCTACATACACGTGCGGCCGACGTCGATTGTCGCCTGCTTTTTGTCGGCTAATCAATTTTCGAACCATCGAGCTTGTTGGGAGCCGTGCACACCGAGGTATAGTCTATTTTTGGTTTGCTGGTATGAATTTTTTTTGGTTAAAATTCTCTTTGGTTTATACGCAGTTTCGAGTACTGCATGTTGCAGAAAAGTTCAACATACATACTATGTATACTCAAATAGTTTGCAACAAATGATTTCAGGTGTGTTATTTCGTGGTGAAATCTACAAGTAATTTTTGTAATGTGTGTTTTGTTTGTAAACTATTTTTATTTCTTTCATTTTTTCATATCGTATTTTTCGAAGTTATGTTTCCTCTAGGGACACGTACGAGTTGTCAAGAGACGCGTCTCCACGCGGGTTAGCGACCTATGGAGTTTTTCAAAATAAAGCGGAACAAAAGGTTTGAATTTTGGTAAAAAACGACATACTTAAACGTTTAATTACAATTGTCTGAATTAAACTGAATCTCGACAGAACGGTACCTTTATATAGTATTCTACTTGCAACTTTCTACTTTACTTACATAACTACGATGAAAAATACTACATATACCTATAGTTACGGGTATTTTACAACAGATTACTACAGCTTCAAACCATAAATTCGTCGTCACACCTCAACCACACCCAGTGGACAGTCCACACTACAAGTAACAGCCCATTGTGGCTCCCACAATAGTGGCGGGATCCACTTACGAGCTTTTTGGACAACAACTTTATCCGAATCAATGGATCGTTAAGTTTCAAGAGTTTTCGGTAAAGGTACACAGCGTCGAGGTGCGAATTTTAACGGCTGGGCTGTGAGGCAAAAAGAGCCGTTGATTTACTAATTGCCCTTACTTTTAATTGGATTTTCTTCTGTGAAAGGTTTGGACGTGTATTGAGGATGCCGCAAGTGTTCGTTTTGTGAATTCTAAGAGGTTTAAGCGTACTTTGTTTCTTGAGTGAGTTTGATTTGAGATTATCGATGCTTGGTTTTAGAGTTGAATACATGTTGGATATGACAAACGGTGCCGAAACGTGGACAGTGACATTTGGGCTGGTCCACAAATTCAAGGTTGCTCAACGCGTTATGAGGCTATGCTAGGAGTTTCTTTGAAGGATACAATCAGAATTTAAATTATCCGGAAAAGACACGGAGTTACCGACATATCTTTCAGAGTAAGAAAACTGAAGTGGCAGTGGGTTGGCCATGTTTGTCGAAAGACCGATGGTCGGTGGAGCATACAAGTACTGGAGTTGAGATCGCGTACCAGCAAGCGTAGCTTATGACACGGTGGGTGTCTCCCCCAGCTAGATGGACCGGCGACCTTAAGAAAGTAGTTGTGACAGACTGGATGCGGAAAGTGGGGGTGTTCTGGCGCAGTCTGGGAAAGGCTTATGTCTATCAGTGGACTGACGATTGACTGGGACCTAATCGATCGTTGAGACCGTTGAGGCTCCCGAAATCTATATTTATAGTTTAGAACCTACTTAGGTTCCTAGAAAAATCATCGGAGTCGACTATTATGAACGAGAAATGTTCCTCAACTGGCAAAAGAGGCCTCATTATCTAAATTATGGATACCATTCCAAACGACAAATTAAAAGGTTTCTTTTGATGGTGACCCCTTGAGGTTGGACCTCAATGAAAAACTACCCACAGACCTTCAAATCCAGTCAAGACAAGCTCTTCTACAATTCAAATTTACAGCAGGTACCTACACCCTAACCGGGGAATCTAATCCTAAAGCAATAAAAACTGAAGTACGGAAGTCATCTCGTATCGTGGATTGGTTCGCGTTAAATCGGAATTAGTATAGCATTACTTTGTCGGGGGCTATACGATGCTGTAAAACGCAAGTGTTTTCGCTACTGGAAGCGAGCTGCGCAGGAGTGCGAGTTAATGGTTGGCAAGCAAGTAAATTGTAGGATAAAGTGGTATTCACAGATGTTACTGCTGTTTTGTCTTATAGTAATGGAGGTAAGATCTATCTGGAAAAGTTAGCAAAGAGCGTCTGAATGGAATTCCTTGAGGAATTTATTTTGACTAGATAAAACAGTTATGGGTCAAATCGTTCTGCATTCGTAAAATAATCTGTTCATTTCGTGATTGAAATAATAATATAAAATTCAGACTGTGTCGTTGGTCTAGTGGTTGCAAGCGGTACTGCTGATCATGAGGTCCTGGGTTCGATTCCCAGGTCAGGCAAAGTGTTATTGGGTATTTCTATCTGAATTTTCTCAGTAACAACTTGTAGTCTGGATTTGTGCTCGGTAGATTGCAATAGCTTTACCCCAATTACATGGAGCTTAAATATAACTAGCGAAATGTGGTGTACTATAAGTACATCACGGCCCAACCCTTCCGGGAAACACGGCGTGATGTTATATGTATAACTAGCTTCTGCCAGCAGCTTCGCCCGCGTGGAGGTCGAAAATTATACCACGGGAACGTATTAATTACCGGGATAAAAAGTATCCTATGTTATATAATCCAGGTTATAATCTATCTTTGTGCCAAATTTCATCCAAAACCATTCAGTGTTTTTTTTGCCGGAAAGAGTAACAAACATCTTTACATACATACTTACAAACTTTCGCGTTTATAATATTAGTAAGGAAGTAAGGATTTAAAATCCTCGGAGCCTTATTAAGTTTGTCTGACTTATACGAATGAGTGATCTGAGTGAATCATTTTGTAAAGTCCAAGACACACGTTTTCCGAAATTATATTGGGAGCATTGATAACGGGTAATTTTGTGTATACGGAACCTACGTACTTAACCAGTAAATCAAAATTGTAACAAGTCTGCCCATACCTACCAATTACACTAAATTGCATATAATTTAATGATTTCCCAAATCTGCAAAATTATAAATTATTCAATTACAATTAAATGTTTAACGATGAATGTATTAAGAGTCCATACTTAAGTCATTTGCTTGATAAAATAAGTAAGTACGTAATTTAACTTTTTTTTGCTTTTATAGTAATTAAGTAAACCATTGCATTCTCAAATACGTGAACTTTCTTGAGTTACGTCACAAACCTGCCGCTGGACCACCATCGAAACTTCTCCCTTAAAACAAAAGACCTGTTTCACCTCCAAAAGCCCTTATTCTGTTGACATAAGATTGATATTCCTATACACTATGTATCAATGACTAAAGCCTTTTTTGTGAGGAAAATGTTTAAAATGGATGAGCATTTAATTTGATATTTTACTTGAAATTAAAATCGTATTAACGGTGCCGCAGAATTAAGACGTAAGTGAATTTTTTTGATGTAGGTATGTAATTTGGTTGTCTCCTAGAGGCCGCTGACCCGAATACGGGTAATTATAGTAGGCGAAGGATGTACAGAGGCTGAAATGGACTCGTAACAGTGTTGTGACACAAGCTAAGAAAATGTAGTGCTAAGCTTTTAGTTTTAGTGTCATAATAATTCTGTTTCCTACAAAATGGTTGAGCTGGATGGTTCTGATCTACGCGTCATGTTCGTAAACGAGCGCCCTCGATTGAGACTGGTCATCTCCTAACTTCCAGGGGTTATTTATAATCTTATATTTGGAATTGTTTCTTCATTTTTTTACATTTTTCTCAAATAAAAAGGCAACAAGAATAATTTATGCAGGTTTTTGTAATATCTTGATTTAAAAGAGTGACTTGGAGTTTCTTGCCCGTTCTTTTATATAGAGATCTAGGTTTTGGAATGGGCAAATGCTCTACAAATTGCAATTGTCTTGTTAAGTTTTCCATTTAATTTGAAGCCTAAAAAAGCAAGCAGTTCTAGTAAAAATTTGAACAATGCAATATTTACAGGAATTTTGGCTGCAGTCAGAAACCAGAAAACATGTTGAGGCTTTTCAAAATATTGCGCATATTTTATCGCTTTGAATAAAACGTAAATCAACCAATGACAAACCCATCTGAAATCTTTACAAACCAATTTCAAAATTCAAACGTAACGGACACTTGAATTAGCCAATAAGACGGCGCGCCAGTAACATGTACATAAATCGCCGTGGCGCGCGCATCTTTTGTAATTATTCAAAATCTTCGAGGGCGACTGCTAAGGGCATATAAATCGGCCGTTAATAGTGTGGACATGGCACACAATACTACTGCATTGCCCTTACTATGCGCTAAACTTAAGTGTAACGCGGTACACGAAATAATATAAGGTAAAATAGATTGCAGTAGTTTTGGATTATTGATATAAAAAAGATTTATAAAATGTTGGGAATTGTCGTGAACCATACCTAAATAATACTAGCTTATTACTGTCCCATTGCTGGGCAAGGCCTCAAACCATACCATATTCATTTTTAATTAAATTGTCGATGAATTTGTCATCCAGGGATAAAAGACTGACTTGATTCTGCTCTGCTAGTGTTTTTGCTACTTTCCGTCGCCCAAGAGCCCTGGAGTCCAGGACAGCTCCACCCCAACCTCCAATCCAACCTAACCCCATGTAAATTGGCAAAAACGAGAGAAAATGTTAAATAAACTTTAATCATGTAATTCGATAACGCACTTGGATACAGATAACGAATAAGAATGAACAGGATTATTTGCGATAACAATTAACATGAAAGATTATTTTATTATGATTACGACGACTACTACTGGTTTTTAAACGCGGGATGCGTTTAAAAGATAAAACTACCAGGTGCGCCAAAATGTATGGATACTCGAATCAAGTTGCGTTTTGGACACGGGACAACGTAATAATGTGTAAGTAGTGACAGATTCTTGGCATCGCCTCTGGGTGCTAGTAACCTGTTTTCTTGAAAAGGGAACCGCAGTTTGTAGTAGTCAAATTGTACAACTTTCGCGAGGTCATATTTGTGGATATAAAGAACGATTGTACAAATATTGATTGTGACTCGCACAGAAACATCAGAAACTAAATTAAACACATTTCGTTTTAAAAAAAAAAAACAGTTACAAATAAGTTAAGTTCAAGTTTGTATGAGAAAAGCGGAGTGAAAAAGTGAGAAAAAATTTGTTCTAATAACGGAGACAAATGTTTGATACTTCCTATGAGTACGAGTAGTGTTGTAAATAGTTTTTGTTTCAAACCTATTACGGTGCTTTACCGACACCAAGTTTCAAACTAAAATCTATAAAGACAGTATTATTCGTTGCTATAAAGTCAATGATGTGATCATTTCTAAGTATCCATTCAATAATCCTCTTTCTATGAACCGTGGTACACCTTTATGGGTCCGTGCGACCAACTCAGTCGTAAATAGAGCAGTGTCACGCGCGCGTACAATGTACAAGCCACCCCGGGAGTCAAAACTAGCTGTTTGAATCAGTGCACTTACAAAAACGATACCTACACACATTGTAATGTCAACTTTATCCACAGAACTTTTAAGTTGAAAATTGATCTTAAGATTTTGCATTTACTACTTTATGAAAAATGACGTATCGACGACGTATGTTGTTGACTTAAAATCAAGCGTGTAGTTGAAGTTTTAAGGTTCAGTTTTCTTTGGTAATTTTAGTTGATATGGTAGTACACAATTAAAAGGATATATTTATGCAAAGCCAGCGGACTGGATGAGTCATTTTGTGTAAGAAATGGGATGCTTATGAAAACCTATCTATTGTTTTATTATGAACGAGATTAACCTCGGTGGGCGATGTTGTTTTGTAAATTAAGAAGGTTGTATTTGCTTCGCAGTTCCTTGAAATGGATATCTTTATTTCAAGATTACTGCGGAATGTGCTGTGCTGAAATAATGGTAATTGAGAATAAGTACTTAATTGGTATTATGTCCATTTTGCATGCTTATGAGAAAAATGAGATAGGTAATATGTGCTATACCCAAATATATGGTGCTATATCTTAAAATACGACCATTAAATTCCATAGAAACGGAGAGCAATGGTTGCCTAGTGGATTCAGCCGCGACTTACGACTGTAGGTTCGAACCAAGACAAGCGTTTTACTTTGTGTAAATTATTTCATAACCACTGCTCCCAAAACGGTGAAGAAAAGTATCATGAGGAATCCGGCATATCTTGGAACCAGAAATTCGATGACGCGGTCGATTACGGCCCACTCCCTCTCAAAGAGCGGAGGCCTGTGTCCTAGCAGTGGGAACATACAGGCCACCACTGAGAGAGAGAGAGGGGGAGTGAGCCATAATCCACGACGCTGGCCGAGTGCGGGTTGGCGAATATAAATACCAGTACCGGTATTAGCTATTTGCTAATTATGAGCTAACTTATACAATATGTAACAAAAACCCTGTTGTTCCTTTTAGGGACGTATACACTTACCTACAAGCACAACAGTGATGAAGTTATAATTTAAAAAATAAGCATTAGCTAGTCGAGAGTTCAATATCAAATAACTATTAAAATCGACATGTTCAGAAAAATTATTACAGTATCTGATTTTACAAGTATCCTTATTTCGCACAATAGACTACGAGGTGGGCGGCTTTCTTTGATCTAATCAAAATCAGTTAAATATAATAAATATTCATAATTAAATATTTATTTTATTTATTTTTGTTGAACAGTTTTAATAAATGACTTGCTTTATTACGTATGTATACCGATTCTGAAAACGTGGGTAGAGGGAACAACAGGGTTTTTGTTACATAATTGTATAATTCATGAAGCCCCTAAACAACTTTCGGTATAGACAATAATATATCTACGAAACAGAGAAGTTGGTGTCCTAAAATACAAGTTTATAGGTCCGAACGGATTTCCTAAATACCATATTTCAGCGTAGACCTCAACTATGACCACAGGACGGGGTCACAGCGATCGTGATAGTTGCCAAACAAATATACTACATTATAACGTCACTTACCATGAAATATTTAGAAAATACGACCTTCAGGTTATAAACATAGTGTAGAATTTTGATTGAAGCTGTAAATTGAATAACGTTGCACGAAATTAAATTTTCTGCCAAGGGAGGTAAGGTCGGAATTCGAGTATAAGACAATTCTAGAAAGGATGTTTCATCCAATAAATATATGAAAAGTAAAGGAGATCTCCGCAGGCGGCGCCGGGTCATACAGATAGTATCGGATGACCGAGAGGTCCTGAGGCGTCGTTTAATTGCGGGGTGCGGGTTCGATTCCCGGTTGAATCGGTGGGCGGTCGGTGGCAGGCTTTATAAATTGTCCACGCGGTAGCTACGCTGGGTGGCGAATGGTGTATGACCGTGTATATGGTAAAGAATCGTAGGCAATACTCTCTATTTGTATTTGTGATTCGATTTGTAAGTTATCTTTAGTGACTAAGTTCATTATCTTATTGAATTACTGACGGTAATAAAGGTTTATCTGAATAGTGCCTACGAATAAAATGCATTTCAGTTCTGCGGTACTTGTTATGGTAAAGTTGTATTATATCACTTTAACTCAATACGCAAAGTCCACCTTTTAAAACAATGTAGTATTTTTTTATAGGAACCGAAGCCGACAGCAGGTCGAAAGCCTCTTCTGATACCAGCTGGAAAATAAACCCCATGCACCACGGTTGGTCTTCGTGAGTTTCTGATTTCAGCTTATAAGCCAAGGGTTAGCAGCAAATTATCATGTGCCTCGTTGATTCGGATATCCCTTTTTTTGGAGGAGAAATCGTCAAATGACTTCTCCCGCTCTGGGCCACCCGTGTTCCTTCAGTTGCCTGTGCCAGGGCTACGGTAACTCTTTCGAACAAATCCGCGACCCTGGCAGGCATCGGCCCTGGCCGACCCCTTCCATTCGTGCTGACAACTCTTTGAGGCGCGCCTGGAATACAACGCGCCGTCGACCCGGGCTTGGTCCTTACCGGACAGCGAGCTACCCATTGCTCGCCTTCCGCAAGCCCGCGCCTACGGTGGCCGGGAGTCCGCTATGGACTCCCGACGCCCAGGGCGTCTCCTGCGGCGACTAGGGGTGCGAAGGCGCAATCCTTGCCTGTCCCTCATACTCTCCGCCTCCTCCTTTGCGAGCATTAGGTACTGCTTCGCGGAAGGAGGTGATGGCTTCCCATACACTCTCGCTCCGTAACGTGGCCTGGGCCGGACCATTCGGATATCCCTTACGGCATTATAGTCATGGATTTTTATTAATGTGATAAAATTGATATCCTTCTAATATTATAAATGTGAAAGTTTGTATGTTTGTCTGTTTCTTATCTACTCAATCACACAAAAACGGCTGAACGGATTTGAATGACATTTTGGCACACAGATAATTATAACCAGGATTATTATTAGCACCTAATATGATCAAATCAAATCAAATCAAATCAAATCATTTTTATTTGTGTAACATAGGTAGTGTATACAGTTCTTAAATTAGAGTCATAGGTCGCTATGTTATGCCAAGAGGCGTACAAATATGGTTGCATGCGAAATAAAATAATGACTATGCGAGAGGTAAACATAAAATATTTGTTTGGAATGTCAAAAATGAATAGAATTATAATAAAAAAATAAAACAAAAATTAAAAATCACTATGTGGAATTATTTCTACGGTCAATGCATAAATAAATAATCATAAATTACAATTAGTCACAATATTCAGTCAAATAAATAAGTCTACATTAATTTATCATTTAGGAATTCATCAGTCGTATAATAACATTTTTCAATTAATAACAATTTTAATTTTTTTTTGAATTGTGTAACATTCAAATTTTTTATGACACCTGGTAATTTGTTGTAAATGCGCGGAGCCATGCCTAAAACGCTCTTTCTCACTAAAGCAGTGTTACAGCGCTGATTGCTTAAAAAGTTTGCGTATTGGCTACGAATCGCAACATCTCGTAACGTTGACACTTTTTCGAACAACCTCATGTTTGTTTTGACGAAAACACTAATTTCAAAAATGTATAATGAGGGTAAGGTAAGTATTCTAAGCGATTTAAATAATGGTACACAGCTATCATCAATTTTCAGACCACACATTGATCTTATGCATCTTTTTTGTGCCTTAAAAACGATATCTTTATCAGTAGAATTGCCCCAAAAAATAATACCATATCGTAAAATTGAGGCTACTAAGCCGTGATATGCAACTAGTAGCGCATCCATATTTATTTTCCTAGCAATTTGGAAAAGTGCGTATGCTGATTTATTTATTTTCTTACTTATGTCATCAATGTGGGCTTTCCAGTTAAGCTGGTTGTCAAGGAATAAACCTAAGAATTTTGCTTCTTTAACTTCTTCAATGTCACAGTTACTATGTCTGATATTTACTTTTGGTACTTCAGTTCTTTGGTGAAAGTGCATTATTCTGGTCTTCTTTAAGTTTATAACTAAATTATTTTTGTCAAGCCAATTAATTATGTCCGATAGAGTATTATTTATGTCATCTTGATAAATATTGCGATCAATACATTTCACTATGGCAGTACTGTCATCTGCAAATATCACCATTTGATGTTGAGTTACCTTTGGCAGATCATTTATATAGATTAAGAAGAGAGGTGGCCCAAGGACGCTGCCCTGTGGGACACCAAACTTTATTAATCTAGGATGAGATAAAAAACTCCTTTCAAATTTTGTTTTGTCACATATTCTGGCAATCTCTGTACATTGCATTCTGTTGGAGAGATAGGATTCGAGTAGTTTTAAAATGTTACCTCTGATACCATAGCTACGCAGTTTGTCTAATAAGACATCGTGCTTTACGTAATCGAAGGCTTTGGTCATATCTGTGTAAATAGCACAAATAGGAGTTTTTTGGTCTACTGCTAACATAATGCCATGCAAAAAATCAAAAATAGCCATGTTGATCGTGGTATTCTTTCTAAAGCCATTTTGTTCCTTGCATAATAAGTTAAATTTATTGAGATAGCAATACAGAGCCTTATAAATAATTTTTTCGAAAATTTTCGAAAATATAGAAATTTTTGCTATTGGCCTATAGTTCTTCATATCGGTTTTGTTATCTTTTTTATGAAGTGGTTTAATAATAACTTTCTTCAAGTCTTCGGGATAAACTCCGTCAACAATGCCAAGGTTCATAATATGTGCTAGTACGGGTGCTATAAGTTCATTTACAAATTTTATCACCTTTGTTGACATACCGTCAAATCCTACAGTAATTGTATTTCTAAGTGATCCTATAGCTGAAACAATGTCGGTTGTTAGAACAGGCTGCATAAACATGGATTGCCTTGTCATATTGTCTATTTTATTGTCAAATTTCATGTCAGTTTTTATATTATTCTCAATTTCATCTATAAAATAATTATTAAAAGCATTTGCAATGTCAGAGGGTTTTGAAAAGGTTAGGTCACATTTATTAATGGTCATTATTTGTTCTTTAGGAGAGTTATTTTTAGGTCTATTGACTATTTGCCATGTAGCTTTCGACTTGTTCTGTGAGTTTTTTATAAAGTTATCATTTTGAGCTTTTTGTGTCAGTCTTATGATTTTCTTATATTGTAAAGAGTATTTTTTCAAATTAATTTTATTTTTTATTACAGGATTTAGTCTATATGTCCACAGTAATTTTCTTTGTTTTTTACTACAGCTTTTTATGCCACGCGATACCCATTTTACGTTTTTATTAGTATGAATAGTTATTATTTTATCAGGAAAGCAAAGTTTGTAGAATAGGGAGAACGTTTCATAAAATCTTTTGTAAGCTACATTGGCATCGTTACTTTCGTATACATCCTTAAAAGTGAAACTTCGAATGCATGCTCGGAATTTTTTGAGATTCTCTGTGGAGTAGTCTTTTCTTACAATTTTCCAAAATTTTAAGCGGCATGTTCTATTTATAGGAACCCTGAGTATTTGTGATGTGTGATCAGAAAGGGTGAGATCTATAATATCAGCTTTACATCCTCTTCGTATGTTATGCGCGAAATTATCGATACATGTGTTACTACTAAGCCGGGTAGGTTGATTTATTTCTAATGTCAAGTTGTAGCTCAGTAAAAAGTTCTCTAGTTCCAAAGTAGTCCTATTCCTTTTTAACGTATCAATATTTAAATCGCCACATATAACAATGTTTTTTCTATTTAACAAACATAACTTATTCAAAACGTTGTCAAGCTTATCATAAAATGTCAAATAATTGTATTTAGGAATTCTATAAACACAGATTACAATAATAGAGTGAGATGTCAATTCCATTCCACAAATTTCAAAAACGCCTGACACAGAGTGTTTAGCAATATCTGGTAGATCTTTATAATGATGCCCAGTTCTAACTAGAATACAAGTCCCTCCGCGATTTGTTTTGCGACAAAAGAAGGCGGCGGGATGGAAATCAGGAAGGTACAGTAAACTTTCATGGCCAGATGCAATAAAATGTTCAGTTATACAAAGAACGTCTACAATAGTTCCTTGATTTTCAAGGTTTTTTAATTGAATAGTCAATAAGTCCGATTTGTTCAACAAGCCAGCAATATTTTGGTGCAGAATATTGAGAGTATTACAGAAAAAACTGCGAGTTTTGTCCCGCTGTACTAGTCGCGGATGTTGTCTTAAATTTATACGAGTTGTAATTAGGATACATTTTGTCACTTATGTCGAGTCCACATATTTCATTTTCAGTATTGACACTATGAATATAAATAATCATATTATAAATATCATTAAAAATAGATTCAATTCCGGAGTAATTTATCATACCTGTGCGTCTATTGAACATGGTATCATCGTATTTTAAATTCTTGTTACTATCCAGAAAATAAGCATGTCCATGAGTAGTTGTATCCAGATATAACAAGTTATTGAAAGTTTCTACTCTGGAATTGTATAAATAACTATTAGTGTAGAATTTGTACGTTGGTGTGCATAAAATTATGTTTGTATAAGTGATTTCATGTAAAAGTTGTCTTATTAATAAAATAGTGTCATAATATCTACATGTGACTTTGAAGTCTTCGCCACCTATCAGTATAATGCAGTAGTCCAGCATGGTGAAGTTTGCCAGTTTTTCTTCGATGCCTTTCAGCAGAGCTTGGACATTTCTATGAGGTGTGATGTAATGGCAAAGTCCACATTTATCTAAAGCTTTTTCTGCAATGTCAAGCAATTTATTCGTGTTGTCCGTACTTAAAATGCAAATTTTGCTACGTTTTAAATCATTGCTCTCCGAATGATTAATAATTTGTTTTGTTGGTGTAACAGTCTTGGTTGTTTCGGTTTTTCTGTCTTGATTTGTGGTAGTAGTATTACCAATATTTACATCTGTTTGTGTTTGTTTGCACGCATTTTCCGTTCTTAGTTGTTTATTACTGCCGGCTGTCGATGGTTGGCGTTTTAATTTAGCTGGCGTATGAGTCGTGACGTTACTGGTTTGGGTCTCCTTATTCAAAGTTTGTATTCGGCATGAAGACATTATATTTCCAAAAGATTTTTTTATCGGGGTTGATGTTAGGCTACTCACTTGGAGTTTCGTGTTTGAAACCTTTCGTTTAGACAATGGAGTGGCACACTTGGCTTCTCCTGCACCAACCTTCTTATACAGTTCTATGACACGATTACATTTATCCAGATCTGACTTTAAATTTTTATTTTCACAAAGCAAGCTGTCAACTTCCTGATTAGCGCTTTGCAACTTAATCCTTAAATCATTGATCTCATCCAGTAGCGTCGTAATGGTTTCATCGTCTCGCAGTGAAGTTTCTGGCATACTCATAACTGTAGAATCGAAAAGTGACGTTTCTGAGAACGAGGTAGACTGGATTTGTTTTTTGTTTCTCAGCGTTATGTTTTCATCTCCCATGCTAGTAATTTAATGTATAAATACTTAATTATTCCTACGTTGGTAACACTAATAGTAGGTTTAGCCCCCTGGCGGCGAGTAGTGTAGTTCATATAACTGGCCAAACCAATACTTGTAACCGTTATGGCCCTAGTTGCAATCAGTTCAGTGTTGCCGCCGATCGAACTAATGAATTTGCAAACATTCCAAAAAGTGAAACAGTTTGCAGGAATCGAACTCGGGTCACACGCTGGTCGAGAGACATGTACGTCATACGACACGCTCGCCACTATGACTGTTACGTATATTCTCGAAATTGTTGATCAGTAGGCTCTTTCATATAAAAAGTTTGTTAACGATGTCAGTTGGAATTTAAAGGATTTGAATATTTTTCCACTATGTGTCACTTTTGGTTGAATCACTTTTTCGTTATTATTGTTTATATTTTGTATGTCGCCCGTTTGTTAGCTAAGTATTTGGTGGTATAAGTTTTATAAAAGTCGTAAATACCACACAAAAACTGTTTTTATCACAAAATGTTGTCCACATATAAAAGTTTTGTTTACACAGTTCACTGTGAATAATTTGTTAGGATAACACTTTCACACACGTATTGTACTATTTTCTTGACTTTCATGACGCATTCATATAGATACTGTTTAGATAACAATTTTAAAGAATTTTATAACGGGAGCACAATGTTTACTTGACAGCTAGCGCCATCTATTGATATATATGATATTTAGGTATTATCTCGGTAGTACGTTTCTGTGGGATACTTTTCAACCTCAACGGGGGCAAAGCCGCTGGAAAAACCTACTTAGTTTATAAACCTGTCCTTGATTGTTAGGCTTTTTAAACCTAAGAAGCAACCTAGTGTCTGAATCAATCGCTGCTCGCCTCCACAACATTTCCCTCATTTCAAGCTACTTCAAAAAAACCTCCTCAAAATTCCACCCTCATCTAACCCATAATCACTAACAACATCAAACACTATACATACAACGCGGCACGTCGGTACATACAAACGCGCGGCGCCTTTGCCGCGCATCGCACGATCGCGCGACCACGACCGCGATACTCAGATAGGCGCTTTCACCGGGTGCTGATAGCGCTGAGCTTCGTAAGACCGAATTAGAAGAGTGAAATACTTGTATTCGATGGAAGGTTGAATTTGGAAGAAGACAAATTATAGGCCGAAGACTCCATAGATCATGCAGTAGAAGTTCAAAATGTCGATTAATTGGTTGAATACGAGGCTTTTGGCTATTTTATATGAGTGTATTGTATGTTTTTTTTCGTAGTGTTTGTTTTTTCTGGCAGAGTAAACAATTTATCTTCTTCATTTTTTTTACTTCTTCCCCCTCTCATTGTGATCTTTTTTTTTTGTTCCGGACTATACCTGGGAACCCTCAGCAGGCTTAGCGTGACGCTTTCTGTTTCTACTCTACCGTAGAATAAAAATCGCTTGTCTACACTTCTCGGTACAAAACTGTCAACTTTCTACACGGAAACGTAATTTTTGTCTACTCTTTCGTCGACAAAACGCTTCTATACAGTTCTCGCGCCAAGCCTGCTGGTTAAGGATTGTCTATAATGCGACTTTGTCCGAATGAAATTTTGGGCCCCATTCATCGCGTCGCATCGCACTGCCGCGCTAGTACCTATTTCGTTTTCACTTAGCATTCTTTCCATTTTTTTTTATTTTTGCTCAGAGTCGTAGTGTGATAATAAATAGCCTATAACCTTCTTCAAGAATTGGGCAATCAAATGCAATTTATTTTTACAGGTACAAGATATTGCGCCTGCATACAAACTTACAAACAAACTCTTACATCTTTATAATATTAGTATTAAAAAAACAAGTTTATTACAACTTTAAAGACTGGCTAATATTCTTACTACGCCATGACCTGAAATTGGCTGTAAACGATACGAGAAACGTAGAAGAAGGATTATATTTGATAGCACAAAGGACAGTAACCAACCGAACCGTGCAGCTAGCGTCTGACGTGTCATAGTGCCCGTGTTGGTTTATGTGAAATAAAATATGTCGGACTTGTACTTAAAAATAAGCTTTTTAAGTATTCTGTACTAATATTTTCATGTTTATCTAAAAGTCAATTATTAACCAACAAATTATTGTATTACAAAATATCATCGAAGTAAACATCCACAGTCAAAAGGTACAACTAAGAATAACCCTCAAAAGTTCAAGGTTCCAAAAAGGCCCGAAGGCTAAAATGAAACATAGTGACGGGTACCATGGTAGGTACATGAGTAACTGAGGATGTGTGGCGGGAAGACGACGCGGATGTCAAATATTGACTCTGAGATATTGTATGAACTGGCGCATGGCGGCGACTTGACTCAGTCATACAAGCGTCAATGGAGACACGGAATGGTTTTTTCTGTTACAGAAATGACAAATCACAAAACGTGAAACGTGAGTGAGAGTAGGATATTGCATAATGGAGGACATCTTTTTAGTTAGTATGGTAAAACCAAAAACTAACAAATATAATTCAGAAAATGTCATCTAAGGACTGCAGGCTTCGCACGAGCACCGTTTTGTCGACGGAAAAGTAGACAAAAATGACGTTCCCTATAGACAGTAGGTAGAAAGTTTTCTGTCACTATCACAACAGTCAGTTGTCAGTGTGATTTTGACAGTTTAGGATAGAGAACTTTCTTCTGGAATAGTCTACATAAAAAACATCTAGACAAGGATCGTTAGAAACGAAAGCCAAAATGACGGATTGTAGAAGGATTTCTATGGTACGATGTGACAAATGGAGAAACGAAAATTAAATTTGTATAAAAAGAGCTGTGTCTATTTTTCGTAGAAATAAATTTCAACAATACCAAAGAGTTTTGAAGAAAACAATCCTGTCTAGAACAATTGATGGAAGCCTTAAGCGATGATGATTTTCTGGTCGAGATCAATAGCTTACACAGTATGCTGCCAATAAACCCAAAAACGTAAAGACAATATCAAGACAAAAAGGTCAATTGAAGTGAACAAACTTCTAATAAATGAATTCATAAAGATGTCACAATAGATCATAACAATCGAAGGACACTCTTCCTACTCGTATCTATGTTAATTAAACAGATTCAATTAGTTTACAAGATCGGGACTGCAGTCAGATAAGCAACTGATACGGTAATTATCACATCTGCATAAAAAGGAGCAAATAGTAGTTTCATGTATTCTTGGATACAATCGAAGTTTATTGGTTTTCATTCTCCGTTTTATCAGACATATTATAAATCATAGTAGCAGATTGACCCAGTCATCATTCATCGTTCATCATCATTCTGTTGTTCTCTGAGTGAATTCACAAGGAATGCATTGTTTGTAATTTGTTATAATATGTAGGTACATGAATGTTAGTATTAAGTTAGGATAAGCGCATTTATCGCATTGGGTTACCCTGTAATGGTAGATGTAAGAAGATAATAAATAAATAAAATAAATAAAAAATAAAAAATTCATATTCCTGCCGTTGTCCCATGTAACTTGGGGTCGGTACAATATTTATTTGTATACGGCATTCCAACAACAAAGTCAAAAACATTCATACATACAAAATATCTTAAACTAATACTACTGTGACCTTGTCACTTAAGGTGTGCACAGCTTTTACATTATCTGGGGCCCAAGTCTGCTATTTTTATAAATTCGTCATTCCAACACAATCCCATTGTCATTTTGCTAAAAGTTCGTAATCTGCTAAATTCATAATGGTCGATCATTGGTCAATCAATGGTCTCGTAATAGAATTGTGATCTAATGGCATTGTCGTATTACCATTATTATAAAACCCGTTAGAAGAAATGATTTTCCAAAAACGACTACTAAATTTGAAAAATTCATGCCCGATTGTTATGTATTTGTGTTAAATTTAAGCAAATTACCGCCTAAGTCAGTCATTCATTATGTACGAGATTACCAATAAATGCCATTTCTTTCAATGGAGTATCAGTGGCTGACCATTGGAAAGTCATAATGACGCCATTATATTAGTAGATTACCAAACTTGTCAAAATCAATAATTATGAAATCAATGATTAACCATTCTGACACTATTGTAATAGCAGACTCGAGGCCCTGATGTAATGAATTTAGACAATAGTGAAAATAGTAGACAAAGCATCGTAGGATCATTGAATTATAACATTAACGTTCCAGTAACTTTGGTAACAATATGGATTAAGTATCTAAACATATCATGAATATAAGAAAAAAAAAAATTGTATAGAAAACGAAAATATAAAAAAAAAGAATTAAAAAAAAAAAAGTTCCGACGAATTGAGAACCTCCTCCTTTTGGAAGTCGGTTAAAAAGAGAAATTAATAATAACAGAAGGATATATGATATAAGCCAGAAACAGATTTATGCCTAGGGCAGAAACGCATCTGCTAGACATCTTTTGCAACAATCTGGCTCAGTTCCGTAGGGAACTGAGCCAGATTGTCGCAAGATGTCGATGCCGTTAGTACGCGTTTGAGTTAGATTGTAGGTTCTCAATAAATGGTTCACTGGAGCTGATCGACCTAGGTTTGTACGAGTGCTACGTGGTTTAAATATATTTGAAGCGTGCTCACGTCTAAGCAGAGACATGAGCGCGCAGAGGCATGCACATGTTTTCTTCTTCCGATCTCCCCCACTTCCTTCTCTTTCATACCATCCTCATCTTTCTCTGGCCTTCCCCTCCCTCGCCATACGTCGACATTAACATTCAATTACTCTTTTAGTCGCGTTCCAGATTGACGCAGATAACGAATATAACAAAGCCTCTAGAAAACGAAAATCCGTCCTAGTCATTAGACCTACTAAAACAGAATCTAATGAGTTGTTATTCCGTTTCTATTAAACAAAATAAATTCACAAATGAAGCTAAAAACTTAACCAAACTAAAATAAAGTAATCAACGCCGCTTATACAATAAATTGACATAATTAAATTCAAATCTAAAGATAACATAATTGATTTCATTCATTTAATTTGAAACCCACCGCTAGCTTAATTGATTTCATTTGATTATTTCCGCTTCGATTCCAAGGCCTTAATAACCGTGAATTTACATAGATTTTAATAAAGTAAATATATAACTGCGGGCTAATTTCGTAACCCATCATCATCTGCCTAGCTTTATCCCCAACTATTTTTACGTGGAGCGACTCCGAGCTCCATAACCCAGTAACTGGGTAACACTAAATCCTTTGGTAAGACTGGTTGTCAGACTTTCCGGGCTTCTGACGACTGTCAAATATACACGAATGACAGCCGAGATCAACGGCGGTACGGCTAATTTCTTAACCGACAAACAATAATTTTGACGACGTCCAAGTAAAGCCCATTACAGTCGTCGTGCTAAGGCTTGCGTTTTCGAAAATGGACAACTCAAGAGGTTGACAATATTACTTTTATCAGATTCCCAGTCCTCATCACCATCACAGATCATCCCGGAATGTAAATGTGGTGCTGTCCCACAAGCAATGGGGCACTAAATATCTAGTCCAGAGTGTTCTGTTGTCTGCACGCTAAAAGCTACAGAAGCGAATTCTGAGTTGACTGTATTTAGATTGCTATCGACACGCTAAAGAGAGGAAGATTAGGACTTCCTCTTACTAATTTGGATTTAGCGCCGGCACATACTTCCTTCGTTATGAACATCCCTGTTAACCGTCATCTCAATATCATCCTCCACACAAACCGTCCATCATTTCTTCGGTCTTCCTCCATTTTTTTTTGCCATCCACTTTAAGCAAAAAGTCATGCAAGATCAAAGTTCGCAAAACGCATTTCGCATAATCCGAAAAACAAACAAATGCCCTCCTCCCGCAGAAAGTAGCAACTGCAAAATCCGATGCGATATTTAACGCTTTGCGATACATAATTATTATGACAGGACAATGCTGTGGCGACGACAAGACAGCTGTTTACATCCAGTAACGAATACTGTGCAGTGCGGGACAAACTGTGATAGCATCGAGCATGAGCGTTTTGTATCGTATTAATCTGGTTTGTTATTGTGAGCCGGCCGTTTTGATGTTTTTCTTGTGTTTTAGTTGTAATAGATGTAAATGTGAGGTGAATGTTGTAGCTTTTATTGTTGCGGTCTTTTTACCTTTGTGATTAGGGTGAGGGAATTGTCAGAGTTCTCTATTCACTTAGTTTAAATCTTAAAGTTTTAGAATGAAATAATGCTTATTAGCTTGAACAATTAATGTATAAAGGGACGTACTATGTACAAAACATAGGGTATGCAGCTATACAAAAACAAGGCATAATGCTGTAATTTATGCCATGTGGGGCATTAGAAAATAGCTTATATCGCGTTTTAGTTAAACCAACACCTACGCTTACATAATTATCCTAGAAGGAAATGTAACAACTGTTTCTAAAAAGCCACACGCCGGAAATAAAACACTCAAAACAGGAAAAAAAAATTAAACAACCTAACTGCAAAACAAATTCAAATCTCCGAGCAGGTTTTCGACATTGTTAATAACACAAAGTGAGGTGTGGGAGGAGTGTAGGTGTGTCACGCAAAAAGGTCCCAAGTTTAAATTGCTGTTTTTGTGATAAATCAAAAGTCTGCCTCCTGACCCCGACTGCGCCGTTTGTTTTCTTGTTTGACCATCAAATTGCTTATTTACATAACGATGAATCAGATGAAATATAAAATTGTACTGATTTTGCTTTCGATTTTTGTGTAAACAACCATTTTTGTCTTGTTCTATTTATTTTTTCACAGGTTTGAATAAACCTAGGTCGCGAGGATACACACCCATATTCTAAGTCAAAACCTCATGATTTCCTCGACTCGACTCAACCTCACTTAGGTAGTTTGATATTCATAGTTGCAATTTTACTCCTCATCTTAGACAATTTCCTCAGTCGAGGTGAGTTTGAGTTGAGGAACCAACTGTCAAATATAAGGTACGTCGGCATCTACCTTGAGGAAGCTTTTAACCAAAACAAAGTGTATTTTATCATATTTTCGTAATGTCTTTTGAAGAGTTTATTGACTATAGTGTACGATAATCCATATTATTACGTATCGCGACGCTATTTACGAGATGCAGGAAATCCAATTGAGTTTTATGATGAAAATGAATTTAAAATTAGATTTCGCTTTATAAAGATGTTGTGGTGAGCTTTTTGTTACCACTTTTGTTTCAAGATATTGGTGGTAACAGACGTGGATTGCCAATTCCGCCCATAATCCAAGTATTAGTATTTTATTGCAACAGGAAACTTTCAAGTAAGTTGCTGTTAACATTTTTTGCGCAAACAAGTTAACAGTTCAAATTTAGTATTTTAGTAGTAGTTACCTATCCTACTTACATACTTAAATTGGTAATGTATTTTCAGATTGCTTGCGGAGATTTGCACAAAATCAGTCCGTTTATATCATTGGCTAAACTTAAAAATAAGTTTAGCCAATATTATACACGGAATATTTCTCCAAACAATGACGTTTTTGTGACGGTATCACCTCGACTCACACTCATTCGAGGCACCTCATAATTTCCTCAGTCTTACGTCTGAGATTTGCATAAAATCAGTCCGTTTATAACATTGGCTAAACTTAAAAATAAGCATAGCCAACATTATAAACGGAATATTTCTCCAAACAATGACGTTTTTGTGACGTATCACCTCGACTCACACTCATTCAAGGCACCTCATAATTTCCTCAGTCTTACGTCTATGAATACCGATTTTGAGGATCTTTCGAGGCACGCCTTGAGGTCTCCTCGAATGAGTTGTGAGTCGAGGAGCTTTCGAGGTGACGACTTAGAATATAGGTGACAGACTTGCACTTGTAGTAAACCTATTTTAGAAATACCTCGTTTATTTTTAGGCACTACGATTGTATAGGAAATTTACTACTCTTGGCTAAACGTACTCTTTTTGTATACGTTTTAATGAAATAAATGATACATTATTATTATTTAGGACGTATTGGGATAATCGTATTTTTTTTGTCTTAGTACATGATGAATCAGGCACTAGATTTGGCAAAACTACTAGCCCCTATTACGCTTATTATACTCTATTTAAAACTGAGAAATTCTCAGAAAACAACTACACAATCACTTAGAACTCAAACTGCTTCAAGTCAAGTCACAATACACAACAAAGTCCATTCACTTTGCCCCAATCCATCTTCCCGTTCATATTAACTAATTCATGTCTGATATTTATACGTTGCTATGGCAACAAAGGGTAACCCAGATAAGGGCCTACAGTGGCTTAATAAATAACGTCATATTAGAGTCGGTTATAACCACAGCGTGGGCGGGACTCGACTCAAGGTTTTTACTTAGTTTTTTTAGTGCTGTTTTAACTAGGTTATGTGTAGATCACATGACTTAGAATATATTTGAGAATAATTTATTGGGTAGTTATAAATTTTGAATGATGAAATTTAAGACAAAAGTTGAAATATATCGTTGTTTGTTAAGCCATAAAGGCGAATGACATATTCTAATTTTACTTTAGACATGCATATATGTATGTAAGCGTTTTGTTTTTTTTTCTTAATATCTGTTTTTTTAACCAGTTTTATTTATGTCATCCTCTTCATATTATTCCATTAATCCCTATTAAAACTACAACTACATTTAAAAAAAAACCCGCAGCTATTTAACTGAATAAAAAATTAACAATACCATTCGATAACAATCAGTAACGCCCTCATGCAACTCCTGCGCATTCAACAATGTCTGTTGAACGAGGTAACATTAATTTTACGTACGATATCATCTAATGAGGATTGTAAGTGGACGGTTAAGGACCATCAGAAAGCATGGCTAGTGACAGGTTACCAGGTACCAGGACCCATCTTTTCCTTTCTCTGTCCTAAAGAGCAGACAGACGTTACGCGATTCTAATAGGTAGAACAATTTCTATGAAAACTTCATGGAAATTGATCTACTCGAGTATCGTCGCGTTGTCACGTCGCCCCGGTCTACGGGAGCTTTTAATCTGCGTCATAAACTGGACTTGAATACCTCGTTAGCAGTGCGTCGCAAACGCTGATCGTGTTCCTGGGTCAGGTAAAGTGTTAATTAATTTTCCCTGTACGATTTTTTCATAGCTTGGATTTGTTCTCAGGTAAGGGCAGCAGGCTCGCTCCTTATAACATAGGATTACCTCAACATACCCCTTCGAGAAGTACAAGCGTTATGTTATGTTGCCGCCCCAACTTCCAGTCTTGTACGTTTAAGTATTCCTAGGAGAACATTTGACTTAGAAATTGACATCTAGTCCTACTAATATTTTAAATGTGATAGTTTGTATGTTTCATTTACTCCATCACGCAGAAAACGGCTTAACGGATTTGGATGAAATTTGGCATACGATACATTTATCGCAGTAGTACGTTGCCGTGTATAATTTCTGAACTCCACGCGGGCGAAGCCGCTGATAAAAGGCAGTTTTTTTTAATAAGTCATTGCGACCTTTCACATGCAAATCGATCATAATCATGTCAAAAAATACCAGTAGCCATTTTACATTAATTTCTCAATTGATACACTATCTAATGAGCATTGTAAACACCGCAATTGTTCCTTCATACAATATGTTACATTGTTCGCGTGTCCATACATTTGTCAATCTTGATAGAACAGATCAGACCGGCTTAACATTTGAAGATTTATAGTTCGTATGAACTTTAGTGAGTGGTAGTCATTTGAGTTAGGGACTTATAGTGTCATTGTTGCGTTGTGCAATATTTATAACTTATATTTTGGGCTTTGAATTGGTATAGGTCATATTTTAACCGACTTCAAATCAAGGAGGAGGTTTACAATTCGGTTGTATTTTTTTTCCTTAGAACTCAGTCATTTATAAACCGGTTTGGAAAGTTCTGCTTTGGTCTATATGGGACCATTCGGTATAATAACCGAGTGGTCCCATATAAATTTGGTCAAGTTCTGATTAGCAATTTTTGAGTTAGCTTCAATAATACGTGTTCTTCCACTTAGTTTATTTTATAATAATTACTTGTCACTGATGAATGAATGGCGAATTTCAATAATGGTGGTTTATTTATAGTAATAATCCAAGAGGTACCTACTTTGTCGTCGATGGTCATTTAGGCTAACTTTACAAAAAAGATTTAATGGAAATTCACAAGACATCCAACCCTGCAATTGTCAGTTACCACAAGCAGGTAAAAAATATTACAGACCTCCTACTATTAACAAAAGAAAAATATGCCTACCAGTAGGTAAAATACTACTGAAAAGTAAGTGAAGTACAAACATGAGTGGCGATTGGCTGTTACTCAGTTATCACTAATTAAGGGGAGAGCACTAAACGCCACGAGGTGGGCGGGGCATGGGAACCAAGAGCCACCAACCCAGGTTTACGTTACTTAGTAACTGCTGGTGTTGTAAGTTTGGAGAGATGAGCGGTGGTGGTGAAGTGGTGAATAGTATAACAAGATAGTTGTTTATTTAAGATGGATGCGCCAAGATGCCCCACGAAATTCAAATTTGGTTATTTTTTTTGCAATTTGCAGATCATCATCATCAGTTCAGCCAAAAGACGTCCACTGCTGGATATAGGCCCCCTCCACTTCGACTGGTCTTGTGCTTCCCCAACCAGCGGATTCCCAAGGCCTTCAACAAAGTCATCGGTCCTTCACACTCTACGTCTTCCGGTACGCGGTTACCACTCCAGAACCTTTCGGCCCCATCGGCCATCTGTTCTGCGAGCAATGTGCCCTGCCCACTGCCACTTAAGTTTGGCAATTGTTCGGGCTATGTCGGTTGCCTTGGTTCTCCTGCGGTCAGGTTGTATGTTGATTTAAATATGATTCGCGACGGTACCAAATATAGCTTACAGAAGTTAATTTGATCCCATTGAATAACTATATTACAAAAAAAACTTTAAAAAATAAAACAACCTACTTCCGGAAAAACTACAAAGTGAAAAAAATTTTTGGTCACCGCCTTCCGAAATTAAAATTTTTCACTTTGTAGTGTTTTTCCGGAAGTAGGTTGTTTTTTTTTGCAAAAGTTTTTATTTTTCACTTTTTAGTTATTTCCCCATTCCATTTCGAAAAACCAATTCTAAATTTCATCATCCTTGGGGTCAAAACAATGCATATTTATGCGATAGCAGCAATCGTGGTTGATTTGCTGTCATTTTTTGAAGAGTTCCGTTGTCTGTCTCCGAAATGCATCATCAGATCCATATGAAATTGATATGGGACCATTTCGGAATAAACCTCTTTCGAACAACAAAGACGATTTTGCAAATCCGTCTTTAAATTACAGAGTTATGCACACATAAAAAAAACTATAAACATTCGAATTGATAACCTCCTTCTTTTTGAAGTCGGTTAAAAAATCATTCAATGGGATTGAATAAACTTAGAGGACTAGAGATTTTTGCATTGATGATTTGAATACTGTAAATACATACGTTTTATTATCGCGAATCATATGTAGTTCAACATAGAGCCTGACACTGGCCTGAATATTTCCAAAAACGTAAGAAAATTTGGGTTTCATGGGCCACCTTGGCGCTTCCCTCTGAATCAAACTTCTCGAATATACATTGGAGTAGTTTCCTAGTACTAACACATTAATCAAGATCTTACTGCACCGTCTGCTAAATAGGGCACGGTCATAAAAATATGACGACGTTTACCAGATACTTTAGCGTTATCAAATACCTTCACATCTCGTAAATAAAGCCCCTCAAGGAAGGAATGAGATTTCTGTACCGCTTTAATAATGATCGAAAGTTGGTATGAAATGATCCCGAAATAATTGTGTACAAAGTTACAATTCAGAAATAAACAGCTAATTACAATTAACTCCTAGTCTATTTTGCTTCCATCCCATTCCCTGCCGTGGGTGTCGTAGAAGGCGACTAAGGGACTTACTAGAGAATTGGCAGCAGCATTTTCTATGCATTTTACCACCATACTGCGATCGCCAACGCGCCTTTCAAGCGTGGCGATTATGGCAACCCCCCCCCCCCCCCCAACAATGCACAACACCGTTCGAAGTGGCTGTGTTTGGGGAAGCCTATGTCCAGCAATGGACTTATTTCGGCTGAAATAGATGGTGGTCTATTTTGTTTTGATTAACTTAAGAGACTGATTACTTATCCCATCCTACTATACATATAAAATAATAAATGTGAAAGCTTCTGTGTTTGGATATCAATCACGCCAAAACGGCTGAAAGGATTTAGATGAAATCTGGCAAACAGATAGTTTATAACCTGGATTACCACAAAGGATACTTTTTTATCCCGGTAGGTATTACATTCCCTTGGGATAACTTTCGACCACCACCCTGGCGAAGCCGCTGAAAAAAGCAAGTTACAAAATATAAAACTTACAATTTCCTATCTACACCTACACTAATATAATATAATATAATAATATTATAAAGAGGAAAGATTTGTATTTTTGTATGTAACGAATAAACTTAAAAACTACTGGACCGATTTAAAAATATATTTTGCCGTTAAAAAGCTACATTATCACTGAGTAACATAGGCTATATTTTATCCCCGTATTCCTACGGGAACGGGAACTACGCGGGTGAAACTGCAGAGCACTGCTAGTAATTTATAAGATGTAACATTCACAAACATGACCTTCCCCAATTCCAGATTCAACCCTCCATCTCCCCTTACTTGCGCCCACGCTACCGTGTTATACGCTAATTGTAAGTTAAACCAACTTAAGTGGCAAACGAGAAGTAATTGTTTTACACTGTAAGCCTGTTTGAGCTTTAAGATGATTGTCTTTAGTATTAGCACCTGTAATTCTCTTTTTTCTGTGTTAATATTACTGGGAACGTAATTGGTAGGAGAGGGGTAAAGTCATGCCTGCGAAACTTAACTAAGAGAAAAGGTTTAAGGGGTGTGCTAAGCACGGGAAATTCTACTTACGTTATTTTTTGCAATATGCAGGACCGTGCCAGGTTACATGTTGATGAAAATATGATTAGCGATTGTAACAAACATTGCTTTACACAATTATAATCGTTACTTCTTCTTTCTTTCTTTCTTTCTTTCTTTCTTATTAGGCGGTCTACCCTGACGCTTTCGCCTTAAAGTAAACCGTTGGTGTACAGCGAAAAGGTGCTAAGTGCCATAAGAATTGTTATGTAATTAAGTGACCTAATGATAAAGGCTCGTGCAGACTAGCGACGCGTTCGTCATAGACCAATTTCTATGAAAACAACATGGAAATAGTTCTAAGAGTGACGCGTCGCGTCTGTTTGATAAAGCGTTAAAGCGAAAAGTTAACTACTGGCGTAGCAGGATAAATTATGTTTTACCTACTTTAAGACTTGGTTTTTCAACGAATAAATTCCACGTTAAAATTAATATAAAATTAAGATTAGGTTTCGCAAGGTGAGCTTAAACTGCAGGACAAGTGCTTACTTTATTATAAAGAACACGTGTATTTTTTTTTTCTTTTTTGGGTGGGAAATCATCAAATAACTTCTCCCGCTCTGGGTGGAGCGGGAGGGCGTGTCAGACTTTTACTGACTAAAACCCACCCGTGTTCCCTCAGTTGCCTGTGTGCCAGGGGCCGCGGTATCTCTTTCGAACAACCCGCACCCCTGGCAGAAGAACACGTGTATCAAGTGTGTTCCCCATAACGTAAAGTGAATAAGAAAGAGATGATACGCGATTTCTTCATTATAAAGTTACTTGGCAGATTAAGCCAACTATTTTAAAAACTACTTTTTAACTGGTATCACCAACTGTGATATTTTTTATTTTTTTACAGACCAAAGTTAACGACTTCACAGTTTTAAAAGAAAGAAACTCATCCTGTTACATTTCAGCATCGTCGAGTCGCAACAAACAGTAAGAAAAAAAATTGAAAACCCCATTTTCGTAGCAACCGGTCCTTAAACATTGTTCCCCTTGTTAGTAAAACTTGTACCGTAATTCCTTTGTAGCGGTGGCGGTTACAAAAACTCAGTTCCGTTTCCTTGAAAATAATAAAATTTATTCTTGTACAATTTACCGTGGGTGGCACGTGCCGGCTGACGGGTCCAAGTGTCAGCTAGTTTGCGTCGGTGCGGTCTAAGTTGAAATTACACGTGTATTTTAAATGCTTTGTTTGCAGTTAAAACGGAAATATAAGGGAGAAACTGTTTCTAAACGGGTATGGATTTTGACAGGTTCTGTTAGCCGGATTTTAAACGTATGTAAAGCTTTAGAAGAAACTGTTTTTACGGAAAGGCTCTATTTTTACTTTCTTCCGTACCAAGCTCTTTACTGAAAGACAAGTTACAGACGTATACTGATCGTAAGTACCTATACACATAACATAATCAGCATATAGATAATGTTATGTGTATACGTAAAGGTGCGTTACCCGGGCAATTTTTTGAGCAATTATTGCTCGGCAACACTAATGGATCAATCTGGATCAATTAAGTGGAGCAGTCCGGAGCAACAACAATAAATTGCAGATATGTTTCGGGAATATTGCTTCTGATTGCTCCATATATTTCATGAGTTGCCGAATATCCAATCTGTTTGGAAATTTATAGTTAATTTTCTTTCTATCGGCCAGCAGCGGAGGCGTTTTTTTAAGTTGCTCCATATTACATGATATTGTTTGACTGTTTCGGCAACAGGTTGCTACATGTTGCCATTGCCCTAAATTGCTGGATTTAGTCGTGACGTCATAATTGACGAGAATTGACCAAGATGGAGCAATTTTAGTTGCTCGTGTGAGCGCACCTTAATTCAACAAGCGGGCCAAGTACGGAAAGATGGCGGATGATTGGCGGATGTCACATGTCTTCAATTTTTTAGTTCTAGGACATGCCGATCGATTAAGTTTTCACGATATTTTCCTTCACCGTATCGTAGGTGCGTGGACGTATTCCCCGCACTAGATAATATTTTATGCCAAATATCTACTTACAGAATCTCATAAGTACAGTACCAACGTCTGTCATTTTGAGCAACAAAATAAAGAAATCTAGAACACAATACATGTCCTCAAAAACAAAAGACTCCAACAAAAGAAGTAAACTCGCGCGATTTGCGCAACCTTTTGCGTAAAGAGCGTAATGTTAAAATTAACGCGGACTGACGTACCCTTGACCGGCGACCGGTGAATCATACGCGCAAGCGCAGGTATGACAAAAGAACCACAAATGAATATAAATAGCCCATTTCCGAAAAAGAGGTAGTTTTCGTTTTTCGTATTGGCACGCTGGTACCTACTTACTCCATGAGACAAGGCAGGCATGAGGCAGGGAAATCAACGTGCAAACCGTAATTATCTAAGGTTCCCACAAACAGGCGCGACGACGCGACTCTCGTAGAACAATTTCTATGAATACGTCATGGAAATTGTTCTACAAGATTCGCATCGCGCTTGTCTGGAGGGTTCGTTTCATGTGCGTTAAATATTTCCTTACCGGATGCTACTGAATACCAGTATTTTACTTACATGGAGTGACTGCTTATCTGACTTCCACAACCCACCTTTCATTTCAACCCATCTTTTCTTTTCTTTCTATCTTTCTTTTCCTGATCGATCGACTCGTAGGGCAATTATCATTTAGCCACAAGCCCTTCTCTCTTGTTTAGCTACATAGTAACAAAAAAAAGAGCTAAAATATTACTGGAAATATTGCAAGATCGCACTACTTATATTTCCTCTGCGGGCGTTGCACGAACAACTGTGGCAAGACATCATTATTGAATCACGGATTAAAATAAGACAGAATTTGTGGCGCATTTTTTGCCACATTCGAAGGACAAGATTTCACAACAGTTGGCGACATTCTCTTGACATTTTTGACGTCTTCATACTTGAGCTATTTGAGTTTTGTATGAATCAGACCTTCTGATCTCTTTGTACCTCGTGCCACTGACAATTCGCTGCGCAAGGGCAAGATGAAGAGTCCGCTGATAAACTTTTAATACAAGAAATTAAGCTTATTTGGCCGCGAGATTTATTCGTTAATTAATTGATTAAGACTCGGTTTGTTACTTCTGCTTAATCAGTAATCACTCAGATGGTTATCTTACTACTTCATGTCTGATTGAGTGAGTTAATTATGATACTGATGGCTAGTTAAGTTATCATTAATATTTTGGAAAATTAACTTGTAGGGAAGTATAATGTTGGTAATGTGATAATGGTTTTTTTAAGCTATAAGTTTCTTAACTGCCCTGTGTTCTCAATTATCGTGCAGGTGGTCAAGCAACTAACAACTCAATTGTAAACTACCTGAGGTTTATTGTTGTAAAACTTTTACATTGTTTGTAAAAAACAGCTTTAATCATAATTACCTAGTAGTCTGCAAAAAGCTTTACCTAGCAAAAGTTACAGGTAAATTGTGAGTACTAGTTGCTTACGAGTTTATAGGTCGTAGGGGTCCGAACCCAGACGGGTGCGTTAATTTTAACACCACTGCTCTCAAAACGGTGAAGGAAAACATCGTGAGGAAATCGGCATGCCCTAGAACCAGAAAAATCTAAGACATACGACATCTACCAACCCGCACTGGGCCCACGTGGTGGATTACGGCCCACTCCCTCTCACAGAGAGGAGACCTGTGTCCCAGCTGGCTGAATAAGCAGTCTTCTTTCTCTTATGAATACAACGATTGCAATTTGTTTTCATACCCAGGAACAAGATTTATTTGAAACTTTTACCTAACTTAATAACCATGAATAATTAATTTCAAGTTACACACAAGAGTAACTCCAGGCCTGACCTCAAGTTAACCGTAGTGACGTAAAACAAAGATACATTAAGTCCACTTAACTCCTACGCGTCACGACTTACCTTTGGTAAATAGTTTTAGACCACAACATAATAAGGGTATGAATTAAATAATGTTAAGATTTGCGAACAATTTAGAAATGCTATTTCTTGTAGGAATACAAATGGACTAAGATCCGAGAAATATAATTCGATCAGTAATACTTTCGGCCCCGACTTACGAGTTGTATATCTTGGGCTCGAAACAAAGCAGTCGCTTTACTTTGTCTAAGTAAATAATAACATCACCAC
The DNA here is from genome assembly GCA_949091785.1 of Polymixis lichenea. Taxonomy (NCBI): domain Eukaryota; kingdom Metazoa; phylum Arthropoda; class Insecta; order Lepidoptera; family Noctuidae; genus Polymixis; species Polymixis lichenea. The sequence goes on along the minus strand of OX420942.1, from coordinate 21,204,778 downwards.
TGCTGTCAAACCGGTGAAGAACAACATCGTGTACTGTATGTCTTAGAAAGATGACATCTACCAACTCAGTGCGGGATGGCAGATATTCGCGTGATAGATAACAACCCACTCCCTCTCTCAGAGAGGAGGCCTGTGTCCCAGCAGTAGGAACGTTATAGGCTAATTATGTACGAAAACTTATTTAAGCCTGACGAGGTCTGTATTTTACATCTACGTAATGGTTTTATAGGCCGACTTCTGTGTTTTTACAACACACTTACCGTTGGATGTTTTAACACTGGTACATACAAAAACTCACGCTTTCTTCCCATGGTAGGTAGGTAGAAACAACAGAGGCCTTAGTGTGAGTTTCATTTAACCATCTCGATCAAACGCATCGAGCGCGCTTGGCGCTCCGATTGGCCCTGGATTGAGGGACAGACCAATCGGAACGCCGAACGCGCTTGATGTGCTTGATCGAGATGGGTAAATGAACCAGGGGTGCGGGTTGTTCGAAAGAGATACCGCGGCCCCTGGCACACAGGCAACTGAAGGAACACGGTTCGGTTTTAGTCAGTAAAAGTCCGACACGCCCTCCTGCTCCACACAGAGCGGGAGAAACTTATTTGATGGTTTCCCACCCTCAAAAAAAAATAAAAAATGGGTAAATGAAACTCACACTAAGGCCACTGGTCAAACACGCACGCCGCTTGCGAGTAGGTTCTACGCACTTGACCTTTCTGTAGAATATCACCAATATATGTCCACTGATACTCTACAGGTTGATATTAACGAACCTGTTTTGAGCATCTTTTCATACGTTTACTTACACTCATAAATGGGGATTGTGGCTAAGTAACAACAGCTGCACGGGTCGATCGATCAGGTTAAGCGACGCTTGCCGCGGTTGGTCCGTGGATGGGTGACCATCTTTACATACCAAGACCCCTCCGTGCCTCGGAAAGCACGTTAAGCCGTTGGTGCCGGCTGTCATTTGTGGATCTTTGACAGTCGTTACGGGTCGTCAGACGCCCAAAAGTCTGACAGCCAGTCTTACCAAGGGGTATCGTGTTACCCAGTTACTGGGTTGTGGAGGTCAGATAGGCAGTCGTTCCATGTAAAATACTGGTATTCAGCTGCATCCGGTTAGACTGGAAGCCGACCCCAACATAGTTGGGAAAAGGCTAGGCAGATGATGACTTACACTCATAAATACTTTCATAACTGCGCTCTATAGCCTCCATACTCTAAACCAGTAACATTATACATCGGCTAAGTCCAACTGGGCTCAGAGCCACAGAATCAAAGGTCAAACTGTGTCCGTTTGATACAAACTTATCTAACGTAGAAGCATGTTTGCCTTCGGTTAGCTATTGTCACACAATACGAGTGACGTCACCAGTAAATTATCGCCTTAGATGCAAGATGGAGGATGTAGGTCGTGGATTGAGGTTTGGCATTATATTGTGTGAGGGGCCAGATGTTTAGGACATTTTAATGTTCTTTATGTTGCCTAAAGGTAATCTTGCGTAAAATTTGCAGAATTAATAATTGTGATCCTAGCATTTTTTTAATAGCTCCTAGGTACTAATATTGTAAATGTATTATAATTTATAAAAATGGTTCCGTGTGGTGCCGGACGTAAACAGAATAGCACCATCCCATTTCTTCCCGTGGGTGTCGTAGAATCCGACTAAGGGACTTACTAAAGAATGGGCAGCAGCGTTCTCTTTGCATTATATATTATCGCAGTATCGCGCTCGCCAACCCGCCTGCCAAGCGTGGCGATTATGCCAAAATCCCCCCCCCCCAAATGATGCCTTAACCAGTGGGTTAAGGCATCATTTTTAGGGGGGATTTCGCACATCCAGTGTGGGATGTGCAAAGCACAAGACCGGTCGAAGTGGAGGAGCCTGGGGTAGGCCTATGTCCAGCAGTGGACGCCTTTTTGGCTGAAATTAATATTATAAACGTGAAAGTTTGTATGTTTAGATGTAAGGATGTTTCTTACTCAATCACGCAAAAACGTCTGAACGGATTTGGATGAAATTTGGCACACAGTTTATTGGATTAACACATAGGGAACTTTTATAATAGGACGTTCCCGCGGCATAATTTTCGAACGCCGCTGACAAAAGCTAGTTATTCCATAAAATACCAAATAATTAACGTATGCGATTGGCATCATCTCCTTTTCTACAGCCTCATCTAAGCACTTACTTGGCTACTTCTAAAGATTAGGTGAGGTGGTTTTCAGGAGCTTTTTAAAAAGAACTGATCGTATTCTGATTTTGAACATGAACCCCTCGTCATGTTTGACATATTATTTTGTGGTGGGTATTGATATTCGAAAAGTAACATGCCGTCCAAATATATCCAATGGAACATGTAACACACGTTTACACAAATTCGACTAGCTGATGTGTTCCACATGGTATGTATATGATACCGTATGACTGTGAACACGATTAGTTTATAATCTATCTCGCGAGATTATAACCTGTCGATAAATTGTGAACTGCACCATACTGCTTACCGACCGAATAAGTTAGGTTAGGTGAGAATTGCGACCAACCGCGCGCGAGCCGAGCGAGCGAAGCGAGCGGTGCTGCGGCATCGGCCGGTGAGCGCTACTTCCAAGTTAGTGGCAGTTACATTAAGTTATAAAAAAATCATTAAATAAGTTAATTACCAACACACTTGTAAATTTCTCAAAAACCCTATACTTGAATAATAGTTCTACATGTAACTACTAAACCAACAAGTATGTCTCCGCCAGCAGTCATCCAGTAGTAACACATCTCACCGATTGCAGTAGAAGATAACACTATAACATCGTCAGCACTAACGTTAACTCATCGCAGACCACAGGAAGTCAGTCATCAGATAGACTTTATTTATAATCAAAGTATAAGTAGACTTTTATAACAGTACCAATTTCATTTGATTAGATCATCATCATCATTTCAGCCGAAAGACGTCCACAGCTGGACATAGGCCTTCCCCAGGCTCCTCCACTTCGACCGGTCTTGTGCTTCCCACATCCAGCTGATTCCCGCGGCCTTCGCAAAGTCATCGGTCCACCTTGTGGGAGACCTCATTTGACTTAGTAAAATAAATAAACTATCCACTGTAAGACCTTGTTGAGACTAGCACAGACCAGGGGAAGGATGGCCCAGAAAGGAAAAGGCTTATATGTCTTCAGCAATGGATGGAACCAGCCTGCCAGTAATCATAATAAGAAACAGGCACAGTATACAAGATATTTGGTAGAACGTATTATCTGAATTACCTACCATGACACCAAAGACACGGATTTTATGGGTGAAAACTTGGATATGACGGTCCCTACTATAACTAAAAATATTGTGTACGTCGTTCTACCAAAAACCCTGTATAGAGACTAGACAAGTGTTCAGTTTAAATGTGAGAGATTGACCAAAACAAAATATCTCACTGCGATCCTTGCTGCTCTCTCTTTCAGCAACGCCCTAAGTCAATGTGCGTAGCCCACAGGGCGTGCCCTTAGCGTGTATTCGCTTAGTTTCTAAGCCCTGGCTGAAAGTCTTATTTTAATAGCGCAGCGACAGGCAAGTCCAATTAAGCAGTCGACATTCCCTAGGATGACCTGCGAGATGTCAATCCCAAAGAAAAACGAGGGTTCCGTACAAATTTGAATTTTTTGTTGATGTTGGTGAATGGCGGGGGATATTTTTTTAATGATTTAATAACAAAATTATAGTTAGCAAATTTTTCCCTGTACTAGCAGTATAAGACGATATTATAACCTTATTGGGAGCTATATGTTTGAGCCGTTTGGGGTTGAAGCACTAGGGCCGTGGGGTCCGAGTGCTCATCGAGTATTTCGGGACATTGCACCATCGACCAAAGGGGCTGGCCTATTCTTTGGTCATAGAATCATCATTGCCATCCAACGTGGCAACGCTGCCAGCCTTTTGGGCACTTTTCCCACAGACAGCGATGCGGACGAATTCTTTGATGCCCAGTGAGCTCTTTCCTTTGTATTCTTGTTCATAATGTCTAATTATTATTTAATTTAATTGTAATTGGTTTATTCGTTAGATTTTTTGCCTTATTTTTACAGTGTAATAGAAGACGATATTACTTGCCAAATTTCATAGTTCTAGGTCAACGGAAAGTACTCCATAAATTTTGATTCCCTTGAGAGTGTCGAAACATACGTTTTTGCGGCATAAACGGCCGTATCTTTTTTCACGTTAACTTAGAAGTTTGATTTTTTCACAGCTTCATGAGACTGTAGACTTGAGTATATCGTTTTAATTTCAACTCGATACATCCACGCATTCTCAAGATAAAGGGTCTTGACAGACAGACAGGCAGATGGACGGACGGAAAATAAAGTGATCCTATAAGGGTTCCGTTTTTTTCTTTTTGAGGTACGGAACCCTAAAAAAACTATTGTGTGACAGATTATAATTTGACTAGGAAGGACACGCCCACTGAGATTACCGGCAGATACAGATATAACATGGAAGATAAGATAAACAAGTGCTGCACTACCCTCAAATAAATTCGAATACAGGCTGGCAGATGATGAATTAATGACGAATCATTCAATCAATCTGCCTAGCCTATTTCCAACTAGGTTAGAGTCGGTTTCCAGGCCATGAGAGCAACTGCCTTTCTGAATTCCACAACCCAGTTACTGGGTAACACGATACCCCTTGGTAAGACAGGTTATCAAACGAAGAAAAAGTAAATAAATGTCTAGTTCGCACTCCCTATTTTACTTATTTTAATCTAAGCTAACAAAAGATAGCCAGGCTTCTGGTATAAGTATGAGTCTACAACATAGTTTACGGGTTAAGATTTGAACTCCCGACCTTTTGATGGCAAGTCAATAGCGTCGCCGATGGGCTATTATCGCCATACATCTTTCAATCTTGAGATGGCGATACCGTGGGAGTTATCTATCTTTAGCTCTGTAGATGTTCACAGCTGAGCTTGAGATAAACGAAGCAACTCAACAAAACTATTTAACCTTCTTAATATTATAATTACATGAATTGCAAGAAAAAATGGCTGGCTGATTAAATAGAAAACATCTTTATAATCACATCTAGGAACCTTGATCATCGTCAGTTCGTCGCCTTTGCACCAATTATTTAGGGTGCTAGGGGAACATAGATGCGCAGCCTCATACCTACCATGGATGCTTTACATTGTCAAGAAATCTGAAATATTTCGTGGGTTATTAAAAAATAAATTGCTGTTCCATATATTTTACCCGCGTACTTATTGCACTTTTCTTTGGAACAGCTGATTTTTTTTTTTAAATAACCGCTTAAGGTTTCTTCGCAGGGGGGTCGATGTCACCCAATATAGGAGATAGAAACATAGATGGGTGTAGGTACAGCCCTTCCTTTTGGCCTATCTTCAACAACATAAAAATGCCCACTAACCAATAACCTCACAGAATTCAAAAACATCTTTCAATTGTCTTAAAGTGAAGTGTCAAAGAAATCGACACCTTCTTTTTTTGCACCCTGAAACATCAACCTAGAACAGAACCTTGACTATATTTCAAACAATGAAAACCTTGCCATAGACAAACAGACGTGCCAATACCGCGGGACACTTGGATCTCTACCGGGAACCCGCTGACTCAGCGTGATGTTTATATACTCGTCACGTACATAGATGTTTTGTTTCGTCATTGTGCATTTTGTTTTTATCTCAATTGATGACTGTATTTGGTGCTGGAGTTTTTGTTTAAAGGATACAGTTAGGTTTGTTTAGTTAAACATATGGTTCGTTTAATTAGTAAAGAAAGCAGGGTTTGACCCGGTTTTATAATTCAAAGGGAAAATAGAGTGGGAAAATCTATGTATACACCGTGACATTTTAGTCGTCTTACAAAAGTGGTCCACTCAATGTATCCGACATAAAATACCTACAGGCGCGATTAAAAAATTGTTACCATTAATAAAGATAATAGGTACTAAGAAAAACAAATAATGCTTCAGAATTATGATACACCCGCCCTGTTAATAATGTTTACGTATCAAATATCAAGGTCAGATTTTTACCTACCTACCATATTACCATTACATTTCATCATTCATTCCTTCTCCATAACAGCGTATTCAAAACTACATCATGCATCTTAGTGAATGATATATTTTTTTTATTATTCAAATGTAAAAAAAAAAATTGTATAAATGATTAGTAGTCATTAGATACATGAAGTAGGCTGCTGTTGTAAGACGACTAAAATGTCACGGTGTATACAAGAATAGAAATTTCTGCCCAACTATTATTGTCAGCTTTTGAGTAGCCTCTCCTTTACGCAATGCAAGTTTCTTGCCTGTGGCATGTACTTTTTTAAAGCATTATAAGCATTGTTTTTGCTCCAATTTTAGTATACCTACAGGGTGGCAGGGACGCACAACCTGTTAATGGTAACTATAGCATGTTATGGAGTCAGTACCTACGTGATTCTGTGGCCCCTGCGTTGAAATTTTTGCCGTACATTTTGACTGCGTAGGTATTGCACTATTCAATGCAACATTTTTTTTTGTTTGATAACCAACGCAAAATTTCCGCGCTAGACGTCTAGTATCATGTACTGAATTCATGGTTACAGCTTGTGCGTCGATGATGAGGATGCCACTTTGTTGATTATATTTTTTTAACTGTTAATGTTTCTTCAACTTCTCGTATGCCACAGAAAATAAAATCGAACCGTTTAAATCCGGCTTTCATTCAAACCCTTTAAGTACCCTAATTACCATACATAATAACATGAAAAGTACGAACATAAAAATTAAAGCTAGCCGCACGCCCCTAGGCGGGAGATGTATGTTAATAAATTCCATTAACCTACTGCAGAAGTTACATAAGGATGGGTACGACCCGCGCACCGCGGTATAAATCTGAGTACTTTCACCCACTGACAGAACAGTTTATTACCTGAAGCCCGCCACAGTGTAAAAATATCGGTGTATTAAAAGTAAACTTTCGCGTGGGGTGTTGCTTTTATCTTGTATCGAATTCTAAAGTTTGTAGCGGGATGTTAAAGTTCTTTGTACGGTTTCCGCCTGGTGATAATGTCTTCTGTACATTGGTAGGTATACTTCAGGAAAGTTTAATTTCTTTATGGAAGTAATTATTGTTCATTTAGATATTTCCTTAATGTTAAAGAAAAAAGGTTAAAACATGAGTGACTCCCACTCGAGATCTAAGATGGTGAAAGAATGAAGATGAAAGCAATTTATATTTTTTAATATTACAATCAAATGTAATACTATCCTATTATCTAAAGTCTAACCAATAAGTGACATACGTATGGATTTTGGTTATTATACGGCCGGAACGTGCTACCAGGACAAACATAATCTGTATTACTTACCTTATAACATCAACTATCTGCCGGTGAAAGTCCTGTCATAATCGGTCCAGCCGTTACGAAGATTAGCCGGAAGAAACAGTCGGACAGACAAGATTAAAATTTTTGTTATCATAAGTAACGTATATACTTTTATATTTCCTAATTGAAAAAGAAATACTTTGAGATTACATTCAGTCATATCAATTTTAATTATTTGCAAGTATTATTTGGATGTCTTTGTATAGATGTCATACTGGATACCCTTATTCTGTGGTCGTACCTATAACTTTGAAATTCGGAAGTAATATTGGTTCTGGTCGCTTTCCCGAATGGAACCGATAAGATTATTGTATAACGACGATGCACTAGCGATGTACGATAACTTTCCTTCCATTACGCTGACATTCGATATCATCGAAAGACAACTTTAAAGGTAAGAAGAAAATAAAGTAAAAATATAGGTACCTACTTTAAACATAACATAACGCCTTGTTTCCCCGAAGGGTTTAGCAGAGGTCTACCTACAGTACACTCACATTTCGCCAGTTACGTTTAAGTCCCATGTAATAGGGGGCAAGCCTATTGCCATCAACCGGGCACAAATCCAGGCTGCTACTGAGGAATTCCAAATAGAAAAACCCTAATAACACTTTGGGGGCGTCCATTAATTACGTGAGGCGTTTAGGGAGGGAGGGGGTCGAGGCGAATCTCACCCAATCTCAATATCACGTATTTTTTTTCCGCAACGAAAACTGGGTTAAGTTAAGTAAAACATATTTTTCCGCCAATATGGCTAAATACTACAAAATCATATTTATCGCGGTTATGCGAACACCACAAAGTAACAAAGTAGCTCCTCGATTATTAAACCACCACCGGCAAGCCAAGGCAGCCAAACGCAATGCATAAATCCATCACAAATAAGCACAGATTAACGTAATTACACAAAAAATGCACATTTTGAAATATCTCACGTGAGATTACGGGGAGGGGGGTAGGGTCGAGCCAAATCTCACGACATCTCACCAGAGCGGGGCACTATGGAAAATGGTAGAACAAGCGCATATCAAAAATGCTTTTTACGAATATCATAATTTGGCTAATATGGCTATTCTTTTAGGTTTTCTAATAGTCAAATTATAATATTCATTACGATTTTTTTTCTTAATACGCGAAATTATTTTTTTTTTCTTAGATAGAAATACATAGAAAACAGAAGTGCCAAACTCAAGTCTTTGCGTATACATGTTTCAATACCATATTGTGAAAAAAATACTTGGTACAGATATGCAGTATTATACATTTTTAGAAAGGTTATTTTATGCTTTTTGCGATACAGCTTAATGATTTTAAAAGTAAAGAAAAATATTTCAGTAATTACTTAAAAAGTGACATACCTTTTTTTTCACTTGTATGTTTTTTCGTTGAAGGTTTTCAGTATTACCCACATTTGCCCAAGCGCTACTTTTTGCGTCGACTAGTAGTCTAACTATTCATAAATAGAATGCAAAAAAAATCAGCTGCGGATATTTGCGGTTTTAGAAGATATGAGAAAAAAACTGATAAAAGTCAGAACCCGAAAATTAGTATCTTTTGCGGTTTACCACTGACACCATTCACATGAACAATATAGAACTTTTTGGATATTTTCTTCATTATTTCGTGATAACAAAGGGACCTTATCAAATTTGCACTCGGTTTGCGTGGGAAATTACAAGATAATAATGATGTAGGTACCAATTCGATATTGTAAAATGAGTATTTAAAGGGAAGCAAAAACTATTCGAACCATCTACATCAGTGTAACTTCAAGTGAAGCAAATCTCATCTACGCCTATTATTTCTGCAGATTGTGAAGTGTTAAAATGTCTTCCTTCAGCTGTACCAAACGAGACTTCATAATCCCCTATATAGAGGGCGGCAAGACCATGGAATCATTATCCAAAGTTTTAGTGGAAAAGCTGAATGTTTCTGAAAACAACTTGTGTTTTATAATTAGTGACATACAAAGGCACATTCTTCCTATTTTCAACAAACGCTGGGCCCTGGCATCTCGGAAAAAAGAAACATTTTTACAGAAGTATTGTACTTGGTTGGACTCAAGGTATTCGTTAAATTTACCGGATTCTGAACAATATTCTACGCCATCAACATCTGGCCAACGAGGACGAGCATGCGTGGCTTATGGAGACTCCTCAGAATCTACCAAGAAGAGGAAAAACACTCTTCTACTCCAAGACTATGGCTTCGAGCATATAAAAAACGCCTATCTGCAGGGACTATGGGCTTTACGTGAGTACACAGAAGCTCATCTTGTCGAAGAATTAAGAACCGCTGACACTCAAAAGAAATTAGATATCTCAAGTAAGTGGAACGACTCAGACCAGATGAAGATTCTTTCCGATACGAAAGCATTGAGTGCTTTTATAGATTTAGATCTAACAAAAGCACAATATATGTACCTGAAAAACTTAACCAACGAACGAAAGTGTTGTATATTCCCGCCTTACTACAAAATACAAGAAATAAAAAGATCCTGTTATCCACCATCTTCTACAATCGAAATCACGAATACTTATGCTAAAGTGATTAATATACAAGATTTATTGGATCATACTGCTGCTAGAATTTTAAAAATCGATTCTGTTTTCCAAAAACAACATAGAACATTGATCCTTTATTCTAAATGGGGATGTGATGGTTCATCTGGTCAAAGCCAATACAAGCAAATACTTGCAGAAGAGTCAGAAACAATTTCAGATGCCAATTTGTTCATCACTTCATTAGTCCCCATCAGATTAGTTGATGTGCAATCGGGATCCGTTGTTTGGCAAAATCCGGTACCTTCATCTGTCCGTTTTTGCAGACCCATTTCTATTGAGTTTTGTAAGGAAACTCCAGAAAAAACCAAGGCAGTTGTTGATGATATTAAAAAACAAATTAGGGCTGCACAAGCATCACTTATAAACAAAGATGGTGTTGTAGTAAATGTGAAGCATGAACTATTTCTAACGATGATCGATGGAAAGGTGGCTCAGGTCCTTACAGATACTCCATCTGGTTCCACATGCACGATATGTGGGGCTACTCCACGGCTAATGAATGACCTATCGAAAGTAACTGCCAGACCCGAAAACGAAAACGCCTACCAATACGGATTGTCCACCTTACACGCCTGGATTCGCTGCATGGAAATGATATTGCATATTTCCTATAATCTTTCGTTTAAGACTTGGTCTGCTTCAACTGAGGAAAATAAGAGATTAAAAAAAGAAAAGAAAGAAGTTGTTCAAAAACGTTTCAGGGAGGAGTTGGGATTAATCGTCGACAAACCTCGGCAAGTTAGCGGGAATACGAACGATGGCAATACCGCACGAAGATTCTTCTATAATAGCACTTGCTCATCGGAAATAACAGGTGTAGATGAGGCATTGATTAAACGCCTATACATTATCTTGCAAGTTCTTTCTTCTGGAATGATGATCGACCCTGAAAAATTTGGGGAATATGCAATAGAAACTGCAAGAATCTATGTTAGTAATTACGATTGGTATTATATGCCATCCTCCGTTCATAAAATACTCATACACGGGCAAAACGTTATCAAACATTTTGCGGTGCTTCCTATTGGACAGCTATCGGAAGACGCACAAGAGTCTCGCAACAAAGACTACAGAAACATACGACTTCATCATGCCAGAAAATGTTCCCGATCTGCTACAAATGAAGATGTCTTTAAAACGCTTTTATACACGTCAGATCCATATATAACAAGTTTGAGAAAACCGTACGTAAGAAATGTGAAAGAACTTGAAGAAGAGGCACTAAGTCTTTTAAACGTGGCACCTGAAAGTGAACCCACATTTACTGACCCTGATCCTGAAGTGGTATAAGTTAAAAATAATATTTATATTTAGTTATTACTTATATTTGTACCTAGCTACATCATTTCCTGAAGCCAGAGTATAGGATGTACCTATTAGTAATATGATTTTAATTTAGTATTTTTTTTTCATATATATATATATTTTGTTTACTTTGCTTGTTGTAATTAACCATGGTTTAATCTTTTTAGTCATTATAAACTTGTATTCCACTTGAAATAAATTTTTAACTATTTTTTTCGTGATTTTTTCCCATTTTTTTCATTCTATGCAAAAAAACATACATAGATATACAAGAAAACCCTATAAACTACACATCGTTCGAATCTCCGAACCTTGCTGCATATTTGTGCCAAATTTCATCACGATACAACAAAAATTCATGAAGTTACAGATTTTTGATCCGATACCGACCTATATTTTCCATAGTGCGGGGGTGGGGTTCGAAAATTCGCCAAAAGTGCCTCACGTAATTAACGTGGCAGTCGCTTTATACATTGCCAGTTTATTTAAGGTTTTGCAACATGCTCATTAAATACTTAGGACCTAGCTATAGGCGAAAGCGAGTAATTCTCTTTCAGGAGTACCTAAGCCATTAAAAACTGGATGATAATAACTGGATCCGGATGATAAATTACCATTTATGAGGGTATTTACCTTCTTTGGAAAACAAAAACAATTGATCAGGATTTGTATTACGAAAGTTAGATTCTCGTCATCTGCCGAGCCTTATCCCAACTATGTTGGGGTCGACTTCAGTGTAACCGGATGCAGGTAACTAGTATTTTTTATTTTACATGGAGTGACTTCCATCTGACCTCCACAACCCAGTAACTGAGTAACACGATAGCCCTTGGCAAGACTGGTTGGCAAACTTCCGGGTTGCTGACAACCCGTAACGACTGTCAAAAACCCACGAATGACAACCGGGACCAATGGCTTAAGAGCATTCGTTCCACGCGGACTGGCAACAACGCATTTATAGTAGTTTTCCGTAATTATTTCATGAAATACAAACAAAAGTAAACATTTTTTTCAGCCATGCACTAGAATCATTGGTATTTTCAAGATTTTATGCTATTTTTTTTTACAGTTATTTTGGTATTTACTTATAAAAATCGACATACCGTTAATTATTTTCTATTTGCATAACTTAGTACGATTAAATGTTTTTATTAAAGAGTAAATGTTACAAATAAGTAGAAATACCAACTATCTAGTTCTTGGCTGAAAAAAATAGTACTTTTTAACCGACTTCCAAAAGGAAGAGGTTCTCAATTCGTCGGAACCTTTTTATTTTTATTTTTATTATGTCCTATTATGTCCCCCGATTACTCGAAGATGGCTGGACCGATTTGGATATTTTTTTTTTGTTTGAAAGGGTATACTTCCCAGGTGGTCCCATGATCATCAAGTCAGGATCTGATGGTGGAATTCTGGAGAAATAGAGAGAACTCTTCAAATTTTATAGGCACACGTCAGATCAAACAGAAAAAAAAACATGACAACCACAGGTACACAGCAGTTTCTTCATCACTTTTATTCAATGAAGCAAAAACTTACACATACAACGTGCCAAGATTACCATTTTTTTCCTCAAATATTCCTTCATTGTTTGACTAACTAAAACTGCATCGTATTTTAAATGTCGCAAAAAAAAACATACAGTTGTTGTACATCAAAATTAATAGTAACGAACGAGGGACGTGACCGTAAATTACTATTAGCGAGGGTCAAGCGTGAGTTGGCCTGTTCTAAAACTTACGTAAGGGGGTAAGTGCAAAGTTTTTTTGCGAAGATAAGTTCTGTCCAGCTTTTTTCCTACTACGTTGGGGTCGGTTCCATTTTAACCAACTGTAGCTGAATATGCAGCAGTATTTAACATGAAGCGACTGCCTATCTGACCTGTACGACTTAGTTGCTGGATAACACGACACCCATTGTCAGACTTTCGGGCTTCTAACGGCCCGTAACAACTGACGAAGATTCACGAAAGACTGCTGGTACCAACTGTTTGGCATTCCTTCCAAGGCACGGACGACTCTCAGTATACAGGGTGTAAGGGGAACGCTACCGAAGCCAGAACGTAGGTTATATACAACCTAAATACAAACGGATACTAATAACCTTTCGCCTTAAATTGTTTATTTTGCATTAATTTAAAACGTTTGACGCTTCTGTAATGTATCTACTTATTTTATTTAGGCGGCGCTTTATAAAGGATGCCTGAACCTAAAGTCTCCGCCTGGACTTGGGGTCGTTTTTAAATGTGTATTGTGTATGTGTTTGTATGTCCAATAATCGTTCATTTAACTGTTGTCACAGCATAGTGTATAAAAAATGCTAAAAAATTCGTTTAAAAAATATGTAGATTTTTTTATGGTACTGTATCGAGAATCACTAGCCCCATCATCTGTCTTCGTTTTCGGAAGCGTTTCCCTTACAACCTGTATAAAGATAGTCTCCCATCCACGAACGGTTTCGGCAAGCGCTTAACCTGATCGATTGACCGTGCAGCTGTTATTACTTAGCCCTTTAAAAAGATAAGTGCTTATCCAGGTCTCAATTTTTTTTAAGTGTAAACTTCTTTAGCGTTGGGCATTTTTTGAGACCACTAACAACACGAACGTACGAACGAACAACGTTGAACGTTGCTTAATCTAACGATTAAAAAAATACACACATAATTGTTCAAGTTTTCACTTCTGTCGGCACTCCCGGAGATTTCATTTCTTTCATATCTACTTTTGGAAGCCCGAACGTATCCAACTGACAAATTGATCTGTTCCAGGGTCCTTTTTACGATGTGATGGCTCTAAGACGGACAATAACTTCAAATTGCATGCTAGGTTAGACGCAGACGTATTAATCAACCATACCAAGTTGTTAAAACACAAGCATAGAAAGCTTCTATTCTTTATCATGTAGTTCGTCATCGTTTTTCGTTTCATTCGAAGACCAGCTATCGCGTGAAACAAAAAAAAACGTGTGGGGAGAGGGACCCCCGTCAGACACAAAGTTCCTTACACTTTTACCCCGAATATACATTCGATATGGAGACTTAGATTTATTGGCCCGAATATTTGACATATGGTTTAGATTTGTTTAGAACACCATAAAAAATACACCCAAGAAAAAGTTGAAAATTTTCGCAGCCGCCATCTTGGATTTTTATTTTGATCGCACTATCGACATCAGCAGCCTCAAAAACTACGAAAACTATTTCTTGCTCTATCTCTTTCTATTATTTATAATGAAAAGTCGCATGGATTGGATTCCATAATTTTCGCTACGCGACATTTTCTTCAAGTTTACTCCTGCCGCCAGCTACGTTAAAATAGGCGAAGATGTTGCAATTCTACAGGTTATTGGCTTGTGGCTAAGTAATATTAGCCGTACAGATCGATCGATCAGGTTAAGCTAAGCTTGCCGCGGTTGGCCCGTGGATGGGTGACCATCATAACATATCAAGACCTCTCCAAGTCTCGGAAAGCACGTTAAGCCGCTGGTCCCGGCTGTCATTTGTAGATCTTTGACAGTCGTTACGGGTCGTTAGAAGCCCGAAAGTCTGACAACCAGTCTTTCCAAGGGGTATCGTATTACCCAGTAACTGGGTTGTGGAGGTCAGATAGGCAGTCGCTCCATGTAAAATACTGGTATTCAGCTGCATCCGGTTAGACTGGAAGCCGACCCCAACATAGTTGGGAAAAGGCTAGGCAGATGATGATGATGATTGGCATACTTTACAATCTTGTCTTTCACTTTACGGTACAGCCTGAAGCATCCTCATCCACACGGAACCCTAAAAATCGACAACCAACACCTGGCCATTACAAAAATGTATTATGATCATCACATACGTCACAGATCCACAAATCATTGTCGGGTAGATGCGCTAAGTACTATACCACGGTATGTGCGCATGATTGAAACGCTTCATTATTATAGCTCGCACAACAGGTGCACACTGTAGGTGTGCGCATAAGCAAGTATATCCATGTTGCTAGTTGGCGCATTGTCTGCAAATTGGTAGGACGTTAAGTTAATCTCATTGGCTATGTGAAGGGAGGTACTAAATACTGGCTGTACTGTATACACTATGTTATGGTAATCACTGTCGTTTACCAAGATTGAGTTAATGCGGTGGGTGAATGACAAGCAGGATCACTGTGAAATGCAATGCTTTTCTTTTACTTAGTTAGCGTATTCTAGTTGTATATATTTTTTTTTTGTGAGGGTGGGAAATCATCAAATTACTTCTCCCGCTCTGGGTGGAGCAGGAGGGCCTGTCAGACTTTTACTGACTAAAACCCACCCATGTTCCCTCAGCTGCCTGTGTGCCAGGGGCCACGGTATCTCTTTCGAACAACCCGCACCCCTGGCAGGCATCGGCCCTTGCGGACCCCACCACAATGGCATTGGCTAACTTGTCAGTTACTTTAAATTCGAAAAGTAGTTCCATAAACACATCAATTTAAGCGAGATTCTATAAAATCGTAATCAGCCTATAATGTTCCCACTGTTGGGACACAGGGCTTCTCTCTTGATGTCATATATGTCTACGAATTTTCGGTACTAGGACATGCCGGTTTCCTTCACCGTATTGAGAGCAGTGGTGATCAAATTATTGACACAAAGTAAAGCGCCTGCTTGTGTTCGAACTAGGGAATGCAAAACC
This sequence comes from Polymixis lichenea, assembly GCA_949091785.1. NCBI lineage: Eukaryota > Metazoa > Arthropoda > Insecta > Lepidoptera > Noctuidae > Polymixis > Polymixis lichenea. Next base: position 21,188,865 of record OX420942.1, on the reverse strand, counting down.
GACCAAGATTAAAACACGGTTTTGCTTTCGGTTTTTTTTAAATAAAATAACCCAGTTTTCGGTGAAACCGGTTTGAAAATAAGTTTTTTTTTGTTCGTCTAAATGCAGTAAAAGGTTTATTTGCTTGGTGTGCTTAAGCTATGTACGTATAATATTAATCAACAGTATCAAAAATATCAACTAAACATAATTAATTATAAGCATCCCGCATGAAATGAAAGTATTATTGAACACATTATCAACATTTTATAACACTGAAAATCTGGTATCAAATTAACCAAATTATACTTAGTTTTTAATTGCAGTCAGGTATTAATAACCAAAAATTATCACTAAAAATAGGTATCAAGTGAAATAAAAAGTCATCTCTTAAACATAGGTTAAAAATCAACACACTTGCTTTATAACGTTTTTGGTTAGAAAATTAGACCTTAAGAAAATCAAAGAATCATTAAGACGAGGCCGTATTTTCCTACAAAAATAAACAGCTGTCGAAAATGCTCGTTCTGATTCGACACTTGTTGGCTTAATCGTGATGAGTGCTTTGTATGCCATTGTTAAAAAACTGCCACGTCCACCGCCATTCTCGTGTAATGCCATTTCACATAACACCATTTTTCCGGTATCTAAATTTAACGTAGATAAAGAAGGTGTAGTACAACGCTTCGATAGTTTCAATGCATGCAAAACTATTGAAAGTAGTTAAATGTTACCAAATTACCAATACTACGTTAAACAACACTTTTTTTCACTATCAACCGTTGGCAACGTTTGGAAAAATAAAATGATTGACATCAAATGCATCATTTTGACTGACACGTGGAGTAGCGGTGATGGCATTTGAAAATTTAAAAAACTACTCGAAAAACCGTTTCTTTTTTAAACCCGGGTTTTTTAATTAAGTATTTATTTGAAAATTAAAAAATAGTTTCCAGTTAACCCAGTTTTCATTCACTAGTTAGATCCCACGACCTATATAACTTGTAAGTCCGGGCTGATACCAATTACACACCACTGCTCTCTATAATAATAATAATTAAATCCTCAATTCCCCTGGCATAGTAGATATTCACTAAACAAACACAATTAAAAAGGCATCCAAAAACCAGGAGTGTCACACATTTCCCTAGACTAGAATAATATTCGTGACATTTACATAATAAGGTTTATTTAAAACCCCACTTAAAGTGAAGAGACGTTTAACCATCAAAGATAATATTGTGTTTTAGGGAGACATTACTTTACTATAAGCAACGTTTATAAATAAACCCCAATATTTATGACACATTCAAAACAAAATACGAAATCATTGTCCATTTCTCAACACCATAAACAAGATAGTAATCTATCTCCAAGTTCTAAGCACTAACCTAGTAACCTAACTTCAATGGTATGAGTTACAGCCCATCTGGTAGCAACGTGTTGCGTGCATCATTATTAACACACGCGATACCAATACCACGGCAATACAGTTCAAGGTAGGGGACCGTGTCACACACAGAATTAATTACTTGACGTTGAGTCCGATGTAGCTGTTGTCAACAGCTTGTGGCTCTAGTAGATTGGCGATGAGTTGACAATCTGTCACGAAGTTGGACAATTTTTTGACAGCTACCATCAGCCATTATTGTCAGGTTTAAATGCGATGTGGAGAAGATACGATCTACACGATATTAACAATTTTATTTATTTATTTATGTTTTTCTAGCTTTTGCCAGCGGCTACGCCCCGGCCCACGGGAACGTACTACCGTGATAACAAGTACCCTATGTGTTAATCCAGGTTATAAGCTGTCTGTGTGTATAACTTTCACATTTATAATATTTGTAGAATTATTAATTAATTTTTATATTATAGTAGGATTAAAGTTAGATATTTGGTTGTGTCGGTCGTCCGGCGGCGAGATAGGCGGACGACATTGTTGCCATCGCGGGTAGAATATTAAGTCATTAATACCTAATTAATAAATATTGTAAGAATTTAATACTTACATAGTACTAGGTATGCATCTAAATAATGTAAGTACTTAAATAAAAAATGTGGGTAAGTATAAAAATTACGCTTTAATTCATCATCGAATGTCTGAAATAATCATGAAGCATTGTGTACGAAGTCAAAAGCATTAAAGCTCCTCTTCTCGTTACCAAATAAATATTTAACTAAGTAACATTTGAATTCAGAATGGAGAATTTAAATCATCACGACACATTGAATTCAAATTTTATTTTCCCACAATGTTGACGACACCTGCCTCCTTTTAGGTCTTTCTCGTATCTAATCCGATTAAATTAAGAAAAAATCCAAGTTTGAATAAATATTCATAGTGCAATAACCGTTAAAATAATTTAACGATAAAAGAGTACGTCATGGTTAAAAGCTTGGCATTGTTTCGACAAAGAGAAAAACTTCCGTAATTATTTTAATTTCGATAATGTACTCCGTTGATTGAGCGTAACAATGCGGCAATTGTTTTAAGTAGATTTCTTTTTATTTTTGCGAATTCAAGCATGATGATGCATCCCAAGAGCAATAACTGCTTTAAGTATTGTAGACACAAAAAAACGAGAATAAATGGCATCTGTCATACTGTGACATAGCAGTCTTGACACTACGGGAGCATTCTTTAGAACAATACCAAACAAAAACAACTAAAATGATAAAAATCACTTACGGAAATGACCAAGAATTCTCGTAAGCATTCAGCTTACCGTTGTAGATATCGCCGGTGAAAAAAACATTTCATAACGCGTTTACTTCAGAAACCAAGAAAAATGCGAACCTCGTTAAGACTTAGGCGTTCCCATTCTCCTGCAAACTGTCTAATTGATCCCCGGCCAGCGAGACTACGGAACTCACACCGGCCTCGCGGATAAATTAAAGCCAGTAAGTTTAACGAAAGGCTCCCCGCGGACTCATGAATTGTTAATACAATTTTAATTAAACTTCATAAAATTAACATTGAGTCCCCGCAAAAAGCCACTCACAGCCGCCAAACTCGATTTGACGAATCATTTTTTTATTCACCAATGCGATATAATTAAATGTCTTCCAGGCTCAATGCGAATAAAATTTACATAGACTTGATTAGATTTCATTACATGGACTATTATAACGTGAAACGTAGTGAAACAAGATAGGTGGACGAATGAATGCAAATATCTTTATTGAAATAAAGATATTCAATTTTAAATGCTGCCTGTTTCCATTTCGAAAGTCGGTAGTCGATGTACATTGGACGTGTGGAATTGTGTCACATGTCAAAACTTAATACCGATAGCTAGAATTGGCATGGCAGCGCAATTCACTTTTTACTGGACTTTTAAAAACTAAGCATTCGATGACAGTTTGAAGTTTGCACGAATACTCGTGTCCCGCAAGACGTCAACTGCATGTAGTAAATTGTTATCGATGAAAAACTGTAGTAAGAACATCCAGTAATTTATTTATATTGGTTTTATTTTCTTTGTTTATTTTTTGTTGCTTTGAAGAACGTTTTATACTTGCTTGCTCATAAAAAGCCTACGGACAACAACGTGTCTTTAAACTTGATGGGTGATGCGACTTTTCTTATAATGCTTTGGAATTTTTATTCATTCATAAATGAATTACGTAATTCCAAGCGTTTCTTATGGCTCCATTTCGATTTTAGAAAAAAAAAACTTATAGACTAAAATAAAGCTATGAAAATAATACGTCCCTTACAAACGGTAGGTTTAGCTGAATATCAATGAATGACAAAGTCCATGTTCAGATATGGATTTCATGCTAACATGACTAAGTACTTCATAAACAAAACACGCCTAAGATACAGTCATACATCCCGCTAGTGAAAGTATCAAGATCATTCAAGATGGACGCTCTGTACTTTGACCTGTCAATGTAAATGTTTAAAATAATGATCGCTGATTGTAATGCAATCGGACACGGCTCAGATTTGTGCGGATCCATGCGGGGTTGACAACATTTTATAAAGATTTTAAATAAAACTCTTTTATAAAACGAGATTAAGTTACATGCTGTTTTTGCCGAGATAATCCTCTTACGTAAGGAAGAAGCTGTGCTGTTTTCTCTTGTAAAGGTATGCGCATAACATGTCTTGTTGCTGAATCAAACCGCTTGAACATTTATACTGACATAATTATTTACTAATTAAAAAATGTTTTCATTAGCACAGCAACGATTCATTGTTGTGTCCGTAATTAAAAGGTTATATACTTATTACTTTCTTTAGATGAGTCCTTTTAAAATATCAGTCTATTCAGTAAATTTTAATTCTTTACAGATAACATCTAACGAGAGACAATAAGCAGTATTTTTCTTTAAAAAAATGTGGAAAATGTTGAGCGCTCCTAAGCCGATGATATATCTCTAAAATCTGGAGCGTCATCAAGATTCCGAGAAACAGATCGCAACCCGATGAAGCAAGCCTGAATGCCTACCTAGCGGTATTTGATGCACGTGCCGAAAGCATACACAGATACATAATCTTGTTGTAGAAGTACGAAAGAGGATTACTTAGGATCATTGTACAGTCAAGTCAAAACAGAATAAAAGGGAAGTTTTTGGCCTTGTAGAAATGGATTTCAAGTAAAGCTGTGTTTAGTGATTGTCCAAATAAAGAAAGTAGTATTCCTTCTTGATATAAACTGAAAAAGAAAATACACTGAACTAGGAAAAGTAATGATTGAACAGAGCCTTCGTAAAAGTTTCTAATCAGCCAAGTCTGAAGCTTTTTAGGTAACGAACAGAAAGAAAAGTGTTTACTTGAGAAACGCTTTCTTTTATCTTCAATCAATCTGCAAGCCTTTTCCGAATTATGTTGGGGTCAGCGCAAAAACTAGAAATTTACATGATGCAATCGCTTAGGCAATCGCCTATCTGACCTCCAGAACCCAGTAAATGGGTAATACGATACCCATTTATAAGACTGGTTGTCACACTTTCGGGCTTCTGGCTCTTAACGACTGTCAAAAATCTACGAACGACAGCCGGGACCAACGGCTTATGCTCGGTTACTATAAACAAAAACGGATCGTTTTGCTTACAAATGGGAGCATTTTTAACCGACTTCAAAAAAGGAGGAGGTTCTCAATTCGTCTGTATGTTTTTTTTAAATGTTTGTTACCTCAGAACTTTCGATTGGGTGAATCGATTTTGATGATTCTTTTTATTTGATAGCTGGTGCTTCCCGTGTGGTCCCAATTTCAATTTCATCTAAATCTGATGATGCGTTTCGGAGACAGACAACGGAACTCTTAAAAAAATAACAGTAAATCAACCGCGATTGCTGCTATCGCGTAAATATGCATAACCGCCTTCCGAAAAAACACTACGAAGTGAAAAATAACTTTAATCTCGGGAAGCGGTGACAAAAAATTACTGGGCTGGGTTTCGTAAGATAATTTTACCTAGGTCTACTATGCGAAGGTAGGTATTTGCTTCATTTTAGGTAAAGATACAAGTCTTAATTTTAACTTACAACTGTCCATCGAAGTGCGGGCTAGTCTCGGTATGTAAAGATGGTCACCCATCCATGGACCAACCCTGGCAGGCGTAGCCTCTCTAGTTCAACAATAATGTTCTTGGCTAGAGAAAAACTTAAGGACTTTGCGATACGGTAAAAATAAAAAACAACCGACTATCGGAAAAACACTACAAAGTGAAAAATTACTTTTTTTCGGAAGTCGGTGACTTTGGATATCTATTTTAATTTTTAGTCACCGCCTTCCGGAAGTCGGTTGTTTTTTTTTTTTTAATTGTTTTTTTTGACTTTTTAGTTATAATACACACCAATTCGAAATTTCATCATCCTTGCGGTCAAAACTATGCATATTTATGCGATAGTAGCAATCGCGGTTGATTTGCTGTCATTTTTTGAAGAGTTCCGTTGTCTGTCTCCGAAACACATCCATATAAAATTTATATGGGACTATTTCGAAATAGAAAAAAAGATTTTTACAAATCCGTCTATACACATATGACGGAGTTATGCCCGAACATACCTAAATAAAAAAATTAAAAAAATATCGAATTGATAACCTCCTTCTTTTTGAAGTCGGTTGAATATGAGTGCCATCGAATGTAAGCTACTCGTATAGAAAATTAGAAACACAAGTAGATACCGGATAGTGGTACCTATGGGTATTGGTATTATTATGCTTAAAATTCTCGGCCATGTTTTTTTTAACCGCCTAGCAACGCGTCGGTCAAAGAGGTCACAGTAGTATATTTTCATATCAATATTAATCATGAACACAGAAGGCCGCGGGCGTCCACCGTAATTGATTTTTAATGCACCAGCCGAATTGGCCAGTATATCCCACGGTTTAATTGAAGCACCGTCAGCCGTTGGGCGGTCAGCCATCAATATGAACTTTACGTACGGCATACGACATAGGGATGCTAACGCGAAACGAGGATGTCTTTGACGCTTACGTCAAATATGTGACAAAAATCCAAAGCAAACTCAAGAGCTTCAACGACACGTAATTAAATATATATATATAAATATTGATCACTAAACTATATTATGTTATATCACCATTACGAAAAGCCTTAACGAAATAGATACTGTTGAAAAATAAAACACAAATATATAAACTTAAACAAAAACAGACACCAAAAGTGGAACAACAAACAAGGCAAAAAAAAATAAAAAATAACATGGATTCGGTTGTGTGTTAGTACGAAAAATATGAACATGCTATAATTTTCGAAGAGCTTGTGGCCAGCATACTTTTCTATGGCGTGATAAAAATATCTGCCTAGCTTTCTCCCAACTATGTATGTTAGGGTCGGCTCCCATTCTAACCGAAAACTAGTATTTTGCATAAAGTGAATGCCAATCTGCCTCCTCCACAACCCGTTTACTGGGCAATAGTTAACTACGATACCCCGTGGTAGACTGGTTGTCAGACTTTCGGGCTTCTGACGACCCGTAACGACTGCCAAGCACCCCCATGACAGCTGGGACCAACGCCTTAACGTGCTTATAAAAACTATGTTTATCATTTATCTAACGAATTATACTATATAGTATTTAACTAGCATAAATACTTATTGCATGTAGAACAATAAAAAATACACCTCAAAAAGTTTGCCCTCCACTGACGCTGGTCTATAATTCATGCCTGTTGCATAAACCTCAGTTTATTTTGTACTGTTTTGTGTGGACCTACAATCCTCTAAATCTCGATAGAAGTTAAAGACAATCCTTAGAAGTTCTTACTTCTAAGGCTTGTCATAAGTCACCGACCTGAAGGTAAATGTGGCAAGGGCAGGCAGTTAATGTTTTTACAGGTTTTTTCTATTCATATATATATCGCCTAAGCAACGTATAAGTACTGGTCCACATCTAAATGCTGCTACCAAAATGCATTGTGACTCAAATCCTATAACATCTTCCTGTCCTTGCCCATGTTACTCGGGGTCGGCGAAACAAGTTGTTTCTTCCATTATCCCCTGTAAACCGTCACGCTATTATTTATTCTCTTTTCTATCATACCATTCCCCGCACAATCCATCCATACCGGATCCATACATCCGACAGCACGGTTGGCGCAGTGGTTAAGCGATTGACTGCTGTGCTGCGTGTAGCGGGTTCGATTCCCGCACGGAACAAATATTTGTATGACCTACAAGTAGTTGTTCCGGGTCTGGCTGTTTGTGTATGTGTATTTAAATGTTTGTAAACGCACCCACAATACAGGAGTAATTCCTAGTGTGGGGCAACGTTTTTTTTTTTTAAATATATAAATATATTATATTTATCTTTCACTGTCCATCAAGAAACAGTATTTACCTAGTTTGGAGAGCAGGGTCTTACTCATCTGTACCAGCCATACCCATCCCGTATTGAAACAATACTAATGTTACCTAGGCTAAGTCTTTTGGTAAATAAATATTTACTTATTTACTTTGGCCTTCCTTTCTCTCTCCATTTACACAAACAACAAGCCAGCAGGCCTAGAAAAACACATTTCTGTTAGCGTTCACGCCAAACACCACGCCAAAATGTATGGGAATTACATTATCTGCGGAAAGGACACGATGTAATCTTTCCGCAAGTTAATATAAAAAAAAAATGGGCCCCATATTCGACAAACTAGGAGATGCTTAGTAGATTCTAACAAGAGATTATCACTCATCATTAAGGAAGTAAGGACACGATGTAATCTTTCCGCAAGTAATGTAATTCCCGTACATTTTGGCGTAGCGTTTGGCGTGAACGTTAACAGAAATGTGTTTTGTCTTAGGGCCCTGAAATCCTAAAAACCTCTTCAAACAACTTTTAACGAAAACTGTCACAACAAAATTGTACCTATCTAATCCCACTTCAGCACAGAACAGTTCCGATTTCCAATACTTCCAATTTAAAAAAATAACATTCACTATTTGGACACAGACAAAAAATACCAGATTGCACCCCAATCCATGTATATTGGGTCAATATGCAATTTCCCTATGTACACACGGCTACACATCAAGCTATATATTTCCAGTTTACGCTGATCTCGCACTGTACGGAAATCCTTTACAATGTGAGATCAGCAAATACTGGAAATGGATAGCTTGATGTGAAGCCGTGTGTACATGTAATCCAATCTAGAACCGGATGGAACAAAAACGTTTCGGATTGAAATGGATCAAAACTTCAGGTTACAAGTACAGTTCAGACTGTACAACGAAAAATTGAAATGGTAGACATATTTATAATACAAGGAGAATTTGTAGTCACCGTTAAACATTTTCAGGGTGATAGATAGTACCCGTGACATTGAACAAGGGAACACGAGTCGAAATATGAAAAAAAAAATCAGACCTCCCGTACAAAATCGATCAGCTGACTATTGATTTTGCATGGGAGGTCCGATTTTTTTGTATTTCGTCCCATGTTCCTTGGAGAAAGTTGTTCAGTTTCACTGGTACTATCACCCTGAAAAATTTAAACGGTGACTAAAAATTGACCTTGTATATACAGTATCATCATATCAGCCGGAAGACGTCCACTGCTGGACATAGGCCTCCCCCAATTTGGGGAGGCTTGCCATAACCGCCACGTTTGGCAGGCATTAAAATGTAAATCTAGCAAAGAAGAGGGAAGCTTGTTATAAAAGGTTATACCAAGCCCAGCAAATGAATTATGCCTCCCCCAAAAGGGGGGGATTTGCCATAATCGCCACGCTTGGCAGGCGGGTTGGCGATCGCAGTATGGTGGTAAAATGCATAGAGAACGCTGCTGCCCATTCTCTAGTAAGTCCCTTAGTCGCCTTCTAGGACACCCACGGGAAGGAATGGGATGGTGCTATAAACTGTATAAAATAGCGCAATTTCTTTGTTTTTTTTTAAGTGACATCATTGTTACAGACATTACATTTACAGCATACAGAAGTAGTATCTTAGGCATAGGCCCCAAATTATGTTTATACCTGTAACTTGGAAGTCAGTGTTCCTCCATTACAAAAGTAATTTAGAATGTCGTTGGTAATTAAGGTAGTCTATAATCACTTGTTAGAATCTCTACTAAGCATCATCTTGTTTGTTGAATACGGGGCCCATTTTTTTTAAATATTAGCTACTTAAATGATTATGGGCTGATTTTACCATATTTAGATAACTTTAGCCTATGTCCAGCAGTGCACTGAGAGGCTGAGTTGAGTGACTGATTGGAGATAACTTTAGTATAGAAAAACTGTAAAAAAATCCTAAACTTTTTTTAAGTTTATAAGTTTCATGATATTGACCGTACAAAGGGGTTCGTTGCCTACAAATTATAATAAAGATTAAGAGGGGCTTGTGGCTAAGTAATAGTAGCCGTACGGATCGATCGATCAGGTTAAGCTAAGCTTGCCGCGGTTGGTCCGTGGATGCGTGACCATCTTAACATACCAAGACCTCTCCGTGCCTCGGAAAGCACGTTAAGCCGTTGGTCCCGGCTGTCATTTGTAGATCTTTGACAGTCGTTACGGGTCGTCAGAAGCCCGAAAGTCTGACAACCAGTCTTTCCAAGGGGTATCGTATATTACCTAGTAACTGGGTTGTGGAGGTCAGATAAGCAGTCGCTCCATGTAAAATACTGGTATTCAGCTGCATCCGGTTAGACTGGAAGCCGACCCCAACGTAGTTGGGAAAAGGCTAGGCAGATGATGATGAAGACTACATTCAAAAGATTTTCACAATTTTGAATACATAATTAAGTATGCACAACTAATTTGGAGCCACCAAATTTTCCCTCATATAAACTAAACTTTCTATTCCGATCTAACTAGTAAAATACCACCTGTATGTGTAATACCTAAACCCAACTATGTTTACTAAGATTCTAGAGTAAGATCCCAACGGACATCCTCAAAGCACCCCGTTGAACTCTTTTAAACGATGCCGCTCAAAAAACTTATACAAACATAAGTTTTCATTTTAGTTGTTAAATATTGGGTCTTATTTCCTAGGTGATAGGGTTGAACGGTGGTGTGACAATGTTTAGTTTTCTGGCGGAAGCGGTGCGGCCTCGCGTTGGTTGTGTGGTACAAGTCACGAGAGAAGAAATGAGGCTTTTGAGGAAGTAGGCTGTGTGTTATTATTTACTAGCTTTTGCTAGCGGCTTCGCCCGCGTGGAGGTTGGAAATTATTCCACGGTTCGTACTATCGGCTAAAAGTATCATAATATGTGTTTATACAGGTTATAAACTATCTGTGTGCCGAATTTCATCTAAAACCGCCGTTTTTGCGTGATTTAGTAACAAACATTTAACCATACATTTATAATTTTAGTAGGAAGTTGGATAGTGGAATGAGAAAATCTATTTATTTGTAATTTAGTTTGAGAACTCGTCTCCTATACAAAACGAGGATCACTTTTTCTTGATGGTTGAAAGCTCAAAAGCTCAAGTGCCTGAATAAAAGTGGGGAAATTGCTGTCGAGAACCACATGGATTCTATGAAACTGCAAAATTATTGGTTACCGTGAAAAAGGGTCCCTTATAAAAATAGTATACATAAACTCACATCCATCTAAAGTTCTCAACCCAATCTCTTACAACTTAGGCCTAACATTTAGTAGAGCGGCGCACGCGCCGACAAGGAAGTGACGTCACGGCGCGCCCCGTCCGCCGCGTCGCGTTATCTCGGCCGCGCGTGCCCCATTTATCGATATCTTTCCGCCAAGGGGTCACTGGACATTCGTACATATCAACTTTAGTACGTGACTGTCATTTAAAGTTGCGTATAAGATTTTGAGTAGCGATGCGATTTTTTTTGGTGTTGCAATTTTTTCAGCAGGATACTTTTTATGTTATTGGATGGAATAAAAAAAACACTTGTAAAATCTACCAGAGGCTTCGCAGAAGCGTTGCAATGTTTCGTGTGCCTGTAATTACAACCTTGAAACCAGTACACAGCAACTCTGCTTGGCGACATAAATACAGTATGGTATAGAATAGACCGTATCTTATTTCTGTAGGTAACTCTCTTTCGCTTTACCTAGTCTAATCCCATTTCATTTGAGAAAGGGTCTACCCCGCTACTTTGGACCCTATTTATTATAACCGTAATACTAATGCACCTGTTTTGTCATGGCATGATTTTCCGAAAATGTTTTATGCACAGAGCAAAAACTTTGACAATTGAACAATTATAACATTAAGAGGGAGGCGGCGCACGTGAGGGAGATGCAGTACATGCGCCCTCAGAGCCGTGGCCTTCGCAGGAGACGCCCTGGGCGTCGGGAATCCCAGGCTGATTCCCGGCCACCGCAGGCGCGGGCTTGCGGACGGCGAGTAATGGGTAGCTCGCTGTCCGGTAAGGACCAAGCCCGGGTCGACGGCGCGTTGTGTTCCACGCGCGCCTCAAAGAGATGTCAGCAGCAACAGAAGAGGCCCGCAGGGGCCGATGCTTGCCAGGGGTGCGGATTGTTCGAAAGATACCGCGGGATCGCGGGAGAATTTATTTGATGATTTCCCACCCAAAAAAAAAAACACAATTATAACATTTATAACCCACTGGACTTTACTGAAGGTTTGGATTTGAGTCAGTAAATTAAAGGCCACGAGAAAAGGTTTCGAATGAAGGATATTGCAAGAGCTTTCAAAGATTAATCCTCCAAAAAAGATTATGAGCAAGCTCTGCATTTGCGAACTACATTTTATTATTACAAATTGTTTATCTTGTAGCCCTTGTAGGCCATAGGGAAACATTGTTCTTGCAGTGCTGGTCTCTGACCTGGCACGTTACACATTAAAGTGCTAACGGCTCTTACCAACTTATTTTGTATATCAAAATGAATTTAAAGTATGTCTGAGATGTATGCAATAAAATAAAGGAAGTGAAAACACAGATGTCCTACAGACCTGCCATGTTGAAAATTTAAGTATATCAAATACATTTTCAATTCAATTTTCTGAAACATTCTCATTATGTTTCTCAATTATTTATTAACTTCTCATACATATAATTCCGTGTGGTGGAACAACGTGAAAGAATAGCACCATCCCATTTCTTCCCGTGGGTGTCGTAGAAGGCGACTAAGGGACTTACCAGAGAATGGGCAGCAGCGTTCTCTATGCATTTTACCACCATCCTGCGATCGCCAACCCGCCAGCCAAGCGTGGCGATTATGGCGAAACCTCCCTTTTGGAGGAAGCTTATGTCCAGCAGTGGACGTTTTTCGGCTGAAATGATGATGATGATGATGATGATGACGATCCTGTTTATACAAGGTGAATTTTTAGTCACCGTTTAAATTTTTCAGGGTGATAGTACCAGTGAAATTGAACAACTTTCTCCAGTGAACATGGGACGAAATACGAAAAAATCGGACCTCCCATGCAAAATCAATAATTAGCTGATCGATTTTGTACGGGAGGTCTGATTTTTTGATTGTCTTTATTTGGTCTGATAATACATAAAATAAATGTGAAAGTTTGTATATTTGGATGTTTCGATGTTTGTTACTCAATCATGCACGCACACATAATAAGTTTATAACCTGGGTTAACACATAGGATACTTTTCTATTCTGTTAGTAATTTCCTGCGAGTTCATTTCCAGAGTCAACGCGGGCGAAGCCGCGGGCAAATGCTATTAGTTCATAAAACACAAGTCCAATGTCCAACAGGAAAATGCGTCGCCTACGTTGGTGTATGATTGGCAGAATTTCGAAATACACTCAATGTAAAAAAATCACAGTTATGTCCCTTTCTCCAAAACCCTCAATCAGAGCAAAACTTTCATTCTGTTTAATTAGGTATAATTCAGCAGGTATATATATTTTAAAAAGCACGACATAATTTTAATGTTCCATCGGAAAAAATCGTCCAACACGATAATTTTCGATCTAATACGACTTGAGTTTCATCAGACACGGCATAACCAACTCGTGAAACAGAGGTAGAACTGAGTGGAGCATCCAATTAGGTACCTACTTAATTTCTATATTAGATACTGACCGTTCTTCGGGAAGCAGGCCTCCTATCGGTGAGAGTAGGCCACAATCCACTCCGCAGGTGTCACATGTCTTCGAATTTTTGGTTCTAAAACATGCCGGTTTCCTCACGATGTTTTCCTTCACCGTTTTGGGAGCAGTGGTGATGAAGTTCGTAATCACGACGACCTCATCAACATCATCATTTCAGCCGAAAGACGTCCACTGCTGGACATAGACCTCCCCTAAGCTCCGATTCAAATCCGAAATCACGACCTCCAACTCGGTAAGTCGCAGACGTTAACGTCTGGGCTACCACTGCTATCCTAGTCATTGAATTAGGGACAATATAGCAAGAACCTTTAAGAGCATTCATTCCACGCGGGCTGGCAACAACGCATTTATAGTAGTTTTTCGTGATTATTTCATTATATACAAACAAAAGTAATTTTTTTTTTTGCCAAGCACTAGATCGTTAGTATTTATAATTATTTTTAACATTTACTCTTTAATAAAAACATTTAATCGTACTAAGTAATGCAAATAGAAAATAATTGACGGTATGTCGATTTTTATAAGTATAAATACCAAAATATGTGTAAAAAAAATAGCATACAAACTTGAAAATACCAACGATCTAGTGCATGGCTGAATTTTTTTTAACTTTTGTTTGTATTTCATGAAATAATCAAGAAAAACTACTATAAATGCGTTGTGGCCACTCCTCGTGGAATGAATGCTCTTAACACATTCCATGCCCAGCACCCAGCATATGGGTCGAAAAATAGTTGATTCGTGTGCCCACAACTTGCATCCGAGTCGTCGCAATAAGTAGCTATTGATGATTCTGTTCATGCCCAGGACCCGACTAGCGAGACTACTTATAGCGACGACTCGGATGCGAGTTGTGGGCACACGAACTAATTATTTTTATTTTTCTTGCTTGGCATCGAATGTGTTAAATTATGTCGTACTGACTACCGTACATAATAAGCGCAATCTACTGGCGGTTTCCTTACAACCTCACTTCTCCACCTGTCTTCGATTGAGCGATAACCCAACGGGTCTGGTAGCCTGTCAATCTGTTCCTATTCAATGGTTATTAATATCAATATTGATATAACTGGACTGGTTTCGTTTTCTGACGCTGATTGGGGGATGCAGGGGGAAGATTCTGATCTGAAACTTGATGATTATGATGATGTAGCTGATAAGGGGATTGAAGGCCATTGCCCTCAATCCCATCATCCGCAAATCTTCATCGCATCGCATCTTCATCCGCAATACACAGTACCATTGTACTGTGTATTGCGGATGTTGGAGACAATAGTTACCTATGTAAGTATAAAGAAAAAGATGGAAAGCAGACTTTTGAAGAATTTGGACTGTTGAAAAACTGTATGATAAATGATTTTGTTTCTGTACGTAGTTTTGTACAAATACTTTGACACGTCAAGCATATCTTAAAACTAGATGACGTCGGCGTTTCCTATCTACTACTCGGAGAAGAAAGGCCGAAACAAACTCAGAGGTCACAGTCTATTTTAGAGTCCAGACATAATCTTGATCAGATAATGTGAAGACCATGAGCATTGGTGTCTGAAATGGTCTTTGAGCTTAGGAATCAGAGAAGTATAATCCTACTCATAGTGAATAATCACTACTTATAGAAGTAGGTACAACTATTCAAAGAAAAAATGTAGAATAAAGTGATATCAATGGTGAAGCCTTAGTTTTACAAATGCTCAGTTCCTTACAAAATATATGGAGGTAGATTAAACAATGTTGCTAGCCAAAAGACTCCCAAGTTATCGCGTAATGATTTTATCGAATACTTAAACAAATATTTCCACGTAAAATTCAGTCGATATAAAGCTAATAATAAAACAATTTACCGCGAAACAGAAAAGATCTTTAACGCAATTCAAACGCCAGCCTTCACATATTTGTACCAATAAATCACATTTGGACACTAAGATTTGAGCCCAGATATCCGAACATTGCAAATAGATTTCCTAAGAAGAAAGAGATACACGTATCTGATACTAATGCGTAGAAAAGAGACAAAAACAAGTTTATCCTATCTGTTTAAATCAATAGGCTTCAACGTGATAACCAAAATGTTTAAACGTTTTAATCGACGCCAATGAATTTTTGACCTACCAGTTTGGGTTATAAGGTGAATATTTGCTTGTCAGAATAAAGTGCTAAGTGAAATCTAAGTATGATATCGGTGAGCTAAGTAATAAACAGTGCTAATGTTAGTACGCATGCGCGTAGATCTAAAAGATACGGTCTCAACGGCGCCTAGGGCATAAAGCCGGGTGTGCACTTACAACTTTATGTTGCCAACATAACAATAAGTTTGGGTTTTTATGTTGACAGTTTGATATGGATATGAAGCAGCTGACGAATATACAGCGATTATTTATGCTTTTAGTTTTCTGAACTTATCAACCTAATTAGCATGAGTGTGTACTTTGATGGTGTCCAACTGATAACGAAAACAAAGTATGTAAGTAGGCTTACTTTACTATTTTTAAAGAACTAAAAGAGACATCTACTATTTGTAGGTCATATGCCTAATGGTCTCTCACATAACGCATTAAATTCACAGGTTTTCTAGCAAAATATTCTGAATCATAGGCAACTGAAAGAACACGGGTGGGTTTGAATTGAATAACAAAGAAATTAATATCAAACAATAACTAAATAAGCACATAAACTTAAAAACTTTCAATCAAACTTCCGTATCACCGCCCGTGTTGAAAACCAACACAACCGCTTACGTCAATTTATCAACACAACACTCCAGTGTATCTTCCGCCTAACATTTAAAATCTTAATTTATGACTATAAACTAAGATAATAGTTTGAGATAACCGTCTGTTTGTTTCTACTGAACTAATGCAATTATAACTTGTAAACGAAGATCATTATTAAGATGTTCACGGCTTTGTTTGAGTTCACAAGTTAGATTATTGAGATATAAGAGGTGTTGGTGAAGTTTGTGATAAGTTCGTTAAGGTCGGATGTTTGACTTAGCATAGCAATATTTGATTATAATAGAGATTTCAAGTGAGATTAAGCTGAACGCACTTTTAGCCAATCAGCATCATTATCTGCCTAGCCTTTTCCCAACTATGTGGGGGTCGGCTTCCAGTCTAACCGGATTCAGCTGAATCGCCCTGGGCGTCGGGAATCCCAGGCTGATTCCCGGCTCGTAGTCCGGTAAAGACCAAGCCCGGGTCGACGGCGCGTTGTGTTCGCACGCCTCAAAGAGATGTCAGCAACAACTGATGGGGCCCGCAAGGGCCGATGCCTGCCAGGGGTGAGGGTTGTTCGAAAGAGATAAGTACCGCGGCACCTGGCACACAGGCAATACGGGTGGGTTTATAAGCCCACCTATAGCGGGAGAAGTTATTTGATGATGTCCCACCAAAAAAAACCCTTGGTAGGTCTAACCAATCAGACTTTCGGGCATCCGACAACGCGTAATCACTATCAAAGATCCACTAATGATAGTCGGGACCAACGGCTTAACGGCAATTTTCGTCAATATTAAGGTTAATAGATACCCATCGATTTAGGATAAATGAAGCAGAACCTAGATAGATGAAAGTTTAATAAACTGTTAACATGCGAAATGTTCTAAAAACAGTAATAATTAAAGTAACAAGACATGAAATACCAGATCAGCGTAGCAAGCCAACGAGTGCCAGGTTCACAGTGAATTCATTAGTATTTGTCACGGTAACACAGATACATATTCTAGTAACTAAGGTACACTCATGACCTTCAGCTTTGAAGAGATATTATCGATACAATTTCTCCTCAATGATCTAGGCGTATTTCAAAATGTATTAGTATAATGTTTTGCTTACGGTTTCGCCCGCATGAAGGTCAGACACCATCCCACGGGAACGCACTAACGGGTCAGAAGTGTTAATCTAGGTTACAAACTATATGCGTACCATATTACATTTAAATCGTTTTGGTGTGATTGAGTAATAAACATTCAAACATCATTTATACATCATAAGTTTTTATCCAGTGCGCAAACTGTAACCATAAATTCAGCATATCATTCTAGACCCCCCAGCGCACAAATTTTTCGTCGGTAATATACAAAAAAAAGATGAATTCATGGTAAATTTTTATTATAGCATATAAGGCTTTAAACTTAACTAACTAAACAAATAAATACAAAATAAATTCATGGTTACAGTTTGCGCATTGGATAAAAACTTATCCTGTATAATTATATAAATATAATAGGATGGTAAAAGTAGCAGAAAAGATAATGACACATTTGACAATTTGGTAATCAAATATGAATCTGACTGTAAGAAAGAGAGCTGCATGGAAGGATAATATTTCGAAAGACAACATTTAGAAAAAGAAGAAGATAATAAAATTATGTTCTCTAAGTCTAATGTGATTAATTAACAGATTGGCTTCAAATAACTACTTGATATTTCGTAATAATATAATTGTACACTAGAGGAATAATAAGAAGAGTGAAGACCTCTAAGCAACATTATGACAATAACAAGATCACCGCTAGAAAACCCGACCCGTAAGTTTTCATCACGAAAAAACCTCTAACGGAGAACAACATACGCAGTACATCTTCTCACGCACACACGCGCACACCACATGTGTCGAAAACATGCACTCCTGCGCAACGCCTTGCGAAAAATCACCGCCGACATACTGTAAAATGAATTCTATACGTAAAACGATAAAACTGCGAAAATTTCGTTCCAATAATTACTTGGCATCGTCACTTATAGGGATATTTAGTCACATGTGATCACCGTATTTGGTATGTTGTTTTTATCTTGTGCCTGTCCTTTTCTCTCTTGAGTGGAGGATGTACGTGTGTCTTTGTCTGATTACGTCACTGAACGGTAGTTGCGAGTGGTACTACGGGGATCTTCGAGACACCTCCGAGGCAAGCGTGATCGGTCCTAAGGGTTCATTAATACATTCACGTTTACTTTTGACTACGCGGCATTTCATTCTAGGCTCCTGTCAGTGATATTTATGTGAGTATGTAGCGTTGAATGGTGATCGAGAAGTCGTGGGGTCATTTCTGGGTATCCCATTGTGATGAACCACTCCTAGGCTATAAACATCGTTGGCTTACTTTGTTTAAGGTGCTACTAGTTTTAGTATTGGTAATGCTGCTTACCAAATTGTTTGCAATATAGTCAAAAACTCTTTCTGGGTTGATAAAAACCAAAACTTTTAAGAAATATGTAACAACAATAAGCTCTTGAAATTATTATGCTGTACAGTCCTATTAAACCTACATATTCATTAGAACTAGATGACATTAGACAAGGATGACAAAGGAAATACGGGTAAAATAATCCAAAATCTATGACATTTTGGTCTAATTTTGGACATTCGTCCTCAGAAAATTTGAAACCATGCCTTCCAGAATGTCCTTGCTAGCGTTCACGAAAGTTTGAAGTTTGAAAAATTTGACCATCAAAACATTCAAAAGCCATGTGTCATTGTATATAGGTATATCTGTGTTGGTCACAGTTTAGAATTTGTGACTCATTAGGTTTCACTATTGTTGCAAAAGAATGACCATCGATCGGCTAAAAATATCGCAATAACGTTTTGTTATAAACCGCAATCATTTGCATGTGATGACAAGGCCCACTACCATTCAATATTGGTCATATTTTATATGGCCTCACTTGATTTTAAAAAAAATATGAGAGCCAAGATCGCAGATTTCCTTCTTTTTTTTTCAATTTTTATTAATAAATGGGCCTGCTCTTGGTCTCGATAACGCCTGATGGAAAGCGATTGATGAAGTCTATGATGGATCGAGCGTGCCCAGAAGATACCTTGTACTAGATCGATTTGTCTCATAGGATTTTAAAAGGGTGATACCTTTGTCTAGAAAGTTGTGAAGAACCCATTGATCTTCTTTAGTTTCTAGATTGCTAAAGCTCAATATCAACTCTGCAATCAACTATGTTGGGGTCGGCTTCCAATCTCACCGGATGCAGCTGAATACCAGTATTTGACATGGAGTGACCGCCTATCTGACCTCCACAAACCAGTAACTGGGTACCCCTTGGTTAGACTGGTTCCCAGACTTTTGGGCTTTTGACTACGAGTAACGACTGTCAAAGATCTACGAATGACAGCTCGGGCCAACGGCTTAACATGTATTGAATTGTCACCCATACACGAATCGACCGCGGTAATCGTTAGGTACTTAACCTTCGATCGACCCGTGTGGCTCTTATCATTTAGCCACGAACCCTTCTCAAAGTTTATATACATAAAATACTGTCTACTTACACCTAGCTCCCGAACCAACCAACACACAAACATACTCTGATATCGCGAGTACACCCTCACAGTCGCGTGTCAACCTGTGAATTAGTGTTGTGCGAGCTCGCGTGTCGTCAGCGACTGGTGTCGATACTTTATATCGATATTTATCGATACGACGGCACGACTTATAGCCACCGATCGGCTGATAACAAGCCGATTTGTTAGCGACCGATGTACACCAAGTTTTGTTTATTTTAACAACTCGAAACGATAGGTGGACCGGTCTATGTCGTATGTCATTTTAAAATATTTCAGTACGTTTTTATGTCAAAAATATTTTATTAGCGTTACAATTTATAGTAGATATATTTATGATAGCAACTAGTACTTGTTGTATACGAAGTCGGGGTAATAGGTAGGTACTGCTATAACTATAGCAACATAGTCATACGAATCTTACTGTAAAACAAGAAATATTACTGCTACCACAGCAGTTTTTTGCTCTGTATTTGAAAAAGGTTTTATAAAAATGTGACCACCGCAGCGTGACGTTCTGTAATTTTGAAAAAATCCGCTACAAAGGACGCATTGTTTCCTTCTGCATGCTTTCATACTTTCTTTGTTCTTTCACAACATGCACAAGCACACATACCTATAATACACAAACAGCAAATCATAAAAATGTAGCGTGCGAAACCATGCTGTGCAGTTTAATAATTCACATTGTACATCAAGATAGCAGCCGATTATATTTCAGAAGTGTCGAAATAAATTCATATTCATAGCGCACTTTTTATCGATAACAAGTCACGTCACTGGTAGCAAGTCGGCTCGTTAGGTCGTCGGTAATGTGTCGACATTTCTGTCGCCACTCGCGCGGCGCGGGTTAAACGCTACGTGAAGTTTACGATATAGACGCAAATTAGCGAGCGGCGCGCACGCAGTCTTAAGAGTTAAAAAAAAGCGTTTATCGAGCCCATCCTCGCGTTTTAGGAAAGCGAACGGTATCGCATTAAAGATGATTGTTGCGTTGAAAAGGGTATAATTGTTCTTGTCTATATTTGGGGGATGTTATGATAGCAGAAAACGTGGAGATTCGCACCTTGGTTTTACAATCTTGGTGATGTCAGTCATGTGTCCACCTACCTATGAATGACGCGTACATTTCGATTTTTACCAGCTAAAAGGGCGAATTTTACCATTTATTGAACTTGATCGCGATCAAGAGGTGTTAGCGTCATCATTGTTGTAGAATATAGACTCTTGACAGCTCTTGAACCCAGTTTAAATGTGCTGATCGCGCCCAGATTCATTGACAAAATGCACTCAAATAATTTAAAAGCTTATCATTATTCTGTAACGTACCTACCACATAAATAATATCACATGACAGCATTAACAGCAAAATACATCTTAACTTCTCAACATTTTAATCAACAGTAAATTCCTAGATGTTAATTCCGATTACAAAAGACAGTTGTCAACATATCGCATAGGTATCGACTATCGATAATAAAACCATCAACACCACTATCAGTCGACACGATCGCTTATCGATCTGGAGTTTTCAACGAGCAATTATATTATTGAAATGTCCTGCTTAAAATAGATGAGGTTTTGCATCTACAAGGAGGTAACTATTGCATTAAAAATAATGTAATAAAAAGTAAGCAAAATCAAATTAAATTAAATCAGAACACTTATCTAATTATCTGACAGATACACATTTTTAAGAGGCCCTGCTAAAGGATAAGCTGGATATGTGGGTTTTCTAAATTAAAGATTTGCGTATTTTTTAGCTAAAATTTGTGTCCTATCGATTGTTTTAACTAACTCTTTATTCATAAGAAAAGAAAATGTGACCAAATTAAAATAAATTAGAACATACTGAACTGTCAGTTATTTTAACAAAATTAAAAACAGTTCTGCTTAAAGCTAAGCTAAACTTACAATAATAAGTTATATAGGTAATGATAATGATGAATCTCTCAAATATAAGTACTCTAGTTTATATAGATAGGCATAAAATAGACCCTCCACCTTCAACCTACCGACCACACGCAACATCAACTGACAACGACAAAGAAGGTCACATTTCAACGATCACACCTCAATTCATCCTCCATCCCCAACAAAAAACATCAATTTCAATCTACAAACAAGCATTAATAAAAACTTCCCAGATCCTTTATCGATACCTAGGATCGAAAATCGGTTTACAGTTTTCAACAGGCAATTACACGACGTTCTTTTTAAAAAGAATCGAGTTTTGCATATACTGTAGTACCAATTCACACGCCTTTCCGTTGTAATGATCCCTGAAGATGGTCGAGATAGTGTGTCCATCTGCTTCTGGCCTGTTGCTTCAGGGTATGCTGTTAAATATGATGGTTACATACAGGTGTCTCGTAATTGTTCATAATCTAAGTGATCTGTATGTGATAGAGACTAATGCGTGCACTATTAGATTATTGTCATTAATTAAATGTTTTAATGGAAGCGGGGAAGAGGTAGCGTGTTCTAGGGTCTGGCAGTTACATACTTTGTAGAACTAATAAAGTTTTAACGTCCAAAATTATGCACGCACAACTTAACTAAGACAGGGTAAACGGTCCTTGCTTATTTACTTAAATCTGCAAAAAAAAAACAATCCATTCTGAATACTATTAGATACGACAATTTCAAGAATATAGGTACAATTCAAAAGTGCCAGAAAATCTTATCAAACTTAAATCAAACGATATCAAATGGCGGGAATTCCATGATAACCAAATTATAAAGGTGTTCGGCCACATACTAAAGGTTTTGGGCAAAGTTAATAATATAATTGTATCACCTGGGCGGGCTGCTAAATGCTGAGGAATTCGCTCCTCAGCATTTTTGTCACAAATCTACATAAAATACCAATTTAAACAAAATATGGTATAAAAATGTAAAACCTACGTGGCAACTGGCAAATTCAGATAATTTTCCAGTTGCCAGTCCCCTTTAGGATTAGGTTGTGGGGCAAAACAGAAAGGATACAAAGTTATTTGTGCCGTTTGAATGGCTCAACAATTACACATGTTGGATTATTGTTAAAATTAAGAGCTCATGATTATCTCAATTAAATTCAGCTGCAGACCTGTCCGTAGTTAAGCTTATTCTTTCACCAGAATTAGCTTAACTACAGACAGGTCATATGAATTACTTCATATCATTGTTTTTTTAACTTGACTGCATATACCATTTTTATTTTTTATTTCTATTAACTAAATTTTCATTTTTTGTTTAATGTTAATTATATGCTATTATTGTATTGAATCAAGTTCTTCCAACTTAACAGACAGCTGTGCTGCTGGGGAGTTTGTTGCGCCACTTCTTCTTCCCAGCTAAAGCACTAAGAAGTGGTGAAGGGCGGGCGTTTTGGGGGACTGTCTTATGTAATTTTGACGTTCAAAAAGTGCTGGCTCTCAGCCTAGTTTGAACAAATGACTTTTGATTTTGATTTTTTTTGAGATAAACAAAAGCAAAAAGACACTCCGTATAACAGTTCTTGATATCTCCCCAATCGTCCCTTTACTTTTGATATACCACTTGAGCATGTCCAGCCAACATTAGCACCTGCCATATTGATTGTTGGCAACATGTAATACAATACACCAGTTTACACCGATACCATCAAGTTAACGTCACTTATTTTAACACGTTATCTCTTAACTTATGCATTATAGTTTCGCGAAAGTAGCATCGCATACTTTCTGAGATACGTATCGTTATGACGAAATCTGCTCGTCTGCAAGTGTGAAATTAAAAAAGGTCGAGTTTAGATGGGTTGTGGGGAAGTTCGGGATTGGGAGAGTTGATAAAAGGCTAAATCTTACCGGAATTACAACTGATTTAAACCGTCTTGCATCTACTTTTTACTGGTTTGGAACTAGCTTGAAACAATTAACTCAGTTATTACGCTATGTCTATCTATTTATTAGTGATGCTAAGATAGATGTTGATAAAAGGCTAAATCTTATCTGAAATACACCTGATCCAAATCATGCTGCCTGTACTTTTAACTTTTTTGGAATCAAGCTTGGAACAACCTACCTACTCAGTTATTACGATTTATCTATTAGACATGCTTAGATAGGTAGGTCGATAAAACATTTTTTAGAGCACACAAAAGAAATATCACAGCATGAAATAAGCCGAAAAAAGCACAATTAAAATGATAACAAATTAAGAGTTAATTATGCCAGAGTTAGGTTAAGTTATCTAGGTATTGTATTAAGCTAAACTAAAATTATTTTCAATGGCTTACTTTATTATTCAGAAATAAAGTTATTATTATTACCTGTTTACTCGTAATTCAACAGCAATTTAAAGAAAAGCTAAACATCGACATTTCCTTAATAGAAAACCTACAACGATAGTAAAACAACTTCATCCAGACATTCACGCAATGTCTAAATCACAAACATTACTGTAACACACCTATATTTATATTTAAAACCAGACAATTTACGTTACGACTCCTCTATCGTTGTAATCTATAAAAATTAAACAAGAATAACATTTTAAAACAACTATAATTTTCAACCTTACAACTTTCATATTAAGATTGACGTGATATGCAAAGAAAAAAGTTGTAAATGTCATCTCCAACTTATTATAAACCATACAAAAACTGAATTCATTCTGAAGATGGCTTTTATATTTATTGAAATAGAGTTGAGTTTGCTTTTGATGGTTGTTGGTGAGATGTATGGTTAAGTTGGTGTTCAAGTGATGAGATTAATTATAAAGATGCATCTACGGACTGGTTGCGTATAACGGTCGGTGACAAGCGAAATAATACGCTTAGCGAGAAATGTTCCAACTAATTAATTTCTATGAACACATTAAGATTTAATGTAGGTCGGTCGGTTGCTGTCTGTTAGAAGATTTTGAGAATAAGCTCTAGAAATGCAGATTTTTCTCACGATTTTTAAACTGTGATACCAAGTTTAGTAATTTATATGAATACTAGCGACTCGCCCCTGATTTGCACGAATGTTACGACTTGACAAAACATCAAGATTTGTAACGTATGTTTAATAAGTACTAATACGAAACGATTTTCTATTCTTTATTTTCATTCCTCTAAGTACTTGGTACTTATTGACAGGCCTGCACTGTCCTCCCATACCTATTATCACTGTAATTTGAAAACATTGTAAAACCCAATTATTTTTAAAAGAGTAACCGTGGAGTTTCTTGCCGGCTCTTCTCCATAGGAAGCGACAAATTGGAACCGTGCACCTAGCTTCTGACGTTTCATAAGTGCCCTTGCAGGTTTATGTGAAATAAAATATTTTGTTTTTGATTTTGAATACTTATACACATCATCAACCTTCAGGAATAAATTCTCTAAATGATGGTGAAAACGGCATCAAAATCCGATGCGTAGTTTAGAAGAACAACACGGTCACACAGACGGACACAAATAGCTACTTTCACCTTATAATATGTATATGTAGATATCGATTCCTCAAGATATTTCAAGAAACTAACCAAGCAACGTCTGAGAAAAACCGCTAGAAAAGCTTAGGTACCTACGCGGCTACTGTATAATTATGTATGTACCTACTTACAGGCGGGGTAAATAGGGATGCAAAGGGTAAATCGGGACAATACTTTAAAATGGATTTATTTTATTTTATGTTGAAATAATATAGTTTGTTGCCAACAGGGGCACTCAATTGTTAATTATAGTACAGTAAACACGTTAAAGTCCTTTTTGCCAACAAACGATATTTTTTCAATGTTAAAATACGTTTTAATGTTTCGTCCCGATTAACTGTTGTGTCCTCCAGGGGTGCGGGTTGTTCGAACCACCTAAAGCGGGAGAAGTTATTTAATGATTTCCCACCCACGAAAAAAAAACCCATTTCATCTTTAATCACCCTGTTTGTTTAGTACGTCTATATTTCTTTATCAATTTTTTTTTAACAAAAACCTATGTAAATTACAAGCAGCTGAAATAAAACGTTCAACAATGCTCTATTTTCATTTGTTCCATCCAAAAAACTTACAATATTAAAAACGTATTCACGTAAAATTGTTACAGTTTTTGTCACCATTTCTTCCAAGCCCGCTTAACATCAGTTTTTATTCCGAGCCTCAAAAAAATATAACCATTTTGAAGATACAAGAAAACTATGTACCTAAACGTCGTTTTTAACATAATTTAATAAAATATTACCTGTTTTTTGTCTTTTATGACCGCCAGGTGGTAATATAAGAAATATAGTTGTATATGAACTGTATAATTCTGTCAATAAAAAATGGTTTACAAATTGATCAAATTGTTATTAAATATTTATCGTATTTTACAGATCCACTAAGGGGGCTAAGTAATAACAGCGGCACGGGTCGATACTTTAATTTAAGCTACGCTTACCGGGTTGGTCGGTGGACGGGTGACCATCTTTACCACAGAACAGATAAAAATCTTTACACATCGAGACTCCTTCGTGCCTCGGAAAGCTCGTTAAGTCGTTGGTCCCAGCTGTCATTCATGGATCTTTGACAGTCGTTACGGGTCGTCAGTAACCCGAAAGTGTGATTACCAGTATTACCATGGGGTATCGTATTACCCAGTTACTGGGTTGTGCAAGTCAAATAGACACTCGCACCATGCAGAATACTGGTACTTAGCTGCATCCGGTTAGAATGGAAGCCAACCCCTACATAGTTGGGAAAATCTTTGAAAATATTTAGGTTCTTTGGTTTTCATGTCCCTATACTTTTTGGGCAGTCTAAAACAAAAGCTCTCAACAAATGGGCTAAGTGTTATAGATAACTGTACTGTCAGCTGTGTTCTCACAGGTAACACTAGAGTTCTCTTGATTTTTAGACTATAGTTTCCTCTGTAATTCCGAGTTAATCGTGAAAAGCCAAAATCTATTAACAAACAGCTGTATTGCTGGGGAATTTGTTGCGCTACTTCTTCTATCCAGCTAAAGCACTGGGAAGTGGTGAAGGGTGGACGTTTTTGGGGACTGTCTTATGTAACTGTTGTAACTTTGACGTTTGGAAAAGTAGTCATTCTCAGCCTCATTTGATACCTTGCGCAGGTAAAACTTGTAGTGACTTTTGATTTCGATTTTAGTATGTCAAATTTAAGGTGCGGTAAGAAACAAACTATTTTATTAACACGCTTCTATTAGCTTCACCTGTATGTTTGTTTGTATGTAAGCACGCTTGTAACCGACTCCTTTGGACTTGATTTTTACCCACTTCAAACGATCAGATTTCATTTAAACTTTGTAGACTTATCGAGGACCGATGACAATATAATAATTTCAATAAAAAAAGAAAAAATAATTGAAAAATCACGCTTTTGTAGTTAGCAGAACTAAACAATAAAATAAAAAATCTTAAAAACACGCCCTAAAAGCCAAACTAAAAAAGCAGAAATTGAGATGAAATTTGGAACAGTTAAGTAAAGTTTATATGGAGAAGGAGTGCAGAAAGCGAATATTTTTAGAAAATAATGAATCACAAATACATTAACTTTTAAATTTATTAGGTCGAATTTCGACCACTGGACGTCCACTAGTGTTTTTATTAAATAAGTCTTTTCTTTGAACATTTTATCCATACTAATCTAAACACATATAAATAAATTGGAGTGTCTGTTTGTAATATTAAAATAACCGCTTTTTGCTACATGCATATGAATATATAGGGATACGGTACATATACCAAAATAACATTTTTTTTCTTTCAATTTTTGTGTCTGTCGGTCTGTCTGTTTGTTCCCGCTAATTTCTGAAATGGCTGGACCGTTTCTGACGGAACTTTCACTGGCAGGTAGCTGATGTAATAAGGAATAACTTAGGCTACTTTTATTTTAGAATTTTTATTTGTCTTTATTGATACATAAAAAATAGTAAAAAACTATTCCGCGCGGACGAAGTGGCGGACACAGCTAGTAATATTATAAAGAGGTAAAGTTTGTGAGTTTGTGAGGTTGTATGGGGTAATCTCTGGATCTACTGAACCGATTTTGAAAATTACTTTACGAATAGAAAGCCACGTTATTTTTGAGTGTCAAAGGTTATATATTGACCTGAAAAATTAAAAGACTTTTTCGTGGTAGTTGGATTTGCAAAGTAAGTCGGAGAAAAAACGGTCGAATGAAAACGTTTCTTAAGAACGCTGCCTTAACGATGAGATATATATGATTAAGTTCTACGGAAATGTTGTAGGGATAATGCCTACAAAAAGTCTGCGACAGCATATGTATGTCTAACTTTTATATTTAAGTCACAAAAAGTAGTCTTTTATATTAAAAAAATATTTAAATCGTTTCTCGTTAATCGTTTGACTATTGAGAGACTTAAGTTTTTTTACCGCCCATCGAATGCACGGATTAGCTAGTTTAATAATAAATATATTCAATTTTTCTGGCTTGTAATACGTACCCAGTGCGCCGACAAAATAGTGAGCGTTTTACGATGTCCTACGTTTGGGCACCCGATTAAATTGAGACAAAACAAATTACCTACATATAGGTAGAGAAGCAGTTGTAATTGTAGTTAAATTACAACTATTCGTCTACACGTAGGTAATTCCAAACCGTCAGCCAGAGCCTGACCATCTCAATAACTATATCTTTGTTTACCTCAGACAATCATTGTCCGGAAGCAAGCCGAATAAGGCTGCAATAAACTTAGCTCCTCATACAAACGATGACGCGGGGCGCTGTAGGCGTCATTTTAGAATTATACACTGGTACAGGTGGTAACTAGATTGAGTGTTTCCATTATAGGAAAAGACACGAGATTTCTTATGATTTTGAAGAGTAGGTATTAGGTTTGTACGACATTTTAATAGTTATCTGTGCATTATCTGTGTTTTGTTTCAGGGTTCTTTGTGACATGCTCCAATATTTAGGACCAGAGGTATTTTATAATATTAGTTAATATTAATAGGAACTCAGAGCTTTTTATCTGACTGACAAGATGTTACCATTTAAGCGGTAGGCAGAATCTGCGAAAACCAGAACAGTAGTCACGAAGAAGAAGAACTGGTTATTTACTTTGAATATACAAACACTTATTATGTAATTCAAAGAAAGGACGGACGGGTGGACGGTATTTTACATTTTTTATTTTCATTTTATCAAAATATAATTTTTTATTTTTTATTTATTTGCATGTATTCTTTTATATTTGAAATACGGTTATGTTTCATGCTGCATTATATTACAACGCAATGTGAATTGTTACTGAAATAAATTGAATTGAAGTTTTACTACGACCCGATTTTCTTCATTCAAAAGTGTTAAGGAGGATGCGCTAAGTAGCTCGCGAAATTAACCTACGTTACGTTCTTACGACTATTTCATGAAAAAGTAATTTAATGGTATGAGTATACATATGTGTTTCGGTCACGAATCATATTTTGTTCAACATACAAACTGACCTGCAAATTGTAAGAAACGTAAGAAAATTGTAAGTTCGGGGTCTACCCTGGAGCTTCCACCTTAATATCATGAAATAAAATGCTCACAAAATTTTCTATTAATCATATAAAATCTGTATGCAGAAACAGGTGGAATTGCGTGCAATTTGAAGTTAGACGGTCTCTACCGTCCTATACAATGCAAACTAACTTCGCTCAAGCGTGCCGTGTAGCCCGCAGAGTGTCAACAAGCGACAACAAATTGTCAGGACTCACGGCACGGCACGCCACGGTGACAATTATCTCGTCGTGCGCCGGACATGCGGGAAAATGCCCGGATGCTTCTACGGTTTTTAATAAACTGCACAATTTACTTATTCGATTAACAAATCTGTATGTTGATTTAATACGTCTATTTGGCTTTTATCCAGCAGTCGACTGGTATTTGAATTGTTTGGTTTGTATAGACCTATTAACAGGACATCATCATCATCTGGCTAGCCTTTTAGGTCGGCCGGCGGCCTTTAGGGCCGGCTTCCAGTCAAACCGGATGCAGCTGAATACCGGTATCCTGCTCGGAGTAACTGCCTATCTGACCTCCACAACCCAGTTACTGAATAATATGATACCCCTTGGTAAGACTGCTTGTTATACTTTCGGGCTTCGGACGACCCATAACAATATATCTATTAAGAGAACATAGGAACTCGATTGTACAGCCAGCCAAGATATTGAAGAATGAGAAATAAAAATAATAATAATAATAAATTAATAAACGAATAATAATAAAATAAATAAAAAAAAAAAAATAAAAAAAAAAAAATTAAATACTAAACATTAATAGAATGTGATTAAATATGTCTTAATTGACTGAATGTAAACCTATGTGAACTGATTACAGGTGTGTAAGCCCTGGAGAACAAAAGCTCAACGACTAAGTAGTAGAAAACAGATTGGGTCTTCATCGTCAGGGATCGACAATGAATAAAGACGTAGTAATGATCATGAGTCTACTACAACCTACTAGATGTTGAAGGCCCAAAATCACCCTAGTGACATGATTACCAGCTTAATTAGACTTTTTTAATACAGTTGCTCAAAAAGTGGTGTATTGCAGGGACGTATAGCGTTCGGGATGTGGGCTATTACATACTAGTGCTTTTTTTTTACCTTTCCCGAACTCGTGCTTTCTCTTTCCCAACTGTCAAAATAATGTCTATTAAAAAGAAAAACCAACCATGAAGTTTTTACTAAAGAGTTTTTGTGATTCATACAAATACGTATATTTCTAAAAGGAAGCTACTAATTTATTTCAATATCAGATTTAATGATTTAATTGAATGAGTTAGGTTAGGTTTCATTTCATTTCATCTCATTAAATTTCATTTTCATTTCATATCAATAAAAAAAATCTACTGAAGACTAAGCTGTATGGATAGTTCCCTTTGCCTACCAAAATGGGTGAAAAAAAAACTCTGCTTATACATATTATACGGTTGGCGCCATTTTCCAGAAATTTTCTTTGCGAGTTTAGTTGTTTGTTGCACAAAATGAGTAATTTCGACCCTATTTTTTTTTAATTAACACCACCGGAACTCAGTATAATTGCACAAAATGCTTCGGAGAACATTTTACCGGAAAAGTCAAAAAGTCGTTACATATCTACATACGACGAATTTATTGCGTGGAGAGAAGAGAAAAAAGCAAATAGTTTTTCAGAAAATGTTATGTTGGCATACTTCTCCGAACTCTCAGCAAAATTAAAACCGTCTACGTTATGGTCGAGATTTTCGATGATAAAAAGTATGCTGAAAATAAGGAACAACGTGGATATAAGTGAATACCCAAAATTAAATGCTTTCTTAAAACGACAATCAGACGGTTTTACAAGTAAAAAGTCGAAAATATTAACATCCAATGAAGTGGAAAGGTTTTTGAACGAAGCTCCCGATGATCGTTATTTAGCCACAAAGGTAATTTATTAATAAGTACTTATATTTTTCTTTAGTATTCAGTTTACGAAATCGCAAAATACAGTCAAAACATTATTTAAAAAAATATTAATCAAATCCCTTTTTTTGTAGGTTGCTCTGATTTTTGGCGTTGTTGGAGCTTGCCGCAGAGAGGAGTTAGCCAATATTACTTTAAAAGATATTGAAGCCCATGGAAAAATGCTACTAATCAAGATTCCGAACACAAAAAATAAGATACCGAGAAGCTTTGTTGTTGAAGGAGATTTTCTTAGAATAGTGCAAAAATATATGAATCAGCGGTCCCAAAAAGGAAAAACCGACCGTTTTTTTCAAAATTACCAAAAAGGGAAGTGTACAGCTCAAGCAATCGGGATAAACAAATTTGGTAATATGCCAAAAGAAATAGCAACGTTTCTTGGTCTGCCGGATGCTGAGTATTATACTGGGCACAGCTTCAGGAGGACCTCTGCTACATTATTGGCAGATTCAGGAGCCAATTTGACGTCCTTAAAGCGACTAGGAGGTTGGAAATCAGACAAAGTTGCAGAAAGCTATATTGGTGATTCATTAAACAACAAACTAGAAACTGGGAAAAAAATCACACAATCCATTAATTTAAGGTCCAGTCCGTCTTCTTCACATGTTGAAGAGAACGTTCGTCCATCTACCTTCGTTGATAATGATAATTCATCAGATCCAATTCCATCAACTAGCAAACGCCATTGTATGACAAATATACATGAACAATCATACGAAATTAATAATAGTTTGTCTCAAACAGTAAATATGCAACCTAAAACTTCCCCAGTTACTTTAAAAAACTGTACCAATTTCAATGTACATGTGTACTATAACTTTTATAAGAAATAAATGATTAGTTAGTTGAGTTTATTGTGTTTTTATTATTTTATTAAATTGCTTCATTTTTTCGCAACTGTATTAAAAATAGTCGTTCAGTACACCTGCGGAACCGTCATTGCAACTTGTTCCGACTGTCAACCCTCGCCTTCGGCTGCGCCTCGGCTCGGGTAGACATTTGTCGGAACTCTTTGCAATGACAGCCTTTCCGCACTTGTAATGAAATATACTATTAATCACAAGGTTACAAAACCTCGAACAATACACCGTGACATTTTAATCGTCTTACAAAGGTGTTCCGTCATAAAATACCTCTCGGCACGATCATTGTTACCATTAACTAAGATAATAGGTACAAAGAAAAATAAATAATGCTTTAGAATGATGAAACACCCTCCTGTTAATTGGTTACGTCATTTCATCATTCATTCCATCTCCATAACAGGGTGTTCAAAACTACATCATGCGTCTTAGTGAATGATATTTTGTTTATTATTATTCACAAATCCAAAAATATCATTTTTCTTTTTATAAATGATTAGTAGTCATTGGATACATGAAGTGGGCTGCCGTTGTAAGACGACTAAAATGTCACGGTGTATATCCGAAAAACAGATTGGCCTTAATTATCACAAGTACAAACTTCACGTATTTAAATTGATTGCCCCAAAAGCTCAATATTTACTTATATCATACCCTTAAAAGCACAGACATGACCACAGAATTATCATTAGCAACAAAACACAGCAAACTATCAATGGCAGATTAAACTTGATTTACTTACACCTCAATAATCCTCATAATCCCCAAAACTGAGGAACAGTAGCCAACAGCAACAAACAATAAATACTACTAAGACTAAATACAAAGCCTGTAAGGGCCGCAAAGCCTCGATAAGTCAAAATCCCTGTGTTCAGTCAACAGTCGTAAACAACATTAACATTGTCATAAATTGTGGGAGTGACGTAACTTCGCTATCCTGCCATGGTACGGTGAGATGAAGAAACGAGGGTGTGGGCTTAGCAACAGCGGAGGAAGTAGTGATAACAATTCTCCATAGCATAGTCAGCAAATATTGAGAAACATTTTAAAAGGTGGTGTTCCTTGCCCATTCTTCTCCATATATTGTTGTAAATTGAAGTTCAAAAGTGCCTTTTTGTTCTTTGTTCAGTCTGAAATAAATGATGTCACTATAATTCAACCTAAAATATTTCCACTGCTGGTGCAATTTGTACACTACAAGCCTCTCCTTTGTTAGAAGGAATGGGCCATAATCCACCACACGAGCCCAGTGCAGGTAGGTGGATTTTGCATAAACTATCGACTACTTTTATTTGAGGACCAAACGCGATTAACGTGTAACCTAAAATACGAGTAATTAACGAGCTTTTGTAAATCGTATGAAACATTAATATGTTTATATTGTTGTTGGAACGAATTACTTGGTTTTTGAAGACACTAGAAATAATATTTTATTGTTATATCCACAGTTTTAACTTTAACTTTTCTGGTGATCACTTCACAAAAATGTACTTATGAACGTACAACCGAATATACCATAAAGATGTTATGAAATAGAAGATGGAGACTTACTTACTTAGCCCCAAGTAAGTAAAGAAAAGAAAAAGAGAAATAGAAAGATCTCTAATCTTCAATTCTTCCAAGTCACTTTATCATTCACTCCCTTTTCATTCATTTCATCCCACACTCAATCCATCCATACTTTTTTCGAACTATGAATTCGGATTCCGTGCACTGAAAATCGCTAACTTGAGTCCCCAACACGCGTTATAAAGCGAAATAGGCGCGAATCGGCGCGATACAGGGCTACCGTGCGCGCGCGCCGCAATAACTCTCAATTATCGACATCAAAGCGGCGCGCGTCGATTGTTTCTCGTGACGTGACATATAACTGTGACGTCACATACCACGTTGTTCTATTTTAGGTGTATGATGTAGTTTGATAAGGCTACCTCAACAGAGTGGAGTGATGTATGAAATGCGATGAGGAAAATAAACAAAAAATAAACAACCAAAACAGTACATTCGCTAGTCTTATCGCCAATATTATAAAGTAATTGAGTGACTATTAAGAGAATCAAAATTCTATTTGAATAGGTAGGTCATTTATAATTATTATTACAGGTTTTTATCTGATTGTAATATTTGTTACAAATAAAATGTTACGTTAAAACGGATTTTAGTCGTATCTGGTTAGATTGCAAGCTTACCTACAATATACCAACGTCCAATTGTCCATCTAGTATTGATTAAATAAATAAAACTGTCACTCCGTAAGCTTTAAGTAAATATTTCTTAAACTACATATTAAATAAAGTCTGGCCGTTTTCTTAGGACAAAACTGGTTTATTATCGGACTATTTGTTTAGGCTAATTTCGAGAACCGATAAGCTATGGTTATAGGTCATTTACCTTTTCAAACAAAATCAGTGATTGTTGAATATTTATTTAGAGCAGTAAGTTGTTCTCTTGGTAAAAGCTTAGAAGATATTAGTGATTTTTGACATGAAAAAACTTTCATGACAGGAGCCGATTTTTTTGTTAACCACCTAAACTAAAATAAGAGTAGATATTGCTATCTCTTACTGACAGACCGCGAAAGAAAAAGACAAAGTGCCGCTTTAGAACTGTCAAGCTAAATTACGTCTCCATAGCTTTGAATTTGGCGTGATTTAAAACATGGTGGATTTAGTTCCTCGCAGTTGCGTCGACCAAAAACTTAGTCCAACTTTTAACAGCCCTTATTTATTTCCGTCTCTTTCATTTTTCATTAGAAGGAAAAAGATTACAATCGCTTAAATTATGTTTAGTTGCTGCACAAAAGAATCATCACCAATATCGAACAATTTCGAATTAAACTTCATTATTCCACTAATTTTAAACAGTAATAATTAAATTATATTGAAATCGTGTTAAATCAATATCTACCATTAATTAAAGAATCGCCCATGCAGCTTTTCACGTGTCATGTCCACATAAATTAATACAAACTCCTCGTAGTTCCAACTTATATTACGCAGAGTTATAATAATTAAATGCAAGATCTCATAAATCACAGCAAGATGCTACTGGCATACCAGATGAATTGTATATATACGTGTAAGTTAACCAACAGGACATGGACTAAGGGTAGGCACACATTGAAGAGTGAACCTTTTTTAAATTTTCAAATTGTTCATCATGGGTGTCGTTTTCAAGATTTTCGAGGGTGCTGATCGTCAACCCGCGATATTACTTCGTTTTTTATAATTTTATATTTATGTGAATACCAGAAATTTCAAGCAGAGGTAGTCGCGGGCAGGCTTTTAATGGATAAAATAATACCTAACGTAATAAATTTATTAATAATTGAAGATTGCTACACACCTGTTAAGGTAGGGTATGGTTTAAAGAACTTTTGTTACAAGTATGTATCCCCGTATTTAAAGGGAGAAATTATGTGATATTTCTGAGATATTGCTGTAGGTAATCATGACTAACCACGCTTAGTGAACAAATAGGAAGTGCCTATGAACTTTCTGACGTAAATCCTTAGTTACTTAGATGTTACGGCACGCACGAAAAGAGATTTGTAGCAATGAAACGCCAAAACAATGGATCATCTACTAAACAAGATCTTTGCCAATAATCGCGCGTTTAAAAAGTGTCGACTGTACCAGTTTTTACTGTGCACATCTGGACGCAGAAAATATGTTTTAACTTTTTCTTAAAAACATGATGTCATTTTGTACTGGAAGAATATAAACAAGTATGATTCAGAACTAGGCTCGGTAATAGTACCTACATCATTAAGCTGGTATGTTGATAAAAAACAAGATATCATTTTCATTAATGCATTATTAAAATATTTCTTCTGAATATTTATTGAGAGATAAAATCTAGAATTAACTTGTAAATAACATCCGTAGCATTCTATATCATCGCAAGCCTACATTTCCTAAGTAATTGGTACTAAAAAAAACCGTACAGGTGCTAGAAAATAAATAATAAGAGAGATTTAGCGTGAGAGGCAGAAATAGTTACATCTTTCTTCTCTCTCATGTAACGCAATGTGCCCAAACGTGACGCGTCATTGAAGTTTGACCCTCGATTTCACACCCTATTATTGCGTCCCACACTATCAATCACAATCTGAATAATTTTGAAAGATGTTGCTAATCCATTGCTTCATGTGTTCGAAAAATTTGTTTGCTCTAGAACGTAAATTACGCAATGAATGTTGTTGAACAGTCAAAACGAAAACCATTCATATTGTGAGTGTGTTACACATTTACCCCGCTAGTACATTATCGAATTGCCGCCTAAGAAGTTTCACTTAAAACATTAAAGGAAAGACAGTTTTGGAAGCCTTTCAAAACGAAAAGGAGATATAAGACAGATATCAAGTACTTACCTTAGCGATTTTCTTCTTAATCGTAGATTCCAGTTTCTGTAGGAGAAAATAGAGAATAATGTTAATAGTTAGGCAAGCAAAGAAAATCAGAAAGTCCTGTTATTTCATTATTATGTTAAACAGAGAAGTTATTGTTAGCCTGCGATCCATCCAAAGTTAGAATTCAAGAGTATATATAAAACATTCCTCAAGATTATGATGTGCCAATAGCCAATGTTGGTTACAAATTAAGCCTTCTATGTTTGTGAATATAACGTATTATAATATAATATAATATAATTATATGTATAATATATTATAATATTTTATGATATATTATATACATAATATATTATGTATATAATATAATATAATATAATTATAATATACACCAACATTGGTTATTCAGTGCCGGAGCCGAGCCACGCAGTAAGTACTTATAATCATAAAATGTCAGTAGTTTATATTTTGTCGTGGAAGCAGCAAAATTTTTACCAAATTCCAAAAAAAAATGTGTTCGAAAAAACCCTAATCAGACATTCTCAGTGAACACAATACAGGGTAGATTTTTAACCAGTGCGCAAACTGTAACCATGAATTCAGCATATCATTCTAGACTCCACAGCGCAGAAATGTACCGTCGGTTATACAGAAAAAAATCAGTTGCTCAATACATTTTGACCGCGTAGGTACTTTCCTATGAAACAGTCACTTGTCACTCTTGCCTCTTCATTATCAGTACTTTGTTAGGCTTCCGTGTAAGTCTATGAAAAATGTAAGACGAAAGCCGTAGACGAAAATTTTCGTAGCAATGGTCTACGTTTGTGCTACGACGTAGTACACCTCAACATAATTATAACATCTGACATTTATACATGATTTGTTATGAAGATTCATTAGAAAAGTTAGAGTTACATGCAAAAGTATTCTAGGTATAGGATAGTTTTAGGGGAAGTGGAGGAAAAAAAACAAGAACACAGATTGTTTACATTTTTTATTAGTAAGTACACAGTAGAAGTCATACAGCCCTAACATGTTTATTGTGTGTTTAATAAGAATGGCCTTAGTCACTCCTCATAACATCAGCTATCTACCAGTTATAATACCGTCACAATCGGTCCAGCTGTTTCAGAGATTAGCCGAAACAAACAGACGGACTAAATCTTTTTTGTGACAAATACCATATATACTTTCATCATGCATTTAGAAAAAAGTTGTTATTTTGAAACGGAGAATTTATATGGATATATTACACGCTTTATATTAGCTTCACTTGTATGTTTGTTTGTTTGTATGATTGTATGTAACCGACTCCTTTTTCACTTTAAACGGTCAGATTTCATTTAAACTTTGTAGACTTATCGAGGACCTATGACAATTCAATAATAAAAATAAAAAAATAGAAAAAAACACGCTTTTTTAGTTAGCAAAACTAAAAAAATAGAAAATAAATAATAGTTTTAAAAATAACTAAAAAAACACGCCCTAAAAGCCAAACTAAAAAGTAGAAAATAATTTAATTCTATTAACAAGCGTGGGGTGCTTGATACTAATTGATTATAAAAATACCTCAAAAATCACCCCACGCTTTTTAATAGAATTAAATTATTTTAAATTAGGTATACATGACATACGTACCTAAATCACCTAATAAATAGTTTTATTTTCTACTCTAAAACTATTTATTAAATTTTCATAACAATTTTATTAACAAACGTGCTAAAAATGACATTTCGAAGAATAATTTAATCAATAACGCCAAATCACCTTGATCCCAATAAACCAACCCTCATGATCTACCACAACGACTTTCCATTTACCACCAAAAGCGTTCATATTACCATCCTTTAAGAAGAAATCAACTCGATATATCACTTGAACGAAAATCGCTTCAATAAAACTATACATGCGCTATAAAATCCAATTCATACCATGTATAATTTGGCCATACCATTAATTAATCGCATCCTTCAACAATAAATATGGCACATAAC
The DNA here is from genome assembly GCA_949091785.1 of Polymixis lichenea. Classification (NCBI taxonomy): domain Eukaryota; kingdom Metazoa; phylum Arthropoda; class Insecta; order Lepidoptera; family Noctuidae; genus Polymixis; species Polymixis lichenea. The sequence continues at coordinate 21,150,495 of OX420942.1, read as the reverse complement.
GTTAATAAAGCAACTTAAATCAGTATATTGCTTGGTTTATTGAAGTCAGTCACGACAATATCGGATGAACACACATAAATAGTTTGCATACGAATTTTATCGGTTGTAAGTATATGCATGACTATACGAAAGATCCTTAAGACCAACTTACACACAAATATTTCATTTACACAATAGACTCATAGATATAAAACTCGTAATCAAGATGACCTAGAAGTACCAAGAGTGAGATCCTTGTACGGCAGGAAAACTATACAGTACGAGGGGGTTCGGCTATGCAATAAATTACCTAAGAAACTCAGATAGTGTAGGTACAAGCATACCAACATTTAAAAAAGGCCTTAGGTCTTAAGGCCTTTTTGTTTTTTGTATAGACACCTAAATGATGAATGAAAAATTATTTTATTTCTGTAAGTAGGTTTGTACAAACACTTTTACACGTGAATCATATTTTTTTAAACTAGATGAGGTCGGCGTTTCCTATCTGACTACTCTGAGAAGAAAGGCCGAAACAAACTCAGAGGTCACAGTCTCTTTTAAAGTCCAGACATAATCTTGGTCAGATCATGTGAAAACCATGTGGATCTTTCGAGACTAAGTTTAGCTTGTACTGTTTTGAATTTTATTTAGACTTGAAACTATGGTGTTCAGTTTCATGATTGGCTTGAACGTCGTAATGGAAACTACAACCTATTGTTAATTTAGTTAAGTTTCTCTTTAAGTGAAGTGTATTTTTTTCTTTGATAAATAAATGTTTTTAAACCGAAGTATGGAACAGTGGTGGCCCAGGCATGTCACAGGTTCGAACCCAGCCAGGCAAATTTGTGTAGGTAAATTACTTCATCCCCACTGCTCTCAAAACGGTGAAGGAAAACATCGTGAGGAAACCGGCATGTCCTAGGGCCAACATTTTTAAGACATGTGACAGATGTCACATGTCTTGTCCGTGTATCCTAACTCCCTGTCAACGAGCGGAGGCCAACGGCGCGTTGTGTTCCACGCGCGCCTCAAAGAGATATCAGCAACAACTGATGGGGCCCGCAAGGGCCGATGCCTGCCAGGGGTGCGGGTTGTTCGAAAGAGATACCGCGGCCCCTGGCACACAAGCAACTGAGGGAACACCGGTGAGTTTTAAATCAGTAAAAGTCTGACACCTTCCTGCTCCACCCAGTGCGGGAGAAGTCATTTGATTATTTCCCACCCAAAAAAAAACGAGAGGAGGCTTGTGTCCCAGCAGTGGGAATATTATAGGCTGATTATGTTTTGGATGGATTTATTTAAAAAATTAAGCGATGTGTCGGATATAATGAGGATAACGCAGTAAGATTTGGGGGAACAAATTAGGGTCCATTATGAAGTTAAATAAGGTTTTCCAACAACGTCAGCCTACACGCGGAGTATGTTTGTGGATAATCAATATAAATTAGCTAAGATTACATGGGAGGCAGTTGACTCGTAGTGTGATGTCATCTGTAACCTGGTTCTCACAAAATCCTTCCAATGCTTACTTAATTCTGTTAATAAGTTTTATCGACTTGTTTCTTTACGTTGCATATTTATGGCCTAATCGTGTAAAAAGTAAATGATAAATAATTTTACACATCAATCATATTTTTAAAATAAATGAGGTCGGCGTGTCCTATGTAACTAAGTACTCTGAGAAGAATGACCAAAACAAACTCAAAGGTCACAGTATCTTTTAAACTTCAGACAAAATCTTGGTCAGACCATGTGAAGTAACTAAGTGGCTTATTTCAAAGGACGTATATTTCGAAAAAAGAGTAGGCACCTATAACAATATAATTATGTATGTAACTCAACTGAAGATGAACTCATCTTCAGTAGAGTTATCACATTTTGTAGCTCGGAATTAGAAGATAGAACAAAGTAGGTAATCGAACCAGCAAAAAAAATCTTAAGATATTCCTAGAAGCAGTGCCTGGTCTACTGATGATAAGGGCATCATCACCACTGTTTCCAGCTGACTGTTCAACAAACACAACTTTATCACTATCACCTTTGAAACTTGAACCCATCTAAATCTCTGTTATCTTTAGCTTAGGTCCCCCTCCTCGGTCCAACGTTAACGGTAAAATTACCAACAGTACACTACTTTGAACGCAGGTAAGAACCTAATGTAACATAAATTTGTATTAAAAGAGCTTCCATGAGTTATAATTGAGTACGTTTAAAACTCCCTAGACCTTTAGCTACGCCACCAAAGTTTATGACCCAGTCATCACCACTAAAAATCTTGTAGTCAGGGATCTTGAGTGGTAACCTAATTGGCTATCAACTTAGGGCAAATTTCACCAATGAAACTTAACGCGATCCGTACATCTTAACTGCGTTCAACAGCTGTCAGTGTCAATATTCCGCAACAATTATGACACTGACTATTCTTGAACGCGGTTTATACGTGCTAATCGCGTTCAGTTTCGTTAGTGAAATTCGCCCTTAAAGTGTCCCTAACTGAAAATCACAACTGTCATTCTTTGTCAGTCGTATATAATGGCTATAACAAGGCGAATTTTCGTATCAATATACTCAACTGTCAAGTGCCCGGACGGTACATACCTCGTGTCGACACGAGCGAAGATGAATCCACCCACTACCCTCAATTAATTTTGCTATATTATAATCCACTTTTAAAGACCACCGTACCATTTCTCCAAAACTTAGTCGTATAATAGTTTAAACGTACTAAATCACTGTGGCACACGTCGCCAGCGCGACCCAGATAACGATGTAATTGCTGAGCCTTGATCTGCGCAAGCGCAGGCGCCGCCATTAGTGGCGCATTTTAAATACCCGCCATTTTATCCTAATTGGAGGGAAATAGGCCGAGGGACATGAGAAAATAGTGTGTGTGATACTGTTGGTAGAAATTATGTGAGTCAACCACATTGTTTGAATGTTGGCAACATTGTGTTGGAATGCCATCGCTTATCATAGTTTAAGTTGGTATCTCTGTTTGAAAATGAGAGTGAGAAAATATTGAAAAGCAAGCGTAAGTATAGCAAAATCCTTGACCTAATGGGTTTAGGTTTTTTTTTTTAATTTGAAGTAAAAATTAATTAACGCTACCTCATTCTACTTGCCTTGTTTTTGCTCGGACACTAGAAGTTAAAGATAGCAATCTTATTGGCAGTTTTAGCAAAATTGAGTTGAACAGGCAACGTCCAAAATCCTCAAACAGCAGATAAAAGTGCAGGTAGGAGTGTGTGGGTGAAAAGAGGGCGAATCGTGAACCGAGCCCATGGAATTGTGTCACGCTGACCGCGGCATGCAGTACAGAACCACGATGTAAATTGTATGTATATTGAAATATCTTTACTAAATATGTGAATTCTAAGTTCATGCAAAAAAATATATGTATATTTTTGTCCAAAATCTAATTTTGATACTAAAGGAGTTTTCATAGAGATGCTTCTGTCAAATCTTGTGTTTTCAAATCCTAAATTAGATTTTTTTGGTGTAAAAATATTTTTTAATGCAATATATCTTGTAAGCTTTTAGCTTAGACGAAAACTTTCGTCAAATGCCAACTTGGAGATTTATAACGGTTCCCCTTATTTTTAATCCTGCTTAAAATAACAAAGAAATACAACACAATAAAAAGCACACACTCATGCCAACCAACCTTTGGTGGCGACTGAAGTTGCATACTGACCTGAAAATATAAGGAAACAATATAAAATACGTCAATTAACAGAAGGGTAGGTCGAATAACATACTATATTATCATAAATGTAAAAGTTTTTACGTTTCGATATTTAGATGTTTCAATGTTTGTTACTCAATGAAGGAAAAACGACTGAACAGATTTGGATAAAATTTGGCACACAGATAGTTTATAACCTAGATTAACATATGGGATAATTTTCACCCCGGTAGTACGTTCCCGTGGAATAATTTCCAACCTCCAAGCGGGCGAAGCCGCTGGCAAAAGTTAGTCATAAATATAGGGGACATCAGAAGTCACAATATAAGCAAGTTCCAATATTTTTAGAACATAGACGATGAAATTTTTATTTATAAGTACCCCGAATTCTTAAACGACACTTAATTAATGACGTGTTTAGGTCTCTTTTTCATTACACTACAGTACAATATTAATTGACAGTGACAACACATGAGGTACAAAATAAGAACATTTTGAGAATTTGGATGTAAAAGTAAAGTTTTTTTTTGTGTCAGCAGTGTTGACACCTAAGGTGTCCACCAATTCCTTAATTAATATAATATAAGTACTGCCCTATAGGCATTTTTCTTTGAATGACATGTGTATTGGTAGGTAATGAATTATCAACCTGACATTTAGACTTCCAAACTTGCGCAGGCGTTCGATTGAACCGTTAAGTTTAGCCAATGGCGGATCTGTTATTGACGACAAAATGACAGTTTAATTATGTTACTTTCCGATGAGTGGAAACAGCTAAGTGGCTAAGTAATGTCAGTCGTACGGGTCGATTAAAGATTAAGGTATGCTTGTCGAGGTCGGTACGTGGAACATCGACTACACATTGAAACCTCTCCGTGCCTTAAAAACACAGTAAGCACAGTCCTGGTCGTCATTTGCAGATCTTTGCCAGTCGTTTCAGGTATTCAGAAGCCCGAAAGTCTGACAACCACTCATACCAAGGAGTATCGTATTACCCGGTAGTTGGATTGTGGAGGTCATATAGGCAGTGGCTCCATGGAAAATACTGGTACTCAGCTACAAGCGATTATACTGGAAGGCGACCTCAACGTTAGGACAACGCAGGCAGATGATGATGGAAGTTCTGATGATTTTCTTTATCGTAAAAAAAGTATTTAGGAAATTAATGTAGAGAGACTGCTTAATATTCCTACGCCTTCTAGAATAAGTACAATCTAGGAAATACGATGAAAAAGTATCAATTTATGTAAACTACAATCCTCGTTATGCATGCCAACTAGACTCACATTATCTCAATAAAAGCACAAACATAGTTTCAATTATTTCATTTCTTTACACTAATCGATATCAGATTATGCTATCTTTTAATGAACCAATCATTGATTGATCCAATTCGTATTGAATAGTAATAACATCGCTATTAAGTACTTTTAACAACGTCGATTAGCATCGACGGTATATTGAAGTGGGAATCTAAGAGCAAGTGCACACTTACGACTCGCGCGTACGAATAGTCGCAACGATTTATAAATACAACAGAAGAAAGTGCCAAAGACATGACATATTTGAAAAAACTCAGTATTTGTGTTTTCGTTATTATAAAAAAACTTTTTCAAAAAAAAAACAACCGACTTCCAAAAAAAAGACTAAAAAGTGAAAAATAACTTTAATTTCGGAAGGCGGTGACTTTGGATATGTCTTTAAATTTTTTGTCACCCCCTTCCGAAATTAAAGTTATTTTTCACTTTTTAGTGGTTCACATGTGCTTACCCATTCATAACGTCCCGGCGTGATATTATGTTACGAAGTGATGTAAACAATAGACAGACATGAGATTTCTGCAAATTCAGTCCATTTGCTATCATTTATTGAGGAGTTCCGTTGCCTATCTCCGAAGTTCTTCATCAGATCTTCACCAAATTGAAATGTGACCACTCCGAGAAAGTACTCTTCCAAAAACTACACAAATTGCTTCAAGTGTGCCTATAAAATTTGAAGAGTTCTCTCTATTTCTCCAGGATCCCATCATCAGATCCTGACTTGATGATCATGGGACCACCAGGGAAGTATACCCTTTCAAACAAAAAAATTATAGTTCAAACCGGTCCAGCCATCTTCGAGTAATCGGGGAACATACATAAAAAAAAATTAAAAAAGGTTCCGACGAATTGAGAACCTCCTCCTTTTGGAAGTCGGTTAAAAAATGACAATACATCCAAATATTAGTGCGTCAACTTAAATCGCCAATACCACAGACTGACTCATCAATATTTATACATCCATACAGTATGAAAACGTGCAATTTACCGACATTTTTTATCGTAAAAAGGGCGTGGCCGTAAAATGTTTAGCGTCGCAAGCGCAGGACATGTGTTAAACGTCGCAACAAGCACTTGCGACCACTTTGAATAATTCTGCATAAAATCTATTAATTCATGGAGAATTTTCTTACGGTATACATTTGTGTGCTAAGCTATGGAGACAGGTGTAATTGTAAGATATAGTACTCTGTCCAACAGTTTGTCTTATATTTAATTAATTATTAGAAACAAGCTGATTTACTCGAATTGTAATGACAAAGAACATCTTCCGAAGCCATTCTTTGGTTACCTAACGCTCTAATATAATTTATCTGCCATTACTTCAACAAGCTTATTTATGTAATACAACTCATACAGGATACCACAACTAACACAAAATAACATACATCATATTATTACGGTAAATAAATTGCTTAATTCACTTCTAGGTGGGATGAATGACTAAAAGTAGCGGTTTCCGTTTCCGGTAAATATAATAATAATGTAATTAGTGCCGGAATAAAAAGTACAGCTTGAAACTTGAAGCATATTACATTGTAACCCTGGGGCTAATAATAACTTGAGGGGCTTGTAGCTAAGCAGTAAGAACCGCACGGGTCGATTGATCAGGTTAAGCTACGCTTGCTGGAGTCGATCCGTGGATAGGTGACCATCTTTACATACCAAGACCCTCCGTGCCTCGGAAAGCACGACAAGCCGTTCGTCCCGGCTGTAATTCGTAGACCTTTGCCAGTCTTACCAAGGGCCAGCCTTATTGTATTACCCAGTAACTGGGTTATGGAGGTCAGGATAGGCAGTTGCTCCATGTAAAATACTGTTATTCAGCTGCATCCGGTAAGACTGGAAGCCGACCCCAACATTTTTGGGAACAGGCTGGGCAGATGGTTACATAATAACCAGATGTTCCACTTAAAAGTACAAAATAAAATGATTGTCGTTTTACTGCATAACACCGCCTTCTAGGCCGAATGATGGACGCTTCTTGGACAAAGTCTGGTCACCTCCAAAACTTATTGTCCACTGTTACTTTAAAAAATATCCATTCACACGTGGCGTACCGTTCGCATAAACATCTATAACATTTTAAAATGTAGTGTAGTTACTTTTTATCGAAAAAAATACTGCCTAGTCTTTTTTTTCCCAACTATGTTGGGGTCGGCTTCCAGTCTTACCGGATACATTCGAATACCAGTATTTTACAGGGAGCGACTGCCTATTTGACCTCCACAACCTAGTTAGATACTGGGTAATACGATACCCCTTGGTAAGACTGGTTGTCAGACTTTCGCGCCTCTGACGACCCGTAACGACTGTCAAAAATTCACGAATGACAGCCGGAGCCAACGGGTTTACGTGCTATCCGAGGCACGGAGTGGCCTTGGTACATATTATGTAAAGATGGTCATCTATGTATGGACCAACCGCAGTAAGCGTAGCTTAACCTAACAGATCCACTCGTGCGCACAAGCCAAAAAAATACTCTTAAAAAAGAAATTCCGTTTTTAGTTTCTTCTGGATTTAAGTATGAAGGCAGAATAAGTTAAAATAATGACATAAGGGGACGTATCGTTTGAAACAGATACACTAATCTGCACCCTAATTGCGTAACTCACGATTAATTAGAATCTGAATAATTTTGAAGGATATAGGTAATCCATTGCATCTTATGTTTGAAAACTTTGTCTGCTCAACAACGCAAATATCGCAATGAATGCTGTCGAACTGTCAAAATTAAAACCATTCCTACTCTTATTGTGTTACGCAATTACCCCTCTGGTTTGCAAAGTGATTAATTTATATTATTGCAATTGCAAATTTCCTTCGTCTTAGAATTCTTTGTTCACGCTCATTCATAAAGTAGATGGCATTAGCGAAGCAAGGAATGCCATTCATGAACCTATCACGTGCTAATGCTTAGTAAACAACTTTAACATAAATTTTAATAGAAACCATACATTATAGGTGAGCCTGTATACTTTATTTCACTTAGCAACAATCTTAGATAAAGTTTAAGAAGGGTAGTTTTGTGTCCTCTCCGTCCATTACTCAACGTGTATTGTAATGGGAATTTCATTCATCAAACGTCAGGTTTGTCAACTGAAAAAACTTACTAAATTTCAGAACATTATAAAGCCGCGACGGAATGTCGGTTCTTAAGATAGCCAGAAAATAGATAAATAACGAACTAGTATCGACTGGATACTCTTCAAAATTAAACAGTAACTTCTCAGTGGGTTTGAGAAATGTATATTCACTACATGAAGAAGTAAAGCAAACCCGCGACAACAGCCTAGTGTAACAATTTCTATGCGTACAGTACGCACGCCACACAGCGCGCGCACACAATATGTCCGCGTACATTTATCATCATAAGTGCCGCTATACACGCGCAACAAAGCGACGCGACACGACGCGACCGCGACAAAGCGTCGGACGACACAGCGACACGATTTGTAACTACACCTAAATATTGTATTGTTATTTATTACTACCATTTTACACGGATTCGCTTGTACGCCTGATTTAATAGTATTTTCAACGATGATAATTCTTGGGTGAATAATAGATTGTAAGGATCTAGGGTAGTGCTAACAATGGATAGGGTAGCAGTAATTTTAGTTTAAATTGTGTTGCCTTAAAAGAGTTAAATAGTTGGGAATAGAAACTTGGTTGGTCTATGGTCAAATGGTAGCTACAACTAGCTGTACGCTTCGGAGGTTGATATCTACGGCCCTATTCTGGCTTATTAGTCGATACACTCGAATTTACTCTTCCGAATCGAGCGAATCGAGACTTTTTATTATTTTCTAAAGGCGACTCGCACGAAATTAATTTATTTGTGGGCGTATCGACAAGTCCAGATATACGTATTAGGCAAATGGCACGTTTTGATTGCAAAAATGTTACGCACACAGGTCACCGCAATAAAATGCATTTTATTGCGTTACGGTATTAACATGTTTCTGGAGATGTCGATTCGTCCACGAATTAATAAACTTCGTGCGAGTCGCCTTTAGAAAATAATATATAAGTGTAGATCCGCCCAATTCTGGCGAAAAAATCATGCCGATCGACTTATAAACCTCTATCCTGAAGGGTAAAATTTCCGATGCATTGAAATATCTTATTATATATATTTAAAAAGCACTTCCTATAGAAATTTTCACATTTGCAGTTGGAAATTAACCGCTTGTGTTAAAACTTACTAATTTTTAAAAGATGCAACGAAAGGATACGGTTACCCACCAATTAAGTTTACGAACGTTAACGATACATTACATTTGATTTAGGCCATCTTAAAGTTCTGAAACAAAAACCAAAATTACTCGTACACATGAACCGTTCACGCTTTGTATCACACCGAGGCGAACCCGCATCGAATTCACTGCGATTATATCGTAAAATTTTACATTGTCGATTTAAATGTATCACCTCAATTCCCCTCTCACTCTAACTCACTACGACAAAACAGGACAAAAGCAGGAGAGTGCATAAAATTAAATTGGATGCGATAATTAACGTGGGCTGGTTTAAAGTAAACAGAGGATATAAAGAACATCAGATCATGATTTTCGGGCAAACAACTCGAGGCTATGGACAATGCTAAAGTAATTTTCAACTTTAATTTCAGGGAATAAGCCATGTTTATGCTCGTTAAGTATGTTGAGATTTTTCGACCTGATTTTTAACGTGTCACTATAATTGGTTCCGAGACGAGTAGTCGATGATTGACGCGTAATTTTGACGCTGGGCCGCCATTACTTGCAGTTTCGCGAAAAAGATTTTATTGGTACACGTATCGATCACAAATTTTTATTTAGTTTCTGTCACATTGTACGGTTATTACGAAGATTGAATTTATTATCTTCACCATGTCGTTCAATATAATAAAAGTTGTAAAAACAGTCGTGTTAAATTAAATTGCCGATTGAAATCATTCGGACATCCTTCTGGTGAATCAAAGATTGAATAATTTTAAGATTTTATTTACAGACACTTAACGTAAACTTACATACAAGTATTAATTTACTCGGAAGCGATGGCGCTTTCAAATTGTGTAGGCCCGCAGCGAATCCGCAATACAACTTAACAAAGGCTATTATAAATACTCGGTAATAATTTCTACCAATTATATGTTTAATGTCATGGTGTTCGCATGCTCCGATCGTAATGATGCACAAATTGAATACATCATAAAACTTTCAAAATAACTGTATAATTAACACTACGCAATTACAGTGACAGTTTGTCAGTAAAAAAAATTTTTTTTGGGACACAAGATGATATTCATCACACACGCCCCGAGAAGATAATTCGCGAACAATTTGCTTGGTTTATCAGTACATAATTATCCGAAACGCGTACGTTAATGAACGGTTGCGTTACACTGCGGTGTGAGCGACGGCCTGTAGCGGGGACTGATTCTTGATTAAAATTATAACTATTTAAATAAAAATCGCTTTAGATAACTTTATAAGGACTTCATTTGGAATAGGATAGTATTTCAGTAAATTATTATTATTGAAACACGTATAGTTCAAATATTTTAGATAAACCAAGGAGAAACAGCGTTTACTTTTACAATTTATATTAATTATCATCTCATCAGCATAGCATAATATATCACCCACCAAGAAGTGCAGTGGGTCAAGTCTAGCTGTTGGAAAAGCCCATGACGTAGGCTATTACGAAACGTGATTTATTTTATGAAATCAGCAATTAATTTTAAGAAGGTACCTAACCAAACTTTTGATAACGAGCCTATTAAGGACCTTTATGCGAGAAGCATAGAACCCGTCAAAGTAGCGGTGCTTGGGGGGACTATGCCCAGCAATGAAGGTATTTCGGCTGAAATGATAATGATGCTTTTCATAAGTTTCTTTCATTACCCTCAATGCAATTTCTTTCCCTTTTCACAACTACATTCATCCGCCATTTTACAAAACTTGCACCACGCGTTGAAAAATCGCACTCTTGCGCATCTTCGCGTAAGAATAATGTGGACGGACCGCCGGCGTGTTATTAACCTGTGAGTTATGGCGTTGACACGTATAGTGTCGGCGGGAAAAATATTACCTACAAAAGTGATAATTAGCCATGAAATCTTATTTCCGTGAAACTGTGGAAAGTTGATTGTATAAGCTACTAATTAAATGAGGACTAGGGATGGGACAATGAAAAAAGCTTCGTATTTTTTATGCCGTTGAGTACTGGGGAACAAACTGCTTTCGAAGTGGTTTCGACTTTTAATTTGAGTGGCTTTTTTCGGATTTAAAATGTTGAATCTTTGATGGTCCTTGTTTTGAAAATAATGAGATAGTGCTCTCTATGTTTCAAGTGAGGATTTTTAGAGTACAGAAAAAGTAAGAATTTTTTGTGTCTAGTCTGCAAAACAGATAATAACGTTGACATTTTTCAAACGTTATCTAATGAAGAATAGTCTGTCAATATTATCACTAGCTAGAATTCAAATTAAACTAATAAAATAACGTTAATGACCAAATAAATATGTGAGACAAAAGTGCTTACCGAACCTCCAGCACCAATTAAAAGTATTTTACTACCCTCAATTTGTACTCAACATTTATATTCAAATGACAATAAAAATTCATTCGTTCGTTAGATCGATGACAATTATCCTAAGTTATTGCACTAGACCGGTAGGGGGGGCACAGCTGACAACGTCGCCCTGTCACTTTACCATCAGTAACATATTCATTCACAGAGCATCTGACGAAGTAACAAAAGGTTAGTTCGTAAAAAAATAAGCAATATTTGTGTAATTAAATTCCTGATACATTTTCATGGTAATTTGTGAGAAAAACTGTACAGCTGCCTGTTTTTCCAAGTTGTTTGTTTAACCGTCCTGTGGTTGCACTAGTTTTTCTAAGATTAACAAACCGGAAGTCGGCCTTCCATGGATAGTAGTGAATATTTTCAACGTATAACATACGAAGACAATTTAGCTAGGGAATTTGCCGAAATGTTGCCCAACTCAGGGAAAAATTTGAGAATCTTGTGTCTACAATATTGGTAATATTAAGGAAAGAAAAAAAGAAAGAGCGGAGGGGGGCTGGTAGTCTGTTTTACGGGTTTTCCTAGTGCAGATACCAGTCTCACACAAAGGATTTATTTAGATATTATCTTCATGATATGTTGAAGGCACCTTTGTGGTAGGGAAGAGAACTAAAATGTTTATCCTTACATAGTAACAACAAAGTCGCTTTTTGTGTTTGTACGTTGAGATCTTTGAAACTCCGCAACGGATTTTAATGTGGTTTTTATCAATAAACAGAGTGATTCAAGAACAACGTTTAAATGTATAATACACCGACCTCCGCGCGAGCGAAGCCGCTGGCAAAAGCTAGTTTATTTATAAAATGTTGAGCAGTTATCGGTATGGAGGACGTGGATAATACATTCCGAAACTACACAACTAACATGCAGCCTCACTATTACGTCCAGCCTCTCACACAGTTATCATATTGTCCTAGTAACTAGTTTAACAAGACGTAGCGTTTAACAGACAACGTGACCTGTTGTATGCACGCTACAGGTGTTGATGGACGCTACTGAAGGTGCCAAGGTCGTAGCCAAATTCTGGGCTGACTGTATCATCACGTTCAGCCAATAATGTTCCCACTGCTGGGACAGAAACTCCTCTCTGTGAGATAGTGGGCCGTTATTCACCAGGCGCACCCAGTGCGGGTTGGTGGATGTCACAATGTTATTCTTCACCGTTTTGAGAGCAGTGGTAATGAAATTAAATACATAAAGTAAAATGCGTGCCAGGATTCGAACTCACGACTTACAATTCGTAAGTCAGGGCCGATACTACTGAGCCACCATTCCTCCAGGCCATTGCTGACTGTATGTATATAGATTGGTATAAACACGCTAAGAAGAAGGAACAAGTTGGACAGCAGCAGGGTTGCAGAAGACAATTTTAGCCGATCTAACGCTAGGTTTTATCTTCAACAGCCTTTTCTAAACTTTACTGGATTTAACTTCCAGTCTAAGCAGATCCTGTTGTAGTACTTTCCAGAGGCCCACTGCGATCTGACCTTCACAACGTAATTACCCTTAAATAGACCCAGTAACATATGTTAAGGCTACCGTAATGTTTAGTAAGCACGTCACATCGGCTGGTCCAGCCGTAGCAGGCCTCTGATTGGCTCAAAATCTGGTTGTGCAACTTGACTATCCAGGCTAGTTCGCTATCTGTTTAAATGATTGTCAGCGAAAAACGATTAGTGGATGTAGGTGCTGAGTGACAATCAGGACACCATAAACTACCTGATAAGACTTCTTTACCGTTAGATTACTTAGTAATAAGTTTATTACTATTAGAAATATGGAGTTGATCCTTTGAAACACTCAGGACAAACTTTCATATCACTATCACGACTTATTATAACAAAAAGTCCCCCGCAGCGTCTGTCTGCTCGCAATAAACTCAAAAACTACTGATTTTTCACCAATAGACAGAGTGGTTCTTGAGGAAGGTTTAGGTGTACAAAACACGGGCGAAACCGCTGGCATAAGCTAGTTTGTAATCGTCTCTAAAGGCATGAATTATTTTTTTTGTACAACTGCTCGCCTGCAGTCTGGAGTACTTTAGAATTTAATATTGTCCCTACTACCAAAGATGCCATTGTTAGGGTTTTGTAGACAAATGACAAAACAGAACACTTAAAATTTCGTCATGACCGTCTTTTGATCTGGTTGTCTGTCCGGATGACCCACAGGCATTTTACTCAGAGACTATTGACATTATATCGATGAAAATTTGAAAAGAGGCAGAGTTTTGTGAGCAGAAAAATTATAAAAAATAATTAGGCCACCCTAATTATTTTTTTAATTATTCTTAAAAACATGTCACCGAGGGATGAAAAAAAGAAATCGATGCATATAAGCGTCTGGTGGGTGTGATATTTCTCACTGTTTGTTTTTTTTTTCAGGTCAAAAGTGCATGAGATATGGAATGACTCCAGTAACAGCCGTCGAAATAATTTTGTTTTTCAGTTTCTTTGAGGATTACTATGAAATACAAACTCATTTTTGCTGTCGATAAAATCAATGACGTAAATCCATACCGACTGCGAAATCCTCCACTGTGCGTAGATGCGTCGTCCGACACGCACTTGACCGATTTTGTTATCTTTACCCACCCAAAAACCACTAACGTTTTCTTAAGACAACGCAATAGGGTAATCATTCCAAACTTTTACGAAGGTAGGGCCAAAATATCGCAATCAAAACATCAATTTCCTTATGCACTAGTTCCGGGTAACCGAATCTGCTCTACAAATACCTACCATGTTGTTTACGCTACGCATAATGAATGAACAACACTTAAAGGCAATTAAATAATTACAAATAATGTATGCACGAGACTTTACAAGTACATAAATATGTAATGAGATAGGAAAACATGGATTCTGTCACTTGAACGTGCATATTGTGGAAGCTGAGAGGAACTGGTTATAATGGAGATTGTGAATATGAATATTGAACGACGGGTCTTGTGGCTAAGTCATAATAACCGACAAATCGCAAACAAATAAACCGCTAAGATGGATCAATCTTAAGTTACGCTTGCTGCGGTTGTTCTGTGGATGGGTGTCAATTTTTACATACCAAGACTCGTCAGTGTCTCAGAAAGCACGTTGAGCCGTTGGTACGGCTATAATTTGCGGATCTTTGACAATTGTAACAGGTCGTCAGAAGCCCGAAAGTCTGACAATCAGTATTACCAAGTATCGTATTACCCAGTAATTGGGTTGTGGAGGTCAAGTCAGCATCCGGCAAGACTGGAAGCCGACCCCAACATAGTTGGGAAAAGGCTAGGCAGATGATGAATATGGTAGCATGGGTATGGTACAAGTGAGTAAGGCATGGTTTTAGTATAACAGAATAATACAGTTGTTTGGTTAAATTCAATGAGCTACAAGAGTTGTGCTGAAAAACATGATGCAAAGTATTAATAAAAAACTCAATATGATGTTTTTCCATGAATTCCATTAAAGTGAAAACTAAACTGCAGCAGGCTTTAGCACAAAAACCGTAGAGCAGCGTTTTGTTTACGGAAGAGTAGACAAAAATGACGTTTCCGGGTAGACAGTTGACAGTTTTGAACCGAGAAATGTAGACAAGCGATTTCTATTCTACGGTAGACTAGAAATAGAAAGCGTCATGCTTAGCCTGCTGTTGACAAAAATCGGCATGTCCTAGAACCAAAAATTCGAAGACATGTGACATTTACCAACTCAGATTGGACCCACGTGTAGATTACGACCCACTCCTTCTCACAGAGAGGAGGCTTTTTTTTTGGATGGGAAATCATCAAATAACTTCTCCCGCTCTGGGTGGAGCAGGAGGGCGTGCCAGACTTTTACTGACTAAAATCCACCCGTGTTCCTTCAGTTGGCTGTGTGCCAGGGGCCGCGGTATCTCTTTCGAACAACCCGCACCCCTGGCAGGCATCGGTCCTTGCATGCCCCACCAGTCGGTGCTGACATCTCTTTGAGGCGCGCAGAGAAACATAACGCGCCGTTGAACCGGGCTTGGTCCTTACCGGACAGCGAGCTACCCATTACTCGCCGTCCGCAAGCCCGCGCCTACGGTGGCCGGGAATCAGCCTGGGATTCCCGACGCCCAGGGCGTCTCCTGCGAAAGCAGAGAGGAGGCTTGTGTCCCAACATGAAACACTACAACATGTTACTGTATCGAGGTAATCAATGCTCTTACTTCTTCCTATGAGTCTATCTGATTAATATCTAATATTCATTATACGGTGATTATGTTGTTACATAAAAGGTAAATCTTCCATGGAGATTACAGAAAGGTCTAGGGGGTTTCTGAAGGATGAAGAACCCTTACGAGTTGGGATCTAGGGGTCCCTAGGGACCTACTGAACTTGCTGACTAGCGATTTGGTTTCCCAGTGTTCTAGGAGAAGATACAACTTTTTCGTAAAATTACATCAATCTTTGAATAAAATGAACTAAAGTAATACCATAAAATACCAGACAGAATATCGCATTAAGACATATTGTTTTGTCAACACAAGTCTGCGAAGATATCGTCGTGATTGATTCAGTCGCCACGACCTGCGCCGGCGCAGCTTTCTACTTATCGGAACCGCGAAACGCCCATACAGGTAGCTTTATTGATTTTTCTTTTTGTTTAATTTTGTACGACACAATTTATTTATCATGTTGTACATACTTATGTAATATTAAACTGTAATAATATTTTAAGATTTACGTCTCATTGAGTTACACACAACTATACCAACAAACTATGGATGTAATCTCATGGTGAATCCGAAATAAATCGGTTTTTTTTTATGTATTTTTTTTAATAGCTATAATGTTCATCGCGTAGCTGCTCCAATTTATTGATTTAATTACAATTATCAGTTACTGATTTGAAAAACCACCAGCAATAGGTTCAGATGCACACTAGAGCGACGATGAGGAAGAAAGACTAGATAGTCCTCCTCATAAATTATTTCATCCCTAATAGTTAAAGACTCAGAAAAGTGAAAATCAGGCAGGTAGCCCACCCTGCAATGGGATCCTACTAAAATTATAAATGTGAATGTTTGTTACTCAATCACGCAAAAACGGCTGAACTGATTTGGATGAAATTTAGCACACAGATAGTTTGTAACCTGGATTAACACATAGGATACTTTTTATCCCGGTTCCCGGTAATTTTCGACCTCCACGCAGGCGAAGCCGCTGGCTAAAGCTAGTAAGTAGATAACACAGGGAAAAATATTAAAAACTAGCTTATGCCCGCGACTTCGTCAGCGTGAAATGCTCGGCTCCTAAGGGTTCTAGCGTGGTGTATAGCATGGGGTATTTAACATCATGCTAGACTATTTCTCAAGAATTTGGCTATCAAATGCAAAAGGAGTTTTTCAAATCCAACTGGTAGTTCTAGACATTAGTGCGTACAAACAAAGAGGCTAATTACGTCTTTTTAGTTTGCAATTATTCGTATTTATGAATACTTGTTACTTTAGACTCTTAGAGAAACTGTTACTTTTGTCCACTCTTTGAAACCAGACAACATGTAGCAAATAAGTAGTACCTACAGTAATGACATCTACGCATGCTAGCAAGCTACTTAGGAAAACCACAACGACTTCATCTAAATTAAATTTAAATATCTAGTGTAAACCATTTCATTCACGTCAACATCGTATAGCTTTTAAATGGCGGTATGCTTACCGCTCCGAGCTAGACATTTTCCTGGCCTCAATAATTTAGAATTCTAGGTGTTATTAAATATGTGGCTGTGAATTTAGACAGATCTTAACAAAAGAGGTCTGGTTTAATACTCTTAGATCTGCGTACAGTTTAACAAAGAAGTTTTGGATTCACAACTTTCATAAATACAACATTTCTAGAGATTCAAATCGTCAATCGATTATGGTTTCAGTCAGGCTTTTAACTCTTTTCCACGCTCTATTTTTCTAGTGAAATCGCCATGGATTTCTTCCGCCTTACTAAAATTTTTCCAGATATTTCGAATTAAAAAAAATAGGTACAGGCATAATTCTGTCAGAAGCAACCCAGATATTTCCGTTGCAATATAATAGCGTCCAGCTTACCCTATGACATCAAGCACTAGACAAAATTGCCAAACTTTAATTGGCTGAATGTGAAAACGAGGCGTTTGGCTACTAAGTATGTGTTTACCTAAGTTTCTTTTTCTAGTAGGTTTTGTTTGGGCAGCATAGACAAATTTTCTTTCGTTCTCCTTTTTTTTACTACTTTGGCTTTGCCACCTCTCCCAGGCAAAATATTTCCCAAACAATCAAAGTTAATTTTCCAAAGCTTGCAATACCGGCTATCTCCAGACCAGACTGAAAGGCGACAGCCCATTCAATAACCGAAACGAAATAAAAATATAATGACGTCACCAATACAATAAACGTCAAATAATAGTAACTTACAATTTTATGGGGACCGGTATGGGGTGTAAAACTCAATTTTGCCCACCAAAGTGGACGTGGTTTCAATATGCGGTGCGTATATTGCGTATTGACATAAACCGATACTGTAGAAACTGTGAAAGCAGGTATCTACTAAATAAATGGCTATCATTTCATAGTGCGGTGATAAAAGGATTTTCATTGAGGGTTGTCGCTTGTTGTCGTTTTTCTACCTCTTCGTAGGTCTAGAATATCTTGAGCACTATACTGATTAGTTTGGCAATGGCATCTACAATAGTGGTGATTTTTGGTACCATCTGTTTTCATTTGGTTTTCACAAATTCGTGATTATTACCAGACTGGCTTTTGACCGCTGGTTCACCCGCTTGGATGGCGAAAAATATCCCACGGACACGTATCACCGGGATTAAAAATACCATCTGTGTTAATCCAGGTTATTAACTATCTGTGTGTCAAATTTCATCCAAATATAGCCCTATTTTCTCCAATTTTTGGCAAATTTGTTGTTTTGGCAAATTTTCGGCTACAGACTCTTTCCCATACCTCGTAGCATTTTTTTTTCTTTTCAATATATTCAATGATCTATTTTGACTACGTTACTATTTTATTACATGTAGGGTAGGTATAGCTAAATAGAAGATGACATCAACAAACAAAATCGGCATGAAACCTCCTTTGATTCACAGTATCTTTGATTGTTCAGGATATTTCATTCCTATCCATACTCACTAATAACCTCGTTAATCTTTTGTCATATCCTCACTCACTCACAAATCAATTCAGAAAATCCTCTCTTAGACCACGGTCGCATGAACGTATAAATATCGCAGCGGGATTTTATCGCACACTGAATTTTCAACTCTCAGTGGTGAACCGTGCATTAAGAATTCAATAGCGTGCATACCAGCGCGTAGAAAAAACTTACTGTTCGATTTGTAACTCGGCGCTAAGCAGTGCTTTGAAGATCCATTGCGCTAAAAATCCCGTCGCGATATTTTTACGTCACCCATATTGACATTGATGGGGCCCGCAAGGGCCGATGCCTGCCAGGGGTGCGGGTTGTTCGAAAGAGATACCGCGGCCCCTGGCACACAGGCAACTGAGGGAACACGGGTGGGTTTCAGTCAGTAAAAGTCTGACACGCCCTCCTACTCCACCCAGAGCGGGAGAAGTTATTTGAAGATTTCACACTCAAAAAAAAAAAAACTCATATTGACATCTCATCAATAACATACATTCGCAGGACTAACAACTTTCATCCATTGGATCGAAAACAAAATAACATCTTAATAAGAGGACGAAGTTAACGTGGGCGGTGGCGGCCAAGCTTTCGACACTAGTGGTTTCACCTCGATCGCCGTAATCGATTCTGATTCGCGTATCACTTTCGATGTATCGATATTTTGGATCGGTTCAGAAGAATTGGTTTGGCAAATGTTTGTGAACGTTAATAAATTCTGTGCCTTTTTGTAAAATATCGATTACTTTATTTGTATGCAAAGTCGGGGAAACTTGTAAATGAATGTTAAAGTGTGTCTGTCATAGGCTTTTTTAAAATGTTTATATGCATAATCTACTGTGTTAGCGATGCTTACACAATTGCAGATAAACAGTTACTACTTTAGAAACCGTCATTACATTAAAATAACGTAGGAAGACAATTGGTTTAAGTTACAAAAAGTTTCAAAGAAACCTACTTAACATTTAAATACCCATCAGTTTAAAAGGCGATCTTGCAGATTTGTTGATATATTTTTGTAAAAAAAAAAATCAAACTATGAGACTCTCTAAGTCTCTACTGATGACGTAGATTTAAATAAATACTATTCACATTTAAATTAAAAAAAAACTACAGTAACTGTTATAAAAAAGATGATGCTTATATTTTAGACCAAAGTATCGATGATCATGGTATCGTCCCATATAAAGACCATCCGAACACTTGACAAATGGTTCAGGAGTCCAAAAACATCTTAATCAGTCACATGAGATATGGCTACAAAATTGCTAAATGGTGATGACCTAAAATGAACCTAATTATGGGCAAATATACATCAACACACATAACACGACTATTATTTAGACTCTAAATTTTAGACAAACAATATTAGCAAAAAATGTAGCCGACGAACAGAACTAAAGTAAATAAATAATTAAGTAATTAACAATCTAGGAGTGTTTAATAAAGAACTTATATCGTACAGGCCGATGTGGGTAGCGTGTATAATTTAAAATTGCCATTTTTTTCCGCTGGCAACCCACGGCCAGATTAGTCAGTATTTCGACATTCTCGGCCCACATGCGCTGGTTATTAACATAAAACGCTACAATTCATTGTGCAATAAACGCGAAATGCGATTTTATCTAGCGACAAGACGGCGACGTAAAATTCAGCGACGTGTTTTTTCGACAAAACCAATATTGGTTTGTTTGCGCCAGCCCTTCGAGCTCGGGCGTTTGAACAAATGTTTGTGGAGCCTTTACATTTATGATTTTGTTCTACGTAGATGATAGATTTTATTTTTTAACGTTTCGAAATACAATATCCTGTTGGCCAAAGAGAATAAATTATGAAGAATGAGAAAACAAGCCGAGGATTAATACTTTATGAGGTTTAATCATTCTCAGAAAATTAAAATAGATGAAAGACAGTTGCGATAAAAGACGAGACGATAAACCAAGCTATAAAGTTATTAAACAACAAACGCCAATACCTTTGGCGAATCTACGAGGGCGGGTCAATAAGTCCGTGACTTTTTGAATTTCTGACCTCTTTACTGAAAAAGCAACACTACTCCTGTCAACAGGCATCTGTCAGTTGACTCCTATCAAAATTTGAACTTGCTGCGTCAGTTAGTTTGTGTTTGACAGCTATCTTTATCAGACTACCCAGTAATTTGAGGAAAAAATGGAAAAAAGTGAATTTCGTGTGCTTATTAAGCATTATTTTTTGCGAAAAAAAACCATTACCGAGACCAAGGCTAAGCTTGATAAATACTATGGGGACTCTGCACCATCGATTTCAATGGTAAAAAAGTGGTTTACTGAATTTCGTTGTGGCCGTACAAGCACTGAAGATGCCGAACGTCCTGGACGCCCAGTTGAGGTCTCTACACCCGAAACAATCGAAAAAATTCACGATATGGTGTTGGCCGACCGAAGATTGAAAGTGCAAGAGATTGTGGAAGCCGTAGGGATCTCGCATGGCTCAGTGGTTTCAATTTTGAATGATCACTTGGGCATGAGAAAGCTTTCCGCAAGATGGGTGCCGCGTTTGCTCACAGTCGACCACAAACGCAATCGTGTAACAACTTCACAGGAAGGTTTGGCGTTGTTTAATCGCAATATGGAGGAGTTTTTGCGCCGTTTTGTAACCGTGGACGAAACATGGATCCATCACAACACACCAGAGACCAAACAACAGTCAAAACAGTGGGTTTCTAAGGGTGAATCGGCGCCAAAGAAGGCCAAGGTGGGTTTGTCAGCCAATAAAGTTATGGCGACTGTTTTTTGGGATGCACGTGGGATAATCCACATTGACTACCTTCAAAAGGGAAGAACAATCAATGGGGAATATTATGCCAACTTATTGGACCGCTTCAATGACGATTTGAAAAAAAACCGACCTCATTTGGCCAAGAAAAAAGTTCTTTTCCACCAAGACAATGCAAGGGTGCACACATGTGCAGTTGCCATGGCAAAAATCCATGAATTGGGCTATGAATTGCTCCCTCATCCGCCCTATTCTCCAGATTTGGCTCCGAGTGACTACTTCTTGTTTCCAAACCTGAAGAAATGGCTTGGTGGAAAAAGATTTGACTCCAATGATGAAGTCATCTCGCAAACAAAGGCCTATTTTGAGGACCTCGACAAATCATATTTTTTGGAAGGGATAAAAAAATTGGAGAAGCGTTGGACAAAGTGTATAGAGCTCAAGGGAGACTACGTTGAAAAATAAAATGATTTATTTATCAAAAAATCTGTGTTTTATTCCAAAAGTCACGGACTTATTGACCCGCCCTCGTATCAATGAACACAATAATTAATAGCAGCTGGTACTTGCAAACTTTGAACCACTAAACAACTTAACTTTGACCAAATGTTTGCACAAGTTGGGCCAACAAACGCTACTATCAGAAATCCGTGCATATTTCAACCGAAGTATAAAACGGTGCGTATTTTAAAGTTTTCAACTTCATTATACATTTACACCCCCACAATTGGATTTTACGATCCCCGTGTGAATATTTCAATAGTCATTACGAGGATGTTGATTTTTATGCACTTTTTTATTTGCAGGTACTCCAAGTGTTAAGCTGTAAATCTTCTGCAGAAATAGCCGTGGAAACGCAATAAATTCTTACACCAGTTGGCTCATTTCATCGCTGATATTGTTAAATTACTTGGAGTGAAGGGAGGAGATATTATAATAAATACATCCAAAAAAAGATACGTCAGAAACAAACAAAAGAACCTCGTGAATACGCTATATCAAGGTTTGAGAAAACAGTATTGAAATACTCATAAAAAATCTGGAAAACAGTGCACCTTTCGAACTGCTTGCGATCAGACCCATTGACAAGCAAGATGACATTATGCAGACACAAAAGCACTGCAGCAAACAATGCACTTCATTGCATTCCAACGTACGATACCGGTACCATTTCCCGGAGCAAGGGTCACATCCCGAAAAACTCGAAACATAACTGCACCACGCCTGCACATAACGAAGCTTTTGCTTAAGCCATCAGATAGCACAACCTGAATGTACGGCCTCTGCTAACTGCCACAAAAACAATGTCCCCCACACTGGTTTACAGATAATATTTCAGATGAAACAAAGCTCATACAATTTTGCCAACCGACAAAGCGGCATCGCAAATCTCATTTGCAGACAACAAACAGATAACTATCTCATTCTTTCAACAATGGCCGGTAGGCTCATAAACAGAGCCTAATTAGTAATATTCCGAGTGCATTGTGGTATCTTAACAAATGGACAATAAGATGGAAGCGTGGTTATCTAGGGCGATAAGGGCGCCGCGCCGGGGAGCGACAATTATCAGCCAATGACGTTTGCTTGGTGCGTTTTCGCGGAGGCCGCTGTGCGGAAATGTGGAATCAAAAATCGCCTTGTACTCCAACCATTGCTGGATAAACCTCAGTTGATTTAACTCAGTTGGAGAGCAAGGCATCGTTGTAAGTTGTTCTTTGGGTAAGATCGTTCGTGTAAGCTTACGCGTTCAGGTTGAGATAGGATCGTGGTCGGAATACGTAATGGTCGGTAGTGCTCGCCCATGTAGCTCCCGCTTATTGTTCCAACTCTTGTCCGGCGTAGAACGTAAATTGAATAAGTGAGTCCTAGAAAGCTGAGTTACGGCGGCTGGGATTAAACTTTCTTTGGCTAAATTGGACTCTAAGTCATAACTTGATTTATTGGCATTGTATCGATGCTTGATGTGATATGTTTTCCTGCTGAGCTGACGCACTTTATGTAAGTTCAAATTCTGCAGGAAACTGGGGTTTCAATCAATAAGGCGCGTTCATTGGGACCTAAAAAGGCTTTATAATTGACTCATCGGTCTGGCTGGTGACAAGCGGCAATCCAGAGGATCTTGGCTGTCTGGGCTTGATTTAGTGGATTTCTATGGTAGACAACTCCTAGTATTGGAATTATGTGCTGTAACCAGCGACATGCCTTTTACTGGCACGGCTTTAATCATTCATTATAGCTTAGCTTATATAGCCTTTTCCCATACATGTTGGGGTTGGTTTCCAGTCTACCCGGAGCGACTGCCTATCTGACCTCCACAATCCCGTTACTGAGTAACACGATACTACAAGGTAAGACTGTCAAAGATCCACGAATGATCCACACCCGAGACCAACGGCTTAACGTGCTTTCTAAGGCACGGATACGGAGTGATCCCGGTATGGAAAGATGCTCACCCATCCATAGACCAACCGCGGTAAGCGTAGCTTAACCTGATCGATCGACCCGTGTGGCTGTTATTACTAAGCCACGTGCCCCTTTACTGACACGGCTTGTGGGTTCAAAACACCATTGTCTACTAACCCATGTAAAAATAAATGGGAGTAGTTAGCTTAAAAGGTATTTTTTCTGAATTAATCAAAATTTTATATTCATCACCTTTATAATGTCAAGAAAAAATGCAGTCATCAAGGGTAGAACTGGGTTTTAAGCTAGCCACAATAACTAATGCGCATTATATGGTAACTTCCAAGTAATTGTTATGTAGCGAAACGCTGGATCACATTCAAGCGCTTTATAATTCGCGTAAAATTAGCTTTATTTTTAACAAGCGAGCAAAGCCGCTGTAAAAAGCCAATGTTATTAACACTTTTGTTAAGTCCTAGTTAATTGCTGTTGGCGTTTTGTCTTTATCGAGCGTGTTATTATTAAATAATATTCAATGAACATAATTTATTAATAAAATGAGGGTATCTGTAATTTTTGGAATGCCGTTCGGTTTAAATGAGTTAAATACTTTAGTGGTGGCACGAAGTCCTAATATAATTAGTTCTGTTAATGAAAAGCTATATTATTCTTAATATGCTATTCGCAGCGAGGAATGCGGCTAGAATAGGCTAAACCGACTCTTCCCGCGGGTTTAGAATGTTTTGATATTAGGGTAGCGACCAAGCTTATTTATCCAGACGTGAAGAAAACTGGTATCGTATAAGCTAATAAGAAATCAAACGCTTATCATAACATAACCTAACATCACGCCTGTAATCCCCGAAAGATTAGGCGGAGGTGTTCCTAAAAAGTACAAACAGTTATCGTTAAGCGAAACTCTAATATAGTCCCTATGCCCCGCCAGAATCGCCGTAAAAAATGCTTTCGTTGCAGTATCCTAATAAAAGCAACAATCAAATTATGAATCATTCCACTTTGCCCCACCGAGCCACCCCACTGGTGGGGCAAAGTGGATTGCCCAAAATTTTGCAGTGGAATCTGCCCCACCAACTCGAATTGGTGGGGCAGGTTTAACTACTCTTAAATGTTGTTGAATCCTTTCCCACCAGGGTTGGCACCTTAGAATAAAAGTACAATTATTTTCTTTGCTTTGTTTCTGCAGTAGAATCAGCCCCACCAAATCGAATTAGTGGGGCAGATTCCACGGCAAAGTTTTAGGCATTCCACTTTGCTCCACCAGTGGAGCGGCTCAGTGAAATGATTCAAAATTATACAAATACCCTACAAATCTGACGACCGAAAAAGATTTGAATTCACATTTTTCCTAATGACGTAGGTATGAGTTGTATGACGCTCATACATCATACAGGACCGCAATGACGGAATTGAAACATGTGACAAATGACGTCATTAGGGAAACTAGTTGTGCTGGTCTAATGACAGTTGTCGCATTTCGTTTATTAATTTTTGCAAAGTCCCAATGTCTGGCACTGACGAATGGTTTGAAACTGATTGAGTTTATATGTAACAACATACAGTTAGCTACTTTGGAGTATGATCTGTTCAAACAGTAACTGATGAAAATGTAAACAAATGATTCAGAAAACGTACCTGTAGATGCCAATTTATAGTGACACTTACAAATTAAATTCTTTGATTTAAATTTTTGCTTCGTCCATACTGATCCCTAGTCCCAACTCGCCCGCTTTTTTATATGCATATTAGCTGTAAGGGTACTGTTTGTCGGAAAAGTGCTACGATGTAGAAAATAAATACTTATCACGTTTAAATGCTCTTGGTCTTCTTGATTTTTTAGCAGGCTTTAATTATTGTACAAACTGCGATTTCTGAGACGATAGTTTAAATTATTTTATATACAGACTGTGATTTTTGATGACTGAATAAAAATAAATACAAACCATACAAGCAATTTTCTTACCATCAGTAGTTTTGCGCCTTCTAGCTATATATTTAGGTAAGTGGTATATATATACGAACTGATCCCTAGATCAGTATGGACGAAGCCAACATTTTTGAATCCTTAAAGCCGAAATACTAATTTTAAATCCACTTAAAAATGTTTTTAATTTTATCAGTTAATAGGTTCAGTTGTATCACCCTCATTTTTGTCGATGATTTTTCAATTACAATTTAATGTCATTCAAACAATATTTTTGGAAAAATTGGTGAAAGATATAGAGTTGAAATTACCTAAATACAGATGTTTGTCGTTCACTTAAGTGAGAGATTACGTACCTGAACAGGATTTGTTTACGCCTCTAGCAGACACTTTTGAAACAGACTATAATAAAACTTATGTGAAATGAAGGAGTAGACGCCCTAACCATTACTTTCTCTTCCCAGTCCTTATTTCATTATGGCTTTTATTCCCTCTTTCGGTGTTAAATTTTAAATCGGTCTACGTCATAGCCAGATTGGACTATCCATTTTGATATGGCAATAGTCCAATAAAAAGACTCACAGGAATTCTAAGCGATCCCTTCTCATCAAGATGGACATTGAAATCAACGATACGAAACATGGCCATCAAAACATCTTAATACTAACTACCCACCTCCAAACATGATGTTTTTACGATAGCTGACTAGCGATTGTCTTTGTGCACTGACAGTCGTGTTGTCAGTTGTTTCACTGACAACCAGTTACATAATAAGCTGGTGTCATTGACAAATGAATCTCGGTCCTATAGGGATGTCTCCACAAGAAATTTCTGGCGAGAATTGAGTTGAAAGATCCAAGAAGTATCGACTTTTAAGTGACGTTAAGTGAGGATTTTGACGGGATTAAGACTTAATTTTCTACTTGCCTCACACACCGAAACTAGCTAACATTAGTTACCAAATTAGTTGTATTTTTAAGTCACAGTAGACACAATTATCGCCACATGAGGCACTGATGTGTCTGGAATATCTTCGAAGTTAAGACCTTCTCAGTTTTTCACTATTTATTGTCTTCAACTGACAAATTTCTTTAAAGGATAGTACAGCCGATTACTACAAGCAGGTGATTTAAGATCATCATCTGCCTAGCCTTTTCCCAACTATGTTGCGGTCGGCTTCCAGTCTAACCGGATGCTGCTGAATACCAGTATTTTACATGGCGCGACTGCCTATCTGACCTCCACAACTCAGTTATTAGGTAATGTGATACTTCTTGGTTGTCAAATTTTCTGACGACCCGTAACTGTCAAAGAACGAATGGCATCCGGAACCAACGGCATAAAGTGCTTTCCGAGACACAGAGGGGACTCGGTATACATAAAAATGATGAAGATGGTCACCCATCCAAGGACTCATGGGTCGATCCGTGCGTCTATGAATACTTAGTCATTAGCCCTTCTTAGATGATTTAAGGTAGGTTACAATAACTACTTAAGTTTTGAGCAGCTCCATTTTCCCAGTGGCAAATCAAGCTAATATGAGACCCACCCTTTCATCAGACCGAACCACCGAAGCACCGAACCACCGTTTCAGGCCGACGAATAGCGTTCACATCAATTCCGCATCTTCAGTAGTCCACGAACATCGTTTAAACTTTTTATTACTCCGCCATGTCATAATGTTGCAATACAGTGAAATGTGTGTTTATTATGAAAACATGAGGCGAAATATTTATTGGCTGAATGATTGAATGACGTTGCCCGCGTACTAAGTTCTACGACGATAGAAAGAAAGGGACGCTAAAAAAATTGTCGATGGTTGCAAATTACGACCGATGTTCAAATTATGTTATAGAGTGTATGATGAGGCAGTAACATATTGTTATGGGCTATTTTAAAAGTCATATTTCAAATTAGTTGTGGTAGCTTTTTGTTGCCATAAGACATTACGAAGCGGCGAGCTCTTTACTATCTGATGATGTCGCATACTACGTTACTATAAAAATATTTTTCTTAAAGCTCTCGAGCAGGATCTGCATTAATTTTTGGTCGACGACTACAAATGTGTCTTCCATAGTAGGCAGGTACCGCTCAATCGATCAACTTAGAGGAATAGCCATCGTTTTGCCAACCAATGACAATTGCAGTATGAGTAGTAAGTCCTTGATAATGGAGTTAGGGTCGACTCTTTGATTTTGATGGTCCCTAGGTACACATTCTTGATTGCTTATGGGCACTAATTAATGTGGTGTAGGTTGTACCTGATCCTGTATCCACATTCAATTAGGAATTCTTCCTTTCTCAGGAAATTTCACGCTGACGGTCGACCCTTAACATGCCCAAGAATCTGGGTCATTTTTTTCCAAAGAATTAGTATGGCCATTCAACGTGGCAATGCTACCGGTCTTCTGGGCACGTTTCCGGAAGACAGCGATCCAGACGAGTTCTTTGACGCCTAAGTGTCCTTTTATTTTTGTATTTATTTGTATAGTCAGTTAGTTAGTCATTTAATTTAGTACCTAGTTTAAATAGTTGGTTATGTTAAATACTGTAAGAGTAAAGGCTCGTGCAGACTAGCGCGACGCGACGGTCGCGTCGCGACACTCGTAGAACAATTTCTATGAAAACTTAATGGAAATTGTTCTACAAGAGTCGTGGCGCGCTGTCGCGTCGCGCTAGTCTGCACTGTCGCGGCTGTTTGAAGAATCCTTTATGTAAATAAGCCAATCAATATTACGAATAGTAAGTTAAGTCATCGCGTCAAAAAAGATCTTAAAGCCACACAACCGAAGCACCATCCTTCTTTGATCCTTTGCTTAAAATCTGTGGAACCACAAATTCAGCATTCCTATTCTCCACAAGAAAGGCAACAACGGAAAACCAATAACAATGTCTCATAGAAACTTCTTCAATTTCATAGAGATTTTAAAAAGACAATTTTCTTGAAAGCTTTTCAGTAAGTTTCCTACTGAACTGGAAACTTAGCGATCCAGTAATTCTATTTGAATAAATCGGGTCGCAATTGAAAAATGTAAAATGGTAACGATGGATAATATCTCAAAGAATTTACCAATGAATGAAATGGAGCTGAAAAGGAAGCAGAATAAGGAGCATATACCAGGTCTACTAAGAATACAAAAATTGGGTACATAATCATTTTAATACATACAATGTGTAACTGAATTTATGCGTATCATGAAAGTAGTTTGTTCAGAATCGTTTAGTGAATTAATTTCTGTCATTTTAAATACACTTTATGTAAAGTACAGTCACACTTCCGCTGTGCAGTTAAAATAAACCAAATGGACGAAGTACCTATGCTAGAACCTTACAAGTGTGTGATGCGTGCATATACATAGATTTGTAATGTAACCAAAATTTTCGCCCACATTCTGTATAACTAATTTAATAAATAAACAATAGTAAAAATGCATTGTATGTATTATGATTTTGGCATAATATTCTAATTGGGACGTTTGGTGGAATTAACGCATAATTCTAGGACATGTTGTATAATATTACATTACATGTCATGACTCATTGCTTACGAAATCCACAGCAATGTTTTCTTGTAAAACTACAAAAAATAAACGAGCACCTGACAGTTTTTGTTCAACTCTGACAAAAACAATTTCTACCTTTAAATATATTCCGTACTACAATCAGCTGTCCCCTCAAAATTAACAACCGGTCCTGCGCATAGTACACAAAAATCGATACAATACGACATCGATCACGAATCGATTGGTCCGATTATCGGTAATTTCGTTACGACCCAAAAACCGGGCCCAAATACCTGCGTTACAACCCGAGTGAATACTTCTATAATGAAATGACAATTACCTACGACAAGCAAGCGGATTCCTTGCGACCTTACGGAACTGGGGACGTACCCTTGATGTGAACTACTATTTGTTCTCGATGATGTATCGTTTTAAATGAGCGAACGATTGTTGATTAGAGAGGACCAGTTAGTGCTATGAAAATTGAATTGATGGGATCTTGTTCTACAGATAATTACTGTTCTTAGCTGTTCATCCCTGCACACTCTCACTGCCACTCGCACTGCTGCTGATGTTAACAATTGGCAAATATAATTTTAATAATAGACCGCCATGTATTAACAAAAATCTCCGCTTCCCTACAGCCTTTCCACCTCTATCTGTCCATAACTGCCAAGGACCAATCTTTATTAAAAGAATCCAGGTCATATAGTGCAGCACGGTTGGCGCAATAGTTAAGCGTTTAACTGCTGCGCTGCGTGTCGCGGGTTCGATTCCCGCACGGAACACATATTTGTGTGACCTACAAGTAGTTATTCCGGGTCTGGCTGTTTGTGTATGTCAGTTTAAATGTTTGTAAACGCACCCACAATACAGGAGAAAGTGGGAGTAACGTTTAAAATAAAATATAAAATAAATCCGTTAGATTAATTAATTTTATCTTATTTTTTTGTTTTAAGGCAAACATGAATGGTAAAATATGGAATTACCTTTGCCCAGCAGTGCGACAGAATAAGTTAATTTTTAAAAATCCTATAAGTCAGAATTAATCATTAATTTGCCAACCGCTAACATCAACAGCTGTTTCGAAGAGCATTAAGATTTGTCTTAATGCTCTTCGAAACAGCTGTTGATGTTAGCGGTTGGCAAATTAATGATTAATTCTGACTTATAGGATTTTTAAAAAACATTTAGAGATCCTGTGCAATGTTTTTGTACTTTGGTACAAAAACATTGCACAGGATCTCTAAATGTTTAAGTTAGATGAAAGAGAGAATCTAAGCGAATCTAAAAATTATTTTATAGACGAGCACAACTGAGTTCTTGGAGAACTATTGCCTGTTGTCACACTCACCGACCATGGCAAGTGGGTTGACGATATTAAAGACCGTTTACGACCAAGTATTTAGCAAGTTATCTTTTACCTTTTGTAATTTTCTTTCGTGGAACCATTACAAGAGTAGGGGCGAGCATTTATCGAACGTTCGATTGTTTTATAAATAAAGGCGACCGCAAAAAATACTATCGATCAATCGTGCGAAAGTCAAGCGATGGGGCCAGATAAAGATATCCCACAGGAATCTCAGCTTTCCAACTGAAGATTTAAGATGTATTTCTCATTGTTATTCAGTT
The DNA here is from genome assembly GCA_949091785.1 of Polymixis lichenea. NCBI lineage: Eukaryota > Metazoa > Arthropoda > Insecta > Lepidoptera > Noctuidae > Polymixis > Polymixis lichenea. The sequence goes on along the minus strand of OX420942.1, from coordinate 21,119,564 downwards.
AAGGGCATTACTCGGCGTATGATGACACAACAGTCAAAATGGAACCTTATTTTCTTAAATGAAGGTTTATTTCTGATTGGTATGCAATGACGTCATATTCGTGCGTCTACGAACGTGAAAGATTTTATACGAGAGCTGTCCAAACATTTTATACTTTCAAATCTGTGCGCTTATCTGTAGTGATGATCTGAAGAGTGTTATCTTTGCCGGATCAGCTCATGGGAGGTTCCTTAGATCTTTATTACATGGGCCCGGTGCGCTCCATCCACACAGTTACATTTTATTAAGTAATAATGAGCGACTATTACAATTCTTTAAATGTTAAGGCACTTCTAATGATGTTATAAAATCGAATTATCGCAATGTTGGCATACATCGAATTGGGATCAAATCGATTGGAAATTATTCGGATTTTGTTAGTCAAGACGTTTCTACAGTTGAGAAACTGGCTTACTCATAGCCTTGTGAAGCACTTCTTCCAACGTAGAATAGCGGAGCAAGGATTTTGATTGACGTGTAGGTTTTACTACAAAGGAAGGTCTGTCATTTATCACTAGGTGATCCGCAGTTATTTATTAATATACCAGTTATGAATAAGAGTTAGGTACAGTATGTAAAGGCTTTTCTTTTCGAAAAGCTTAGATGATTTCAAAGAATCGATCATCTTGCTAACTCGAGGCTAAGATCATCTTGCTAAGGTTACTTCGATGATTTTACTAACCGTGGAGACTGTCGATATCTTCTCAAGGAAATTCTACTATTATGAGCGATATTCTCATGTCTTGTCCAGCATGTCTGCACACTACAGGAGTTGATAGACTCTGCTGAAAGTGCCAAGCTCGTAGCTAAGTTCTGGGCTGGCACTAACAAGAAGAACGATATTTCTAGAATGGACAAGGTTCAGTCCCTGTCAGTGTAAATACTAACGTGGTTTTTACAGCCGATTTGAGTCCTGGGCAGGACAATTATAGGAGACGTTACATTGTGTGATGTAAGTTACCTTCATTTTCAGACATCATGGTCAGCTGTGGACAACATTTTCCAAAACCAAGGGTTTCTTTTTCTGCAGTAGTACCAACTGGCCAAGACCCTAAATAACTCCCAATGCCACTTAAACATAGGCTTTATCATTAATCAAAGATAAAATGCATAAAGATCGAATCAGCGGTCATAAGCTTTTTAATAGGCAGTTAAATTGTTTGCAAACCTGCGCTAATGAGAGCGGTCATAACAATAAAGCATGAAGTAGATGCTTTTTTTTGCTTTTATTTCCAAACAATACGGTCATTTGTACTACAAATAAGTATTGCTGTGTTTTTTATCTCGTTATTAAATCTTTAGCGTAGTTTTAAGTCGCAAGTGAATTAAAAACATTTCATTTATTTAACAGTTTGTTTAACTACTTGTTTTACATCATCATCAGCTGAATGAGGGAGGCGGCGCACGTGAGGGAGAGGCAGTACATGCGCCCTCACGGCCGTAGCCTTCGCAGGAGACGCCCTGGGCGTCGGGAATCCCAGTCTGATACCCGGCCACCGTAGGCGCGGGCTTGCGGACGGCGAGTAATGGGTAGCTCGCTGTCCGGTAAGAACCAAGCCAGGGTCGACGGCGCGTTGCGTTCCACGCGCGCCTCAAAGAGATGTCAGCAACAACTGTTGGGGCCCGCAAGGGCCGATGCCTGCCCGGGATGCGGGTTGTTCGAAAGAGATACCGCGGCGCCTGGCATACAGGCAACTGATCCCTCAGTTGCCTGTGTTCCCACACGGGTAGGTTTTAGTCAGTAAAAGTCTGACACGCCCTCCTGCTCCACCCAGAGCGGGAGAAGTCATTTGATGATTTCCCACCCAAAAAATATTATCAGCTGCCTAGCCTTCTCCAAACTATGTATGGGTCGGGTGCTAGACTAACTGGATGCACCTGAATACCAGTATTTTACATGGACCGACTTTCCATGACACCTCCACAATCCAGTTACTGAGTAATACGATAACCCCTTGGCAAGAGTGGTTGTCAGACTACCTACTTGTTTTACAATTAGCATGGAATTTAGCAAAAGGTAATACATATTGTACAGAAGAATCTTCAAATTACTCCTTAGCAGTTTAGTAAAGATGATATAAGGAAAGGGAAAATCTGTGACTAACACTGAATAGAAACTATAAAAATGTAAATATCACCATTGCGACAGGCCGAGACGAAGATGGCGGGAAGAGCTTGACTCTTTCCGAAAGGACAGGCCAGCACTAGCAAACGACAGAATTGTATAGAAAATGGAGAGGGAGGCCTGCCTTGCAGTGAGACAATACAAGCTAGTTAGATAGATTAGATTAGATTCAGAGAGACGACAAATGTATTCAAGGAGGAACTTAACAAATATGTTTGTCGCCCGTATACAGGGCAAATTTTGTGTTGAGCTTTCATGGCACTTAATTAAAGATTGAGGGATTTGTTCTTTTCAGTAACTTCTTCCTATGAAACTCCCTTCAAAACCCTACAGTGTGAGCACCGCCCTGCTCCACAACTGCTCATATTTTGATTCCCCTTCAAATTATGCTACTGTGTCCATTGCTCACTTTATCCCGATACGTCAACGGCATGACATGTTTATTGGTGACGGACGGGTGATGGCCAAGATGGCCGATCGCAGATAAGATTATATTCAGAGATTCAGAGCATTTCGGCGAAAACCTGATGAAGGATCATAAATAATTTGATTGTGCCGGATAAATATGGATTTTGTAGAATTATGGGGAAGGGAAGGGACCGCAATTGATCTGTTTTATGTTAATAGACTAGATAGAGTACGCTTTAGTAAAGTTGATCGTTCATTGTATGACTTGTGAGTATTTCAAATCCATTCTTTGGCTATTTTGTCGAGAAACTGTTGGTACTCTCATGATTTATAGGGGTTGTGGAATCAAACAACATTAAAATTATTACAATTATTCCAAGCGTTCTTGTTTACATATACGCGACTATAATTTCACTGGTTTTTCCAAACAAAACCTAATAAGAACAAATAATTTGAAAGCGCATTCTAAAGGAGATCAGCCATATTGTTCCCAAAATCCAAAGTGCAGCGAAATAAAATGTATTACCCTGGTCGGGAACAGCGCTAAAGTTGTCGTAGACGCAATGTGGATGAGAGTAGGCAGTGAAGAGCAGCTTCATGTCAAAGAAGCAATGGCACCAGGTGGCGTTAATTCAATTAATGACGCCTATTAGACAAGATTTTAAAAGGCTCGTCCATTATACCTAAACACCTGGATACAGCACCTTACTAGAAACTGGAAACGCGTAAAAAATAAACAAAACGACGAGAGAATAAAGCTAATAACCCCACAAATTAATTGCGTATATTCTCACTGTTTAACACAATATATATGGCCAAAACAACCTTAGTATGGCCATACAAGCTTTTCTAACGACTGAATGAATCTTTTATTGTCGTGGCAGCATGTTTACATAGTGAAAAGAGGGTTAACGTCCAAACGCCGCCGTGTGCAAAAGCCAGTGATGTAAGCATGACTCAAACAGTCGACACAAATACCCTTTTCAGAAACTTAACGGTGAAATGTATCAAGAAGTACGAAAAAGTCCAAGCTATCATAAAGTTAAGTTAATCATTATTTATTGTTGTATTAATGATGTATATGACAAATGTCTAAAGCTGTGTATATGGCGTGTTAGCGAAATTGTTAGAACAACAATATTTGTAGCGCGGCACCTTTTTGTGTCGCCCACAGCAAGCAGGCGGCATCAAGGATTGTCGGTCCAAGTTACGAGAGATTGGGGCAATAGGTAATGGCTGAATTGGTAAGTAATAGAAATATGATAAGTGGTTCTGGGTTGAACCATTATCTACCTAGTCTTTTCCAACTAATTTGGGGTCGGGTTCTAGTTTTTTGCAGCTGAGTATTTTACTGCCTATCTCAACTCCACAATCCTATGCAATTAATTTGGCTAAAATAGTAAAAACTATTTCGATATTTCATAAATGAAGGAAGTATTGCTGGAAATTTTGATACCTACTATATGTTTTTGTAAAACTTGCGACGTGGTTAATTGACTTTCTGATTAGGTACATTTAAATATCTTAGACATTCCATTAATTTACCAAGCTTTTTATTAATTAACTCGGAATCTTTTCGGATTGAACCGCATCGCGAAATATGCAGGCTAAGATCGCGGAATGAAATTGACGCTTACAGGCGGGTATGGTCAAGTTTAGCGCAGGCTCGAGTTAAGTGGAAAAAGGAAACGGAGCCCTTTGCCCTGCTGTGGGTCAATACAGACTGATTGTTAATTTTTATTTTGGTACATACAAAATAACTCAGCTCAACAAAAACTGCAACAATATCTCAGAAGTTACACTTACGGATTAGCTCGGCATCAGATTATTACCCAGTTCATCAGTTCCATATGAAACTAACCTTACTCAACGTATTTACCTAATTCTCAATTAACACCAACTGACTTAACAATTACATCACCGCCAACCTCTTTCGCGGGAGACGCCCTGGGCGTCGGGAATCCCAGGCTGATTCCCGGCCACCGTAGGCGCGGGCTTGCGGATGGCGAGTAATGGGGAGCTCGCTGTCCGGTAAGGACCAAGCCTGGGTTGACGGCGCGTTGTGTTCCAAGCGCGTCTCAAAGAGATGTCAGCAGCAACTGATGGGGCCCGCAAGGGCCGATGCCTGCCAGGGTTGCGAATTGTTCGAAAGAGATACCGCGGCCCCTGGCACACAGGCAACAGAGGGAACACGGGTGGGTTTTAGTCAGTAAAAGTCTGACACGCCTTCCCGCTCCATCCAGAGCGGGATAAGTTATTTGATGATTTCCCACACAAAAAAAAAAACCGCCAACCTCTAACGTAAATCGCCACCACTCATAACCTGTACCAACTAAATGAACAGTCAATTAAGTGTATCGCCTACGCCAAATCCGCGACATGACGATCGATACATTCTACAATATTCATTATAAATTGCGTTATATGTCAGCCAATACCTACACGGTTACAAAGGTCGGTGAACATTATATATCTATGTTTTTTTGGTATTTTCCACGTGGCATAACATCTGATTCTGAATACAAGGTTGAATTGGGTCAATGTCAATCTGTGTGTTGATAGCGTAGGTCTGACTATGTTTTGTAAGGCTGCTTGCATTAAGTTACAAGCACTTGAGTAAATTCCCCAGACATTCGGAACTATTCGGAACGGATCGGTACATATCGGTGTGGGAAAAATAGTTTCAGACTTTCAGTATATAATGAATCTTCAGGATTATTCCTAACCTGACCCGAAATCCTAACCCGGTCGCGGGTTTGGTTAGGAACTTGAAAAAAAATCATAATATTTGTTCCGAACGTAACCTTCTTCCTAACCCGACCCGACGTATCATTCCTATCATAACCCGAATTGCGATATAGATAGGTATTCACCTCTCCTCTTTCTTAAAATAAAAAAAAAACCTAACCTAACCCGCGACCGGGTGACGATTTCGGGTCGGGTTAGGAATAATCCTTTTTTTCATCCAGTCTGACCGGATGCAGCTAAATACCTGTATACCTACCTATTTGACCTCTATTAACCAGTTACTGGGTAGCACGACACCCCTTGGTAAGACTGGTTGTCAAAGTATTGGGATTCGACTACTCTTAACGACCGCCAAGAATATACGAATGGCAAGAGGACCAACCGTGACAGCAGGCTTAGCACAAGAACCGTAGACAAGCGTTTTGTCGTCGAAAGAGTAGACAGAAATGAAGTTTCCGTATAGACTGTTGACAGGTTTTCACCGAGAAATGTAGACTAGCAATTTCTACAATACAGAGCATCATGCTATGCCTGCTGGTGTACCATAACCTTCGATCAATCCATGCGGCTATCATAATTTAGCCACGAGTCCCCCTAATTTATACACCGTGACATTTTAGTCGTCTTACAAAGGTGTATCCAACATAAAATACCAACAGGCGCGATTAAAAAATTGTTACCATTAATTAACACAATAGGTATTAAGAAAAATAAATAATGCTTTAGAATTATGAAACACCCTCCCTGTTAATAATGTTTACGTATCAAACGGTAGAAGATTTCTACCTACCTACCATAATACCATTGCATTTCATCATTCATTCCATCCCCATAACAGGGTGTTCAAAACATCTACATCATGCGTCTTAGTGAAAGATATTTTTTATTTTATTATTATTCATATGTCCAAAAATATTTTTTTTTAATTTATAAACAGTAATAAGTAGTAATTGGATACATGACGACTAAAATGTCACGGTGTACCTATATTCATACTTTCTGTATGCGCTCGCACATAAAGAAACAGGTCTAAACTTGTCGGTGCCGACTAAACTTTGTTGTGACAAAGTGGCACTCGTGGGTTGATCTGTACCATAAGGACCAGAGACCTATATCTTTGATCATAGTTATTACCTAGCGAAGTTATTAACTTGGTGTCCTCTGGTAGGTACTGGTTCCTGTGTGCCATGCTCCTCGTTATTGAGACGCTGATGAAAAATGGCCAGTTTACTTAGAAATACGGGAAAGAAGGAGAGAAAAATAAGGTTTTTTATGCAGAAACACGTGCATTCAAAAATGTCGGTAAAGGACGATGCGCTAGGAAAATTTGAACTTCGCTTCTTTAACTCGAATAATAAAGAAAAAAAAAGAGATTTACTAAAGGCACAGAAAAGAAATAGTCAGCCGCTGCACGTCGTGACTATGACAAGAAGGCGTCTACTTTGCACGGTGCTGCTCTATGGAACTCACAGCACAGCGCTGTTTGTCAGTGATTCACCCGAAAATTACGTACGGAACCTTTGGTCTGTCACCGAGCTATAGAGCGCATTTGAAGCATTTTCCATGATTCTTTAAGGTCTCAACCCTACATGGTTGAAGTAAGTAAACATGCATCAGATTTTACTGGTTCGTTTTGTATGTTTCTTCTCGATCCCACTGTATATTTTTCAGTAATATTAATAACGATAACTCTAACTCAAAGCATTTATTTCAATTAAACCATTTACAGGCACTTTTAAATTGTCAAAAAGTCGATCAGTTGGAAAGTTGAAGCTAGTTGCCCATTCCAAAACGTAGATCTCTATGGAGAAGAACGGGCAAGAAACGAAATGTTTTATCATTGACATTATTTCTTGATTACCTCTTATAAAGTCCTCAGAACAATAAGCTCGACAAAAACTCTTTGGCCCTTACAGAGTATGAAAATAAGTCCCCGTTAAAAAAGTTGTTTTCGATAGCATCTCGTGACAATATCACGTGATGGAAACCATAAGCAAAAATTATCGATAGTAATCAATAACTTTCCACTACAAAAAAGTGCGCTTAACGTATTGATGAAAGCTCTTTTGGCCGACGCCAGCCCAATGTATCCTACCAAGCCCCAAAATGTATCCTTAAAAAGATGGTAGTAAGAATCAAAGTCCTCTAACAGGACATGAACAATAAAAGAGCGAACATTGTCCAAATTAAATGTCAAAAATGAATGAAAAAATGTAATCATCCCGTCAAAGTCCACACTGAAACGATAATCGTTTACAATAAAAATGCCTTCAACACTTACAAAGCCTGACTATATATTAAACCAACATATACACACATATTTAAACATTCATCCAGCGAATAGTGCATACATTTATGCAGATAGAATCGATTCCCTTACCGATATTCCTATTAGAGGTAATCTAAAAAATAAAAATAATTCGTTCTTTGAGATGTCAATGAGTGAGGAATAGTAATTACCAATAACGGTAATTTTTCGCATTATTTCTTATTCTTGTCCGTATTAGGGTAAATGGGGTCATAATGACGCAATTACATTTAACGACAAATGTAGAGAAGTTTTTATTATGACAGAGTGGGGAATACTTTTGTTCGGTCGAGGAATGTAGATATTTATAATATACGGTAATTGTACTAGTCGATAATAATCAATAAATAATTTAGAAACCTGCTTATTTCAGAAATTGTATCTTGACATTACTGCCATTATTATTCTCAAAGAAAGAGAAACGTTTAATAACCTAGTTTTAATTAACTATACGAATAACTAGAACATTCTCCAGCAACTATCTCACATCTACAATAATCTTTATACCGATCAATTTTATCTAAAGTATCGTCATTAATCAACAAGCTCCGAATTGTTCTCGCAATTTGTTTGACATTTTGACAACAATTAATAGGCTACTTCCCATTTGGTAAACTTCCCATTTCGTAAACCTCAAACTGTACCTACTAAAAAGTTGCGTTTGGTAAACATTTCGTTACTTCATACATTTAATCCCATTTGGTAAACTTTGTTAGTATTGTTATTTTTGTACGGTACAGTCAGTGTCAAATTAGTATTAAATTAGAGATGTATATATTTTTAAATGCTTCAGTCTTGAGATAGTATCTCGACCATCAAAAAGAATGGCTGATCAAGAAGAAGTAAAAAAAACGTATTAAAGTCTGTAAAAATACCACGATGCTACTAAAAATACCACGTGCTTTTCCCGCAAAAGAAGCACCGAGCGGGTTCTCAGGTAGGGATTTATTGTCCTTACCATCGTTTTAAACAAAAGGTGTGAATGAGATAGACATAAGTAAGTATACGTAAATTATATCTATTACCGGGTTTAACTTATCAGTTCACTCGTTTTATGCATAGTGCAAGGTCGTTGCAATGTCGGGTGAGGGATCTTCTAGTGGTGCAGTGAATTTAAAAATTATTAATAGTACACGAGGCGGTGAAATTTTATTACGCGCTGGGCATCAATATTATAAACAGAAAAATAATAAGGACTCAAGTTGGTGGCGCTGTGTTAATAGAAAAGATGGATGTTCAGCAAGTGTAACTTTGAATTCAAATCGAAGCCATGTATTAAGAGAAAATGCTCACTGCAGTTCTTGTATTCCGAATTTTGAAAAAAATGAAGTGAAAGTAGCCATCGAAAAATGTAAACAAACTATATGTGAAGATCTGAAGCCGATTCCAGCTACATACAGGAAATGTACTAAAAATCTGAAAGATAATGGTTATGAAATTATTAAAGAATTACCAAATTTTGACAAAGTTAAAAGCAGTTTGTATAGACACAGAAATAGACAACTAGGAATCACAAAATCTCAGCACTCTAACTCTACAGAAATCGTGATTCCTGACCGTTTTAAAGACAATTTATTGTTTGATGAGATTGACGGTGAAAATAGAATGATTGTGTTTGGTTCAAAGAGTGCAATTGCACATTTAAATGACGTCCGTCACTACTTTGCGGACGGAACGTTCAAATGTTGTGCAAAGCCGTTTCTTCAACTATACGTTGTACACGGAGACATAGGAAGTACAGAAACTGGGACAAATATTGTACCATTTTTTTATGCAGTGTTGACAAACAAAGAAGAAACTACATATGAAAGACTGTTTTACAAACTAAAATTTCATTTACCAGAGTGGACAGCCGATATTATTACCTTGGATTTCGAAAAAGCTCCAATAAATGCAATTAAAAAGACATTTCCAAACATAATTGTTAAGGGGTGTTTTGTTCACTTTGGCAGAGCGCTATTAAGAAAGGCAAAATCTCTTGGCTTATTACAACATGAAGAATCTCACTATCACGTCAAACTATGTATGGCTCTGGCACATTTACCAAAAGAAGACATAAACGATGGATGGCTATACGTTATGAGTCAAAGGTAAATTAATTTTGCAGTATTGAAATGAACGCGTTTAGTTCTGGATATTTCTTCTACCGCCATTTTCTACAGCCATTTTTATGCGTTAGAAACTAGGTAATATATGGTTTTTCGTATCATAATCTTCAACGAATTAATTCTGTTACAGTTTTGAAGAAAAAGCTATAACTGAATTCAATGATTACTTTGTGGATCAGTGGTTGGAAAATGAAGATATGATGAATATTTGGTGCTGCTACGCACAAAGACACCGCACTACAAACCTCATGGAATCTTGGAATTGGAGTTTCAATAGTGAAATTGGAAAAAGGCCATCAATTCTTTTATTTTTCGAAACGATATCAGGCAATATTAAACATTATGAAAATCTTCTGAAAAGGTACATATTTTTGTTTCAATGACCTGTATTTTTAGGCGACACATATGATAAAAATTATACATTATTTACTTTAATTAATCATAACAATTTTTTACAGCTTTTATAATAATGGAGAAAGTATATCAAAACGAAGAAAAAAATCTATCCAAAATGATATACGAATTAACAATATTCTCGGCGATTACAAAAGTGGAAAAATATCATTGGAAAATTGTTTGAACGAATTATCAAGAATTGCTTGTATCACTTTATAATTTATTTATTGATTTTTAACTTTGTAGTGTAGGTAGTAAATTTTTTATGTTAATATTCCAAATCTGTGATTATATTTTATAGTTGATTTTGTGTGTAATTTTTAATGTTAATGTACCAAATCTGTGATTATTATTTGTTTTTATATTTAAAAGTTGATTTTGCATGTATTTTTTATGTTATTGTACCAAATCTGTGATTATTATTTGTTTTTATATTTAAAAGTTGATTTTGCATGTATTTTTTATGTTATTGTACCAAATCTGTGATTATTATTTGTTTTTATATTTAAAAGTTGATTTTGCATGTATTTTTTATGTTATTGTACCAAATCTGTGACTGTTTATTTTTATATTTTATAAGTAGTTGATTTCGTATGTATTTTTTTATGTTAATGTACATTAACATAAAAAGATAGTACCAAATCTGTGATTATTGTTTTTTTATATAAGTTGATTTCGCATCTAGATTGACTTATGTTATTAAAAAAATAAAACTTGTCATCGAAATAGTCAAATCGAACTGTGATTTTTCTTAAATTTTTTGAAAGTTATTTGTACACCCCACTTTTTATTTCTGTTTTTAAATATCAATATGTGTAAATGGCATACGTACACATAATCCGACTATTGTACCTGTGATTAAAAATATTTAACAAAATAAATGACAATGTTATCATTAGTTTCGTTTTTCTTTTTTTACTTGACTGTACCCATTTCATCTGAAAGTTTACCAAATGGGATATAACACAAAAAAATATTGAAATGTTTTCGAAATGGGACTAAATGTATGAAATGTATAATGTTTACCAAACGCAACTTTTTAGTAGGTACAGTTTGAGGTTTACGAAATGGGAAGTTTACCAAATGGGAAGTAGCCAATTAATATCGATATAATCGGAACAACAACAATCAATTAAATCTTATCGCAGTAGACGCTTGCTAGTATTTTTATCTAGACATTTTTAACAACAATTAATATCGATATAATCGGATCAACAATCGATATAGTCTTAGGCACGCACTAGTTATAGCCAGAGGCTTCTGTTAACGGTCCTATACGTCATAGTGACAGGTTGATGAAGTACATATAAACACACAAAATGATGGCTGATGGACGAAGCTGTAATTGTTTATGGTGCACGACGAAGCCATTTTTAAGAATACATTCATCACCTTCATCATCTTTTAATCGGGACAGGAAACAACGTCGGTATATCTATATCAAAAACAAATTCACATTTGTTCAAACTAGACTGAGAGACAGCACTATTTCAACGTCAAAACTACATAAGACAGTCCCCAAAACGCCTGCCCTTCACCACTTCCTACTGCTTTAGCTTCCTCAGCAGAATATCGAAAGGAATGGGTATGTGAACCCATATGTTTGAGTACAAACAGCATGCTCTTCTGTGGAACGGAACCTAAGTTCAAAACGGCTATATTAATTGGACACTTCTCGAAGATACGACGTACCTACAGGAACAGTTTCAAAAGCGTATCAACTCGGGTAAATCGACCATTAGTGCAACCATCTAACTTATATTTGGTTCCGTAACTTTTGGCACTTTGATACGACTTTCCTAAGTTGTAAATGGAGTGGAGTGTAAATACTTCTAGTTTTAAAACTTTCCTTGAAGATCATAATCCTTCTGCCCACCAACCAATTTATTTGTTAAACTAGCTGTGCCCGAGACTTCGCCCGCGTGGACGTTGTAAATTATCCCATGAGAAAAGGTAGCAAGGTAGTTCTTATCACACCAGCTGTCTGCCAGTGAAAGTCCCCTCAAAATCGACTTCGACGATTAGCTGAAACAAATCTGTTTCAGCTAATCGTCGAAGTCGAAAAAAACAATTCTGCCAATCGGCAGAATTGTTTTTTTTGTTTTATGTACATACGTTCATAAGCATTTAGTAAACAGCTGTAATTTTGACATTACAAACCACTCCGTGTTAAAAAAGACGACTATAATTTTATTATTTCTATGTATAGAAGATGTCATTTATATCACCACCATCATGGGGTCACTTTGGGCACGCCACGATTGCGGCGGTAAGTCCCCTCTTTGAGTAGGGGATTCAGAGGTGCCACTGCGTCCTCACCTTCCGCCTGACGCAGGTCCTCACCAGACACGGGTGTTTCGGGGAGTTCCTGTTTCGAGTAAGGCGGGAGGAAACGCCCGGGTGTTTCCACTGCGAAGATCGCCCTGAGGACACGGTGGAGCATACGGTGGAGGTCTGCCCGGCTTGGGCGGAGCACCGCCGTGTCCTCATGGAAGCGATCGGCGGCGGCGATCTCTCGCGTCCGGACCTGGTCCAGGTCATGGTACGGAACGAGAGTGCATGGGTTGCCGTCACCTCTTTCTGCGAAGCAGTAATGTTCGCGAAGGGGGAGACGGCGCACGCGAAGGAGAGGCAGTATATGCGCCCTCACGCCTTAGTCGCCGCAGGAAACGCCTTGGGAGTCAGGAATCCCAGGCTGATTCCCGGCCACCGTAGTAATGGGTAGCTCGCTGTCCGGCAAGGACCAAGCCCTGGTCGACGGCGCGTTGTATTCCACGCGCGCCTCAACGAGATGTCAGCACCAACTGGTAGGTCTGCAAGGGACGATGCTTGCCAGGGGTGCGGGTTGTTCGAAAGAGATACCGTGGCCCCTGGCAAAATTTTTCGAAGGTTATACAAAAACAATCTGTTTCTTACATTTTGACCACGTAGGTACACACTCTCATGTATTTCGCACTTTGTACTTTGCTTTGTTTTATCGCACTTCGCACTTAGCTTTGTTTATTTTTGCTTTTGCTTTTTTGTTGAAAATACGAAACAGCAGATTTTTTTTATGATCACCGACGAAAACTGTATATACTCGCTATAGGTTGACAGGTCATATGAATTACTTCATATCATTGTTTATTTAACTTGACTGCATAAACCATTTGTTTTTTATTTTTATCAATTACATTTTCATTTATTGTGAAATGTTAATTATATGCTATTATTGTGTATAATCAAATTCTTCTAACATGACAGCTGTGCTGCTGGGGAGTTTGTTGCGCCACTTCTTCTTCCCAGCTAAAGCACTAGGAAGTGGTGAAGGGCGGGCGTTTTGGGGTCTTATGTAATTTTGACGTTCAAAAAGTGCTGACTCTCAGCCTAGTTTGAATAAATGAATTTTGATTTTGATAGGGGCTAGACTCGTGTGCTGAAATCATGATTACAGTTTGCGCGTCGATGTCCCCACCCTGCATTCTCGTTCCTTCACTACAAGATAACATCGCTAAAATCTCCCATATTTTATAAAAACGTGTTGAAACTAATTTGCATGATTCAATCAACGCTTGCAGAAAAGTCGGGTAGCTTCGTGAAATTGATGGGATACCACGAATCGCACCTAAAAGCACCATTTTTTGGGCAAGACTTCCGTGTTAAAAGATGCGTTTGCGACACGTAATAAATTGTGAAGGACAAGAACCTTTTATATTCATTTAGATTTTATTAAGTGATTGTGGAATTAAAATTAGAATTATTTTTTTGATGTGCCTCTTTCTGAATAGGCTTCAAAAGGTTTTTGAGTCCTGTAAGTATCCTACTAATATGTGAAAGTTTGTATGTTTAGGTGTTTGATTGTTTGTTACTCAATCATTCAAAAAAAAAAAAAAAAAAAAAAAAAAAAAAAAAAAAAAAAAAAAAAAAAAATTATTTCACATAAACCTGCAAGGGCACTTATGAAACGTCAGAAGCTAGGTGCACGGTTCCAATTTGTCGCTTCCTATGGAGAAGAGCCGGCAAGAAACTCCAAGCAAGAAGTCAGCCAAGAAGCAAGTCTGCTGACTTCACGTTCAGCATCAGCTGAACAGATTTGAATGAAATATGGCACACAGATTATAACCTGGACAGACACAGGAACTGTTTATCCTGATGGTACATCCACCTGAGATAATTGTCGACTTCCACGCGAACGAAGCTGTGGTCAAAAACTAGTCAAATAATAAAGTTGATAAAGGAGTTGCAAAAAAAGCTTAGTTTTGAAGTTAAACCCAATTTAAAAGATATTAGGTGCATTTTTCACCATCAACATATAACCTTCCACGCGCAGATACATACACACACACATCCTTACATATACACGGTTATTATGTCAGGATGGTATGTGCATTAATTTTCTAACGAGACTGCCTTATTCTTCCTAGATTTTTTTAAGACATCTCCTTATAAACGAATCCAATCTTAGCTTCCATCTCAGGACAATCTTCCCCAAACCAGCGGCGCAAGCTATAAAACTCAACTACAACGTTGCGGGTTCAACAACGGCTGACCCGCAATTTTAATCAGTCGATACCGATGATCGACGATTATTGTGTTAAATTCGATACATCGAGAATGATGGGAGTCCCCGTGAGCTGTACCTCTATTTATTGAACCTGATAGGTAAATTGATGTGAAATATCTCGGTTGTTACAGGTATCGAGTTGGTTTGAATGTTGGAGCTTTAAGGAGGCCAATATTGTAGAATTATTGAGCAAAGGTATATCAATTCAAACTGTCCGTTTTCATACTAATCTGCCCCAAGACAAAACAAGGTTTTTATTTCGAAGAGGTTTAAACTAGGGATGCCTCGATACGCCTTTTTTCCGATACGATAACGACACCGATTCTCTTATAAAAATATCGGCGATACCGATACCGATTCCCATACGCTTATTAATTTCAAAAATGAAGGTAAAATAATAAAACACAACTCAGGTTATTTTTAATTGATATAAAAATAATAAATGACAGGACAAACTAAATAAAACGAGTTATAACCATAGACAGGTTGAGATTAGTTAATAGTTTAATAATTAGCATAGTTAGTTCGTGCCTCGTTTGCAACGAAATAGACGAGACAACACCCTATTTGAAAAGTATCGTTTAATCGGCCATAAAAATATCGCCGATGCCGATATAGGTATCGGCAAACTTCGAGTATCACCGATATATCGGCATCGGTATCAGTATCGGATGCATCCCTAGTTTAAACCACCAACCCAGTTTTCTGCATTAAGAACCCAATATGCATAGAAATGCAGTTATTTTTACTAAACTGACCAAGTTGCCATTGTTTTATTCCAAATCAAAATAAAGTTGAAAATGAAAAACAAACTGGCTCAGAGTTTTAGGCTAAAACTAAAGCTAGATCGCATTTTGTAATAAGACGGTAGAGGTCTAGTTTTTAATAAAGATTCATTCGTAGACTCGGTTTGCCTGGACTTATGTGTGAGCCCTCGCATGTTCCTCTGATTGCTAACGTGGTTGCTGAGTGTCAGTGCAAACGGATTCAACTCCATAGGGGTTTTTTATGTAACTTTTACATATCAAGCCTATACTCTCCGCCTAGCACCTTTAAAAAGCCATTCGTCTAAGAAACGAGTTATAAATTGTTATGAAGCCATGAATTAGCATGATGCCATTATTTATCAAAATGCATATTTTTAATTCACGTGGCTTCAGGCACAAGTCTCATGGTATCTTATCTTATAGTACTTAGACCTCTGGCTATCTCGTAAGAACGTTTCATAATAAATGGCTAAGCACTTTTCTGGTCTTAAAACTTAATTTCTTAATAGATATTAATAGTTGCTTGGAGCAGTATTGACGAAAAGATAGGACTAATACCTTTAATGGTGTACAGGTGATAGTTTTATCAGAACAAATTAAGGTAATGTTTGTAAATGGAGAAGACCAAGCCGTGAAACGGACCCCCAGGTGTCGTAGATGGTGAAAATTTTAGGTACAGAAGGTTTAAACGTTGACAGTTAAAAATGATGTTGGATTACTTCAGGCTCTATGTTTTACTCCATCAATCGAATCTCATCAAAAGATCATAAAGTTCTATCTAATGTAATCTAACTAGCCTGATTTTTTCAGGACAAAGATCTGGTTCTCCTTTTTCCACCCTATTCCGTCTTTTGCTAGTACTGGCCAGTCCTTTCGGTAGGAGTCAAGCTCCTCTCGCCATCTTCGTCTCGGCCTGCTGCGATGGCGTCGTTTAGTGGGACCCAATCGGTGGCTCTTTAAGCCCATTTGTCATCTGACATGCAGCTGACATGTCCGGCCCAGTGCCACTTAAGCTGAGCGGCATTCTCGGATCTTGGTTTAGTCGCGCAGTGTTGTGTGCCTTACACGGTCCGAAATACGAACCCCCTGGATTCTGCGTTCCATGGCTCGCTGGCAAACCTCGAGCTTGGACCTCTGCTGAAGTGGGTACTATATGTATATTGTTTACTATCGACACCAACAGTCTTCCAATTTATTTCTGTGTAGAAAAAAGATCGACTAACGGAAAAGCTTTTGATTTGGTATTTATGAATAATTTCCCACTTCTTCCACTAGATCTACATAACGGCACTATCTATCTTTCTCTCAAAGAAATCCACACCTAAAAGAGCTAAAACCCCATCCAACAGACGAAAGACCATCTGCAAAAAAAGAGTCTCGTATAAAAGAATTCCGTGTACATTTTTATTACGCGTCGCCATGCAGCAGTCCGTCAATCTTATCGACGACGGCCCTCGAATTAACGCCCGAATATTATCATCAAACAAATTGTTTTGCAGTGTTCCTGGTAACACCGAAATTGTTAAGTGCTTACTTTTAGCTTATTTTGCATATAAAACGCGTCGCCTGCGCTGTATAATTTTGGCTATAAATCTTTGGGTATTGACTTTTGATTGCGATGGTGGTTTCTATGGCAACGTAGGATTTTTGTTTTCAACGTCATTGTTCAGAAAATTTAAGCTTTATTGGTTACCTAAGAAAGTGGTGAACACTCACAATAATGGCTGTCCGAATACCTACAGAGCGTGTTTACCATCATAATGTCAAATACTCGTGAAAATGTCAGAAATTTTCATGCCGGCCATTATATTATGACGGAACCATTTACCTAGGCAACCAAAGCTTTTATCAAATAAATGCATTCCTCTCTGAACCGTAGTAAGTTGTTGGTTTTTTTTTACGCACTTCAAAAAAGGAAGAGATTATTGATGGTTATTATCATGTTACTATGCCTTTGTGTTTCTGTGTTCCAAAAAAAATATTTGTGTACATATGTATCTTTCAAAAGTAGGTTACCCGTGGCAAGTATGTCCGATGCAATGACATCACAAGGATCTGGCTGCAGCGCTCACCTTTGAACTAATAATATTGACTGCGATCACCAATCTCTGTTCCAACACTCGGAACCGTTTTTCTGCTGTTAATGGAAGGAAGATTTCAGGAATGTTCATTTTATTTTGCTCAACATACGTCAGAAATATCAGAGGTATGTTTCTCAAGTTTCATGAAACATGTAAACAAATGCCTAGAATTAATAAATTCAGTACCTCAAAATAGTTTCAAGACCCACTCAATCTCTTTTCTACCAAATTCCCTGACCTTTCCAACGTCCCACCGACCTAATGACACCGTCCCAACAACCATACAACCGCTACAATCAAATTTATCGCGAAACCCGACATAATCCCTTCCCATTAAAACATAATTTCCCATATTTATGTCACCATCGAAAATCCAATTTCTTACTAAATACGTTTTAACATGTGAATTGATGTCCAACGTTTTAATTTCACTGGATTATGTCAGCGGCTTAATGAAACTACGGACTTAATGTGGTAATTATTGAAAATCTTCCCTTTACGATCAACTCGTTTTGGTTATTCCGTTCGAGTTAAAATCTTATTTTGCTCGACCCACTAACGTCTGGGCATGAGTCTTGTGATTTAAAAATAATTGACCTTAATTTTTTTGTAATTGAATCGGTGTTTTGTTTTCGTGGATCTGGAAGTATATCGTAAAACGTTGGAGTGATCCCAATGGTTAATGTTCCAAGGAGACCCGGCCTTAGGATCTTATGTCATCGAAGATTTAGCCATAATTCTTCAGAATAGTACTTATTCTACTTAACCACTGGACTGTGCAAGCCATACAGACGTAGAAACTGTTAGATGTAGATCTACGTGATAGTGCCTGAATGTCTAACGATGAATTAGTAGTCTTCAATTTAGGGTAACTACTCTAAAGAATGCAATTAGTAGCTCCTTGAATAGGGATTTCAAAAGCTTTGTCTTGCATCAAATTACTCTTTTAAGTTGTTGGAATCTTTCGTTTAAAGTAAGCGTTAAGCTAAGTTTAAACTAGAGTTTCTAACCACGAGATTTTTTTTACCATCCCTAAATCCGCATTCAAAATGAATCGCTCAAAACCATTCCCTAAAAGCTTTCAGCTTACTTATGACAAACAATTATGGGGAGCACAAAAAGCTAATTCAGTCTTTCCCCCTTTTTAAATCCACACAGATGATACTCATAAAAAAAGACCAAAAAAGCATTATACTTCAGTGTTGTGTAATAAAAATGAAAACAAAACAAGTGACTTGACTTTTCACACAATAACACGCGCTCACAAAGAAACATCAACTTACGCAATTTCGACAGCCCAATGTTGCGTGAACGAACAAAAATGATAATTTAGCCATGTGATTTCTGCCGCACAGCAAATACGACTACACAACGCTTAACATTTAAATGATGGTTCCAACCAACAATTTCCCCACCACATAATTGAAATCAAGTCTTCTGGCGATAATTGAAAATGCAAGAGTAAAGGCAATTTTTGAGGGTACTTTCCAAAATTACTATGTGTTTGTAGGGTCAAGTTGACCGAGTAACGCCCTGATCGTTTTTGTTTAAAATAAGATGACTTTTTGTTAAAAGTTCAACGAAATTCATGGTGTATGAATCAGATGTAACGTGTTAAGAGTTGAGAGAGTATAATCACAATGTTCTGTGAAATTTAAGCGAACTCTACGGGTACTTGCTCGAATTTATGTTTCCGTCATTTCGAGCTCTCTACAATCGTTGTGCTAAGACCGCGAGACGTTAACAGCTTTTTCTGCGAATGCAGACCTCGGACAGTTAGTACCTAATGATGATAGTAGTTAGCACATAATATAAGTTTTAATGACCAATAATTCATCCAAGCGTAGAAAAACAAAGTGTAAATATTAAAGCGTCAGTTGATATCTGATAGGACCGGCTTTATGAAGCCCGACGACCTGATGCAGGTGACGCAGGATAAAAAATTTAGATTCATAACTCTTCATCCTCAATAATTGGAGAGACTTGAGAAAAACGTTCATTTCATTCATTCATAAGCACTGCGTTATATTTTTATGTTTTCATTTACTGACTTAATCAAACACCATCTGTTCTTGTGCAATTAAATTAGACAAGTTAAAAACTGACATATGTTCCTGGATCTGTTTCATTAAAGGCATTCAAAGTGTCCCAACAATCAATGCCACTTAGTAGTAGCCAATAGACTAATCGATTAATTGACCTACCTCCAGACAGCTTGCATATACCAGATTTAGGTCACCCGTTCAACTGCCTAGCTTACAATAGCTTGACCCTTAGCTTAATCCTTCCTAAGCTCCCATTCTCTCCGACAATATTGGATATCGGACTATCTATACAAATTATTCTCTATTCTTGGTTCCAAACAGGTAAATAGCTAGCGTGGGTAGATAGAAAGTATACGAAATTGATACAAATATCACTTCTATAATACGTATTAATTATGTTTAATGACTAATCGATGGAAGGCGCACCCAAAAATTCTTTGTGTGTATCAAAAATTTAAATCGTACAAGCGATGTTTTATTTGTTGCTATACATATATGCAGTGTTTGCAATCTTTAAGTCTTATCGTAGTCTGGTAAATCCAGTTTTTGACGACATCGTTTTCTGGGAAATACTAAATAGATTAACAGCTTTAAATGCCATAGCCTAGAATACTTCTCAGTTGATTAGTTCACCATTCTGCCGGAGAATGGCAATGTCTTCATCATCTTTCTGTTGACCTTATCCGAATTTACTAGGGATCGACATGACATCTCTGTTTCTACCACACTATCCTATTAGTCAATATACTACGAAGAATGGTTTAAAATTCTCAGCTAAAAAATCAAACCCACTGGAAACACGCCATCCAATAAAAAAGTTAATCAACCCCAACAAAACCTCAACAGCCATCCGAGCCCATAACCATAACTCGGGCACACCGCCAGTAACTCAAACTTTTTTCATCCCTTAACATTAAGCAAAGAAATCGATTTGTAAACAACACAATAAGAGTATTAAATATAATCATTCTCACGCATGTGAACGCAACGGAACGCATCCAAGTAATGGCAGCGTGGTATTTCTGTTGGCGCGTATAAAAATGCTCGATAACACCAGGATGGTGGCTCGGTGGGCAATTTGCATTAATATAACGTGTCCACGTTATCGCTCCGCGTCCTCGTGTGCCAGTTTGTAACGACAGGAACGGGACACAGCTTATAAATGGAAAGTTTGCTTGGATCTCCGAAATGCGTTCGAAGTTTTTCTGGCTTAGATCGTAATGCTGTCGTAGTTTCAGTATATTCTTGAGTTCTTCTTTTTAGTTTTGTTTCGAGAAAAAAGCTGTGATCGGCGATTTGGTGTTCATCGTTTCCTACTTCTTGGATTTGATCTACTTCTGCAATAATATAAAGTTCCTTTATTATGTGCTTCTTTGATACGTCACAATCTATTACTGCTGATGCTGTCGTTTTTATAAGTTAACTTCTGGCTATCAAAAGTTAGTTCCGGAGAAACCGTAATCTAAAAGAACCGTCAGATAAATGTATCTATGAATAGTATTCCGTCTTTATCCTGTTGTTCTAGAACAACTAAAGTCCACAGAGACGTCAAGTGCGCGCAAAAATGACTACCTACCAACTCGACTTCAAATGCCTACATATAATTAAGTAGGAATCTCGGTAATGACTGCGGGCACGTCTATCACGGCTCTCACTGGCCACCATCTACATAATGTGACAATCAACAGTCATGTATCAACATAACGCAACACTTATGGAGCGTTACAACGCAATGAACATTTGTTTGTGAAACTGAAATCGATTCTTCATTTTTTCCTTTGCACGAAATCGTAAGTAGAAATTGTTGCTGCGGTGGAATAATTTACGAGATTTACACGTTTTATTCGGTTCGAGTAATTGCTTTATATGAGTTAAGCTGAGGGTTACAAGAAGAGCGGTGGCACATAGTGACGGCTGTCATGAAAATGATGGCACTGGGGTTTGACATTACACAAATAAACACCCATGGCCCTTTCACTGCTGAACTACCTGTAATATTGCGGGGTACCATACGCACTTGGTTGATATCGCCCAACCAGTCGTACTCAGCGCTTCTTCTCCACATTTTTTTTTTAAACGTTGCCCCACACTAGGAATTACTCCTGTGTTGTGGGTGCGTTTACAAACATTTAAACTCACATACACAAACAGCCAGACCCGGAACAACTATTTGTAGGTCATACCAATATTTGTTCCGTGCGGGAATCGAACCCGCGACACGCAGCGCAGCAGTCAATCGGTTAACCGCTGCGCCAACCGTGCCGTCAAAGTTTTTTTCACAACATTCATTCTGTCCACGGCCAAAGTGTGAAACTCTCTGCCAGCGTCTGCGTTCCCTTCCACATGTAACCTGTCTGCCTTCAAAGGAACAATGAACAGGCCTCTCCTGCGCCTCTTATAGCCTTTATTCACGGTAATCTAAATTAGCATCGTTTCAGCGACATATTTTTATTGAGAGAAACATCCTAGCTTAATCATTATTTTCCTGCCCTCATCCCATTTTATTTGGGATCGCCCCAACATGTTTTCCACTTCACACTTCTCTGTTAGTCGTAGTTACCGATGGTCCTAGGTTATCATTTGTGGCCTCGAGTTGTAATTCTGGTCGTAACAGCTATGTGAACATAATCCAGCATTGCATATGTAAGCTATCACGCCCTTTATACCAGGAGGCTTTTATTTTGGTATTATACTTTTTTTATTCTTTGTGCTTGCGTTAGGTTTTCATTTTATTTGTTGGTATATTGGCATGGCTAGCTGACATATGACTAATTATTTAATTAATGTTCTGTGTCTCGTAATGTTTATTACTTTGCCTATGTATGTATATAATCAATTATATCCGATTAAACAGACAGCTGTGCTGCTGGGGAGTTTGTTGCGCCACTTCTTCTTCCCAGCTAAAGCACTAGGAAGTGGTGAAGGGTGGGCGTTTTGGGGGACTGTCTTATGTATTTTGACGTTCGAAAAGTGCTGATTCTCAGCCTAATTTGAATAAATGACTTTTGATTTTGCCCCTTCCATCGTTTTTTTGGACTTCCCCTACTCTTACAGCCATGAACGTACATACTCAAAACATGCTAGCTAAATATCCTACTAATATTATAAATGTGAAAATTTATATGTTTGGATGTTTAAATGACAAATAAACAGATAGATCATAACCTGGATTAACACATAGGATACTTTATATCCCGAAAGTACGTTCCCGTGGGATAATTTTCGACCACCACGCGGGCGAAGCCGCTGGCAAAAGCAATTTAAGAATGAAAGCTACATATTCCAAGTTACCTAGAAAAATTCCAATTCCGAAGAAAACAATAAAACAAATTGTTTTCATTTCAAACGATCAAGTTATGATGCTCGCGACAAAAGAGTCGAAGAGAACTGATGTACAGACAAGTTTGTAAGTTGTACGTCGGACAGAATCGACAGAAACTTAGCGAAACTAAGTAAGTAAGCTTAGCGTGATGGTAAAAGTTGTGATGTCCCATAAGGAACTGACGAACTGTGAGAGCACTTAGCAACCGTAATTTATTCTGAAATCTTGGTAAAAGAGAAAAGTTTCAAACTAAATGTAATGCTTCTAAATAACAATTGATTTTCGTTTTCGATCGTCGATTCTAGACTGGCTCGTTGGTCTAGTGATCGCAAGCGCTTTCTGCTGAGTAGGAGGTCCCGGGTTCGATTCCCAGGTTGGGCAAAGTGTTATTAAGTTTTTCTCTCTGGAAATTCCCAGTAGCACCCCACAGTCTATATTTGTGCACGGTTGATAGCCGCTATTACATGGGACTTAACATATCTGGCGAAATGTAGGTGTACCAACATGTAATGACATGTAGGTGTACACCTTTGCCCAACCCTTCGATGAAACAAGGCGTGATGTTATGCTATGATTTTAGTCTAGTATTGACTCTACTTTAAATCATAGGATTAAGTAATCACAAAAATTTTCAATAACCGTCTTCTTATTCAATTATTTTCTAACATACTTTTTTTTTTATTCAAGCAGTAAGCTCCCAATTTTTTTACAGAGACAGTATATGGTAATGATTTTGAAGTAGCATATGAACATATTAACATATCAAAGTAGTAATCAAAGACCACACACAATTACCAATACACACGGTCTCAATCGTCCATTGTACTATTATAAGCTGCATAATCGCCATACTATAATCATTTGGACAAGCAGATTGACGGTCAAATAAAGTCTGTAAGCAGACGAGCGGCACTAGACTCCTCTATAAATTTACCCCATTGAAATGACGATCAACTTGTGAAATTACTTGACCAGCATAAAAAGATGCAGGTAGCCGTACAAAAATAAGAATTTCTTCAAGACGAAGGAGCGTAAGACGAAAGTGTAGGCTCAAATGATAATGGTCGGCATAATGTAGAAGCGACGCACGTACTAAAGATTATTCACAATACGTCACAATATTTTAAACGGATGCATTAAGTCCTGACCCCTCACAGATAATATTGGTGTCCAGTTTAATATATTGTTTAATGAATGTGGAAAAATAAGGCGTTACTTTATGCAGAATCGTGCATAAAGCCATGAGTTACAATATGTCGGCGAGAAAGCGAAAAAACTAATATATTTCATGTTGTTTAACTTGCGCGCTGAGTGTTGAATGTTTATGGTGTTTGGAAGTATGATTTATGAATCAGCGCATAACCTATTAAAAAGATTTCTAGAATTTAAAGTTTGGAAAATTTTATGATACAATATTGTTGTTTTTTTGCTTAACATAATATTTTCAATTTTTGTGTTGATATATCGAGGAAAAATCTATAAATTGTAATCATAAAAACATAATATGCAGTAAACACAAAACTATTGATACCTGTAAAGCATACCTGAAAAGCACATCAAAATACACACAAAATGCAAATGTCAATTGTTAGTCGTTAATAAATTAACTTATATCTAGTCGATAATAGAAAACCACGTACCTTACTGCAGCCTTCATTTTCTTTCTTCAATGTTCACAAGACGCAAAAGATTGGCCAATCTTAAATTCTAGAATTAAAACGTAACTGTCGAAGGCAAAAGAAAGCTGTCCGAACCGCCTTTCCACGGCCGGTGTTCACAAACCCGAAGGTGGATCATTGAGCAATTATTGCATGTTTATGATTGTAATATTCGCGTCTGAACGGCGAAAGTAATTATGGGGACAGCGATACAGCTTTTGGCTTCGACACAGTAAAACTATCAACCGACAGAATCGAATATGCGTCGCTGCGTTGACCGCACGCGTTCACGAGCGAGCATCTCAATTCGGTCGGCTTTTGGCATCGATAAAAGCCAAACACTATCGGACACACCCCTTTAAAACATCGATATTAACAAAGTCACATAATTAAAAACATCGAATTGGATGCTTTACGACAATGTTTGCAATAAAACGCGGAGGGAGGATGGTCCTTATGGTCCGTTTGGCGGCGACTAGAATTAAAGTACAACAAAATTCCATCGAATGCGTACACATCACTTTAGGCCTTTAAATGATGTGCCGAATGTCGATAAAATAGTGTTGTACCGTAATTGGGGCCCCTTAGTCGCCGCCCCTATTTACATGTTTCGTTTCACGGTGCCATCGTTAAAGTTCCACCATCTTGGATTAAAAAAGGAAAAATAACGTTACTTACTCAAGTTTCAAAAGATTGTGTTGAGTGAAACTTCAAGTTCCGGCACAGGACATCATAGAAGACCAAGTTCCCAGGGATTATCCGACAGTGGATGGGAAGGAAGGAAGATCTTAGTCACAATACAAAACCTGATAAGATTTTTTAAAGTTTTATTATTTTTTATATATATATTTTTTTGTAATGTCTCTTCCGATTTCATCTACGACATTGTACAACCACATTATATAAATTACTCGAAACGATAAAATAAGTTTATTAAAAATAGAGTAGATTAAATCTTTCAAAAAATATTTAAATAGAAAAACTTGTACAACATTGCATCTAGTATTACAAGACCTTGCTTATTATGTTATTTATTGTACATATTTACAAAAAATGTATTTTACAGTAACAATGATCTAGCGTCTTTAGGTATTGTTTCTATCACATTGTCATTCACGTCACGGAGGGGACAAAATGTCACGTCCCCCGCGTGACGTCATAGTAAAAACTTAATCATCGAGTAATTTTCTTTCTACTTGAATTACAGTCGGCCATTTCACAACCATCGAAGTAATGAGCCAAAACTATTGTCAGAACACTTGAGTAAAATTCATTTAAATGTTGCAGAAACCGCCGAAAATATATATCCAAAGTGTAAATGAATTAATTAACATTTTCAACATTAACTTTTTAATGGCTATTGTAAATTTTTGTGACAGCTTAATACTGAGTACCTACATAAATAATTTATGAAGTTGGACGTGCACTTCCACACGATACAGGGAGCAGATAATTAATTTTCATTTACAGCTTGCAAACAATTTTCTCTACTCGTCTTTACAATAAAGTATATGAGGCGATTACACACACGCGGACCACAATAAAGTCGCACGTCAAAAATGTACTATAAATATTATAATGAGAGCTATAAATTTTATACAAAAATATACACGTAGCTACCGCGTGTGTGTAAGGACCTTAACACGAACAAGCTTTTAAACGAGAATGGAATTATTGCACGTCGCGCATTTATCAGCGAAACATGAATAATCGTCTTGGAAAGCAATGAGCGCCCGTCGAAAAACTTAATTTCATATTTAAATATATGTTTTCGATGTTTTTGTCTTTGTTTTTCGGCGTTCGGCTAATGTTTCTGTCAACGGCGTGCCTAATTTCGTGATTGACACTGCGCTTGTCGGCTGAGATTCGAGAACAAGACGTCGGAAGGAAATTAAGGTATCATTCAACTGTAATAGCACTTTTTCTTTTGTTGAAGAATGATTAAGGGAAAGAATTACTTTTTACATCAAGTACTTTCGTATTGAAGCTAATAATATTTCAGAACGTATACTGATTTGATTTCATGAATTACGAAGGATCTGTTATGAGTACAAGCGAAGTGTCAACACAACTCTATATTTGAACTATCATTGTCATATTTAAATGACCAAAAATCTTGACATCTCTTACAAAATTCTAGACTAGCGTCTGGTTAACTTATTGCTTCAAAAAATAACTAAGTACCAATAATTCAAATACGACCACAGTTTCAGAGGCCTAACATTCAGAGATTCCGTAATATAATACTGAGCAACATTCATTAAGTTAAATTTTAAGTACAATCTTCGGCTTCTCACTTGGTCGTTCATAAGGCACTAATAAGACACTTGCATAAGTCTTCATAAGTACAGTCAGCAACAACAAACTTTTAAAAATGTTGACGAACTTGCATTAAACTTATTTTTTTAAGTACTTTCGAATATTTACAAGATAACGCCAATTCAGCAATTTATGTGGCTGAGTGTACAACCGCATCTCTTGTTAGGATACATACGTTAACTTAACACTTAATATATTAATTTATTATTATTATTGTATCAACGTCAAAATCGCGAGATCCAATTTTACTAGCACTTTCTTACTTATTAATATAACTTAGCCATTTATAAAAAATTTGGATACTAGTAAAATTGAACTATAAATTGGCTGATGCTTCGTTAAAATATGAATGAGAATCATTTAAAAACTAAATAAAAATAAATAAGTATTATAGCAACTAAATCATTATGTTCGGAAATAAATGTTAAGATTGATCATTACATAGTCTGTGTAAACTGGCTTGATTGTTCATTTAATATTCATTCTAAAACCACTTTATTTGATCACCGGTGACTGGCCGTCGTGTGCCGCCTCCCACACGAACTCAGGGCTTACTAGTCGATTCGCACGATAAATTCGTGCGAATCACGCGAATCTCACTCACCCGAATCGGACGAACGAATCACTTTTGAATAATATAATATTTTCTATAGGCAACTCGCACGAAGTTCATTTATTTGTGGGCGAATCGACAACTTCAGAAATACGTATTAGGCAACTGGCATGTTTTGAATAAAACGTTAAGGAAATAACCAATAAGTTAATGAAAAGTACATTAACTTTATTACATAAATTACAAAACGTGCCAATTGCCTACCTAATGTGTATTTCTGGAATTGTCGATTTGCCCGCAAATAAATTATCTTTATGTGAGTCACCTATAAAAAATATTATATTATTTAAAAGTTCGAAAATTTTCGAAAAGTTTAAAATTCGCCAGATTCGGGCGAGCAAATACATGCGAATCGACTAATAAGTCGAACTCAGATATCACGAAGTACAAAAATATTGTAACAAAGCATCGGCCAAATGTTCCAAAAATCGCTCAAACACACATCATGCCTTACATTAAACTCGTTACTCTGGATGGATCACAAACAATGTTAAAATAATACACTGAAGCGCACACTGGGAATGTTACGTACATACAGGTATCAATAACAGGACTTAGTCCTTAAGGACTCGTCACTAACTAACTACTTTATAAAATATATATTAGAATTTTACCATTAAAATTATTATGAAACAATTTTTAAGAGATCACCCATGAATGTATCCGAAGTCGCTGCAGCAGCACCAACATTTAGCACCAATTTAGAGGGAACGGGATATTTTGAGACAGAATGATCAATGGTCCTTAAAATTAATTCGTTGCATTCAAATTCAGTAATCGTTGGACTTAAAACTACAAAGAGGATGGCACTCGTTTAATGGCCTGAGAATTAATGAGTAAAATGCATTAGAGTAAAACTTACAGTAATCGAATTTCGTCACAAATGTAAATATTGAAGCCCGCTCACTTCCGAGTCTGATTGTACTTACCTACATTGAGCGAAATTCAAAATTTACATCTGCGATTCCGTACCTTTCTTACAGTTAAAATAACTCGAAAATATATGAACAAAATGTACATAGCGAACATAAACGTTTTATTATGCTAAGCCTCGCGTCTCGTGTGATTTGGTAAAGCGAGTCACGTAAGTTTGTTTGTTTGTCTTTCCTCTTGTCTCGCTACATTCTATGCGTCATTCCGTTTTGATATATCAACTATTTATGATGGTTTTATGTTAATGACTTGTTGATTTGTATGATTCGATCTGCGAGGAACTGAGTTACGGTCCGTGTATACGTCTTGGAGAACATTTGCTACTAACTTTATTATACTAACATAGAGTTGCGTTGTAAAGAATTTATTGAGATAATTGAAGCCCAATTTATATGTATAAAAATGTATCAGTGTGTATCACTACATAGTATAAAACAAAGTCGCTTTCTCTGTCCCTATATCCCTATGAATGCTTAAATCTTTAAAACTACGCAACGGATTTTGATGCGGGTTTTTTTAATGGATACGAGTGATTCAAGAGGAAGTTTTATATGTATAATACACCGGCCTCCACGCGGGCGAAGCCGCTGGCAAAAGCTACTGAGCTTATAAACTAAAAACAGAGATAATTAACCGAGTTATTTGGCCCAACCAAACTTTTTAAAATTTTATTAGGGCAGGGCTTAATGTAGAATTTTACAACATCCGTGACTATAAAGCTGAGAGCGATAGTGACATTCCGAATCACAAAGTAGATATTGCAGTACCGTTATTACAAAACATATCGTATAACAGCACAAAAGAGAGAACAGAATTAAGTCATAATTTAAGGAGGATGGCCATTTCGAAAGGTTGTGTAACGCCAAGTATATCGCGAACGCTTTTTATCGCGCGCACCGCCTACTCAATGACGTCACGCACTCGTAAAGGCACAAAACTTTAAAAAATTCAAATTTTAACATTCGAATTCATTTTGATTTAAATCTGGCAACAGTCACTAACAATTGTGGCGACGAGACCACCGGCTTGCGATTTAAAAAGTAAGTTAGGTCGCGTAGGTTGCGCGCGCGCTGTCGTGGGCGGGCGGAAGTGAGAGCGTCAACATGGAGACTTTTGCATCCTTATCTAACAACAATTAACACGACTTAGAGCGAAAAGGACGGTAGATAGACAATTCCGCAATGTCACAGATCACAAAACCCGATACTAGGCTGTCAAGGCTCGTCAGTTTACGACCACTTTCGGTGCAGATTGTGATGCAACCGATCGGATCTTGAAATCCGAAGTTTACGTAGCTACGCGTGCCTTTCATTGAGCAAAATATGGTCATTATCGTGCGAGTGCTTATTGCAAAAATTACAATATTCCAGTCACGTTCCGTCGTGAATGCTCTTATAAAAAAAAATCAATAAATATTGGTTTTACGGCGAGTCGCTTCGGAATTGATACGGTTCAAATAAACAGGCGTGTTATCGATCAACCGGCCGGCAGCCCACCGAAGCTCGATTACATACCGGCACATTAATTTGATACAGTTAGCCAACATCTCGCAAGGCTGAAACTTTTTTAAATAATGAGACATTCAAAATTACACAGCGAGGTAAAAGCTGCGCCTGCCTTGACGTGTAAAAGTTACTTGTGACATAAAAGCCACTCGTAAACATTGATAACTTTGAATTGATCAGAAAATCTAGTTATATACAAGTATTTTGAAGTTAAAATATAATAGTAAGACTTTTATCGATATAACTTAATAAAATTTATATTACCGAGCATTATGGGTCCGCACGCGTGTAAGTATCACGATATATCGAAACGTACATACCTACTGAAATGAATAGGCTGCAACAGAACAGAAATTACTAAACGCTAAATTACTTTTAGGAAAAGCTTCAAGTAATCGCCGACAGTTTTACAGTCACACTAAAGTGCCAGCAGACAAAAGGATTACTTATAGCAATAAAATTGGCCGGAGCCTGTCGTTTCTGCGTCAAATTTGCGGGATCAGCGGCGAATCTAACGCGATTTTATCGGTTTATCTACTATTAAATTTTGGTGCAAGTCACGAGAGATGGACTGGCACTCACAATCCACCAGACGATCAAAGACTATTCGTGGTTGAAAACAAAAAATTAAAAGGCGAGGGTGTCTAGAATCATGTACTAAATACATGATGGCAACAAGTTGCGCGTCGATGTCTTTGTCACCCTGTTTATTAAAAATTATGAGGACTTTGTAATTTAAATATTTTAGAAGCACATACATGTGTCTAGCTTTTTCAAGGTCTACTACTATCTACTCGTTTTTCGAATTTACTGAATTGGGGGCAATTATTTTAATTTCTGTTGACTAATCGAATTATTTACGAAGTTAATTTCCAATATATCATATCCTATGAATCGTTTTTTTTTTTTTACATGATACATTAGAAAAGACTACTGAGCTCTACTATCGCTGTTTTCTCATAGCTCGCTCTACAGTATCAAAAGCCACGGAGAGAACATCGCCACGATTTTACGATCCAATCTCTGGAACAGAGCCTGCGTCGCAAGCGCACCGGACTATGAATGGCATCCGACACTTCCTACATCTGTCGCCACACTATTTATAACAACACTTTCGACTAACACCCGGCAAATTGAACAATCCAAACATACTAGACCATCCCATAATCGATAACAATGTCCCATTTTTGAACACTGAAAGACTTTCATTTAAATAATTATAATTTCTGTGAAAAGTTCTGACCAGACAATCACATATAGTTGTACATTCAGGTTTCAAAATTTACTTTCCTTTTGAACGTAACCAATTTAATTTGCTACAGATTTAAAAAAGGGACATTCGATTCTAGAGAAAAAACAAGCAACAGGTTTTTTGATACAGTTAATTTTTTTTTAAGAAAGGCCCGTTTTGCTAATGAAGGTAATTCCGGCGACCGGACTGATTAAGGAGACGGTGGCAGGCATTGATTACGCATTAAGAGAACTATAAACAAGGCTTAGATGTGAGGTGTTCATATCTTGGCTCCTGACGGCTAAATTAATTTAAAACGATTTTATTAAAGGGTATATGCAATTAATGAATCAAGGAACTTTAAATTCAGCCTCATTTCGGCAAAAGATGAAAACACAAACGAGATATATAACACATACAACATGGTGAAAAATCACCTTCGCTCTAGGCGCATCAACGAATTGAGATTCACGACACGATCGCAACGGTACGATAGTTGTCCGCAACACAATAATTCCGGAACATATCTAGTTAAATGAACCAACTGCAGTGGTCATACATAAATCATGTGCAGGAGTGCACGCGCCCGTATGTGTAGCAAACGCGGGCAGTACACGATCGACGCTCGAAGTGGAAGGACGTCGCCTACGCCTCATTCTAATGCAACCATGAGCCAATACGCCGATTATATCACCGTTTATGTAGGTGGCCTTATAAGGTTAATGTTTAAAACAACAATTAGTCGCTTTTGAAAGGTTCTTGTTATATGTTTAGGACATTTCCCACGAGTGTGAGCAGAACTAATCCGCACGTACTGACTATTTGCATTTGAAAGGGTTTTGTTTGTGTAAAGCTCGATGATACTGGCCTATAGAAAAAGTGTTATGATGGATCGGCGGTCACAAAAGCTAAGGATTTGTTTTCAGCACTGAATGGCCGTCGAGTTAGCGCCGGACGCGTGTTGAATACATTATAACTGGAAGTACAATTCCACTCTGTGTGCACAAGTGTCCGTAGTAAGGAGAATATAACAATATGTATATAATATACGAGGCTGTATCTGATGCCTTAAATGGCATTGAAAATTGAAATCGTTTGCCTTTTGTAGATCAACCGTTAGTACAGCTAGTACTGAAGAACGATAAAAGTTGACACTGAAACATACCAACACACTCAATCAAAAAGCCATAGAACGTCAACAGTTGAATGTTCAATCGGTACAACGAGCCATGAAATTGCCAGTATAAATCTTCAAAAACAAAAATGACAGTATCATCCAAATAACTGGCGTTTACACACTATCCCGGTCGACGTTCCCACGTAGCTGTCACCGCGGGCGAAGGCGCACTATACACAGCCTATCGGGGCATCTACACCACTCCAGTGGACAATCGTCCTAACAAAGCCTTACCGACCGAAGCCGGGACCCAATCATTTCCCACGCGGTAACGGTCGAGCCTCAACTGGGACGCTAGTTTGAATTTATGGACGCGGAACCATCGCCCCGCACCATATCCAATACCATTTCAAGATGACCACTAGTGAAGACATTACTAGACAAACCAGAGATGTACAACACGCTACAGGTATTAGCTCGCCCAGTGATGAAGCCGAAACGGCGTACAGATCGCGATACAAAAGCTTGACCGATAAGCTGTGTTCTTTCAATAACAGGAGGAAACATTGTTTGAACAATAAATCTTTAAAAAAATACTGTCATGTTACGATAAAGAGCTATGACCGATGATCTTCGCCGAATATTTTGAGTCATTGCAATTGTTAAACCACCTGATGATTCTGATCATCTCATTGTGTGGAACGCGGCCCGTCAAACATTGGAAATAACCAAACTTATTTTTATCCGACCACGTGGACAGTGTACTGTGTTGTTAGTTCAGCGTGTCAGGATTATTTTCAATTTCAATCAGTTTAATGACCTTCGAGAAACATCAGCATCACTAAAGTTTGTGTACAGTTCAACTATTTTAGAAATCCAATTGTCTTCACCTATTTCCAAACATGCGGTCTGTTTAAAAAACGTGGAATTCTCGCAATGTTTTCGTTGGTATGATTCATGGCTTAAATCATGTGTGTAGTAAATACAGTAGGAGTGATGGCTGAGAAACAGAATCGATTTGATTTGATGTACTGTAACACAATATCTAAAGCAGGTCGGCTCGCGCGGTGACGCGGCGCGCTCGCAGTTTACGCTATTCTCGGCGCGGGCCTAATTTTAACCATCTGCGTCTCCCAGTCTAGTTTTAGGAAGTGGGCCGACTCAGATTCGTCGAATTAATCGAGTCGGATCTCGATACGTAACGTCCGACTGTTCATTTCAAACATCATCGGTGATGTAAACGCGAATTGTTTGGGCTTTGCTTCTAATTCCAATAGGCCAATGAACGCCTAAGCTCTAGCGCTAAATGCGACCAGCCAGCCACAGTACATTGTATTTAATTAAAAACAAAACACTTAATTGGACTTGTATAAATCCAGATGACGCAATAGCTGCCAATCAAAGGATCTAGCACAGATGTTTGTAAATTGCGCAAGTGGCATATAATCGAGGGTCCAATTATCGAAATGACACAGACGTCTGGCATATCCAGTCGGACGATACACTCCCGGCTAAATCTATAATGGATGAGGCATCCCGCGTCAATCCAGTAAACGAGATCGCATAATCGTACGCATACATAACAGAAAGACAATGCAGGCTGCAATCATTAATCGGGGGGAATTAAAAAGCTAGGTAGAGGTAATCGGGACGCGTTCTAGGACCACGGATAAATTTCAATTAGAGCAATCGGAGCGTCTCGCGGAAGCTTGCGGAGATGGAGTCCGGGATAACAGCGCAACAACGTGCATACGAATGACCGCGTCCGACGCATACAAAGGGGGACCTCCGCCGCAAATCATTAGAATTGCGGTAAGTGAGATGTGAGCGGAATTGTTAGATCCGATGCAGCTCCTAGATAATGACGTTGACTTCGGATTAGCTGGCACCGGCCACTAGAATGTTTACCTAACATATAGTACGTAGCTTTAAGGATTTAGTGTCACCGCTGCTGGTTAGCCCAAGAGAACTGACTATTTATCGCAATAAGTCGCCCGCCCCTCAAAATGGGCAGGTTGTTTGTTGTGGAGAAAATAAATGTGAGAGCGGAATTAATAAACGTGTCAGTGGTACGTCGTCACACGAGAATGATGTACAATGTAAACGTCGCGCGTCGGGGCATAATTTCGTCGGAGGATTTGTGACGCCCTACGCTGGAGCGTCCCGGCTCGCCAATTTGTAAGCGCCGACATAAACCGCGGTGTAACGAAGCACCTAAACAACGAAATAAGCGAGCATCAAGCGACCCGCGGATATATCTCAGCGGCTGACATGTCGACAACACAAGAAGCTACTCGGACTTTACATTCGCCGACGTAACGAGGGGAGCCGCCGGCTCGCCCATTGTATTTATGCCTTAAACACAATTTATTTATTCGCCAAACATTACGGAGACACAAAATCTTGTCCATAAATACATGTGAAAGCACATATCAAGTATCGGAATGCAAACGGCGGGGCTCGTGTCTGAATTATGCAACAGAGCGGCGCGGGCGCAGGCTGCCGTAATAGTGCACGGAGTGCTCGCCCAACGCAACTCCTAAAATAATACGTACCGCGAATGTGGATAACTGAACCAGAAGCCCATGCTACTCGAAATAACGCACTGCCCAAATCATAAGCAAGCGACGCTGCCGACTGGATGTCCGGTGTAGGTACATTAGACGCGACAGAATCGAAGGAACCATCGGAAGACGGGCGACTTTCTTCGCAGATTAATACAACGATCCATTATCTAAATGACGGCGCAAATGGTATTTATTACGGTCATTACTCTTGTCGAAATTTCACCAAATTGCGAGTGCCTCCTGTTTGGTCGGCCGCGCTGGACGATCTCTTCATTTTGTCCGCCGAGCGGGGAGACACGGCAAAGGCGGTTTACGAATATTAGCCTTATGGCTGATCGACTGTAAGTCCATCGATCTTGCGTCCGGGTGGTCGGGCGGCACCACGTTAATTACAGGGGAGAACCAATCATTTAACGTAAATTTCGCAAACATTAAATAATTTTTAAAATATTGAACCGGCGATGCGTTCACGCGAGGAATAATAAATTTATGAACGTACCAACAGAGACATACGACAACATTGTGGTCACCGCTTCCTTAAAATTTACACACAAATATGTCGCCGGGAGGATGATCAAAAAGGCTCAGACAAAAGAACAAATAAAGCTGAAACTGAAACAATAGGCGCAGAACGACGTTCATTAACCGATGATACGAAACAGTGAAGAAAGTCGGCGCCGCAATCTTGTAATCCTAGAACCACACGCGGCGATGATTACAAGGCACCTATTAGTCAAATTAGCTTTATTGTTGCCTTTGAGTTGCACAAGGCGACCAATCGGCTTACACTCAGACAATTATGTAGGCACATTAGCCGGTACAATACGATGAGTCAACAGAAATTGCGTCCTGAGCGTTTATCAAAACAATAGTATTGATAAGTTAATAAAGCGAGGTGCGAGACGCCTAACGAGCGATTACTGAGCGATGTGGAGAATAGACGCCACGCGTCTCGAGCCCGCCGCGCGCGGAATACGTTATGGAGGCGTGACTCACTGCCGCCTGGAAACGCGCCCTAAGCCTCATTCTACAAAAGTTGTACTACTAAAAACATTAACAATTTACGACTGGTGTCGACATCTCCTATAGTCGCCACTTCGCGTTTTTTTTACCAGCTTTAAGTCGGGAGATGCGAACGTGATACGAAACAGAAAGAAACTATCGAAGCAGGAATGCTACGAAGCACGCGCACGCCGAAAGCGAAAACTCAAGAGTTCGCGAGATGTTACGAAACATGCGTATTCTCGATTAGGGATACGGGCGGAGCGAGGGCACTGACCGACTTCCACATTTATACCGCTAATTCATGCACAAGAGCATCTGCATCCTACGAGGCAGCGTTACGCCAAACACTCGCTCAGCTAATACAGTTTATATTCACGGAACAGACACACGACGCATATTACACGCCGAGAATACGTAAAGAATTATATTTATGTAAACGACTTCACAGTGATGACAGGTGAAACTGTTCCTAGCGGGAGAGAAAAATGCCGCCTTTGAATATTAAGACACATAAAACGAGATACGGTATGTCCAACACATAACAAAGTCACGAAAACATGTACAGCGAATAGAACAGTGCGCGATAGAGATCTCAAAGCGCGCCCGTCGCGGGACGCGCTTATCTCTGGGAATCGTAATTACCGCGTGAATATTTCAATCGATTCGACTTATCGATGATGCGCGAACAATAATGATCGATATCAGTCCGGACGTATTATTTCCGTACGTCAAACGTGGACTCGGTGAGAACGACCCACCTGAAGACGAGAGATTTTTATCGATCCACCCGCGAAACGAACGAATCGACGTAATCGATTTCAACATATCGGAGCTGACAAGCGATATTCGAGGTCGGGGGCGAAGGCTCAGTGGGCGCCGGATGGGTTCGAAATTAAAACGATATGCAAATTAGGTACGAGAATTAATTGTCGGGTGCAATCGACGCGACGGCCGCGAGAGCAGCTACTGGGTACAAATCGATGAATAAATAGTGTCCGATTAGCCGCGCAAGGTGTGTTCAGCGCTTAATGGATGAATCGAATCGAATCCGAGCAGCTCAATGAATCGACGCGTCGAACGCTCCGTATTTGGCTGTATTTGATCGGTCGCGGGCTTCATTGATTAACCGTTCGCGCGAACAAGACGATACGGAACACAATTAGGCGCGATAGTTATCGGAATTGAAAATAGTCCACGTGTGCGGGAGTTGTGTTGCTCCATGCGGCGGGATGTGAGCAGTGACGTATATGAGTCGGCACGTGAAAGCTACTGCGTTACTTGGGATTGATTTTCCCCGTAACTCGACGGCCGGCGTCGAGTTTGACAGGAGAATTTATAATAATCACTGGCGATACCACCGAAAGTAATTTTCAATTAAGTTTCTTGATAATCCGGATCACGGGCCGGCTGGACTTAGAACCTGAGGCGACAGCGCGCTCCCTTGATAATTGGAAACTGTCTCTAGTTACAAATAACACCTGCTACGTACTTTGTTATTAGTTTTTTCTTTCTTTTCTTTGGTATTTCATAAATATTCACCGCCAACGATACTTTTACAGTCTAGTCTTTCAGTTCTTTTTTCTTTGGCCCCATTTAACTTTACAACGTATGCTAATAGAATGGTCGTTAAAGCGTCTCTCTACGATTTGGTCTATAATCAATACTATTAAACGCCGTTCCGAATACGTGAACTTTACAAAGAGCTAGAATGAAAGGCCGATTCATTCACAATAATGAATCAATAGTAGCGCGACCGCTCCCACTTCCGAGTCGTCACTCTAAACGATAAACCGGTCCGTGGCGTTAATTATAAACCGATTTTGAATCAGATTATTTCGCTACTGAACAACGATCTATCCGTTTCGACATCTTTGCGTCTGAGATCATCAATTTCATTGATAGGATTTTTCGAAAGATTGTAATTGAATCATCTTGTTTAAATTGAATTTTAAGCTCCGGCTACGGTGAAATTTCGTAAGGTTATACGTTTCAGAAATCTATTTATAAGCAACGTGAAAACTACTGAGAAAATAATCGTGATGAATGATGAAGTCTCCGTCAACGGAAGCGTAAAATTCCACCACGTGATAATTCATTTCTTGCGTCCACGGCTCTTCTTATCTTTAACGATCTGAATGAATACGTCAATCTCGATTCGCAATCGGTTATGAGACGTTCGCTCATCAACACACACTGAACATTTTTATTATATTACGCAAAACAGAACTTTCATAAACACGTCCGTAACTCAAACCTGGAGCGACGTGATCAGCGAAAACAATCTACTCGTCAAAATATTTACAAAATATATTAACAAAACAGTTTATTGCTTGTAGGTATATTATTCTTTCTCTTATCTAAAAAAAGCTAATCTAGAACGTGACTATCTCGCTAAACAGTCGTAACCTGCCGCTGGGGCGCGCCGATGTCGGGGATTTAGTCTAAGTGCCATCGAACTACCGTTGTGGGTGATGGGACATATGGGGGTGTGAGAGGTGAGCGTGCGAGTACGGCTGTCCGAGGGAACTGAGGGGCAGCGGCGAAGGGCAGGGGGGGTGCTGGTGGTACTGCTGCAGCGGCGACGGCGCGAGCCCAGGGTGGTGTTCTAGCGGGTACTGCGCGGACCCCGCGTACGCCAATTGCCTCACCTTCATATCCTCGTCTACTACGTTATACGTGAGCTCTGTTTCCTCGTAGCCCGTCGCGGCCATGCGCTGCTCGCTGGTGGTGGGCGGGTCGGGGGAGTTCAGGCACGTCTGGATCAGCCGCTTGCCGGAGTCTGACGTGATCATGGGCTGTAGCTTCCGCGTCGCGAACGTGTATACGTGGCCAGTCTCTGACGCGACTAGCAACATCACTTGTGTCCCCGTCAGAGTCGACAGCTCGTATGCCTGGAAAAGAGGAATAAGTCTGTTAATATTATTTTTCCATAATACTAGAAGTAAATACGTTACCAATTTTAGTCTAATAGTATTTTGTGAGCATTTGTGTTGAAAGATTTTTGTTCTTAATAAGCCGGTTAAATGCATTTAATGTCACCTTGTCGGATACAAAACTCTTGGCATATTGTGATTCAAATCTAAAATGTCCTCATTTGCTTAACACTTACTACATCTTACAAAAGGTTTTACGAAATCTGGTTCAAGTGAGCTTAACGTATTTAGACAAATTAAATTCTTAGTCTGTCCTAAATCCAAAGATATGCATCCAAGCCTTGATAGTTTGTTGTCCGTTTCAGTGACGCTACTTTTTCATTGTTCACTTTTACATAGAAATGTTTCGTTTGTTGTCCCATCGCACCGGGAAAACTGTTTGTTTCGTCAACAACACGATAAGAGAGTTCTCCTCAATCCAATTTGCCGCTCGGCGCTTCAAAGTTTACATGGACAGTGTTATCGGCTCCCAAAAGTTTCCCCGCCGACCTTTCACCTCTCCCACGCCTCTAATTCGTATGTAAACCGCTGCGCGTTCGTTTTCGGGAGCATATCACTCTCTCACGGCACTCTTTGTGTATGCTAAACGAATTATCACACCCACTGGCGCCCATCCACCCACACCTACTCACACCGCCGTTTATTTACCAATGGCACATTCTAATATCGACTCCAGTGCTCAGCATTAAGAGCCGTGTGACAATATATTGTTAAAACAGCAATTTGACATGGACAATTGACAAAGTCAGGTAGCTAGCATTATATTCATCTCTCAAATTGATGCTAACTACACTATGTGCCTTAGTACGATGGAAATAGAGGATTGTGTAAAGGATTTCTGTGATTTTTCAATGCAAATTGATTGTGTGGCGTCTAATTTGGTTTTTCCATTGCATAATATTCTGGTCTGCGGTCTCGGTCGCCCACTAGAATTATCGGTTACGTGGTAACGGTTTTATTTGTGAACCATTTTATTTACCACTTATTGAGTTAGTTTTGTATTGGATTTTGGCTTTTATTACTAACGTCTTTGATACCTTTGTTTATTTTTGCGATTTTATTAAAAGCTTGCCAAGCTTGTAAGTTTTGGTGTCCTAAATCTAGTTTCCAAGCTCATGTTCTACTTTCACGAATGTTTAATATTGTCTTTATGCATATTCAAATATTGTAATAGTCAATGTTTAACCGAAGTTCAGAGATCACACAGGTCACTGAGATTTAAATCAAGATTGACATGAGAAAGGACTAAGCATCAACATAAAAAGTTATAAAATGGTTGCAATATCCTTCAAAGCCCATCCTTGATCCACATTCAAGCTCCAGTGTTACAAAATATCAAAGAGAATCAATGGACTTGGACAGTATCATTACAATGACAATAAGCCTCGGAAATGGCCTTTGACAACCAAAGCTGTAGTTAATTGAATCCTGTGATTTAGAATTTTCAACTTAATCCTCATTGCTTTAAGAATCTATTTAGACCAGAAAGAGCCGAGTGATCGCTCTTTTCTCAAAACTTCCCTTCTCCATTCATTGAAGTGATTGATGATAAAGCTGTAATTAGCGAACCTACTGCTTGCATCTTTGACATCGGCACCCTTAATCTCGTAACTGGGTCATTGTAAAATGATTCTTATTAACTTTGCAGTAAGGTTCTTACTGACAGCGCAGTTTAGTTGGCACCGGTATAAAACACTGCCGAAATTGACAATTACAAATGCACCTTTAATGAGCTTTGTTGTTATACATGATTAATGAGGCTTCAGTGAAATTTCAGTGGACTTGAAATTATTGGTACTGAGGTCAATCTTAAAAAATCGGAAATTTCTTTTGAATAAGGAGAATCGTGTTTTTACGATATTTTACGTCATTAATCAGGAGTAATATGAGACGTCTGACGGTACTTTGCTGATTGAAAGGGATCCGAAAAGCAAAAATATTTCATTTCTGAATTATGTTTTAAACAGCCGAATATATTTCTTGCTTCCCATAAAAGTGCTTACTCCCATAATAAATTCCTCTATCAATATTTTCATAGTTACACATTTACAGGCCTATCTATATTTCATTATCTGCCAAAGAATGTCAAAGTTAGCGTAATATAAAAACGATTATCGATACAAACGGGTTGCATTAAAAGATCCGACTTTATTGCCGCAATTGATTTTTATGATCGTTTTCATGTGTACATAAATTTTCGCTACTGCACCGTAGCTAAGCGAATTAACATTGATAAAATCGAAAATAAACATTCATTCGGTCAAATCAAAATGGAGCGCAATTCGATCGAGATTTAATAAACTGTGGTGAAGTGACTGAATCTACTTTTAATAAACAATTACTTATATTACTTTATCATTTAACTTACTTGCATATTAAATTAAAAGAATGCATTTTTTGTAGCACTTAACCAGTTCCTGCAACAGATTGCGCCAATAGCAATCATCATCTACTTAGTCTCCCAACTATGTTGGGGTCGGCTTCCAGTCTAACCGGATGCAGCTGAATACCAGTATTTTACATAAAGCGACTGCCTATCTGACCTCCACAACCCAGTTACTGGGTAACTTTAAACCCCTTGATAAGACTGGTTGTCAGACTTTAGGGCTTTGGCTTAGGGCTGGGACCAAGGCTTAACGTGCTTTCCGAGGCACGCAGGGGTCTTGGTATGTAAAGATGGTCACCCATCCACGGACCAACCGCGGCGAGCGTAGCTTAACCTGACCCGTGCGGCTGTTATTACTTAGCCACAAGCCCCTTGCAACCACCATTAGCAATATGCTATCAAAGAAATCCCAATAAAAATCGTTCCTTGTGAAATCTCAATTACTGTTCTATTGTTCACAAAAACAAATAGTTTCACATTAAGTTTATCACGTAAATTTTACAGTTACGTTCAAATTACGCTGTCGAAGTTTAAACCAATAGCTTAGTTGGAAACATGATTAGCCGGCAAACAATTGGTTAACCTCTGTTTGACCCCAACGGTGACCTGCGATAGGGCTGCCACACACTAAAATTT
This sequence comes from Polymixis lichenea, assembly GCA_949091785.1. Classification (NCBI taxonomy): domain Eukaryota; kingdom Metazoa; phylum Arthropoda; class Insecta; order Lepidoptera; family Noctuidae; genus Polymixis; species Polymixis lichenea. The sequence goes on along the minus strand of OX420942.1, from coordinate 21,077,771 downwards.
TAGATGTGATTGTTTCCGAAACATACTTTGTTCTGGAAAACTTTTACCGTCTTGTTACAAAACGCGATCTAACTTTAGTTCTAGCCTAAAACTCGTAAGACAGTTTTTGCATCACCAACTTTTCATCTATTTAAGTAAAGTTCTTAATACAAAAATGAAAATTTAGCACTGGACTAAGTTGTCAGTTTTGTAAAAAACAGCTGTATTTTGATTTCAATTAGGTTCTTATTTCAAAAACAGGCTCGATGGTTTAAACCATACCTAAAGAAAAACCTTTCTTTTTGTAATAAGGTGGTTACAGTCATTTTTGATTTAATTTAATTACTACTTTCTTAGGTAAGCTGCAGTGGGGCTGGCCACGTCTGCCGTATGCCCAATGAGCTGTGGGCCAAAATACCCACTACGTGGAGCCCTGCAACCGCCCTGGAGCCGCGGTAGATCCCGTAGAAAGATGGTGGGACGAGGTGCAGAAAACAGACGACCAGTGGTCCACTTTATCCCTGGATCGAAAGAGCTGGAAGTCATGCAGATAAGCCTTTGCCCAGCAATGGGATGATGCGGGCTAGTTGTAACTTGTTTCTATATCCAATAACGGTACAAACAAAAAAAATAAGAAAGTACTGAAATCCATTACTCAAAGACGTTGATACTTTTACGGCACTTGATGACCACATCACTGTCGACAGCTTTACGATACTCGAATGCCCTAACATTCTAATAGCACACAGTAACGACTTTCGCCATAATCCCTTAAAAGCCAAGCCTCCAATGACACAACATAATCCTTAAATTAAAAACAGCCAGTATTAGTAAGATTGACAGATCCGTTCAGAACGATTTATACAAACTGATGTTGCAAAAAATGTCCGGATAAGTGCTCCAGTTAAGTCACAAGTGATTGTAGTAAGGTGCAACTAAAAGTCCGTAAAACCGGTGCGCCTGAGACATAGGCCCGAAAGCAGCCGAAAGTTTACGAAGGTAAATTCGAAAATCGAAAGCCAATTAGCTTGTCAAAGTTGATCGTAATGATACGTGATGTGTGGAGCGACTGGTCTCATTAATTGACAACTAAGAATTAACGTATGATTATGTCAAGTTGGAACTTATATTACGGAAGGCCATTAAAAGAAAGCAATGGTTCCCGTTCCCCCATTCCATGTTCCATTGTTTTCTTGCTAATTTAGGACTGAAGGGAACACTTATCCTGCGTAATACGCGTGCGTAGGCGATGGTTTAGCAACCTGTCTAAACAATTGGCTGTATAAATAGTTCGTGAGGAGTTAAGGACGTTGTCTCGAGCAATATCAACATACTAAATTAACGAGGGTTTAGGATGCAAAACTATTAGTAAGAGATCAAATCTGACAAGATTTCATCCTTGCGCTGGGGATTTAGAGAGAAGCGCGCGCTGGGAGAAGCGTATTGTTTAGCCTTTATTTCACCAACATCTGCCTAGACTTTCCTCAACAATGTTGGGGTCGTGTTCCAGCCTAACTGGATGGAGCTGAATACCAGTATTTTACATGAAGTGACCGCCTATCTGACCTCCACAACCCAGTTACTCGGTAACACGAGATACCCCGCGGTAAGACTGGTTGTCAGACTTTCGGGCATCTGACGACCCCAACGTCGTCTTAACGTGCTATCCGAGGCACGGAGGGGTCTTGATCTATGTAAAGACGGTCATCCATCTACGGACCGACCACGGAAAGCGTTGCTTAACCTTATCGATCGTTATAACTATAGCCTTAATTTCACCATAGAGATTGAAAAACGTCTAAATCAGGCAAGCTCTGCTCAAAGCTAGGGCAAAATTAATTTCACAAAGTCCCATAACATTATTTCTTTAGAGATCATAACAACGCGGCAACCTGTCCGAAGTTAAGTCGAGAATCTTCACGTAATGTCGTATAATCTGACACACGAAATACAATTTAAAGAGTCCGTGTGAAGGTGTAAGTGTCAATATTATGCCGAGGAGAGCGACGAATAAAAATGTACGGTTATTTTCAATCACTAGACGGACATTATGTAAAGGCAATGTTGCTGAATCTCTTGTTGTGAATAAGCTTAAAATTGGAAGATGCCAGCATAACCAATAATTAAAACAAATACCTACCAGATCTCCAATTCTAGATAAAAAACCACTGTACAAAATGCAGCTTTTCGAAAATAAGTACAAGGAATTCTTTTAACAACAATGGCTTTTCAAGACTCGCATCTAAGGACGGGCACAAAGCGCACTCCAGACCTAAGCCGATCAATTGACTGGAGGACCATAGAGACATCTAGAGAATAAACCCCTTTCTTTGCGGCAAGGCACCTCAAATAGGTACTCTACTAGAATAGTCTGTTCATTTTATAGAGGTATGCGTGGCGTGATATTTTAAAAATAATGTTTTGCACTTTTTAGCTACGCTTGCACGGACCCTCTATCAACATCTATATTTCTTAATACGTGAAGCAAAAACTTTGTATCTCTTTTTACGAAACTTATGCGGACAGAGGAGCAGAAAATTCGGCACAATTTCAGTTTATATGGGGAAAGAGTGCAGAAAGCTATTTTTTTTATAATGCATTAAAAATACATTAAGTTTTAATGAATTATGGTCGATTTTCGACCATTGGGCAACCACAAGTTTCAATAACTGTGGGAAACAATCTATTATCGACTTACGTCACGATAAAGCTCTAATATTACAATTTGGCATGTGTCATGCAGCCCATCAAAATCAAAATCAAAATATTTTATCTCACATAAACCTGCAAGGGCACTTATGAAATGTCAGAATCTAGGTGCACGGTACCAATTTGTCGCTTCCTGTGGAGAAGAGCCGGCAAGAAACTCCACGGTTACTCTTTTACATCGTTTTCTGAACAGACAATAAGCAAAAACACTACCGAAAAGTGAAACGCAAAATTTCTTCATGATACTTTTATATCCTTAAGCTAACGATTTAACTGTGCAACTCGATTTAAGTGTAGCCCCACACCTTCGGATCTGATGTGTATAATAAAGGCAGTCATTACGACCGCGCAGCAATCCAGCTAAGTAAATGATGATTACGCTCGCCACTTATCATAACACAGTACTACGAGATATGATTTTTTTTTCTTTATCACTATTATAATAGAAATTACTTTAACTTAATGGGGCTTCGTGATAGTTTTTGAGATGGAAATGTTAACTGATAGGTGTCGAATATTGCGTGCTAATCATGTTTTATTTTCACTCATCAACACCAATATGAACCTGTTTTTTTAATTATGTTATTAAAATGATGATAGATAAAAAGCTTCTGTTTATGCCGTCAGTATAATGTCTTATTTAATACTAACATTTGCCAGCGGCTTGGCTCGCGTAGAGGTCGGAAATTGCCCCACGGGAACGCACTACCGGGATAGAAGTATCCTGTGTTAATCCAGGTTATAAACTATTTGTGAGCAACATTTCATCCAAATCCATTAGGCAGCTTTTGTTTGATTAAGTAGCAAACATCCAAACTTTCACGTTAATAGATATTATTACGTAAGGATATATTTTCGCAGCCGTGGCAGCCCTAGGATTTCACGGTGCACTATCCTAACTGTCGCCCCAACTCTGGGCGATGAAAACTACACTTTTTGCCGAGATCAGATACAGAATCCGATAGCACGCCAGCTAATAGCTCTATAAACAAGATAATCGGCCGGTTTACGGGGGGAAAGATGTCGTGCCAGCGATTTATGAAATGCTTTAAAAAATATGAAAGTTCAGTGGTCTATGAGATTTTGTGATAGCGGCGAATAGGTGAATTTAAGTGGCCAAACGTTTATGCACTTCCCAAATGTTTCGTGGAAATTGAGTAATTAATTTAGCACCTTATTACCGCTGTTATTCACATGGTTATAAAACTGTTAAAATTTGCGAAGTCAGTTTAATCCGTGTCATCGTGACCTATGAGGTTGAGAAGAATACATTTGTAGGACTCAAACTGCAAAACGTATTATTTGGCTACAAGGAAAAAGTAAAGGTCCAAGAAAGAAAAGGTCGAATTAAAATAAATACAGAAAAAAAAAGAACTTTAAAACGGACAACAGACGATGAAAAACGTCGGTCAAACCGTTCACACGTGAATAGCCACGTATGAATTGCAAAAACCACATGTGATCGTCACGAATTTTTGTCCCTCCTTGTTCCTTAATAATAAAAAACCCTACGCCGATGTAAGAGTTGTGGTAAATTCACGAATTAACCAGAGAAAGCATTCGGGACGGGACATAGCGATACGACATTACAATGACAAGTGCGACCCGCGACAACGTGGGCCAAAAAAACAGCTAATTGCGACTACAATGGAGCACAAAGCGGCCGCTTTTCCCACGGAGCATCCAACCGCGCATGCGTACCGATCATTTCATGCGTGCTCCTCTTTTATTGCCAAAAATTAATGCCCGGTAAACAGTCCTTAATTGCCACCAGTCTTGTTACAATCAGCGTCGGTAAAACCGCCCGTCACACTAAAAGTAACATTTCTCGGAAACGAAAAACCAGAATACACATAAAACTCGCAATAAGTGACTAATAATAACGTAACATTACGAATACCCTGTGATTCTTGTGTCGATTTTTGGTGCTCAATCGCTGTTTTATGACATTTTAATTTTATTGGTTAATGCAATTTCACCCATTCTGCTGGATCATGGTGCAATTTTGCTTTAACAACTTTATAGCTACGAGGCAAATATTGTCATTTTTTGCAGAAAAAGTTAAAGATTCCAGTTGGAAGTAGCAATAATTTTCGATGGAAGTGTTAAGACAGATGCAGCATTTCATTAACGCAAATAATGCAATGCAAATTGTATTAAAACTATCAATAATTTAACATCGCCTAGAACTTAAAAAGTTGCATACTTTAGATCTAACTCATTTAACATGTACCTCGTTAATAATGATTATAAAAGCTAAGGAAAACGTTTCAGAAACTGTACAGATGGTGGTCTTAGAAAAGCCTGTTAGTGTTGACGAATATAAGTACGTTGTTTTCGATATAGCTTTTATTACATTACTTTATCTCAACCTTCACGAAAGGTGGCGAAAAAACAAATGATAGATAACATCGGCTAAATAGATACAAGATACTATCGAAGAATTATTCATACATATGTAAGGCATGCTACTGATAACACTTATTAACATTCCTTCATTAATCAACGAAGCATCAATCTTTTTACTGAAAAACTGTTTATATTCCACGAAACCAGTTTGTTTTTACACATTTTAAACTGTAATTAATTTTCTAATTCATTATCATCATTAGCAACAAAACCAGGAATGCTGAAACTGATACAGATGATAAGAACTGCTACACTATTAATCTCTACAGAATATTCACCAAGGTCCGATTCTGAGCCCACCATTGCCCTCTCTATAAAATTCCATGAATTCCCTATAACCACAGAAGCCTGTATCGATCCACTTTCACTATAGCCTAAGGTGTTAACCTATTATCATCCGACGGTGGCTAGACGGCAATTCATATGGAAATGAAGTAGCCGACAGGTTCACTCACTGACGGCAAGGCTAAACGCTCAACATTAACTTTAATTAGTTTACAGGAAACTGTGTATACTTTAATATAGTAAATAGAGATGGCAGTTGGAGAGTATTTCGCTCGGAGGTTAAGTATTTCCGTAAAGTTGGTAATGTTTGGATGGAAGGCTTTTGGAGCTTCAGCTTGTGGGGGGCTCGTGGCTAAGTAATAACAGCCGCGCGGGTCGAACAATCAGGTTAAGCTACGCTTGCCGCGGTCGGTCCGTGGAGGGGTGACCATCTTTACATACTTACCGAGAGCGATCGTGAAAGCACGTTAAGCTGTTGTTCCCGGCTGTCATTCGTGGATCTTTGACAGTCGTTTATACGGGCCGTCAGAAGCCCGAAATTCTGACAAATAGTCCTATCAAGGGGTATCATGTTAGCCACTAACTGGGGTATGGAGGTCAGATAGGCAGACGCTCCACGTAAAATACCGATGTTCAGCTGCATCCGGTGACACTGGAATCCAACCCCAAAAATAGTTGGGTAATGTCTAGGCAGATGATGGAGGCAACGAAGCTTCAGTGACATCGGTTCAGAAAAGAAATATTTTCATAATCTCTGATGCTTTTAAACAACGGCTTGTAACGAATACTAACAGCAAGCATTTCGTTTAATTCCCATTCATATTAATGCGTATTCGATACTTTTTACGTCCAGATAAACGTGCAGAACTGACACATTGTAGAGAGTATCACTAACTTTTATTCAACACTGATTGATAATGGAGGAATTTCCTGAAATTCATTAACTAAAAAAGGCGAAATGAACATGCAATCACAACAAATAGAACGCGAAAATGTGAAATCGGAATGATAAGATTCGAACGTCGCGTGACGATTGATAAGACCGGCTTTCAACTACAACAAAAAGCTTTGATAAAAAACGCGTCAATTCGTTAACGGTACAGGTACGTCACACTCCACGTGCGTTTTCTATAATAAAAAAATAACGTAGCCTTAACAAGGGGCTAAGGAAACCCCAAAAACAGGTTATGAAAGGCCAGGTTGCCATTTGTGGGCAGCACTCGACTGGATTAGTCGTAAAAGGTTTAAACGGGCCGTGTTCGTCTTTTGCCTACCGAAGCGTACCACGCCACGTGGCTGTATTTGTCTGCATCACTACGTCATCGTACACCCTTTATGGCAAGGATGATGCCATTGCATTAAGGACGTGGAGTTGCTTCACCTCTGACGGGATCACGGTTATGAGTAAGTTGATATAGAGCTAGCGATGAAAGTAATCAAGTTTTGCTTCTTACAAGTTTTTTTAAAGTTTAGTCATTAAAGCAGTCTGCGTTACATCGAATTGTACCGCAAGAGGTACAGCCGCTGTGGCATTCCAGCAAAAACATTAACAAGCGGTCAGTTACATGACACTAATAAGCGGTCATACGATCAATAATGTAAAAGGATGATTCGTATTCCGGTACAGAGCATAACAATAAATCATGGGGATCCATAGGGGGTTGCCAATTCTGTAATAAGCGCCAACGCCGCCGTAATGATCGAAAAGTGAAAGTTTCGAGCTTCATTATCTCTCAGTGGAATCCAATCGGTAGCCACACGTTTAATCACGATTAAGACTTCTCGTGTATTGCTAAGCACGCCAATTTCAATTGGCCAACCGACAACTATGTAGGAGAAGAGATTCCAAAGACACCGGACGGAATCGTTTAAAGCAACATCAAATTGAAGATATGCGAGAAATTTTCGGTTTGTTTGTTTTGAGAGGTCGTCAGGTGTGACCGAAAACTTGATTACAGAAAAAAAAGTAATGATTCAGAACGAACCAGTCGTTCGCATGTTTCTTTGAGTAGCGGTATAGTATGAAAATTACATTGGAGATGCAACAGAGAAGAATTCTGATACGAAAACCTACGCATACCTACAGAGAATGTGTTATTTAAGATAACAGCGCTGCAACAATATTTCTGTTGCAGAATATTATTCCTTATAAGCGTATAATAGTCCTGGAACCACCATTTCTATTGTTGTCGCATGCCACACCTCATTGATTTCAATTTTACTTCTAAATCCAATTATGACAACTGTGTAAATAAAAAAACAGAAAAAAGACCTAAATAACAGGAGCAAATTGCGTAAAGCAGCCTTAAATCAGCTGTTAATGAAAACATATCACGGTAATTACAAAGTGAATGTTGTTAGTCTTGTTCATTAAGCAAAAATCTGTATCGGCAATATTGAAATTGTCATTCAGCTCAAGCAAGAGATTGCACGTTGGACGGCGTCAAAGTGGCACTCGGGCGGCGGTTCAGCGGCGTCTACGGCGATTAGTTTAAACGACGCTTAAACAATAATTACCGATTACAGAGAACCGGTGTGTTATCGTCGGTGTAACTCGGCTAGTGCGGAGGACTATTGCGATCAAGATTAATACCGAGACCGCGCAAAAATTTCCAATAACGCAACGTTTCAATTTGTCACCGGGACTCGAACGCCAGAGATAATCTACAACCGCCATTGAAGATGACCGGTTAAATAAATTTGTATTTAAACCGGTGAAGGAAGTTTCTTCACTTGTCGACACATTCCGTTAACGCGGCCCGATGTATTAAGTTATTGCAGAATATTCGGAGACAAAGCCAGGCAAGCTTGTCAAATAGATAACGAAAGCCACTGAGCAATTTGACCACTATTATCCAAGGAACAATATAAGGAAGATTCAATTAAACGACCAAATCTCAAGCGACAATAGGAGCTATAGCTAACAATACACAATCCACAGAACAATGGGCAATCCTTGAATCAATATAAGCAGGCTGGGTGTTCTATAGATATTAAGATTGAGCCTAGAGCCGTATGCAAATGTAGCCGGGCGTCGATATCGACGGCAATGGCGTCGGTAATTACACGTTCATAGTCTCGTTGCCAGTTTCATTCATAAACATGCGAGATTACTTTATGAATGGTACACGGTCCGTGTCCTTAATTTATTGTGTCGCGCAATACACTTCCATAAGTTTCCTGTTTGATTATTACCATTTATCGAATGTTGTTCGTGTGCTGTGTTATTTTGTAGACCGCGTAGACGCTAACGCGACCTTGATTAATGAACTTCATTCATATATAGCACAAGCACTAATCTTAGTCCAATTATATCGAGTGCGCGCCGCTGCAATCAATGTAGTCGAAGGCATACATTGTATTGCGATATACGAGATGAATTATTAAATGTATTAACATTCAATTCATTACTGGAACACGCGAAAAAACAAACATAACTCAACACGCTATTACCCGAGCTTATGAACGTAAACCTGTCCAACTGTTAATAATTCTTTTCTTAATGGCCTCTCATGGCTGAATAAATTTTAGCGCTAAAAAAACAAGCTTTATCTGTGATCTCCACAATGCAACGGGTCCGAGGGTAACAGGAGCCGACTGAAGCGCCGCCACCACGATACCATCACGCCGATACGCATCAAGGAAGACCAGTTGTCAATACATTTCACCTGCGAACTGAACTAACTTGATGGCCCGTCTGAGCCCAGAACGAGTTCCCATGAATTGTGTTGCGTGCGAGACATTTTTATACTTCTGTACGACAACGTGTACCAGCGACCGATGGCTTCCATGTTAATGTATTTGCTATCGCTCCGAGCTTTATGAGGATGATCTCGTTCCGTTTGTTAAGATGCCTGATAGAATTTCTAATTCGGAACGAATGTCGATTCAATACAATCGAAGATTTAGATCGCGAAGAATGCACCCTGTGTTAAATGCTAATTTCCTGTCTCGGCCGTATGCAAATGAACCACAGTGCCACTAAATAGCATTAAGGCAGCTACGGGCAAATATTCCGCTAACCTTATTTACTGGACAATTCATACGTCCAAGCAAACAAACACAGGTGGTCCCAATAAAAGGTTCGGAGGACGCCAAGCGCCTGTGTGAGGATGCCGCCCTCCCTAAAAGGATAATAATACGTCGTTGCGAAGCTCCCGAGCCACGGAGAATCCCCAAGACTCCCGGAGAAATGTAAATTGACCCGCTACCTGACAAATAGCTTAATTAACGGCTAACACGCGACACGAGAATTATTGAGATTATCCGAATGGTTCACCCCAGGACGTGTAGTACGTCACCAGAACCTTTTTTGCAGTTTTTATAAGCGAGGCTTAACAGACGATACGGTTTTACCTAGCCTTAATCATTTTCAAAAGAGAAAATCGGTGTTGGAAATGGTTCGCCATTGTTATGCGCTTAATTCTCTTCGTAGGAAAATCCAGGATCGTTAAATTCCGTTGAATACAATGAACAAAAGAATCGGAAAGGAACTTATGAGACGTCCTAACTAGCCCACATGCAGCAATTTAACGAAGGCATTAAATTTCAAGGTTAAAGCTGGAGTTACGTTAAGAGATTTAGTTTTTTTCGCAATGTTATGCGTTGGTAGGCGTCACGTGGGCGCGCACGTGATGACGATGTGATTTTGTGGCTTGCCACTGCACGACCGCTCGCGTGGGCGGCAGCCGCAACACTGACACCGATGGGCGCGTTCGATACCTTCAACCGGACGATTTGCCTCATAGTATTATGACGGGCTCTCAAACTCTGAACGCACAACTTTAAAAGCTCACTCCATCAAGTTTTCCGTTCGATAAACTCGAGAAGAGTACTAGAGCTGGAGCTGTCAGTCACCCTTCAATTTATCGATCGAGGTTGCCTGGCAAAAACGACATCGTTTTTTAAATCGACCGTAGAGCGCGACAAGATCCAGTTTTCTTAAATATTTTGAATTCCATCGAAATCAGCCTTGCGGGTAAAAAGCTTTAGTATTGTTCAATTTCATGAAAACGACAGCGAAACGTGCGGTTTCCCACCGAATTCTGGATGTTCGGCGATTTTTTTAATTGATCTGGTAAAAAAGCATGTGGTCGTGCTCTCGAACCGCAATCAAATAAAAACCTTACTCGTTAATGTTTTATGTATAAAATTCCCGAGACCGATACATTATGGATGGAGTCCTGCTGGCTTGGCGCGTTCGGAAATTTTGACAGAACGACAGATATCGACGATCTCTATGGTAGCCACAGATCTCATTCGATGTTTTTACGCGACTCGGGCGACCGATAACATCTGACGTCGAATATGTAGGAGTAAACGTTCCTCAGCCCCGAAGTCACTTAACTATGTAAATAATTCATTACTAAACATGAATTTCATATAAACTAAACTTAAAAAAAATCAAAATAACCATCGGTTTTAGAAACAGTCATTCAAGTTGTGGATAAAAAAGTTAAATGTGATAATATTCTCAACCACTTCGCTTCGACACATCATAAGATAATTAACTATCTCAATTAAAAAATAATCTTAAACAGAATATCGCAGCCAATGCGCCCGCATTGCGAATAGAGTTTCCATATCATCGTTAAAATAATAAAAAAAGAATAAACGGCTCAATTTCAACAAATTACCAGCCAACAAATTGTGTAAATAATTATCTTTGCGCAACGCAATAAGACGTTTACAAATAGGGGTACATTTAGTAAACAATCACAATTTATTACGGTGACCATCGCGACATGTTTAGATGGGACACCTGAAGAACTATTTCGGTCGAACCAGTTGCGCGGGCGCATCGTTACCGCGCAGGTGGTGGTGTGTAGGGTGTCCAACACACTTACATTAGACGCTATTTATTGACAATTACTATATGTATGTATGGAAATTCGCAAGAATAGGTAATTTAATTTAATTGGACAATATTTACTTATGATCATAATTTAGAAAAGAATTATGGATTAACATAATTAATATCAAATAAATAATTTTGATCAACCTCGCAACTTCTTTATAAGTGTTTAAAAGCTCCTTCAAACACGCGCGACGCGACTCTAATAGAACAATTTCTATAAAACTTCATGGAAATTGTTCTACAATACTCGCGTCGCGCTTGCCTGCGGGAGCCTTAACTACGTCCAATTTCCTACCAACAGTGCTGACCATGGGACAGCTAGATGAATAAATATGACGTTTTATGACATTCTAGCACCAATCAATAAATAGTTCATTGTGACTAGCTGTCTACTATATACAGCCGACATTCTACATTTCTTGGTCTATAAATATAGGCCAGTCAACTTGAGTTAGGTAAGGACACAAATGCTCTATCTATTGCAAACGCTTTACATTCAGACTGATGTAAATATTTTAACAGAAATACATGTAGATTGGTTTTCACGGTTGGTAGATACAAGACAACAAAGTTTATTTTACTTTCACCATATTTATCTTAAATCTTCTTTCTTCTTGACAAGTGAAGCTTCCTTCTAGACAATATTGTCTTGACTTTGACCAATAAATAAACATCTATTTGTTGTTTTACACTTAACAACATTGCTTGAAATCTAGAAGCTTCTTTAGAACTCTCTCAAATTATGTCGACACTCTGCAACTTCCGGTTCAAAGTTAAACATCATAGTTAAAATCATAGCGATGGCTTACAAAGTTACAAAATATGCAGAGCACGGTTATCTGTACACCCCATGGGACCTACATCTCTTGGAAGAACCGGATCGACCATCACACTAACTCCTTAGTCACCGTGTTTTGAGGTGCAAGAGATAAACTGAAAAGCATTATAGTATAACAACGTTGTAAAGTAAAACGTAGAGGTAATTCCGGAAAAGGCAAAGTATTAAATCATCTAACTTTAAAATTTAAAAAAAAACAAAGTTAGTTACCAGTTACAATAACTTTCTGCATTGTTTTACGTTCAAAGTTAAACCTGAAACTCGGAAACTAATCTAAAATTTTCGTATTCCGTTCATTTCCAACGAAAGCTTTGAAACAACCGTTTTGTTGTTAAAAAAAAGACTGAATTTGTTTTTTATTCAATGTCGTTTTGAATTTATAAAGTAAACACTTTTGTAGAAGCTGAACACAACATATTCACGAAACGATATTTTATAACCATGTCGTCTACATACGTTCCGTGTGGTGCCGGACGTAAAAGATTAGCACCATCCCATTTCTTCCCGTGGGTATCGTAGAAGGCGACTAAGGGATTTACTAGAGAATGGTCAGCAGCGTTCTATATGCATTTGACCACCATACTGCGATCACCAACCCGCCTGCCAAGCGTGGGATTTATGGCAAATCCCCCACTTTAGGGGAGGCTTATGTCCAACAGTGGACGTCTTTCGGCTGATATGATGATGATGATGATGATCGTCTACATAATATATTATTACAACCTCGTATTATTTCTATCAAGAATCAATTTACTAATTTCCCAACCGGTGTTCACTATTCTATAGTGTACAAATTTAAGGAACTATTGTGTCTCATTATAATTACAATGTTATCCAACAATCGGGACCTGATGATAGCTATCGAGAAGATCTAGGAACAATTTAACTTTTCCACCGATTAAAACACTCAAAGATATTTGCTTTTGTATATAATCATTGTACGGCTATAAAAGTAGGAGGAGACCGAAGAGGCGATGGATGGTCTGAGTGAATGATGATATGGTTAGAAAGGGAATGACTACCCTGATGACTAATAGAGAGGAAGTATGGAAGAAAAAGACATTTTGCGCCGACCCAAATAATTTGGAACAAGGTCAGGCGAATGATGAATGAATGAATGAAATGCACCGATCCCAGCGTGGCCAGTGACCAGACTCGATTAATCGAAATAACCCCAAGATTTGCACTAGCCCCTGGAGCCTCATGATTCATGGTGTTACAGAGGCCATTGCATATCAAGAAGTAGACCAGGGGGCGCGGTAATGGTCAGGTAGACGTGCCCTTAGTTTAGGAAAGGATTGCGAGCCTGCCGGATATGGTGATATTATTATTTTACGGCTTTCGGTCTACTATTTATTTATCGCTATCGCCCCTGACTTGGTCATAGACCGTTTGTTTGTCCACAGGGCGCTCATTACACGCGATAATGACTGGATCTATCTGCAAGTGTAATACGATATCGCGGCCATTGTGCGACGCTTAAAAATACAATCGACAGGAAACAATACTTTATCTTTTAGTACTTCAGTCACGACTTGATGATATCTTATGGACTAATCAACTGGCATCGCAGGAATTATTGACTATTATTTGTTTTGCGTTTGTTCAATTGTATTGGTAAAGAAGAAAATTCTGGGTAATACGGTAATAGGTAATATTAATAATTAAATATGTGACAATCCTATTTATGGGTTAAATTGTTCTTATAATCAGACTATAGAACTACCGATTAATATATTTGAAAGACATATTCCAAGCGAGAGAGATTACAGTAGATAACTTATTCAACCAAGAAAAAGAAGTACTATAAATTAATTTCTAGCTGTTTGTACTTTGTATCGCTTCACACCTGTACAGAATTAAAACACCTTAACTTTTCAATTAGCTTTTAACAAATTACAGCAAGTACTCTTCACTGTTATTAAATATTCATTTGGTTAAAACTGTTAAAAGGAACACTTATTTACCACTTTGTGGAGCATTTCGTACGTTGGGCTTGGCGCCTTGAGATATATATAAAATGCATTCAATTTAAAAGAGTAATTCGAAACAGTTTTTCAAAAGTCCTCTGACGAGGGTTTTAAAATGGCAGAAGACTTTTCGAAATGCAACATAGTCAATTTGTAAAAGTCATTCATTGCTATTTTTAGAATAGAAATTAGGACATGCATGTTGAGCCTTAGCAGAGATAACCTTCTGGAAAACATATGCACTAATATGGTCAATGTACGTCAGTCACCATTCTATGAATACAATTTTCGAGTCACGTATTACCATAATACATTATTAGAAATTTAATTATTAATAGACTCATTCTTGTGACAAATAACAAATAATGGCAAATATGGTTTAAGTATTTTACTTTGATTATTCATTGACTCGCTACAATACTTAGATATGAAAATAAGCTGCATTAAGGTTATGTTAAATATATTTTTTTTTATTATTCATGCATTTAGAGGAGAAAAAGGATTGGAAACAAAAATTTATTAGGATATGCATTGCAAAAAAATCAATGACGAAACTAGAAATAGATCATAGCGAAAATTGGAAGGAATGAAGTGCCGAGGGGAACACGACTAACCTATCACGATCAAATACAACCGTACACTTTCACAACTTGAGATGTCTTCAAAATTGCTTTGATAAAACTGCTAAAGTAAAGCGATATCCTATAGCGATGAGGAATCAATGAAATGGTGTATTTTTGCAATAAAGTAGTATTTGAATCAATAAATTTAAATAAACAAACCATTCTATTGATCTGCATGGGTATGCTTCTTAATTTATGTTTTATCACCAAACTCGCTAGATTATAAAGTATTTCAACCGACTTATAAAAACCCTAGACAATTCTAAGTTCTAACAATGCGATTATTGTATGTGAATTGAATACAATGACTTGTTTTAACATCTTGACCGACATTAATGACAAAACTTACCACATATTCGTGCACATAACTCGGTTTTCTCGAAAACTGGCATCGTGATCGTTTCAGTCGTGAGTCTCGAAAAACCCTTTGATGTGTGCCCGACTACTAACGAACTATGCCGACCGATAAGCCCAACTATTAGCCAGTCCAACATGCCGACAGATGTCGTCCCCCAGACTAATCAGCGTAACTGTTTACAATGAAAACTTGTACATAGTAGGATAGTAAATAAGGATTGGATTTCATACTGATTTGCTAATCACAAGTGCTTTATATTTTTAATTGGAATTTCAGGTACCAAATGAACGAAGAATTTCGATGAAAAAGCGCCATTTTTCTTTACGCGTTTTGCATTCCAAATCAGTCAACTGGTGGCAGAACATAGCAAGGCATCGCAGTGGT